>CM038681.1:600200816-601404543 GCA_021605205.1 Aegilops longissima
TTTGTACTATGGCCACCAAGTCGATGAAGCGTGTAATTTCGTGACGACTTATGGCGTTTAGGATTCCCTTGTCCATGCAATTATTGCAGAAAATTGGGATTGCGTCCTCCTCTCGGCAGTCCTTTATCCTGTTCATAACCAGGAGGAATCTGGCCCAGTAATGATGTACTGTTTCAGCGGGCTCTTGACGAATTCGAGATAGATCGCTAATGTTTGGGTGGGCGGGTGGAACTGGATCGGGAACCCGTCCAATTTAGGACTCAGGGGCCGAGAAGTTTCCGAACTCGAAAGTTTGGATTTTTGAGTGTTATCCAATGAGTTCAACCCGCCGCCTGACTTTAAGTTCAGGGCTTGATCGACATCCGTCCCTCTGCAGGAATCCAACATGGAGGGATCGGGAATCTGGACGTAGCTAGTCCTTAAGATAGAAGAAGAATCGCCGCATTGTTCCTCTATCACAGCAACATGATGGGTAGCCTGGGGAGAGTTGATCTCTCTCAGATTGGTTTTAGGCCCGATCCGGTCGTAGTCTGTGGCAATTCCCAGGGCGGCGATGCGATCCAAGAGCTCGTTTACGGAGGAGAGCTCGATCGGATCTAACTTTTCGGCAACTTCCGAATTAACATGGAGGTTGGTTTTGATGACTCGAGAGGTCATCGTCGGCGCGGTGGCCGAACTGGCGGTCATAAGAAAACCACCTAGCCGAAGAGTCTGACCAGCGGCCAAGGCTCCTTTGGCGATAGTATCGTCTTTAAAGACGGGATGAGGCATCCTACCTGACGGCGACGACACAGAGGAACTCTCAATGAAAGCACTAATGTCGGTGTCAAAACCGCGGATCTCGGTAGGGGGTCCCGAATCAAGCGTCTAGGCGGATGGTAATAGGAGACAAGGGACACGATGTTTTACCCAGGTTCGGGCCCTCTCGATGGAGGTAATACCCTACTCCTGCTTGATTAATATTGATGATATGGGTAGTACAAGAGTAGATCTACCACGTGATCAAGGAGGCTAAACCCTAGAAGCTAGCCTATGGTATGATTGTTGTTCGTCCTACGGACTAAAACCCTCCGGTTTATATAGACACCGGATAGGTTAGGGTTACACAGAGTCAGTTACAATGGTAGGAGATATACATATCCGTATCGCCAAGCTTGCCTTCCACGCCAAGGAAAGTCCCATCCGGACACAGGACGAAGTCTTCAATCTTGTATCTTCATAGTCTTGGAGTCCGGCCGTGATGATAGTTCGGCTATCCGGACACCCCCTAATCCGGGACTCCCTCAGTGACCATCCAAGACAGAGCCCAATATTCAGTGAGAATGAAAAGGTTCCAAAAGAGGGGGGAGTGGTTTTTTTATGCCTACAGGTCCTCGAATAATCAAAGACAAGTTTATGTCAGCCATGTTTTATCATCATCGCCCCAGATATGTTTCCAACATGGTTCATTTTGTGCTGGAATTTTCCAAATAAGTCAAAACAGTGATTTCGGCCGCATCATGAGAGAGAGAGAGAGAGAGAGAGAGAGAGAGAGAGATGTGGGTCGTACTGAATCCAAAACAAAACGCAGCTGAGCTGCGAGAAATCCATCGACGGGGGCTCAGATCGCGTGCCAGATCGAGCAAGCCCTCGACCGGAATGCACCATGGGCCCCGCCGCTCGGTCCACAGGCCGTATGGCCACGGACGCCTCCTGCATCGGCGGCAGCCCAGAGGGGCCTCCAAGCCGATGCGCGATCCGGCACGGGGCGAGGTGGTGGCCCTGAGGAACGGCGACCCGGCGAGCCCGTCGGTCGGTAGCTGGCCGGCGCTGGCGGCTCCCTCCATCATCGCTGCAGTTTGGGGAGGGACGCGGTCGGCGGGATTCCCGTCCACCGCCAGCCGCCGAAGCTCCGCATCCACCTCCACGCACCCGCGTCCGAGCTGCATCCGCAACCGCCCTTTGCTGCATGCGCCGGCTTGGCCCACGTCATCGAGGCACAGGGGAATAAGAGAGGGGAGTAGGAGATGACGATTGGGTTGGATGCCGCCGGAGGAAGAGGCGGAGCCGCGGAGGAGAGGAGAGGTTGCGTGCTGAGGGGCGGCGATGGCGCTAAATCGGCCGAGGAAGGTGAGGGGCTAGAGCGGCAACGTTAGGGAAGGAGGTGGCCGCCGGTGGTGGGATTGGAGTGGCGGCGGGGTTGGGGCACCGCTGCGTGCTGCGGCTGCTGCTCCCCTATACACGCTAACCCCCCGATCTCCTTTTCCCTCTCACCCAATCGCTACCGTGTTTTATTTTTGTCGTACCTGTGATGACGTGGCTATCGCGGGGAGGCGCCCTTGATGCACAGCTGAATGGGCCAATAGCTCCTGTGTGACGTTTTTCATGCGAATTGGAAGGAGTGCGATGTAGTTCGAATGAATGGCTGTGATGCGACGTCTTCGAAGCCAACAATAGCTCCAATGCGACATGGTTCTGTTTAACCGTGAAATGAAAAACACGAGGGGTTAGCGATTTGAGTTATGACACGCGGGACCCACCAGTTACTCGCATGCGGGTGGGACCCACAACTTATCCACACAAGCATGCCCGTGCTCATCAGCGTGCCCCGACCCGAGCCACCCACGAGCCCGAGCCAGCCCGCCCCCCTCCATTGCTTGCCCTGCCCCTTTCCTTTCCCACCTTCTTCTTCCTCTGCTCCCGCAGCGGTTGCCTTGCCCGGCCGTGATGTCTAGCTCGACTTCGGCCACCCGCCAATCATGGACGCAGTACGGTCCACTACCGTTGACAAGATGCCCCGATTGCCCGCGCATGGAGCCTCTGAAGCGTTTGACTTGTGCGAGGGAAGAAAATGGAAACCGTGGGCGCGAGTTTGTGAAATGTTTGAGCAAGCCATAGCCGGGGCAGGTTAGATCTGTGTTCTTGAACAATCCTATGGTCTAATTTCTCCCGATTTATTTCTTTTTTCCTCGAATTAGGGCGGTGGATCTAGGATTCATGCGCCGCCGGCCCCCTGTTTTTCAGGTTTTGAAGAAATGTGGGCATTTTGAGTGGCTCGATGACTATGTTGAAAGGTTGAAATTGGAGGGATCAACCCCAACCCAAGAGCTCAATTTTGGGGGGCGGCTTGCCGTGGAACAAGCCCCCAATTTGGCAGATAGAGCCGATCCGATGATGCACAGTGCAGAACTGAAGTGTGAATTGAAGAAAATCGGCAGGCAACTGAAGCATCTGATCGATTTGAAGCAGCAAGCAAATATGATGGCTGGAGCATTTTATGGTTGTGTCATTGCTATGGGTTTATTTTACTTGATGTTCATCAATCGCTAGAATTTGTTAGATTTTCAGTTAGTTAGTCAGCTAGTTTCAGGGGTGCCCACTAGCCAGGGATCATTTGTTAGACGAATTATTATAATGATATTCTCAGGGGCCCTATTCAGTGTTCATGCTCTGTTTCCTCTGCTTTTGTTCTTCAGTTAACAGAGTACACACCCAAATTCAGTTTCTAGTAAAAGAAACTGGGCTGCCGAATAGATGTTGGGCCGTGAGAAAATGGGCCCTGAGAAAATAACCATGCCCAAATAGAGACCAGCCCACCCGCGTAAGGGCACCAGCCCACCTCTAACTTCGGCAAATAAAATGTTACTTGTTTTTACTTTGGCCTTTTTCTTGCACTAAATTTTGTGATGGATCATTTTTTGATGCACTAAAACTAATGTATGTCTACGGTTCCATGAACTAAATGAGTTCCATGCTTGCATGAAGTGCCCGAAGTAAATTAGTTTGCATTTCCTAGTTGCACCAATGTCCATAGTGGGTTTGCATGGGGCTCCTAGTTGCATGTCCATGGTTTGGCCAATATTTTGAAGATGGTGTGTGTGGTGAGGGCGCCCGTGTGGTGATTGGGGTGTAGAAACCCGGGCCCGTGGCAACCCATAGCAATACACGAATAATAAGCAAAAACAACCCACAACAATCCACAAATAATAGCACGAAACACACAATATATATAGTAGCATAACGATTATATAGAAGCATAAAGATTTCAACCCATAGTTCCACGATAGCCTTACAACTCCATGATAGCCTTACAACTTAAAGTACTAATAAAACTTAATAATAGTAGCATAACAATTACAACTTAAAAAAACTAATATGATAGATCTCGCTAGATAGATAGGGGGGCACCAAACGCGGGTTCTTCGGGTTCTTATTCTCCTCCTCCTCCGGGGCCACCTCGCTCCTCCGGGCGCCGCCCTTCACTCCCCCCCCTCATTGTTGATGGGGTACTGGAGCGTGTGCATAACGGCGTTGTTGGGGAAGATGCCGTTGAAGTCGGTGTAGATATTGTAGGTTGTGAAAGCTATGAACTCACAACCAATCCAATACGCTCGCCCGAGGAGATGGAAAGCATCGAAAGGGTTAGTGAACGTGGCGAGGAGCCCAACCACAATGCTGTTGTGGTTGACCTCCTCAAGATGGTACATCCGAGGAGAGCCGCGGGGGAGGTGGTGGAAGCCGGCCCCAAGGAAGAACTCCGTTAACTCCCTTGCGCCCCTCCACCTCGAGATCGCCCAAACCCTAAGGGTTATCTATACATACACTCCGTCCGGGTAGAGCCTTTCCGACACGGTTGGGGGGAAGTGGTAGGTGGGGCCGGTGTACTGCATGGTGGCGGGGTGGCTCGAGGGCTCGATCAGGTTTGCTGGAGAAGAAGGAAGAAGGAGGGCAGATGAGGCGGATGGGGTGTGGATGAGGAGGGAGAGGAAGACGATAGTGCCCAGCTTAAATAGCCCAAGTGCGACGTGGTTTCACCCCGTAGAATTAATGGGCGGGCGGCGTTTGGTGGGGGCGTGGCGCCCCATGAAAGTGTGTACATGAGGGGGTGGCGGCGTTTGGTGGGAGCGTGGGAAACGGGCTGCGATCATACATGCCACCGGTCGCGGGTCAAGGGGACGGGCTCACGCAGCGTCTGCGCTCGTCAGGTCAAGGGACATGCCTGCCCCGGTTCTCTGTGTGTGCCGCCCGTGCATTCATGCCCTAGCCCATTAATTTTCACATCTTGCTAGTGCCTGGCTAGAGGGCAACGTTCGGTCGATGGGAGACGTGACAATAATGGACGCCTTCATTTGCCCATCTTGTAACGGGCAGCACGCCGTTTGAACTGCATCGATACCCACATCAATACCCCATGCCAGTATTGCATCCTCAAAGAGGAGCACGCCATGTACAACACGCCATGCAGCGTTGGCTTTTTGGTTGTCTTCATCGGGCTGCTGCATTGTGGCCGGGTGCATGCTTTGATGCGACGATGCATTGGTTCTAATGGTAGGCATGCGATAGCTTACTGCGTCGATAGGGGTGGCGGAGCAGGGCTACGTCGAGGGCATGCATGCAACGCACGTGCACAATTCTGCGGGTGGGCATGCATGCTGCGGGTAGGCTCAGGCACGCATGCAATGATGGAAAGGGCACTGCGTAGGCTTGGTCCATGCACCGCGTCAACTCTTGCCGTTGGATTCAAATGAACGGTCCTGATGCCCCAACGAGAGAGGCTGATCCAAACCCCACCGATTCAACCAATCAGCGCGGCTCATGCGGATCGATGCACACTAATTCAACCAATCAGCGCGTCTCATGCGGATCGATGCACACTGTAGCTAACCCTAGCGCCTGATCTCAACCGGCCCACGCACAACGATCGACGACCCGTAGTGTCGGGGGTTTTGAGAGGGGTTTTGAGGGGGTTTGAGGGGTTTTGGCTGATTAGGGTTGAGCATAACTAATTCAAAAAAATCAAAAAAATATAAAACTTGCGCACATATTCTTATTATGTCGTGTAGTAATGAGAAAAAAAAATATAAATATGGTTTACATACATTTTTTTACGAAAAATCCTTCACAAAATTTTCATTCCTTGAACAATGTAGTATGGAGTTCAAGGGAGAGAGTAGTGGGTACCCGAGAGAGTAGGTGGGGTTTTGAAAATGAAAAGTGTGAAAACCTCACCAAAACTTCATTTTGGATTGACTAAGAAAGATCTTGACTTACTTTTCTCATTTTCATGTTTTAAACTTGTTTTATATATAATTTTCTATTAAACCTTGTTTTCTCAAAAATAATAATAATAGAAAATTAATTCAATAAATAGTGAGACTTTAGATTTACACTATATAGGTAGAATAGATGTGTAGAAAAATTATTTGGCTGGTTTAGACAAGGTGCCAAAAAAACTTGCTTAAATATGAGGCCGTTTACCCTACCTTTGGAGGTCATTTGAGACACACTTTTCATGACTATGAGTTCAACTTACCAAAAGGGCTCGGAATGATCAGCAAGCAAACATAATTTCAGTTGAGGTACTTTAGATAGCATTAAAACATCAATACCCCATCCCTAATTCAAATTTGAGCCCAAATTTGAATTTAAATTTGAATTTTATTTGGCTGGTTTAGACAAGGTACCAACAAACAAGTTCGAATAGAAATACGGGGATACATAGTGACTACCAGTACGCATCAAGTTACAAATATTATTACATGCCCCAAATTTTCAAACTGTTCTCTGTTCTACCTCTTCCTACCACGTCGCGTGCCCTTCTTCGCCTTAGCACTTCTTGTTTTTGGTTCTACTACACACACAAGTTCACTGATCATCTTGGTTTTATTCACTGGTCTTTTAAACACCTCGCCAACACCCTCATGATCAGTGTCTTTAGTCTCAATGTTGACAGCAGTTTCAGTTTCTTCGGTGTGTACCTCAACATGGGTTTCTTCAGTCTGAACCTCGACACGCTCAGGTTCAGTTTCAACCTCAAGAGCAGTTTCTTCGGTGTGTACCTCAACATGGCTTTCTTCAGTCTGAACCTCGACACGCTCAGGTTCAGTTTCAACCTCGAGAGTAGTTTCTTCAGTCTGAATGTTGACTGCAGCAGGATTTTCTTCATGCGCTCGTGCTCGTGCACACTTCTCTTCTTTCTACTGCCATTGACTCTTGCTTTTTTTTGTTGGCCAACACTGTTCAACAACAAGGTGTTGACTTGCTCGCTTCCTCCTGGCCATTGGGAAAATGTTATACATATAGTAATTAGAAAAAAGCACCAAATCAAAACACGATAAATAAACAAGAACATACTTTGGCTTATCAGAGTGTAACGGCATTTGACAGATCCCACGCTGTGCCCAAGTTCCTGGCACAACTTGCATATGTTTTTGCTACCTTTTGGGCCCTTTTGGCTTTCCATCTTTCTTTCCTTCTTACTACTCCCACCTTTCTCAAACCATGCCTTGAATCTACTCTGCTTAGGCCTGCCACCTTTCTTATCGCCAAGGAGGACACATGGAAAATTCAATGTCCACTTCAGGCCACTGAGACTGATCTGTTAGTGTTGGAATTGGAGTAGCATATGCAGCTTTGAATCTTGCTACCGAATAATATTCATGCAAATATGGGTGCATGTTTATCTTCGGTTGGGATTCTAAGAAAAGAATGGCATGCTCACATGGTTTACCAGTGTGTTGCCACTCGAGGCAAGTGCAATCATGCAATTCAGTGTTAACAACATGTCTCCTTACAGTTTTGTTATCTCTAACTTCAGCACCCCAAGGTGAAGATTTTTCAACAAACAAATGTGAAAGATTTCTGCTCCTATTGACCACCTGTTGTACCACTGCTGGAAGCTTATCACCTTGCGGAGAGTCACCTATCCTTCTTCACAATTCCCACAACCGCATGAGCATGATCCTGATTTGGTCAACCATGTCATGCACAGGCAAATCTTTTAACTCCTTCACCTTATTGTTGAAACTCTCTGCCAAATTGTTGTTGATGTGGTCACACTTGATGGCAGTGTTGAATGCTGACCTGTACCATAACAAAGAATGGTAGGTGTTCAGCCATGGACCAAACTCATCACATGCTGCCATTATCTTATCAAGATGATATTTGTGTGTCCATGCTAGTGTAAGATCTTGCTGCTGGCCACATGCGCCCAAATTCTTCTCCTCTAAATTTTTGATCAAATTCATCCACAAATGACCGAAGCACTCCTCTACTCAGCATGTGGGAAAACATTTTCACTGAATTTTCAAGCCCCTTACATGCATCTGTGTGTATAGCCAAAGGTGACACCGCCCTAGGCATCTTTTTCAATCTGGATCATGAACCATGTCCATGAAGCCTCTGTTTCTAACTCAAACAAGCCAACAACAATAGGAAACATCCAGTTGTGTCCATCTAGAGCATTGCATGCTGCCAACTGACCATTCCACTTGCTGTCAAAAATGATGAGTCTATGCTCAAATATGGACGGCACCACGCTTTGAACCCATCGATGCAAGGCTTCAAAGCCATAAAAACTTGGAGAACTTGACTTCACCGAGGGTGATACCTCATATCTATCTCCACAACACCGCCAGTGACCTCTTTTCCACCTCTACTTTGAAGTTGTAAAGCATCCTAAATGTATTTGCCCAATCACCATATAAATTTTTCATTGCCCTTTGTTTTACCTTCCACACTGTGGTATATTTCAGTTTAATGGGGTACATCTTTTCCAAGTCTACTTTGAGTTTCTTGGCAGTAGTGTTTGGTGTTTTGACTAAAATTGGGGTGATATTTTCTACAACCCAAAGTTGTGATGTCATGGTTGATACTGTCTGTGAACTTGTAATACAAGTATGTTGATCGGGGATTTGGTTAACCCTGACAGTACTTCCATCAGGTTGCAGTCTAGAAGATATGTACCACTTCACTGCCATCAAATCCTCTGCACCTCGCATAAAACTTCTTTCTATCAGTCCAAACATTCTTGGCATCAAACTCATGTTTCACTGCATAAGTCTTGAAACACATCCTAAACTCCTTCATGCTTGGGAACAACTTGCCTACTTCAATGACAGGGTTTTCTTTGTCATACACATGCACCAGCTCATCATCATGTGCATCATCTACTTCATCCGCAGCTTGTTCCATCAACTGTCCATCTACTTCTTCATCAACATTAGCAGCAAACTAGATTCGCCTTTCTCCTCGCTTATCTCATCATCAACTGGAATGCCAAAATGTTTGGCCATCTCAATGTCGCATTGGTGCAATGACCAAATCAAGAGGCTCATCTAATTCAACTCATTCCAATCAACAGCTTGCTGCAGTTTCAATTTCAGTTCCAACCACATGTCCCTCTTCGCTATTCTCGTAAGTTCAGCACACATGGGAATCAATGGCCTCTGTGTAGCCCAATCATCGTCTACCATCTGCGCAGCCAATTGTGATGGCACATATCCAACCTTCGAAAAAATGTTCAGATCAACGAGCTCAGCAAAAAAATTAGCCAGTTTGCTTGTCCAGCCATTTTGCCGATCGATTTCTTCAACAATGTGTTCACCATCTTCTATTCTAACATACTCTCCTTTCTAATCATCAAACCGACACAATGATACTTCTTTCTGTGGACCCCAAACAATATTCTCCCCAATTTTTTCCACCCATTTCTTCACTGCCGTCTCTCCCATGTTCTGTAGAACTTGTGGATCAATCTCTGTAAACTCAACCTCCCATTTAACAATTGTGTCACTCTCAATGTTCTGTATGCTACCAGCAACTAATTTTGCCTTTGATGGAAAGAAATTCACTGTCAATTCGAAGGTCCGAGCGGCAGCATCCCCTCTGTCAGTGGCGGACAGTGTGAGCCCGTGAGAAAGAGCAGACGAGGCCACCCCTAATTGCATGCAAAATTGGATCGGAGAGAGGCGCATTACCTATTCGAAGTTGAATCTGGCGGTTCCATCTCAGTATGCCCACGGGCTCCCCTCACAACCTATCAATTCCGCAAGCGAAAACAGAGGAAACGAGCTGAGATCTACGGGCCCGAGAGAGGAACGGGAAGGCCACTAGGGTTTGAATTCACTCACCATTTTCTGAGGACGAAGGCTCCGCCGCCGTTGAGAACGAGGGCTCCGCCTCCGCCACCGAGAATGCAAGATCCGCCGCCACCGGAGAAGAAGGGGGGCAGAGTGGCGGGCCCGGCACGGTCGGGCGGTAGGGCACGGTCAGCTGTTTTGAGGAACAATTAAGTTGGACCCACATGTCCTAACATAAACGGGCGGGCTTGGTTGATGACCAATTTAACCACATTTAATAGCCATGTCGTGCGTGGGCTATTTACTTGCTCAAATGTGTCGCACCCCAACCATTCGCTCGAACAACGTCGCACACTTGCCAATTCACCTAAGAAACGTCGCACAGGAGCAATTGGCCCCAGCTGAATGGTTTTAATGACCAAGTGCCCACCCACCAGGCACACAGTAGAAGATTGGATCAAACAAGCACTTACTGGGCAATGCAGGACGGGGTGGCAGAACGGTGGCGCGCCCACTATGCTGCCTGGTGGCACATCGTGACCTCGGCCGTCGGTTCCGACGGCTGGAGGTGACCGCCGAGACCAGCCGCGGTGGCGGAGTTAGCCTGCTGGTGCGCGACGCGACTTCGGCAGCCCGACCGTCGGCACGAGGTAACAACCACCGCACTTGGTCGCAGCCTCACGGGCATCTCGTCGAACCCGTGCGTGACTAGGGCCAGGAAGTTAGCTGGGGGCCGCCGTGAAGGAGCGTGCAGTGCAAGAAGGGAAGCCGCACATTCTGCAACCTCTCTCTCTCTCTCTCTCTCTCTCTCTCTCTCTCTCTCTCTCTCTCTCTCTCTCTCTCTCTCTCTCTCTCTTTCCTTTACGTATATACCAAAAACATTCTATGTATATATGAAAAATATTACTTCCCTTATCTCTACTACTTAAGAAGTAAAGTAAGATTTCATTTTTCACTTTCTCCTGACCACTCCTTCATCCAACCTCCCACCCTCCATCAAATTTTCTCGTCCCCCACCCACCCCCCATTGGCTTTTTGCAAATCTTTTCTTCTCTATCTCCCCCTCTTCTTTTTTTCTCTTATAAAAGGAACATAAGGTTCCCTGTTTTATTTTCTTCCCACCATCCTTTGTCCAACCTTTCATCCTCCATCAATAAACCAAATCAACCTATGTATATAGCAATAAACTCATGGTCCATAAATAAATTGTTTCTTATAGTAAAACTTGATACCGGTCAGACATCTTTCGTAAATAAATAAATAAGAATGAATTTCCTGTGTGTAGACAACTAAATACTCAATCAATCTTTTATCTTTAGAAATCCAATAAAGCAAATCAATTACACGCACATACCTAGTTTTATTTTGTTTATATATTTTGCGTCAAGATTTATCTTGTGCAGTTGTGTTATTGTGTTAATAAATATTTGCCCCCATTGCAACGCACAAACACATACCTAATAATTTTGTAAAAATGTTCATGGAAATGTTAATCTTTATTCTTGCGTCTCTTAAAAATACTTGTATAATTCAAATATATATTTATGGTATTTAACAAATATTCACATGTTTAAAGTATGTTCATGATTTTTAAAATGTTCATAAAACTATAATAAATTGTAAAATGATCATATCATTCAAACAAAAAGTTTGTGGCATTTAAAAACCATTCACATGTTTAAACAAATATCTATGGAATGTAAAAATGTATTTGTGCGATTTTAAACAAATGATCATAACATATAGAGGCAATCATGACAATGTTCATCTTTAATGGTAATTTTAAATTTCTTTTATTGCATTGTATCGAGGCTAATCCGCAATATCATGTCAAAGGTGACATGTATTTTTTCACGTATCTTCTAAGTTACTGGCCTGCCAGGGCATGCAGAGGCGGAGTTAGCTCGGGGTGCGTTTGGTTGCTTGCATGAGGCGCAGCCAGGCCCACTCAGGAAGAAAACAGGTTGTTTGGTTGCCTGCCCGCATCAAAATCTTGGCCAACATGAACCTTAAAGCAGTCTTCTGCCAGACTAGCTAGGAATAGCCGAATCAGCAGTTTCCAGCGGCTCGAGCGATGCAGGGAAGGGGGACGCGACGCTGACCAGCTGCGAGCAGGGAGATGGCGGGAGCTCGTGCGTGTCTCCAGAAAAGCGGCGCGACGATTTCGCGTTAACGCCTGCTGATTCGGTCGCCCTATATAGCCAGGGTGACCGCAATGGCAAAGCTCCCGCCACCATTTCCCCTCTCTCGAGCTTTCCCTCTGACGCGGTTCCACATCGACGACAAGGTAAGCGGCACAACTGCTCCGGAGACCAGTTGACGGCGGCGGCGAATCGACTGCTCCTCTTCTCCGACATGTCCAGCGCCTCCTCCGCGGCTCCTTCGATGGCGTTTGTGAGTTCAATCACCCATTCCTCTCTAGTAGTTCTAGCTAGATCTATCCATGTGGTAGGATTAGATCTTCTGATCTGTGTGACTCTGGTGTACTAGTAGCTAGTTGTGATGGATTTGAAGCATGCTAGGAGTTGTTTCCATGCCGACAAGGATTGATAGCTAGTGTCATGGATGGATTGGTAGTACACTTAGATGTGGGGTATGCTAGTGTGCAAGTGTTGAACTAGATCATCCATGTGTCCATGATTAGTGATGTGTTCTGTTGTGTTGTGTTGTAGTATGCTTTAATGGATTTGGTAGTGCTGTCTTGAACTAGATCATCCATGTGTGCATGTGTTACTACTAGTTCAATCTGTCCATGTTTACTGGTAGTTCCTACTATCGATGTGTAGTGTGTTCTGGTGTTGACGATGCTTACGTTTGTAGGAGATGAGCACGCAAGAGTTTAGTCAGGCCATTGTCCTGTCTGAGAGCCAGTTCCCGGCGTCCTACGTCGAGGACTCCCAACCCACCATCAATCAAATGCCTCCTGATCTAGACGTTTTCAAGGTGCCGCCTACGGTTCCCCCATTTGTGCTGACTCTACCCAATTTTGTAGCTCATGCTGCTGCTCAAAAGGCAGTCGCAAAGGAGAAGAAGGATGGTAGGGGGAACTCCATGAAATGGCAACCGTTCCTCTTGATTTTTGTGCTTAATAAGATGTGAGAGATCATATCTAGTGGGGTGAGGACTGACAAGGGCTTCAAGGAGGTGCACCTTAACATTGCTCCAAAGCAAGTGTTCGAGTTTTGTGAACATGAGGTCACCTCGACTCAGGTCTACAACCACCTCAGGAAGTGGAGAGCGAGGTGGATCACCGCATCCAAGCTCAGAGACCTAAGCGGTGCTTCATGGAATGAGGACACCTGCTCAATCCTTTTGGAGGCAGAGCACTACCAAGACCACATCCTAACTAACCATGCCATTCTAACTAACCAGCTGTTTAAGCCTATGATCCATTGCCATCCTGACTAACCGCTCTGCTCTGCCCTGTTTCTTTCTTAGGCTCATCCCAAGGACACAGAATTCCTGAACATACCTATCCAGAACTACCACCAGATGCAACAGATCTTCTTCTTCGGGCTGGCAACCGGAAAGCATGCCATGGGCTCAAGTCAGCCACTGGGCTCATCGATGCTCGAGTATCCAGACACCCAGGAGTCATACACCATCAACATTGATTCTCCTGACAAGGATGGTGAGCACGTTCCTGTGCTTAATAGGAAGAGGAAGTGGGGAGGCCTGTGTTGGAAATATGCCCTAGAGGCAATAATAAAATTAGTTATTATTATATTTCCTTGTTCATGATAATCGTTTATTATCCATGCTATAATTGTATTGATAGGAAACTCAGATACATGTGTGGATACATAGACAACACCATGTCCCTGGTAAGCCTCTAGTTGACTAGCTCATTGATCAATAGATGGTTACGGTTTCCTGACCATGGACATTGGATGTTGTTGATAACGGGATCACATCATTAGGAGAATGATGTGATGGACAAGACCCAATCCTAAGCCTAGCACAAAGATCGTAGTTCATATGCTAAAGCTTTTCTAATGTCAAGTATCATTTCCTTAGACCATGAGATTGTGCAACTCCCGGATGCCGTAGGAATGCTTTAGGTGTACCAAACGTCACAACGTAACTGGATGGCTATAAAGGTGCACTACAGGTATCTCCGAAAGTGTCTCTGGGTTGGCACGAATCGAGATCGGATTTGTCACTCCGTAAACGGAGAGGTATCTCTGGGCCCACTCGGTAGGACATCATCATAATGTGCACAATGTGACCAAGGGGTTGATCATGGGATGATGTGTTATGGAACGAGTAAAGAGACTTGCCGGTAACGAGATTGAACAAGGTATCGGTATACCGACGATCGAATCTCGGGCAAGTACAATACTGTTAGACAAAGGGAATTGTATACGGGATTGATTGAGTCCTTAACATCGTGGTTCATCCAATGAGATCATCATGGAACATGTGGGAGCCAACATGGGTATCCAGATCCCGCTGTTGGTTATTGACCGGAGAACGTCTCGGTCATGTCTGCATGGTTCCCGAACCCGTAGGGTCTACACACTTAAGGTTCGATGACGCTAGGGTTATAAAGGAAGTTTGTATGTGGTTAACGAATGTTGTTCGGAGTCCTGGATGAGATCCCGGACGTCACGAGGAGTTCCGGAATGGTCCGGAGGTAAATATTTATATATGGGAAGTCCTGTTTTGGTCACCGGAAAAGTTTGGGTTTTATCGGTAATCGCATCGGGACCACCGGAGGGTCCTGGGTCCACTGAAGTGGGGCCACCGCCCCGGAGGGCTGCATGGGCCAAGTGTGGGAGGGCCAGCCCCAGTGGGCTGGTGCGCCCCACAAGGGCCCAAGGCGCCTAGGGTTTGGGGAGGGGGCGCACCCACCTAACTTGGGGGGCAAGTTTCCCCTCTTCCCCCCCTTGGCCGCCACCAATAGATGGGATTGGGGCTGCCGCACCCCTTGGGGTGGAAACCCTAGAGGGGGCGCACCCCGCTCCCTCTCCCCTATTTATAGTTGAGGTTTTGAGGGCTGCCAACACATGAGTTTTCACCTCTCCATGGCGCAGCCCTGCCTCTCTCCCTCCTCCTCTCCCGCGGTGCTTGGTGAAGCCCTGCAGGATTGCCACGCTCCTCCACCACCACCACGCTATTGTGTTGCTGCTGGACGGAGTCTTCCTCAACCTCTCCCTCTCTCCTTGCTGGATCAAGGTGTGGGAGACGTCACCGGGCTGTACGTGTGTTGAACGCGGAGGCGCCGTCCGTTCGGCACTAGGATCTCGGGTGATTTGGATCACGATGAGTACGAATCCTTCAACCCCGTTCTCTTGAACGCTTCCGCTTAGCGATCTACAAGGGTATGTAGATGCACTCTCCTTCCCCTCGTTGCTGGTTTCTCCTTAGATAGATCTTGGTGACACGTAGGAAATTTTTGAATTTCTACTACGTTCCCCAACAGTGGCATCATGAGCTAGGTCTATTGTGTAGATTCTTTGCACGAGTAGAACACAAAGTAGTTGTGGGTGTTGATTTTGTTCAATATGCTTACCGTTACTAGTCCAATCTTGTTTCGACGGTATTGTGGGATGAAGCGGCCCGGACCGACCTTACACGTACACTTACGTGAGACAGGTTCCACCGACTGACATGCACTTGATGCATAAGGTGGCTAGCGGGTGCCAGTCTCTCCCACTTTAGTCGGAACGGATTCGATGAAAAGGGTCCTTATGAAGGGTAAATAGCAATTGGCATATCACCTTGTGGTTTTGCGTAGGTAAGAAACGTTTTTGCTAGAAACACATAGCAGCCACGTAAAACATGCAAACAACAATTAGAGGACGTCTAACTTGTTTTTGCAGGGTATGCTATGTGATGTGATATGGCCAAGAAGAATGTGATGAATGATATGTGATGTATGAGATTGATCATATTCTTGTAATAGGAATCACGACTTGCATGTCGATGAGTATGACAACCGGCAGGAGCCATAGGGGTTGTCTTTATTGATTGTATGACCTGCGTGTCATTGAACAACGCCATGTAATTACTTTACTTTATTGCTAACCGGTAGCCATAGTAGTAGAAGTAATAAGTTGGTGAGACAACTTCATGAAGACACGATGATGGAGATCATGATGATGGAGATCATGGTGTCATGCCGGTGACGATGATGATCATGGAGCCCCGAAGATGGAGATCAAAATGAGCAAAAATGATATTGGCCATATCATGTCACTATTTGATTGCATGTGATGTTTATCATGTTTATGCATCTTATTTGCTTAGAACGATGGTAGTAAATAAGATGCTCCTCATTAAAATTTCAAGAAAGTGTTCCCCTAACTGTGCACCGCTATGAAAGTTCGCTGCTTCAAGCACCACATGATGATCGGTGTGATAGATTCTTACGCTCACATACAACGGGTGTAAGCCAGATTTACACACGCCAAACACTTAGGTTAACTTGACGAGCCTAGCATGTACAGACATGGCCTCGGAACACAAGAGACCGAAAGGTCGAGCATGAGTCGTATGGAGGATACGATCAACATGAAGATGTTCACCGATGATGACTAGTCCGGCTCACGTGATGATCGGACACGGCCTAGTTGACTCGGATCATGTAATCACTTAGATGACTAGAGGATGTCTATCGAGTGGGAGTTCATGAGATGAACTTAATTATCCTGAACATAGTCAAAAGATCTTTGCAAATTATGTCGTAAGCTCGCGCTTTAGTTCCACTGTTTAGATATGTTCCTAGAGAAAATATAGTTGAAAGTTTACAGTAGCGATTGTGCGGACAGAAAAAATCTTATGTCCTTAATGCACCGCTCAGTGTGCTGAACCCCAAACGTCGTCTGTGGATGTTGCAAACATCGGACATACACGTTTTGATAACTACGTGATAGTTCGCTTAAACGGTTTAGAGTTGAGGCACCAAAGACGTTTTGACGTCATGAACCTATGAGATGTTTCGAGGGCTGAAATTGGGATTTCAGGCTCGTGCTCACGCCAAGAGGTATAAGACCTCCGACGATTTTCTTAGCCTGCAAATTAAGGGAGAAAAGCTCAATCGTTGAGCTTGTGCTCAGATTGTCTGAGTGCAACAATCACTTGAATTGAGTGGGAGTTGATCTTCCAGATGAGATAGTGATGTTTCTCCAAAGTCATTGCCACCAAGCTGCTAGAGCTTCGTGATGAACTATAACAAATCAGGGATAGATATGATGATCCTTGAGATATTCGCGATGTTTGACACCGCGAAAGTAGGAATCAAGAAGGAGCATCAATTGTTGATGGTTAGTGAAACCACTAGTTTCAAGAAGGGCAAGGGCAAGCAGGGGTACTTCATGAAACAGCAAATCAGTTGTTGCTCCAGTGAAGAAACCCAAGGTTGAACCCAAACCCGAGACTAAGTGCTTCTGTAATAAGGGGAACAACCACTGGAGCAGAATTACCCTAGATACTTGGTAGATGAGAAGGCTGACAAAGTCGATAGAAGTATATTGGGTATACATTATGTTAATGAGTACTTTACTAGTACTCCTAGTAGCACCAGGGTATTAGATACCGGTTCGGTTGCTAAGTGTTAGTAACTCGAAATAAAAGGCTACAGAATAAACGGAGACTAGCTAAAGGCGAGGTGACGATAGGTGTTGGAAGTATTTACAAGGTTGATGTGATCAAACATCGCACGCTCCCTCTACCATCGGGATCGGTGTTAAACCTAAATAATTGTTATTTGGTGTTTATGTTGAGCATAGACATGATTGGATTATGTCTATCGCAATCTGGTCATTCATTTAAGGAGAATAATGGTTACTCTGCTTATTTGAATAATACCTTCAATGGTCTTACACCTAAAATGAATGGTTTATTGAATCTCGATCGTAGTGATACACATTTTCATGCCAAAAGATATAAGATAGTAATGATAGTACCACTTACTTGTGGTACTGCCATGTAAGTCATATTGGTGTAAAACGCATGAAGAAGCTCCATGTTGATGGATCTTTGGACTCACTCGTTTTTGAAAAGTTTGAGACATGCGAACCATGTCTATTGGTGTATACGCATGAAGAAACTCCATGCAGATGGATCGTTTGGACTCACTTGATTTTGAATCACTTGAGATATGCAAATCATACCACATGGCCAAAATGACCTAAAAGCCTCGGTTTCAGAAGATGGAACAAGATAGCAACTTGTTGGAAGTAACACTTTTGATGTGTGCAATCCAATGAGTGCTTTGAGGCATGCAAATGAATATCGTTATGTTCTTACTTCACGATGATTCGAGTAGATGTTGAGTATATTTACTTGATGAAACACAAGTCTGAATTATTGAATGGTTCAAGTAATTTCAGAGTGAAGTTAAAGATCATCGTGACAAGAGGATAAAATGTTTATGATATGATCATAGAGATGAGCATCTAAGTTACGAGCTTTGGCACGAAATTAAGACATTGTGGAAATTGTTTCACAATTAATACTGTCTGGAACACCATAGTGTGATGGTGTGTCCGAACATCATAGTTGCACCCTATTGGATATGGTGCGTACCATGATGTCTCTTATCGAATTACCACTATCGTTCAAGGGTTAGGCATTAGAGACAACCGCACTCACTTTAATAGGGCACCACGTAATTCCGCTGAGACGACACCGCTTGAACTATGGTTTGAGACACCTAAATTGTCGTTTCTTAAAGTTTGGGGCTGCGACGCTTATGTGAAAAAGTTTCAGGTTGATAAGCTCGAACCCAAAGCGGATAAAATGCATCTTCATAGGACACCCAAAACAGTTGGGTATACCTCCGATCTCAGCCCGGATGCAAAAGGATTGTTTCTAGAATTAGGTCCTTTCCCGAGGAAAAGTTTCTCTCGAAAGAATTGAGTGGGAGGATGGTGGAGACTTGATAAGGTTATTGAACCGTCACTTCAACAAGTGTGTAGCAGGGCACGGAAGTTGTTCCCGTGGCGCCTACACCAATTGAAGTAGAAGCTTATGATAGTGATCATGAAGTTTTGGATCAAGTCACTACCGTACCTCGTGGGTGACAAGGATGCGTACTACTTGAGTGGTACAAGAATCCTGTCTTGAAGGTCATGTTGCTAGAAAACAATGAACCTCGAGCTATGGGGAAGCGATGGTGGGCTCATATTCCGACAAATGGTTAGAAGCCATGAAACCGAGATAGGATCCATGTATCGTAACAAAGCATGGACTTTGGTGGACTTGCCGATGATCGGCAAGCCATTGAGATAAAAGGATCTTTAAGAAGAAGACGGACGTGGACGGTAATGTCACCGTCTATGAAGCTCAACTTGTGGCGAAGAGTTTTTCACAAGTTCAAGGAGTTGACTACGATGAGATTTTCTCATCCGTAGCGATGCTTAAGTCCATCGGAATCATGTTAGCATTAGCTGCATATATGAAATCTGGCAGATGGATGTAAAAACGAGTTTCCTACCAGTCTTCGTAAGGAAAGGTTGTATGTGATACAATCAGAAAGTTCTTGTCGATCCTAAGGATGCTAAAAAGGTATGCTGGCTCCAGCGATCCTTCTAAGGACTGGGGTAAGCATCTCGGAGTTGGAATGTGCGCTTTGAGGAGATGATCAAAGATTTTGGGTTTATACAAAGTTTATGAGAAACTTGTATTTCCAAAGAAGTGAGTGGGAGCACTATAGAATTTCTGATGAGTATATGTTGTTGACATATTGTTGATCAGAAATGATGTAGAATTTCTGGAAAGCATATGGGGTTATTTGAAAAGTGTTTTTCAATAGAAAACCTGGATTAAGCTACTTGAACATTGAGCATCAAGATCTATGAGGATAGATCAAAAACGCTTAATGGTACTTTCAAATGAGCACATACCTTGACATGATCTTGAAGGTGTTCAAGATGGATCAGTCAAAGAAGGAGTTCTTGCCTGAGTTGTAAGGTATGAAGTTAAAGACTTAAAGCTCGACCACGGCAGAAGAGAGAGAAAGGACGAAGGTCGCCCCTATGTTTTAGACGTAGGCTCTACAAGATGCTATGCTGAGTACCACACGATGTGTGCCTTGCCACGTGTCCGCAAAGGGTACAAGAGTGATCCAGAATGGATCATTGGACAGCGGTCAAAATTGTCCTAGGAGTAATAAGGACATGTTTCTCGATTATGGAGGTGATAAAGAGTTTGGCGTAAAGGGTTACGTCGATGCAAGCTTTAACACCTATCCGAATGACTCTGAGTAGCAAATCGGATACATATAGTGGAGCAACCATTTGGAATAGCTCCAACTGGAACGTGGGAGCAGCATCTACGATATGACATAAAGTTTTGCGAAATTCATGGGGATCTGAATATTGCAGACCCGTTGACTACAACCACTCTCACAAGCATAACATGATCAAACCCAGAACTCATTGAGTGTTAATCACATAGTGATTTGAACTAGATTATTGATTCTAGTAAACTCTTTGGATGTTGGTCACATGGCGATGTGACCTATGAGTGTTAATCACATGGCGATGTGAACTAGATTATTGACTCTAGTGCAAGTGGGAGACTGTTGGAAATATGCCCTAGAGGCAATAATAAAATTATTTATTATTATATTTCCTTGTTCATGATAATCGTTTATTATCCATGCTACAATTGTATTGATAGGAAACTCAGATACATGTGTGGATACATAGACAACACCATGTCCCTGGTAAGCCTCTAGTTGACTAGCTCGTTGATCAATAGATGGTTACGGTTTCCTGACCATGGACATTGGATGTCGTTGATAACGGGATCACATCATTAGGAGAATGATGTGATGGACAAGACCCAATCCTAAGCCTAGCACAAAGATCGTAGTTCATATGCTAAAGCTTTTCTAATGTCAAGTATCGTTTCCTTAGACCATGAGATTGTGCAACTCCGGATGCCGTAGGAATGCTTTGGGTGTACCAAACGTCACAACGAATCGGGTGGCTATAAAGGTGCACTACGGTATCTCCGAAAGTGTCTTGGGTTGGCATGAATCGAGATCGATTTGTCACTCCGTAAACGGAGAGGTATCTCTGGGCCCACTCGGTAGGACATCATCATAATGTGCACAATGTGACCAAGGGGTTGATCACGGGATGATGTGTTACGGAACGAGTAAAGAGACTTGCCGGTAACAAGATTGAACAAGGTATCGGTATACCGACGATCGAATCTCGGGCAAGTACAATACCGTTAGACAAAGGGAATTGTATACGGGATTGATTGAGTCCTTGACATCGTGGTTCATCTGATGAGATCATTGTGGAACATGTGGGAGCCAACATGGGTATCCAGATCCCGCTGTTGGTTATTGACCGGAGAACGTCTCGGTCATGTTTGCATGGTTCCCGAACCCGTAGGGTCTACACACTTGAGGTCGATGACGCTAGGGTTATAAAGGAAGTTTGTATGTGGTTACCGAATGTTGTTCGTAGTCCCGGATGAGATCTCGGACGTCACGAGGAGTTCTGGAATGGTCCGGAGGTAAAGATTTATATATGGGAAGTCCTGTTTTGGTCACCGGAAAAGTTTCGGGTTTTATCGGTAACGTACCGGGACCACCGGGAGGGTCCCGGGGGTCCACCAAGTGGGGCCACCGTCTCCGGAGGGCTGCATGGGCCAAGTGTGGGAGGGGGCCAGCCCCAGGTGGGCTGGTGCGCCCCCCCCCAAGGGCCCAAGGCGCCTAGGGTTTGGGGAGGGGGCGCACCCACCTAACTTGGGGGGCAAGTTTCCCCTCTTCCCCCCTTGGCCTCCACCCACAGATGGGATTGGGGCTGCCGCACCCCTTGGGGTGGAAACCCTAGAGGGGGCGCACCCCCCTCCCTCTCCCCTATATATAGTTGAGGTCTTGAGGTCTGCCAACACATGAGTTTTCACCTCTCCATGGCGCAGCCCTGCCTCTCTCCCTCCTCCTCTCCCGCGGTGCTTGGCGAAGCCCTGCAGGATTGCCACGCTCCTCCACCACCACCACGCCGTTGTGCTGCTGCTGGACAGAGTCTTCCTCAACCTCTCCCTCTCTCCTTGCTGGATCAAGGCGTGGGAGACGTCACCGGGCTGTACGTGTGTTGAACGCGGAGGTGCCGTCCATTCGGCACTAGGATCTCCGGTGATTTGGATCACGATGAGTACGACTCCTTCAACCCCGTTCTCTTGAACGCTTCCGCTTAGCGATCTACAAGGGTATGCAGATGCACTCTCCTTCCCCTCGTTGCTGGTTTCTCCTTAGATAGATCTTGGTGACACGTAGGAAATTTTTGAATTTCTGCTACGTTCCCCAACAGCCTGATGGAGGGCGAGCTGACCGTCTTCAGCAGCATGACTCCGACAGTGAAGGAGGTAACCACTGCCACCAGGGAGAGCAAGCTGGTAGATGTGCACCCTGACGTCTACATGACCCCTTGATTGCTTTGATTCTTATTTTAGCCACCTGTAATCTGAACAACTCCGTGGCGTCATCCATTATCTGCATTAAAGATCTCACTTGCTACTCACTTGAGTAGCCTTATCCCCCATATCAGCTCCCTTTGCCTTTACTGTTTTTTCTGAAAAATCAACCAAGAATTGATTAATGCACATGCTCTGTCATAATCAGGAAAGGGTCAAGCACCCTCTTGCGTTCAAAGAAATTCTCATTTCTGCAATTCCAGATGGACCAAATCACAACTGTTATGTCAAATGAAAGTAACATCTTTTTTTCTTTACCATATTGCGGAAGCCAAGAGGTAAATAGAGTTTTCATATTATCAGGAGGAGCTCTCAGATTAAAATTGCATTGTAACAAGATCCACATGAACTTAGATACAGAATAATGATGGAATAAATGGTCAATTGATTCATCATTTGTCAGGACAGGGTTTCCAATAAAACATTTATTGGAACACCAACCATTATATCCAACCAATATAGAAGAATCCTCCTTACTGGTAGACAAATCCTTGATACAGAAATCCAGAAGTACTAAATATTATAAAGGGTTGAGCTGAGGCTGCTCAACAATTTATTACAAGCACGCCAATTTTTTTTACATAAAGGCGGATATGACAAAAAGGGTATGGTGGCATAACTACTGACTCGTAATAAAAGTGGTGGTGGATATGTCACAGTGAAGTGGGTGACATGAGTCCAGAATCTTACAGCTCATCAAGCGCCGGAGTGAGGCTCGATGATTTATTTTGGGTAGCGGAAGCGTATATAATACAAGTGACCAACTCCAAGATTCGCATGGGGCTGACTGGGACTCCTCTAGGCGTCAGACTCACTATCGTACTCTTCATCCATAAGATCGCCTTCGTCAACATCTGGCCAAATCAACAAGCCAGGTGAGTACTTTGAATGTACTTGCAAGATAGTTTGGATTTAAGATATAACATATGCAAACATGATGCACATGAGCAGACTAGTAATGCGCACTCAGATAATAAATTTTTGCACTGCATGTAACATAAAAATGAAGTCAGGCGGTAGTCCTCCCGAAATCCCCCTAAAATAGCTGAAGACCGATCGGGTGTCTGAAGCGATGCCTCGAAAGGTAAAATAAATTAACATGCCGCAGTCGGGCGTCAGGGCGACACCACACAAAGGGCTTATATTGAAATGTAAATGACAGTACGTGCCATAGTCGGACGTCTAAACGACATCTCGAAAAGGGCTTATAATGAAAGTAAATAAGAAGGATGACACAGTCGGACGTCTGAGCGACATCACCTAAAGGGCTTATATCAAAAGTAAATAGCGAGAATGCCACAGTCGGACGTATGAGCGAAATCACATAAAGGGCTTATATCAAAAGTAAATGACGAGAATGCCACAGTCGGACGTCTGAGCAACATCACATAAAGGGCTTATATCGGAAGTAAATAACAAGAATGCGACAGTCGGACGTCTGAGCGACATCACATAAAGGGCTTATATCAAATGTAAATAACAAGGATGCCACAGTCGGACGTCCGAGCTACATCACATAAAGGGCTTATATTTCACCATTCGAATTCAAGTAGCTCATGAATTTAAATCATCCCAAGGAAATACTCAGTACATAATAATAAACTGGTTAGTCCATCCACAGGAATAACATTCAGCCGGGTTTACCACTCATGTTTGTTCACCGGAGATTGTCACTGAGACTGACACTGAGACTGACGCTGAGACGAACGTTGAGACTGACACTGGTACTGACATTGATACGTTGATCACAGTCCTTGACCATGGACAAGGCTACTCGAATGGTTTCGACTCTGCAGAGTTTGTACTCTTTACCCACAGCCAACGGATTTCCGTAGTCACAAAGGACTAGTTCCATTTATGGTATTTTAGAAGAAACACATCTAACCAGTACACACCCATTCCACATTCCGCTGCCAGGAATCACCCTAGGCAACGTTCAAGAAAAACTCTAAGACGGGGAGGCCACAACCTCGACTAGCATGGGATCAAATTTATATCACACGCTCTAAGGGGTGCCCCCCTCTCGGTCCCAACCGGGAACACCCATGCCCCCTGACCGGATGTAAGGCTTTAATCCAGGGCCATGGAACCCTCATCACGGCCCCTCTATTTGGTGTGTACAAGGAAAGAGGTTCACAACTGACTAGACCGCATTCTTTGCAGAAGACATCTGGCAGCACGAAAAAGGGGACGAACGGGAACATGACTTGATCCAGGTTAATACTGGAGTTAAACGGTTGACATAAGACTGGCATGCTTCAACAATACTAGCTTGTAACCTATCATGCCACCACATGATCAGGTTATCTCACCATCATATGAACACATCAAATTTCGAAGCTCTCTTGTAGCTTGCCTTGCATGCAATATAACATTCACTAATGCGTATTGTTGGAAATATGCCCTAGAGGCAATAATAAAATGGTTATTATTATATTTCCTTGTTCATGATAATTGTCTATTGTTCATGCTATAATTGTGTTACCCAGAAATCGTAATACATGTGTGAATACATAGACCACAACATGTCCCTAGTAAGCCTCTAGTTGACTAGCTCGTTGATCAATGGATGGTTACGGTTTCCTGACCATGGACATTGGATGTCATTGATAACGGGATCACATCATTGGGAGAATGATGTGATGGACAAGACCCAATCCTAAGGATAGCACAAGATCGTGTAGTTCGTTTGCTAGAGCTTTTCTAAATGTCAAGTATCATTTCCTTAGACCATGAGATCGTGCAACTCCCGGATACCGTAGGAGTGTTTTGGGTGTACCAAATGTCACAACGTAACTGGGTGGCTATAAAGGTACACTACAGGTATCTCCGAAAGTGTCTGTTGGGTTGGCATGGATCGAGACTGGGATTTGTCACTCCGTATGACGGAGAGGTGTCTCTGGGCCCACTCGGTAATGCATCATCATAATGAGCTCAATGTGACCAAGTGGTTGGTCATGGGATCATGCATTATGGAACGAGTAAAGTGACTTGCCGGTAACGATATTGAACGAGGTATTGGGATACCGACGATCGAATCTCGGGCAAGTAACGTACCGATTGACAAAGGGAATTGTATACGGGATTGATTGAATCCTCGACATCATGGTTCATCCGATGAGATCATCGAGGAGCATGTGGGAGCCAACATGGGTATCCAGATCCCGCTGTTGGTTATTGACCGGAGAGTCGTCTCGGTCATGTCTGCGTGTCTCCCGAACCCGTAGGGTCTACACACTTAAGGTTCGGTGACGCTAGGGTTGTAGAGATATTAGTATGCGGTAACCCTAAAGTTGTTCGGGGTCCCGGATGAGATCCCGGACATCACGAGGAGTTCCGGAATGGTCCGGAGGTAAAGATTTGTATATAGGAAGTCCAGTTTCGGCCATCGATCGGGAAAGTTTCGAGGGTCACCGGTATTGTACCAGGACCACCGGAAGGCTCCCGGGGGTCCACAGGGTGGGGCCACCTATCCCGGAGGGCCCCATGGGCTGAAGTGGAAGGAACCAGCCTGGTGGGCTGGTGCGCCCCATGGGCCTCCCCGCGCCTAGGGTTGGAAACCACAGGGGTGGGGCGCCCACCGACTTGGGGGCAAGTTCCCCCTTGGCCGCCCCTTGAGATGGGATCTCTAGGGGCGGCGCCCCACCAGGGCCCCTATATATAGAGGGGGGAGGGAGGGCTGCGCACCCTAGCCCCTGGCGCCTCCCTCTCCCCTGGTAACACCTCTCCCTCTCGCTGAGCTTGGCAAAGCCCTGCCGAGATCACCGCTGCTTCCACCACCACGCCGTCGTGCTGCTGGATCTCCATCAACCTCTCCTCCCCCTTGCTGGATCAAGAAGGAGAAGACGTCTTCCCCAACCGTACGTGTGTTGAACGCGGAGGTGCCGTCCGTTCGACGCTAGGATCATCGGTGATTTGGATCACGACGAGTACGACTCCATCAACCCCGTTCTCTTGAACGCTTCCGTTCGCGATCTACAAGGGTATGTAGATGCACTCCTCCCTCTCGTTGCTAGATGACTCCATAGATTGATCTTGGTGATGCGTAGAAATTTTTTATTTTCTGCTACGTTCCCCAACAGTGGCATCATGAGCTAGGTCTATGCGTAGTTTCTATGCACGAGTAGAACACAAGATTGTTGTGGGCGTTGGTTTTGTCAATTTTCTTGCCACTACTAGTCTTATCTTGTTTCGGCGGCATCGTGGGATGAAGCGGCCCGGACCGACCTTACACATACGCTTACGTGAGACAGGTACCACCGACTGACATGCACTAGTTGCATAAGGTGGCTAGCGGGTGTCTGTCTCTCCCAATTTAGTCGGATTGGATTTGATGAAAAGGGTCCTTATGAAGGGTAAATAGAAATTGGCATATCACGTTGTGGTTTTGGCGTAGGTAAGAAATGTTCTTGCTAGAAACCTATAGCAGCCACGTAAAAACATGCAACAACAATTAGAGGACGTCTAACTTGTTTTTGCAGCATATGCCTTGTGATGTGATATGGCCAAAAGGATGTGATGAATGAAATATATGTGATGTATGAGATTGATCATGTTCTTGTAATAGGAATCACGACTTGCATGTCCATGAGTATGACAACCGGCAGGAGCCATAGGAGTTGTCTTTATTTTTTGTATGACCTGCGTGTCATTGAATAACGCCATGTAATTACTTTACTTTATTGCTAAACCGTTAGCCATAGAAGTAGAAGTAATCGTTGGCTTGACAACTTCATGAAGACACGATGATGGAGATCATGATGATGGAGATCATGGTGTCATGCCGGTGATGATGATGATCATGGCGCCCCGAAGATGAAGATCAAAAGGAGCAAAATGATATTGGCCATATCATGTCACTATTTGATTGCATGTGATGTTTATCATGTTTTTTGCATCTTATTTGCTTAGAACGAAGGCAGTAAATAAGATGATCCCTCATAATAATTTCAAGAAAGTGTTCCCCCTAACTGTGCGCCGTTGCGAAAGTTCGTTGTCTCGAAGCACCACGTGATGATCGGGTGTGATAGATTCTAACGTTCACATACAACGGGTGTAAGCCAGATTTACACATGCAAAACACTTAGGTTGACTTGACAAGCCTAGCATGTACAGACATGGCCTCGGAACACAAGAGACCGAAAGGTCAAACATGAGTCGTATAGCAGATACAATCAACATGAAGATGTTCACCGATGATGACTAGTCCGTCTCACGTGATGATCGGACACGGCCTAGTTTACTCGGATCATGGATCACTTAGATGAACTTAATTATCATGAACTTAGTCTAAAATCTTTGCAATATGTCTTGTAGATCAACTGGTCCACGCTAATGTTGCCCTCAACTTCAACGCGTTCCTAGAGAAAACCAAGCTGAAAGATGATTGCAGCAACTATACGGACTGGGTCCGGAACTTGAGGATCATCCTCATAGCTGCCAAGAAAGCATATGTACTAGATGCACCGCTAGGTGAAGCACCCATTTTCCCAGCAACTCAAGACGTTATGAACGCCTGGCAGTCACATAGTGATGATTACTCCCTGGTTCAGTATGGCATGCTTTACAGCTTAGAACCGGGGCTCCAAAAGCGTTTTGAGCAGCACGGAGCATATGAGATGTTCCAAGAGCTGAAAATGGTTTTCCAAGCTCATGCCCGGGTCGAGAGATATGAAGTCTCTGACAAGTTCTACAGTTGTAAGATGGAGGAGAATAGTTCTGTCAGCGAGCACATACTCAAAATGTCTGGGTTGCATATCCGCTTATCTCAGCTGGGAGTTAATCTCCCGGACGATGCGGTCGTTGACAGAATCCTTCAGTCGCTTTGTGATGAACTTCAATATGCAGGGGATGGAAAAGACCATTCCTGAGGTATATTCAATGCTGAAATCGGCGGAGGTGGAGATCAAAAAGGAACATCAAGTGTTGATGGTGAATAAAACCACTAAGTTCAAGAAAGGCAAGGGTAAGAAGAACTTCAAGAAGAACGGAAAGGAAGTTGTCGCGCCCGGTAAGCCAGTTACCGGGAAGAAGCCAAAGCATGGACCCAAGCCTGAGACTGAGTGCGTTTATTGCAAGGGAAACGGTCACTGGAAGCGGAACTGCCCCAAGTACTTAGCGGACAAGAAGGACGGCAACACCAAAGGAATATGTGATATACATGTAATTGATGTGTACCTTACCAGTACTCATAGTAGCTCCTGGGTATTTGATACCGGTGCGGTTGCTCATATTTGTAACTCAAAACAGGAGCTGCGGAATAAGCGGAGACTGACGAAGGACGAGGTGACGATGCACATCGGGAATGGTTCCAAGGTCGATGTGATCGCCGTCGGCACGCTACCTCTACATTTACCTACGGGATTAGTTTTAAACCTCAATAATTGTTATTTAGTGCCAGCTTTGAGCATGAACATTGTATCTAGATCTCGTTTAATACGAGATGGCTACTCATTTAAATCCGAGAATAATGGTTGTTCTATTTATATGAGAGATATGTTTTATGGTCATGCCCCGCTGGTCAATGGTTTATTCTTAATGAATCTCGAACGTGATGTTACACATATTCATAGTGTGAATACCAAAAGATTTAAGGTTGATAACGATAGTCCCACATACTTGTGGCACTGCCGCCTTGGTCACATTGGTGTCAAACGCATGAAGAAGCTCCATGCAGATGGACTTTTGGAGTCTCTTGATTATGAATCATTTGACACGTGCGAACCATGCCTCATGGGTAAAATGACCAAGACTCCGTTCTCCGGAACAATGGAGCGAGCAACCAACTTATTGGAAATCATACATACTGATGTGTGCGGTCCAATGAGCATTGAGGCTCGCGGAGGCTATCGTTATGTTCTCACTCTCACTGATGACTTAAGTAGATATGGGTATGTCTACTTGATGAAACACAAGTCTGAGACCTTTGAAAAGTTCAAGGAATTTCAGAATGAGGTATAGAATCAACGTGACCGAAAGATAAGTTCTTACGATCAGATCGTGGGGGAGAATATTTAAGTCACGAATTTGGTACACACTTAAAGGAATGTGGAATCGTTTCACAACTCACGCCGCCTGGAACACCTCAGCATAACGATGTGTCCGAACATCGTAATTGCACTCTATTGGATATGGTACGATCTATGATGTCACTCACCGATTTACCGCTCTCATTTTGGGGCTATGCTTTAGAGACCGTCGCATTCACTTTAAATAGGGCTCCGTCCAAATCCGTTGAAACGACACCGTATGAATTATGGTTTGGGAAGAAACCTAAGCTGTCGTTTCTAAAAGTTTGGGGATCGATGCTTATGTCAAGAAACTTCAACCTGAAAAGCTCGAACCCAAGTCGAAAAAATGCGTCTTCATAGGATACCCTAAGGAAACCATTGGGTATACCTTCTACCTCAGATCCGAAGGCAAGATCTTTGTTTCCAAGAACGGGTCCTTTCTGGAGAAAGAGTTTCTCTCGAAAGAAGTAAGTGGGAGGAAAGTGGAACTTGATGAAGTACTACCTCTTGAAGCAGAAAGTAGCGCAACTCAGGAAGATGTTCCTGTGGTGCCTGCACCGGGTAGAGAGGAGGTTAATGATGATGATCAAGGTACTTCGGATCAAGTTGCTACTGAACTTGTAGGTCCACGAGGACACGTTCCACACAAGAATGGTATGGCAACCCCGTCCTGGAAATCATGTTGTTAGACAACGGTGAACCTTCGAACTATGAAGAAGCGATGGCGGGCCCACATTCCAACAAATGGCTTGAAGCCATGCAATCCGAGATAGGATCCATGTATGAAAACAAAGTATGGACTTTGACAGACTTGCCCGATGATCGGCGAGCGATAGAAATTAAATGGATCTTTAAGAAGAAGACGGACGCGGATGGGAATGTTACCATCTATAAAGCTCGACTTGTCGCTAAGGGTTATCGACAAGTTCAAGGGGTTGACTACGATGAGACCTTCTCACCTGTAGCGAAGCTTAAGTCCGTCCGAATCATGTTAACAATTGCCGCATACTATGATTATGAGATATGGCAAATGGACGTCAAAACGTCATTCCTTAACGGCTTTCTTAAGGAAGAATTGTATATGATGCAGCCGGAAGGTTTTGTCGATCCTAAGAATGCTAACAAGGTATGCAAGCTCCAGCGCTCCATCTATGGGCTGGTGCAAGCATCTCGGAGTTGGAACATTCGCTTTAATGAAATGATCAAATTGTTTGGGTTTATGCAGGCTTATGGAGAAGCCTGCGTTTACAAGAAAGTGAGTGGGAGCTCTGTAGCATTTCTCATATTATATGTGGATGACATACTTTTGATGGGAAATGATATAGAACTTTTGGACAACATTAAGGCCTACTTGAATAAGTGTTTTCCAATGAAGGACCTTGGAGAAGCTGCTTACATATTAGGCATCAAGATCTATAGAGATAGATCGAGACGCCTCATAGGTCTTCCAAAAAGCACATACATTGATAACATATTGAAGAAGTTCAATATGGATCAGTCCAAGAAGGGGTTCTTGCCTGTGTTGCAAGGTGTGACATTGAGCTCGGCTCAATGTCCGACCACGACAGAAGATATTGAAAATATGAGTGTCGCCCCCTATGCCTCGGCCATAGGGTCTATCATGTATGCCATGCTGTGTACCAGACCTGATGTAAACCTTGCCGTAAGTTTGGTAGGAAGGTACCAAAGTAATCCCGGCATGGAACACTAGACAACGGTCAAGAATTTCCTAAAGTACCTGAAAAGGACTAAGGATATGTTTCTCATTTATGGAGGTGATGAAGAGCTCGTCGTAAAGGGTTATGTTGACGCTAGCTTCGACATAGATCTGGATGACTCTAAGTCACAAACCGGATACGTGTATATTTTGAATGGTGGGGCGAAGGCTGGTGCGATTTGCAAGCAAAGCGTCGTGGCGGGATCTACATGTGAAGCGGAGTACATGGCAGCCTCGGAGGCAGCGCATGAAGCAATTTGGATGAAGGAGTTCATTACCGACCTAGGAGTTATTCCCAATACGTCGGGGCCGATGACTCTCTTCTGTGACAACACTGGAGCCATTGCCCTTGCCAAGGAGCCCAGGTTTCACAAGAAGACCAGGCACATCAAGCGTCACTTCAACTCCATTCGTGAAAACGTTCAAGATGGAGACATAGATATTTGCAAAGTACATACGGATCTGAATGTCGCAGATCCGTTGACTAAACCTCTTCCGCGAGCAAAACATGATCAATACCAGAACTCTATGGATGTTCGATTCATCACAATGTAACTAGATTATTGACTCTAGTGCAAGTGGGAGAGTGTTGGAAATATGCCCTAGAGGCAATAATAAAATGGTTATTATTATATTTCCATCTCTGGGCCCACTCGGTAATGCATCATCATAATGAGCCCAATGTGACCAAGTGGTTGGTCACAGGATCATGCATTATGGAACGAGTAAAGTGACTTGCCGGTAACGAGATTGAACGAGGTATTGGGATACCGATGATCGAATCTCGGGCAAGTAACGTACCGATTGACAAAGGGAATTGTATACGGGATTAATTGAATCCTCGACATCGTGGTTCATCCGATGAGATCATCGAGGAGCATGTGGGAGCCAACATGGGTATCCAGATGCCGCTGTTGGTTATTGACCGGAGAGTCGTCTCGGTCATGTCTGCGTGTCTCCCGAACCCGTAGGGTCTACACACTTAAGGTTCGGTGACGCTAGGGTTGTAGAGATATTAGTACGGTAACCCGAAAGCTTTTCGGGGTCCCGGATGAGATCCCGGACGTCACGAGGAGTTCCGAAATGGTCCGGAGGTAAAGATTTGTATATAGGAAGTCCAGTTTCGGTCATCGGGAAAGTTTCGGGGTCATCAGATTGTACGGGACCACGTAAGGGTCCTGGGTCCACCGGTGGGGCCACCTATCCGGAGGGCCCCATGGGCTGAAGTGGAAGGAACCAGCCTGGTGGGCTGGTGCACCCCATGGGCCTCCCCTGCGCCTAGGGTTGAAACCACAGGGGTGGGGCGCCACCGACTTGGGGGCAAGTTCCCCCCTTGGCCGCCGCCCCCCCTTGAGATGGGATCTCTAGGGGGCCGGCGCCCCCCAGGTTCCCTATATATAGAGGGGGGAGGGAAGGCCGCGCACCCTAGCCCCTGGCGCCTCCCTCTCTCCTCGTAACACCTCTCCCTCTCGCTGAGCTTGGTGAAGCCCTGCCGAGATCACCGCTGCTTCCACCACCATGCCGTCGTGCTGCTGGATCTCCATCAACCTCTCCTCCCCCTTGCTGGATCAAGAAGGAGGAGACGTCTTCCCCAACCGTACGTGTGTTGAACGCGGAGGTGCCGTTCATTCGGCGCTAGGATCATCGGTGATTTGGATCACGACGAGTACGACTCCATCAACCCCGTTCTCTTGAACGCTTCCGCTCGCGATCTACAAGGGTATGTAGATGCACTCCTCCCTCTCGTTGCTAGATGACTCCATAGATTGATTTGGTGATGCGTAGAAATTTTTTATTTTCTGCTACGTACCCCAACACGTATATAAACATGCCATGAGAAAACTACTCAAGCAAACATGTAAGACACTCATCATATCAAAGGTTCAAACATGCTTGCTTGGTTCGGAGTAGTCGGAGTCTAGATCGGCGAAGTTTGCGGCTCCGTCACCTCCTTCGGTATCTATGTTAAAAAAATCGGGTACTAACATAAATACCGTGCGTGCATAAAAATTGTTCCAAATATTTTTCAAATAAATATGATAAAAAACTAGATAGAAAAATAAATATGACAGAAAAAGAATTAACTTAGAATTATCTTTTGTTTAAAAGTTATTAAGGTTTTAGTCCAGGGACCAAACTGTGATGAAAAAGAAAATTTCCAGGGGCTAGTTTAGAAAAACAGAAAACCCTTCGGCTGGAAATACGTCAACCCAAAGGGAACAAGTACTTTGCCCGAAGGCGTTTTCAGAAAATAGTTCGAATAAGAGAGGAGAGACTGATGAGGGGGTCCCACCCATCAGGTTTAAAAGTTTAAAACAGAGCATACCAGCGCCCGAGGATCGCGGTGGTCGCCGGCGTTGATCCACGGCGAGGTAGGGGGGACGGAAAGTACCTACAGACTCATTGAGCTCTCCCGCGTCTGTGGGTGGTGGAGTTGGTCGTCAGCGAGCACCACGTCGATGGCGGCCTCCTCTCCGGCGGACGGTGGCTCGGTCGAGGATGGATCTCACCGGGGAGGGCTGCAGCCGCCAAATTGAAGCACGGGTTAGAGGAGTGGGTGTACTAGGAGGCTACTGACGCAGTTTGGGAGGCGGGGGTGCTCTCACCAGAGAGAATCTTGTCGGAGCCCGAAGCGGATCGGGGCTGCTGGAGTCGGGGAAGAAGGCTCTCCCGAGGCCCTCCGATGAGCGTGGCGAGGTTCTGGGGCGAGAAGGGGAGGTGCTGGCTCAGGAACGAGCTCGGGGCCTCCATTTATAGCCGGCCCGAGGCGATTGCCGAGAACGGGGTTTCTCCGGCGAGTGATTACGGCGAGGCAGAGGTTGGACTAGAGGTTTAGGTGACTGGGCATCTTCGGATTGGTTCATTGGTTTCGTTCAACGACTAAACTTGGTACAACTTGGGTGATACTCCAAGCTCTCGACGGAACGGCCTCACGGGCACGTCGGCGGCAGGTAGCGCGCTCTGCGCTTTCCAGGCCATGACGACGGCTCTGCAACACGCACAGGGAAGGGGATGGCCACGCGGAGGCTCCTGGTGGTGTGGGCGGTGCTGGACGGCGCCGTTCCATGCTGAGCCTCTCTGGCGGCCGCAACGAGCGTTGCTGCCGCCGCTTATGGGGGCGATGTACCCCTGCCAGCTCACCGCCAACGCTCGCATCCGTCCAAACGACCATGCGGCCCGATGGATAAGAAGCGGGAGCAGTGAGCAAGGCGCCAACGCGTGCACTGGCGAGATCGACGCCAAGTTCTGAAGAAAACGACACTGACGACTGAAACTAAACACTGAATTTCTGAATATGGACAGAAACAGTGCACACCAGCTATTCGACAAAATGTCTTAGGCACGTGGAAGATTTTTCTTGAGCTGATCCTTGGTGAGGTGATCTTTTGATGCATCTGGAGACTGCCTGAATTATCTCAGATTTTTAGGAAAAGAAAAAGAATGAATTTCACCAAAAATGGCAAATCTGGTCCAAACTTGCAGCAAGCACATTTTGAAAAATTTGAACTGTGGACCAGCAGATCTTGGTGGATCTTGGTTGAGGGTGCTAAGGACTGGCCAAAGGAATTTATTTGGAGTCAAAACTCAATGGAAATCTCGCAGTTCCTTAGTAAATCTCTAAGGTCCAAATTAAATGACAGAAAAGATTTTGAGGTTAAAATAAATAGAAATAAAATCTAGGGGAAGTTGAAACTTGCTGGAATTTGATGCTAGGCTTGACCCAAAGTAGGGAGGTGGGTTTGGAAGGAAGTTTTCAACATAGGTCATGGCAAAAGAGAAAATCTTTGAATGGGGAAAGAATAAATCCATAATTTATAGGAGTTCTTTTTAATAAAAAGAATTGTAAAAACCTTCCAAAATTATTTGTGTTGAGCCAACACAATATGAAAAACCCTCAAGACCAAAAATCAAGGTTGGGAAGAACCCATGAAATAATTGTCATAATTTTTTTTGAGAAGCAGAGTCTTTTAGAAAAATTAAATAACCTCCTTCCAATCAAAATCTTTGATAAAAAAACCAAATCAAATTTTTTGGAGTGTTACAACACCTACCCCCTTAGGAAAAATCTCGTCCCCGAGATTTCAGCTGATCCTCAAATAGGTGTGGGTACTCTGTCCGAAGAAAATCCTCTCTTTCCCATGTTGCTTCATCCTCGGTGTGATTGCTCCACTGAACCTTGAAAAACTTAATTGTTTTCTGACGGGTCCTCCTTTCGGACTCCTCCAATATTTTTATTGGACGTTCCGTGTAGGTGAGGTCTGGTTGCATGTCAATGTTCTCGTGAGATACATGCTTTTCTGGGTTGCTTACACATTTCCTCAACTGTGAGACGTGGAACACGTCGTGGACGTCTGATAGTTCCTTGGGTAGGTCTAGCTGGTAGGCTACTGTGCCTCTTCGCGCAATCACACAGAAGGGTCCAATAAACCGTCTTTCCTTTAACTTTGAAACGCTGCAGGCCCCTCATAGGAGATACTCGTAGATACACATACTCACCTGGTTCAAAGCTGACTTCGCGATGTTTTTGATCGTAATAACTCTTTTGTCGGCTCTGGGCTGTCTTGAGTCGATCCCTGATTAGTCTAACTTTCTCCTTAGCTTCTTTGAGCATGTCTGGGCCGAAGATACGACTGTCTCCTGTTTCTGACCAATTTAATGGGGTACGACATCTTCGCCCGTACATGGCTTCAAAAGGTGCCATTTGTAGATTGGCTTGGTAACTGTTGTTGTATGCGAACTCGGCATACGGCAAGCTTTCTTCCCAACTGGTTCCATAGGTGAGAACACATGCCCTCAGCATGTCCTCTAGAATTTGGTTCACACGCTCAATTTGTCCTCCATCTGGGGTGGTATGCTGTCTTGAATACTAGTTGAGTTCCCGAGCTTGTTGTAAATGATCCCAAAATCTAGAGACGAATTGAGTGCCTCTGCCGGATATTATAGTCTTTGGAATTCGTGCGCACAAACTATACGGGAGAGATAAAGTTTGGCAAGCTTCTGAGTGGTGTGGGTTGTCTTTACTGGGATGAAATGTGCCACCTTAGTTAATCTATCTGTGATGACCCATATGGCATCATTTCCGTGTCGTGACCGAGGTAGTCCGACAATAAAATCCATCCCAATTTCGTCCCATTTCCACTCAGGTATCCTGTTTGGCTGTAATAGTCCTGCTGGTTTTTGGTGCTCGGCTTTAATGCACTGACATGAATCACAACATGCAATGAATGTGGCTATATCCCTCTTCATACCGTGCCACCAAATTTTTTCCTGAATGTCCTTGTACATTTTAGTTCCTCCAAGGTGGATTGAATATGGAGCGGTGTGGCCTTCGGCTAGAATTTGCTGTTTGAGGTCCTCTATATTTGGTATGCAAAGTCTGTTTCCGTACCATAATATTCCCTTATCGTCTATGACGAATTCTGAAGCCTTGCCCAGACTCATTTTTCTTTTTATGCCTTCGATGCTGGGGTGTCCATGCTGAGCCTTCTTAATCTGTTCCATTAGGGTGGGCTGTATTTCCAAATTTGACACTTTGCCTTCGGTGACCATCACCAAGTTGAGTTTGGCGAACTCCTGCTGAAATTCAGGTCTCAAGTTTTGTAGATTGTCGTTGCCCGAGCTGGGGTTTCGACTAAGAGCATCTGCCACTACATTCGCCTTTCCTGGATGGTAGTGAATGCCAACATCATAATCTTTCACTAATTCCAAGCAGCGCCGTTGCCGTAAATTGAGTTCTGGTTGCGTGAAAATATATTTGAGGCTTTTATAGTCCGTATATATTTCACACCGATTTCCAAGCAAAAAGTGCATCCACTCTTTGAGTGCATGAATGACTGCTGCCAATTCCAAGTCATGAGTAGGATAATTTTCTTCATGCTTTCGTAGTTGTCTGGAAGCGTATGCGACGACTTTGCCTTCTTGCATTAGTACGCATCCGAGGCCCTTCCGGGATGCGTCACAATATACTTCATAACTCTTGTGTATGTCTGGTATAACCAATACTGGCGTTGTCGTTAATTTCCTTTTGAGTTCTTGGAAACTTTTCTCGCGCGCTTCAGTCCATCATTTTTTTTATCCTTCTTGAGTAACTGTGTCATTGGTTTTGCTATGGTGGAGAACCCCTCAATAAACCTTCGGTAATATCCAGCCATTCATAGGAAACTTCGTACATCTGTTATGTTGGCTGGTGGTTTCCAGCCAAGTACGGCCTTGACTTTTTCTGGGTCCACGGCAACACCTTTTTGGGTCAATACGTGGCCTAGAAAACCAACCTATCTTAACCAAAATTCGCATTTGCTGAATTTGGCGTATAATTGATGTTTCCTTAATTCTCCCAAAGACAATTACGAGATGTTCAGATGTTCTTCTGGTGTCTTAGAGTATGCAAGAATATCATCAATGAACACCACAACAAATTTGTCCATAAATTTCATAAACACTTTGTTCATGAGGTGGGCAAAATATGCGGGGGCGTTTGTCAGTCCAAACGGCATTACTGTAAATTCATATAATCCGTATCTGGAGGTGAATGCTGTCTTAGGGATATCTTCTGTACATACTTTTAATTGATGATACCCCGACCTTAAATCAATTTTTGAGAAAACCTTGGCTTGTGCGAGCTGGTCAAATAAATCATTTATCCGTGGCATCGGATATTTGTTTTTGATGGTGACCATGTTGAGTGCTCGATAGTCTATACATAATCTCAGTGTCCCATCCTTTTTCTTGGCAAATAATACTGGTGAACCCCAAGGTGAGGAGCTGGCCCGTATAAATCCTTTGTCCAGTAATTCTTTTATTTGCTTCTTTAATTCTACCAACTCGGAGGGTGCCATTCTATAGGGTTTCTTGTAAATGGGGGTGGTTCCAGGTGCTAGTTCAATGATGAACTCTATTTCCCGGTCTGGTGGCATGCCTGGTAGTTCTTCGGGAAATACGTTAGGGAAGTCACACACCACTTGAACTTTTCTTAACTCTGAAATGCCCACCTTGTTCAAACTTGGTTGCCGTGATATCAGTCTCTCTTGAGCTGCAATTTTTGTCGTCTTCCCGTGATGATGGGTGAGAATTACAGTCCGATTGAAGCAGTCGATAAATCCCTTGTTGGTGGTTAACCAGTCCATTCCTAGGATAACATCCAGTCCCTTATTTTCCAATACAATGAGGTTTGCCTGAAACTTTAGTCCCTCAATCTCAATAACCACACCTTGGCAGTAACTCTGAGTGATTTGCTTAATCCCGGGGGACTTGATGATCATGGATTTTTCCAAGGGAAGCATCGAAAAATCATGTTGCAAGGCAAATTTCTTTGAAATGAATGAGTGAGAAGCTCCAGAATCAAACAAAACCGTGTCAGGTATTGTGTTGACAGAGAACGTACCGAGTACGATATCTGGGGCATTCTGTGCTTCCTCCTTGGTCACATGGTTCAAGTGACCCTTCTTGTGATTGTTATTGGGGTTGAAGTTGTTACTCTTGGGTGTTGAATTATTTCCACTGTTGTTCGGTTTGGGGGCCGAGTTTCTCGGCTTTGGGCACTGTTTGGCATAGTGTCCTTCCTCTCCACAAGCATAGCAAGTAACACCTGGGCGATACGTAAAGTCCTTGTCCCTTGCATGAATTTTTTTGTTTGGGCGTGGAACATTGGTCGTGGATTTGTTTGCTCCATTTTTCTGAAAATCAGTCTTGTTCCGGTTGTTGCAAGCATGAGTAGTCTTGTCCCTTTTGCGCTTGCGAAAATCCTCCAAGCTGCGGTGCTCATTTTCCAATGTAATGGCTTCGTCCACAAGTGTTTTGAAATCCGGAAAGGTGTGTACGACCAGCTGGCATTTAAGTGTTGGTGCCAGGCCGTCCAGAAATCTTTCCATCTTTTTATCTTCAGTCATATGCTCTTCGTTGGCATAACGAGATAATTGAGTAAACTGACTATTTTACTCACTCACTATCATGCTTCTCTGCCTGAGGTCATCAAACTCCCTTTTCTTGATCTTCATAATGCTTCTGGGAATGTGCGCCCCATGAAAACCTTCTTTAAATTCTTCCCAGGTGATGTTATTTTGATTGGGGTGCATGTGTAGGAAATTTTCCCACCATGATGCAGCTGCTCCAGTGAGGTAGTGAGGTGCGTAAAGTACCTTCTCACGGTCTGAACATTGTGCAATAATTAACTTCCTTACAATGCCTCGAAGCCAATCATCGTCCTCAAGAGGTCTATCAGTGTGAGAGAACGTTGGGGGACGCGTCTTTTGTAGTTCAGACAATTTGGAATGCTGTTGATATGGTTCACGCTGGTTTCCCATTTGATAACATGATTCATCGTTTCTTGATGCTGCTGCTGGCTTTGCTCATAAAGGCGGCATACTTGAGAAAATGCTGCTTCACTGCCTTGCTGACTTGACTGCCCGTGTGTGAAATTGTTACTTGTCTGGGTACCATAATTTTCTTCCGGCGGACTTGGCATGGAACGAGTCCAGGGACGAGGCATTTTCCACTCTGGGGTATTTTTGCAGAACTCATGAGAAAAAAAATCTGAGTCACAAGAATAAATAATTTCGCAAAGGCAAAAATTTTAAGAACTCAAAAAAAAATTCCAAGAAAATATTTGATTGCGCATGGAGAAGGACTGCTCAGTACATATCTTACACGCAAGCCGTAATTATACAATACATCACTCGGGATGTGCGTACACATTCCTGACATGTTATTTAGGCTAGTGCACTTCTCCGAGTTCCTACACGATGCGCACACAAACTACTTCTCACCAAACCTGTATACATATAAACATATCATACAAGCTGGTACATCGCACGACTGCTAGGCGCACTTAGTCGGAGATGGTAAAAACTTCCCTCGGCCTGTCGAGGGTAAGTCCCAATGATGCTGGAGACTCAACCTCCCCCTCACTAATAGGCTCCAGGCGCGAAGTACTGGGTTGAGGAGCTGGTGCGGGCGCGGTAGGTGGTGCAGCACTGACTGGAGTAGGAGCTATGACTTGGTCAAACTCCTAAGTGGTAGGCAGGCAACGAGCGGTGGCTAAGATGGCAGGTGTATAGGATGCTGAGGACGAGACGAAAGTCAGTGGTGGTGCTGTATGGAGGAGCTCCCTCCTGTTGGCGGAACAGCCCTGCACGAAGTCCATACGAGCAGCCACAAAGTCGTCCACGAGGTTATCAAAAGCTGCCTCAAGAGCTTTGAGATACTCAACCAACATTTCAATAGCCTCATCTCTCTCTCCCCTAGGGCAAGCGAACGCATTGTGACATGTGTATGGCACGTGGCAAGGGAGGTAGCGGTAGCGACGAGCCTTCATCGAAGGAAGAGCATCCCGGAGACGAGCTATCGCCTCACGGGCAGCCATCTGCATGGCATGCCTCTCCGTAGGCATGGCCCTTCCCACAAATCGGAAGCGGCGTGACTCAGAACGTCCTCCCTTGAATTGCACCGTGGCCGGGTGCATAGACACACTGTCGCTGATCTTGTGCTGGTAGAGTGTGAACTCCGGACGAGCCGATGGCCCGATCGAGACCTTGATGATGGAGACGAGAAGCTTGATAAACCCCTCAGGTACATTGGCGAACACCTGTGACTCACAATCACTGCTAGCCATCTACAAAGGTAGACAAAAATTCCGAATAGTCAAATCATAAATTTATGATGACCAACAGAAAATTGCTACATTTGCAAAATGTTAAATAACAACACTAAATACGCTAATAACCGATTAGTGATCGCACCTAGTGGCTTCCTACAGTCAGCCTGGCTCTGATACCAAGATTGTCAGGACCGGTTTTCCAATAAAACATTTATTGGAAGACTGACCATTATATCCGACCAGTATAGAAGAATCCTCCTTACTGGTAGACAAATCCTTGATACGGAAATCCAGAAGTACTAAATATTATACAGGGTTGAGCTGAGGCTGCTCAACAATTTATTACAAGGATGCTGATTTTTTTTACATAAAGGAGGATATGACACAAAGGGTATGGTGGCATAACTACTGACTCGTAATAAAAGTGGTGGTGGATATGTCACAGTGAAGTGGGTGACATGACTCCAGAATCTTACAGCTCATCAAGCGCCAGAGTGAGGCTCGATGATTTATTTTGGGTAGCGGAAGCGTATATAATACAAGTGACCAACTCCAGGATTCGCACGGGGCTGACTGGGACTCCTCTAGGCATCGGACTCACTATCGTACTCTTCATCCATAAGATCGCCTTCGTCAACATCTGGCCAATTCAACAAGCCAGGTGAGTACTTTGAATGTACTTGCAAGACAGTTTGGATATAAGATATAACAGATGCAAACATGATGCACATGAGCATACTAGTAATGTGCACTCAGATAATTAATTTTTGCACTGCATGTAACATAAAAAGGAAGTCAGGCGGTAGTCCTCCCGAAATCCCCCTAAAATAGCCGAAGACCGATCGGGTGTCTGAAGCGACGCCTCGAAAGGTAAAATAAATTAACATGCCGCAGTCGGGCATCAGGGCGACGCCACACAAAGGGCTTATATTGAAATGTAAATGACAGTACGTGCCACAGTCGGACGTCTAAGCGACATCTCGAAAAGGGCTTATAATGAAAGTAAATAACAAGGATGCCACAGTCGGACGTCTGAGCGACATCACCTAAAGGGCTTATATCAAAAGTAAATAGCGAGAATGCCACCGTCGGACGTCTGAGCAACATCACATAAAGGGCTTATATCAAAAGTAAATGACGAGAATGCCACAGTCGGACATTTGAGCGACATCACATAAAGGGCTTATATCGAAAATTAATAACAAGAATGCCACAGTCGGACGTCTGAGCGACATCACATAAAGGGCTTATATCAAAAGTAAATAACAAGGATGCCACAGTCGGACGTCTGGGTGACATCACATAAAAGGCTTATATTTCACCATTCGAATTCAAGTAGCTCATGAATTTAAATCATCCAAGGAAATACTTAGTACATAATAATAAACTGGTTAATCCATCCATAGGAATAACATTCAGCCGGGTTTACCACTCATGTTTTTTCACCGGAGATTGTCACTGAGACTGACACTGAGACTGACGCTGAGACGGACGTTGAGACTGACACTGATACTGACATTGATATGTTGATCACAGTCCTTGACCATGGACATGACTACTCGAATGGTTTTGACTCTGCAGAGTTTGTACTCTTTACCCACAGCCAACGGATTTCCGTAGTCACAAAGGACTAGTTCCGTTTACGGTATTTTAGAAGAAACACATCTAACCAGTACACACCCATTCCACATTCCGCTGCCAAGAATCACCCTAGGCAACGTTCCAGAAAAACTCTAAGACGGGGAGGCCACAACCTCGAGTAGCATGGGATCAAATTTATATCACGCACTCTAAGGGGTGACACCCTCTCGGTCCCAACCGGAAACACCCATGCCCCCTGACCGGATGACGAGCCTTAATCCAGGGCCATGGAACCCTCATTGTGGCCCCTCTATTTGGTGTGTACAAGGAAAGAGGTTTGCAACTGACTAGACCGCATTCTTTGCATAAGACACGTGGCAGCACGAAAAAGGGGACGACCGGGAACATGACTTGATCCACGTTAATACTGGAGTTAAACGGTTGACATAAGACTGGCATGCTTCAACTATACCAGCTTGCAACCTATCATGCCACCACATGATCATGTTATCTCACCATCATATGAACACATCAAATTTCGAAGCTCTCTTGTAGCTTGCCTTGCATGCAATATAACATTCACTAATGCGTATATAAACATGCCATGAGAAAACTACTCAAGCAAACATGCAAGACACTCATCATATCAAAGGTTCAAACATGCTTGCCTGGTTCGGAGTAGTCGGAGTTTAGCTCGGCGAAGTTTGCGGCTCCGTCACCTCCTTTGGTATCTATGTTAAAAAAATCGTATTAATGTAAATACCGTGCGTGCATACAAATTGTTCCAAATATTTTTCAAATAACTATGATAAAAAACTAGATAGAAAAATAAAGATGACAGAAAAATAATCAACTTAAAATTATCTTTTGTTTAAAAGTTATTAATGTTTTAGTCCAGGGACTAAACTGTGATGAAAAAGAAACTTTCCAGGGGCTAGTTTAGAAAAACAGAAAACGCTTCGGCTGGAAATACGTCAACCCAAAGGGAACACGTACTTTGCCCGAAGGCGTTTTCAGAAAACGGTTCGAATAAGAGAGGAGAGGCTGACGAGGGGGTCCCACCCGTCAGGTTTAAAAGTTTAAAACAGAGCACACCGGCGCCCGAGGATCGTGGTGGTCGCCGGTGTCGATCCACGGCGAGGTAGGGGGGATGGAAAGTACCTACGGACTCACTGAGAGCTCCCGAGTCTGTGGGTGGTGGAGTTGGTCGTCGGCGAGCATCACGTCGATGACGGCCTCCTCTCCGGCGGACGGTGGCTCGGTCGAGGATGGATCTCACCGGGGAGGGCTGCAGACGCCAAATTGAAGCGCGGGTTAGAGGAGTGGGTGTACTAGGAGGCTACTGACGCAATTTGGGAGGCGGGGGTGCTCTCACCAGAGAGAATCTTGCCGGAGCCCGAAGCGGATCGGGGCGGCCGGAGTCGGGGAAGAAGGCTCTCCCGAGGCCCTCCGATGAGCGTGGCGAGGTTCTGGGGCGAGGAGGGGAGGTGCTGGTTCAGGAACGAGCTCGAGGCCTGCATTTATAGCCGGCCCGAGGCGGTTGCCGAGAACGGGGTTTCTCCGGCGAGTGATTACGGCGAGGCAGAGGTTGGACTGGAGGTTTAAGTGACTGGGCATCTTCAGATTGGTTCACTGGTTCCGTTCAACGGCTAAACTTGGTACAACTTGGGTGATACTCCAAGCTCTCGACGAAACGGCCTCACGGGCACGTCGGCGGCAGGGAGCACGCTCTGCTCTTTCCAGGCCACGACGACGGCTCTGCAACACGCACAGGGAAGGGGATGGCCACGCGGAGGCTCCTGGTGGTGTGGGCGGTGCTGGACAGCGCTGTTCCATGCTAAGCCTCTCTGACGGCTGTAGCGAGCGTTGCTGTCGCCGCTCACGGTGGCGATGTACCCCTGCAAGCTCACCGCCGATGCTCGCACCCGTCCAGACGACCGTGCGACGCGATGGATAAGAAGGGGGAGTAGTGAGCAAGGCGCCAATGCGTGCACTGGCGAGATCGACGCCAAGTTCTGAAGAAAACGACACTGACGACTAAAACTAAACACTGAATTTCTGAATATGGACAGAAAGAGTGCACGCCAGCTGCTCGACGAAATTTCGTAGGCACGTGGAAGATTCTTGAGCTGATCCTTGCTGAGGTGATCTTTTGATGCATCTGGAGACTGACTGAATTATCTCAGATTTTTAGGAAAAGAAAAAGAATGAATTTCACCAAAAATGGCAAATCTGGTCCAAACTTGCAGCAAACACATTTTGAAAAATTTGAACTGTGGACCAGCAGATCTTGATGGATCTTGGTTGAGGGTGCTAAGGACTGGCCAGAGGAATTTATTTGGAGTTAAAACTCAAAGGAAATCTGGCAGTTCCTTTGTAAATCTCTAAGGTCCAAATTAAATGACAGAAAAGATTTTGAGGTTAAAATAAATGGAAATAAAATCTAGGGGAAGTTGAAACTTGCTGGAATTTGATGCTAGGCTTGACCCAAAGTAGGGAGGTGGGTTTGGAAGGAAGTTTTCAACATAGGTCATGGCAAAAGAGAAAATCTTTGAATGGGGAAAGAATAAATCCATAATTTATAGGAGTTCTTTTTAATAAAAAGAATTGTAAAAACCTTCCAAAATTATTTGTGTTGACCCAACACAATATGAAAAACCCTCAAGACCAAAAATCAAGGTTGGGAAGAACCCATGAAATATTTGACATAATTTTTTTTGAGAAGGAGAGTCTTTTAGAAAAATTAAATAACCTCCTTCCAATCAAAATCTTTGGTAAAAAACCAAATCAAAATTTTTGGAGTGTTACATCATTTTCACAAAAAACACAACATTCGTTTCCATTCCAACCTCTTTTTAAAAGGTTGCCCCTAGTAATAATACTATTGCATAAAGTAAGTCACAAAAATCCTCAATTTTTGTGGATTTTTAAATTTCAACCAAAAAATGAAAAGGAAATTGCATCTCATTCAAAATCTTCAGATTATAAAAAACTTGACAGAATACTTTCCATGGGTGGTTAAATACTAAGTAATCACTCTTTCCACTTAATCCGGTTTCAGAACATGCAACTTTGATCTCATTGCACTGTATCAGAGTATAGGGTTCTCGCAAAGGTAAAGTGATCCCAGCCTTTCTCAAACAACTTAGCCACAGTAATATTTTTAGTAAAACATAGATCATATAATTTGGGGGGGGGGTGCTTGATCCAGAGGTTTATCATTAACCCACCAGTCCTCCCAAAGTCAGCTATTAGTTTCATTTCATACTTTCTTCTTCACATATTTGTAAAACATGTTTTTGATAGGCAATGCTGCCTTATTCATTATATCTAAATCTACGATCCCGAAACCTCCTTGTTTCTTGGGTTGACAGACCTCAACCAATTTGACAAGGTGATATTTTTTTCTTATCTTTACCCCCTGCCAACTTATTCTGGCTCTAAAGAAGTCAACTTTTTTCCTTAACCCATAGGTATAGGATAGAAGGACATCATGGAAGTAGGCAAGTTGTTGAGACGGAATTGAACTAGAGCACGTCTACCAGAAGAAAATATGCCCTAGAGGCAATAATAAAGTTGTTATTTATATTTCCTTATATCATGATAAATGTTTATTATTCATGCTAGAATTGTATTAACCGGAAACTTAGTACATGTGTGAATACATAGACAAAACAGAGTGTCCATAGTATGCCTTTACTTGACTAGCTCATTAATAATAGATGATTAAGTTTCCTGACCATGGACATGTGTTGTCATTTGATGAACGGGATCACATCATTAGAGAATGATGTGATGGACAAGACCTATCCGTTAGCTTAGCATTATGATCGTTTAGTTTTGTTGATATTGCTTTCTTCATGACTTATACATATTCCTCCGACTATGAGATTATGCAACTCCCGAATACCAGAGGAACACCTTGTGTGCTATCAAACGTCACAACGTAACTAGGTGATTATAAAGACTAGTAGAACGCCCGTGCGTTGCCACGGGCTTTTGAATTTTTTTTAAGGTACTACTCACTGAGCTAAATTTACCGAGAACAATGTCACATCTTTTTCTTCAACAATCAGCTAACACACATCATAGTATCAAACACAATAATCTTATAACACCTATAGCCCGTCCCCTCAAATCTACTGACACGCCCTGTCGTTGACCGAATATGAGAGAGAAGGAAAAGGTGACCCAACTAGACCCCTTATATCATCACTATAAGTCCGGGTTGTCTACAAACTATCATATTAACACCCAACATAGGAAGGATATGAAGCTCACAGACACGCCTAGTCAATCCGCCAGATATGACGCCCGTGCATTGCTACGTGTAGAAGACGAAAAATGCCACAAGCACGTTACAACAAGCACTAAAGTTTCTCTTCCTGCATCGCACCTTTTCACCAATGTGATTCCCAAACATTTGTCCAAATCAAAATGGGCATAGAACATAAGTACAAACGTTTGGAAGCTAAAAGTATACTACATAATTTTTCATTTATAACACCTTTGTCCCTATTTTTAACAATGACTCGCTACTGCAGCATAAACTAATTCATTCTTGAAATATTTAGGAGAAAACATATTGACCAAGCAAAAATCACTTCAGCACAAGAACCTTGTGACAACTATAGAAAAAAGATTGAGATGGTTACTCTCATAGAAGACACCTTTGAATATAATTTTAGGAAATAACTTTGTACAATATTGGCCTACACCGAAAGAAAAATCCTCATACACGCAATATCATGAAGGAAACGATTCCTCGTTATCTCAGTTCCTAAAGGAAACTCGTATCAATTCACTAATATTTAAATGAATGAGAACCGTTACATCCATGTATATCTCCATTTTTAGCGAGTTCAACAACGGGCTCACGGGTATCTACACAGCAGAAATATAGAATATGAGCTTTAGTTCACTTTATGTGACAATTATAGAAAAGGACAACTAGAAGAAAAAACAAACAAACACACAAACAAACATGAGAAGGAACATGCAAGCAAATAAGCCTTTATTTTTTCTGATGAACATATGAAACATCATAGTAACTAAACACAGTAACAAACCCATTCGAAGGTAACCATATTAGTGCCTATAGTGCATAATTATTTGATCCATATTTGTTGTCACGGGCAACAAGTACATAAAATTTGATGAATGATCAAAGGGTATTTGGTCAAAGGATAGTTAGTTCTACTTCACAAATTGCAACCATGATACATTACAAGTTTCATAGATTTTTTGTTTAAAGAATGTTCAGCTAAGAAGAAAATGAATAAAATATCAACATCTTAATCTCTACTATTAAAGCGCAGTTGGTACCTTAAATGGTACCCACGTCTCTACTATTAAAGAACCAAGTCCCCATCCATTTTGTGAGGGCAAGGAATTAAGGAAGGGGATGTGTGGCCTATGAGGTTGCTGCCATCAATCATCGAGGCTGCTGAAATCTAATGAAAAAGTGCCTACGGTACAGTTCATTTCCACTCTCAGTTGGTGGAAATAATCAAATTTCAAGCATACAAATTCAAAATGAAAAAGCCTATTATGAGCACCAGAAAGATAGAACTGATCCATTTATTTCAATGCATACTACTACACCTTGGTGCTTAAAGACAAAACTTGGTTGCAAACAGTGCATTACCTAGGAACACCATTTGGTGTATTGAGCATAACAATTAAAAATTATTCTATGGCTATGAAGTGCCTAAATCTGAGATTTGCAACATGAAAGCAAGCACTCAGCAAGTAATGATCAAATTGATGGTTCATTCGTCCATAGTGAACACAGAATTAAAAGAGCTGCCAGAACTCACGGTGGCATTCTACAGAAGCATCATTCTTCTCAAGTATAGTATTCTCAAGAAATCATGGTGTAGCATAGAGATCAAGGCGTTATACAAGCATTATTTCATAGCACAATCTAGGGAAATAAATCCTTCGTTCTGGAAGAACGGCAACCGAAGATGTACCGACGACAAGATCCACAGTTGCTTTGCATTACTCAAAATCAAGAGTTGCGATAGCAACCTGTTAATCTGACACACCTTTAGATAGAAGCTCAACGACAATTTCCTTCTGAACCCATATTGAGAAAAATAAGCCAGATTTGAATTTTAATATCTTTGCCAGCATTTATTTCAACTGCGCAAGCAAAATAAAACATGAATTTCACACCGCAAAAACTACTAAATATGAAATTATAGAATTTTAGCATTTGAATATGAGAGAACTGTAAAGCATTGTACATGATAGTAATCGTGTTTCAGAGAACTTCGCCAGTGGTAGTGACATGCCGCCGACACCAAATGCCGTTTATAATGCACTCTTGGCTATACCAACATCAAAACAATGAAGAGTATTGCTATGTTTTAAAGTATGCTTGTCTTAGCAAGACATGCCTCGGTTTTCGATTGCACCATGGTAAGCCTCCCACTCTCTATATCTCTCTCCAAACATCTCCGCCTCCATCATCGCCCCCGCTCCCCTTACTATGTCTCTATGCACTGCCACTCCCCTGCTACTCAGTGTTGGTCCCCGTTAAACGGTTTAACCATTCGTGAATTACACACTATGCCTTGAAAAAGACTTTCCCTTTATAATGAAACATGCCTACTTCTTTTCATAAATATCATTCATCAATTTAAATTTGCGAGGTTTCTCTACTACTTAAATAGTGCATTGTGTCAACATAAACTTCAAGTGAGTACAATAATTACGGGAGGTAGCTTGATACGTCTCAAACGTATCTATAGTTTTTGATTGTTCAAAACTATTGTATTATCTGTTTTGGATGTTTAATGGGCTTTATTATACACTTTTATATTATTTTTGGGACTAACCTACTAACCCAAGGCCCAGTGCACATTGCTGTTTTTTTTGCCTATTTCAGTGTTTCGCAGAAAAGGAATATCAAACGGAATCCAAACGGAATGAAACCTTCGGGAGAGTGATTTTTGGAACAAACGTGATCCAAGAGACTTGGAGTGGACGTCAAGAAAGAAGCGAGGAGGCCACGAGACAGGGAGGCGCGTCCGCCCCCTTGGGCGCGCCCCCACTCTCGTGGGCCCCTTGCAGCTCCACCGACCTACTTCTTCCTCCTATATATCCCATATACCCCGAAAACATCCAGGAGCATCATGAAACCCTATTTCCACCGCCGCAACCTTCTGTACCCGTGAGATCCCATCTTTGGGCCTTTTCCGGCGCTCCGCCGGAGGGGGAATTGATCACGGAGGGCTTCTACATCAACACCATAGCCTCTCCGGTGATGTGTGAGTAGCTTACCTCAGACCTTCGGGTCCATAGTTATTAGCTAGATGGCTTCTTCTCTCTCTTTGGATCTCAATACAAAGTTCTCCTCGATCTTCTTGGATATCTATTCGATGTAACACTTTTTTGTGGTGTGTTTGTCGAGATCCAATGAATTGTGGGTTTATGATCAAGATTATCCATGAACAATATTTGAATCTCCTCTGAATTATTTTATGTATGATTTATTATCTTTGCAAGTCTCTTAGAAATATCAGTTTGGTTTGGCCTACTAGATTGATATTTCTTGCAATGGGAGAAATGCTTAGCTTTGGGTTCAATCTTGCGGTGTCCTTTCCCAGTGACAGCAGGGGCAGCAAGGCACGTATTGTATTGTTGCCATCAAGGATAAAAAGATGGCGTTTATATCATATTGCTTGAGTTTATCCCTCTACATCATGTCATCTTGCCTAATGCATTACTCTGTTCTTATGAACTTAATACTCTAGATGCATGCTGGATAGCGGTCGATGTGTGGAGTAATAGTAGTAGATGCAGAATCGTTTCGGTCTACTTATTGCGGGCGTGATGCCTATATACATGATCATTCCTAGATATTCTCATAACTATGCACTTTTCTATCAATTGCTCGACAATAATTTGTTCACCCACCGCAATACTTATGCTATCTTGAGAGAAGCCACTAGTGAAACCTATGGCCCCCGGGTCTATTTTCCATCATATTAATCTTCCGTCTGCTAGCTATTTCTGTCGCTGTTTATTTTGCAATCTTTACTTTTAATCTTTATCATAAAAGTACCAAAAATATTATCTTATCATCTCTATCAGATCTCACTTTTGCAAGTGGCCGTGAAGGGATTGACAACCCCTTTATCGCGTTGGTTGCAAGGTTCTTATTTGTTTGTGTACGTACGAGGGACTTGCGTGTGGCCTCCTACTGGATTGATACCTTGGTTCTCAAAAACTGAGGGAAATACTTTCACCACTTTGCCCTTTCCTCTTCAAGGTAAAACCAACGCATGCTCAAGAGGTAGCATAGCTACATGCTTGTATTTCACCTAAAATGATTAAAAGAAGTACTATTTTTCTCTAAGGTGGCATACAAACATCAATAACTGAGCGGACTTTCTGTACAATTTAGAAGAAAAGCACCTAGTATATCACCCCACTCGACCCTGCTTGGCATACAAGATGGTAGACTCAAAAGATATACTATTTCTATTCCTTAGCCTGATGGGTCTGTCTCTCTCAATATTACCTCCATCCCACTAAAACGCATGTGTTATGAATCATGAACAGGGTGGCTAATGCGTTTCTGTTACAAATATGCTACCAGAAAAAGCTATATGAAATAAGCATGATAAACACGAACAATATATTCTCTGCAAATAACACATGAAAACAAAATAAACTACAACTTATAACAGATTGTACTGAAGGTAAATCATCATAATTTACAACATAAATTCAATGTGAAGCATCAATATTTACAGAAAACAAATTCCATGTCATGCTTAATGCAAAAGTCCGCACTTATACCAGCAAAAAGAACTTAAAACAATTCTGAAGGAACAACATCGCGATCAATTGGCAACTCTCCTGCAGCAGTGGTAACAAAAGCAAATATGAAGAAGTCTTTACTAACCCCAAGTGCGATTCTGAAAATGAAAAAATGGAGATTGATGTCGAACATCCGACACTGACGAAGACGATGGTCAGGCCAATCGTATGATGTACAGTACAAAATTTATGACAATGACAGTTTATTTTGATCAGCTATCTTTCCAAAATACACTACAACTTCTTGTGAGTAAAGTTTTGCCATCTCTTCTTGTTATTTAAAGAACCAAACTGCAAGAAGCAACAAGTAGTCAAGCAAAAGTTAGAAATTGTATTGACCTACAGTTTTGCCATCTCAAATTTCTATCTTGCTATTACTAAGCTCGCGGTTGCACTTGAGAAAACGGTGGCAATAAGGACCGAGGAAACAATTACTTAAAACAAATTATACACTTATGTATAGGGAAAGAGAAACCAGACTTGTCAATATGATGTTGGACTGTCACTACTTGTAAAACTGAGTTTTTTTCTCTCTAGTAATTTCTTCCTGGAAAGATGATAAAGTAACTCATGTCTGCTAAAATACAAACATGTGGATCAATAGATAATAAAGTGACAACAAAAGTTATACCAAACTCACAAAAGAGATGTTAACCTCAAAACCTTTACTGGATGGTTGGTGCAAGGGGCAGCACAACAGAACAGGGAAGTGAGCTGGGACCGAACGGACAATCTGGCTCTTCATTGTGTCGTGCTATAGTCCTCTCGTCAAAATCATCCGACAACGCTCATGTCCTCATCAGTCGTCTCGTCCAAATCATCCAACAACACTCATGTAAAATGTTTTCATAAATAAGCACATGTTCTTGCAGGACAAGAGATTTAATTGATAGCTAACTAGTACCCGATGCTTGCAATTAGCCTGGTGTAGCAGGTCCAACTCCTCATTGATGGCCATCAAGATGCGCTTTGTGTTGGTATATGGTCTCTTCCTGCCTCTCCAACCTCTGTATCATGATGCACCATTGTTTAGTTCACAGTAAACGAATTTGTTTAGGTTAGCAACAGTGGAAAGCATACGTTGGTGTGTGGCCAAGCATGTATGGAGTTACCGTACCTTTCATAATGTTCTTCTGTAGCTCAACGTTCGACGTGCTTCTTATGTCCACCACCACACACCTGTCCTCGTTCGGTCCAAGCAGGTCATTTTGCTAGGTTCAGAAGGAGTGAAAACAAGATATGGCTTAATTGCTAGGTTTAGAAGGAATAACAAGATGTTGCATTGAGTTTCCAGTAAAAGGCACCTTAATTGCATGTTGTGGCACAATCTGCTTTTTAGTATTTTCCATTTTAAGAAAAGCTAATTTGAAAATAACATACATCTGGTACTTAGATGGCACTACTTCATTGCAAGTCTGCAATATGCTACAAATAGGCATACTTAACAATAAGTATACAATATGCACAAAACAAAAACTCCTTCAAATGCTTTGTACACTTACTAATTATGATCAACATCAGCTATGAAGTTCATTGTAAAATGTACTTCTGTTAAATCTGGAACTAAGTTATGTGTATGTATTTAACAGCATAAACTTAATGGCTTAAATTAAGAAAAAAGGAAAAAAATGAAAATTTAACCACCTTGACTGGTCCATAATAACATATACATAGCAGTTGCCAGCCAACTCTTGTTGATCCTACTTACCATTGAGTAAGCATACTGAATTTAATAATATCAAGTAATGTGGTATAGGAAAAGGGGAAGCTTAGAGCCTGAATAATGACTGACAAAAATAGGGATATCTCCAGCTCCTTCATGTTGGCGCCCACCCCACTCCAGCTCAGCCTTGACCTCCTCGTAATTGATCTGCCTGCCAAGTTATCTGCAATAACCTGCAAGAACACAGCCACGCAATGTGTACATTCACTTACAACTCAGGCTCACATGGATATTGGTGAGGCAATGAAATAGATGATGCCAATGAAATTTATCTCCCGGAAATCATCAGGGACGAACACCTGATTTTGAAATTCCTAGGACTCAAAGAATGAAACAACAACGCACTCGGACTGGCCAGTGGCGGTGGATCCTGCATCCTCATTAGCACGGCCACGCTCAGGTCCTCATCTGCCGAGGAGGTACTTTTATACCGCATCAGCACCCAATGAAACAGTGGCGCCGACACGACCACCTCCACCTAACATCAACATATGTACAAACAAATTATGTGAACTGAAGTCTCTGTATTCTGCAAAGTGTGACATAGCTCATAATTCAGATGAATTTAATCCTACAGATATGCATATCACAACAATGAATAATCTTTTCCATGCATCAATGGATAACTCAAGCTTGCCAATATCTGGTTATTGATCAAGAGAGAAGGGACAACTCCAATCTACAGTAAACCTGATTGGGCTGCTGTCATGAATGGAGCAATTTGCAGTGATCTGGCCACGTCACCGGGCCACCGACGGTCGTCGACAAGGACTCGGCGTCGTCGGGCGCCGATGTTGAGATGGCATGGCGGGGGTGCCGATGGGGATCCGGAGAGATAGAAGACGAAGCAGCGGCGGCGACCCTCGATGGAAAAGGGGGAAAGAGGAGGTCGGGATTGACGCACATGGGCCTCGAAAATACCTGCGTTCGTCCTCCAAACAAGGCAAGGCCGGCACAGTCTCCTCCAATCAGGGCAACACGACCACGCCCTTGGGGATCCGCGGCGGTGGCGGCAACATCCTTGGGGATTCACGACGGCGGCGTGCGGCATCTCGGTGATTCGCGACTGTGGTGGCGTGCGGCGTCCCTGGGGATTCGCGACGGCGGCGGCGTGAGGCGGCATGATTTACCCACGGGGAGGGGGTAGGTTTGCTCGACTTGAAGGGGAGCCGTGCGACCGTCGCCACCGTCTTGATCCTTCTCTGGATCCCATAGGCGTCCTGGCGGCGATGGAACCCTAGAGTTGTGTTTGAGATGAGAGAGCTACAAGACCACGAGATGGAGAGGGGCAGGGGGTCGTGATTTCCTTCGGGTCAGGGGTGCGCTATCCCTGGTTAAATTTCGTAGGTTTTTTTTCGTAGATTTTTTCCCTCCGTTTTTTGGATCGACCGGAGGTTTGGCACCTTGATTTGTGGGGGCATTGCTAACCCACACTTTTTTTCGATGGCCCTGGGGTTCGCTGGAAGGTGGGAGGGAGGACAAAAATAAACCAAGGGAGGTGGGACGAAAATTAACCGGTGGAGACTACCAACTGAGACATTAGGAGTAGAGATGCTCTACAGGTGTCTCCGAAGGTGTTTGTTGAGTTGGCATAGATCTAGATTAGGATTTGTCACTCCGAGTATCGGAGAGGTATCTCTGGGCCCTCTCGGTAATGCACATCTCTATAAGCCTTGCAAGCAATGTGACTAATGAGTTAGTTGCGGGATGATGCATTACAAAACGAGTAAAGAGACTTGACGGTAACGAGATTGTACTAGGTATGAGGATACCGACGATCGAATCTCGGACAAGTAACATACCGATGACAAAGGGAATGACGCATGTTGTTATGTGGTTTTACCGATAAAGATCTTCGTAGAATATGTAGGAACCAATATGAGCATCTAGGTTCCGCTATTGGTTATTGACCGGAGATGTGTCTCGGTCATGTCTACATAGTTCTCGAACCCGTAGGGTCCGCACGCTTAATGTTCGATGACGATATGTATTATGAGTTATGTGTTTTGGTGACCGAAGTTTGTTCGGAGTCTCGGATGAGATCACGGACATGACGGGGAGTCTCGAAATGGTCAAGAGGTAAAGACTCATATATTGGAAGGTTATATTCGGACATTAGAATGGTTCTGAGTGATTCGGGTATTTTATCGGAGTACCGAGGGGTTACAGGAACCGCTCGGGGGAAATCAAGGGCCTCATGGGCCATGGGAGAGAAGAGGGGACAACCCACAAGGGGGAGGCGCACCTCCCCCAAGGGGAGTCTGAATAGGAAGGGGAGGGGCGCGACCCCCCTTTCCCTCTTCCTCTCCTCTCCTTCCCTCTTTCACCCTCCGTTGGAAGGAAAAGGTGGGGGGCGAATCCTACTTGGACTAGGAGTCCAAGTAGGACTCCCCCCTTGGCGTGCCCCTCTAGGACGCCGGCCTCCTCCTCCCCTCCTTTATATACGGGGGCGGGGGCACACCAAAGGCACACCAAGATTTCTCTTAGCTGGGTGCGGTGCCCCCTCCACAGTTTACTCCTTCGGTCATAGCATCGTAGTGCTTAGGCGAAGTCCTGCGCGGATCACATCACCATCACTGTCACCACACCGTGGTGCTGTCGGAACTCTCCCTCGACCCTCTTCTGGATCAAGAGCTCGAGGGACGTCATCGAGCTGAACGTGTGCTGAACACGGAGGTGCCGTACATTCGGTACTTGGATCGGTTGGATCGTGAAGACGTTCGACTACATCAACCGCGTTAACCTAACGCTTCCACTTTCGGTCTACGAGGGTACATGGACACACTCTCCCCGTCTTGTTGCTATGCATCTCCTAAATAGATTCTTGAGTGATCATAGGAATTTTTTTGAAATTGCATGCTACGTTCCCAACAGTGGCATCCGAGCCAGGTCTATGCGTAGATGATATGCACGAGTAGAACACAAAGAGTTGTGGGCGATAATAGTCATACTGATTACCGCCAACATCTTACTTTGATTCAGCGGTATTGTTGGATGAAGCGGCCAGGACCGACATTACATGACCGCGTTCATGAGACTGGTTCTACCGACGTGCTTTGCACACAGGTGGCTAGCGGGTGTCTGTTTCTCCAACTTTAGTTGAATCAAGTTTGACTACGTCCGGTCCTTGTTGAAGGTTAAAACAACACACTTGATGAAAAATTGTTGTGGTTTTTGATGCGCAGGTTGGGAATATTACTTTCTATACACCCAGGATTGAACAAGGTTAATTTGTGCTACATGATGCATTTTCGCATATCATGCACCTATGTGATCATAGAACATGCGACTAAGTATGGTATCTTTTGACGAGCACCTATTGTTTTGCAATATTTTTTATATGCATTTTATTTGTTCATCATTTTTTATGTTGATTTTCCCCGAGTCATACCTTGTCGTGATTCCATTGAGAACAAAGTCTTCACTCTACATAAGGGAATAGATACCTTGATTTGTGTCAATATGACCAAACTAGAGGCAATTTTCATGCAACTTGTATTTCTTGACATGTGTCAATATGACCATGACAAGAACAAACTATCAAATTTGTGAGAATACCTCTTGACATGTGTCAACATGACCATGGTAAGAACAAACTATCAAATTTATAGAGAATATTACTTGTGAGAGTGCTACTTGACATGTGTCAACATGACCATGCCAAGAGCAAATTATCAAAAATATGTGGAGGATGAAGGCTACTTGGGATGTGTCAATATGACCAAGGCAAGAGCAAGAATCATGTCACTTGGAGAAAAAATCGAGATCTGTGTGAATATGACCAAATCAAAAACCATCATATGGAGGAAAAAGCAAGGATCATGCTACTTGGAGAAAAGTTCTAGATCTGTGTCAATATGACCAAATCAAAAACCATTATATCAAGCAAAAAGTTGCTTGACTCATGTCAATATGACCAAGCCAAGAGCAAAAATCGGGTAACATGGGGATGAATTCATGAACTATGTCCATATGACCAGATCATGAACCATGATGTGAGAAAACACTACTTGGCTCATGTCAGTGTGACCAAACCAAGAGCGAAGATTGAGAAAACATGGGGTAGATCACCAACAAGAGAAGCAAAGGGATTAGGAGAGAACCATGAATCTCACCTTCTTGCTCCACTCCTCCCAGCCTCCCTCTCCTCACGTATGTGTGTGGATTTTTTTTCAGCAGCAGAACAGCAGATGAAAATGAGCAGACCAACCAGCCTCTATACGCTAGGTAGGCCTGTATTTATAGGAGCCAGGGAGCAGCGCAGGCTCTCGCGCGCCTGCCCACGTCCTCCAGAGCGTGGGAGTGCTCGTGGGACCGTGGAGCGGGCATGCTGCTTTTTTTAATTTGTTTATTTCTTAATCACAAGTTAACTGAGCTTTGAACTGGCCACAGGCTTAATTAGCCCATGGGCTTTGGATATTTTAATGGACGTGTAGGCCTTGGTGCCACTATTTACATGCATGCACCAACAAACTTGTTAGAATTACATGCACGTATATGCGGCCATATTTTTTAATGGGCTAAACTTGATTAGCTACTAATGACGCATTAAGGCTTATGGTGAGGGTGTGCACGTTTAATTATTTCCTCGGCAATTCAAAGTCTAATGTCATATATGGTATGAGATGAGCATGTTGACTGAATATTTTCTAACCGAATATATATGGGTCGATACCCCCTAGAAACACCATTTATTTATTTTTATATACCATGTGTATATTTTTTTAGCGTGATATATATTTTTACGTGTCGCATCGATATTTCTCATCGACGATGGAACAAGGAATCCATCTACATATGGTCGATATTTCGGAAATATTGTGATTTTATGTTGGTATTTGGCACCCGCCGTAGGTGGCGGCCTGCATGGATGGAAGTTATGCGTGATTTTAGTCAGGACAAATTTTTCATGGAGATCTTTATTCACTTTGCAAATTTCTCAAATATCAGCTCTTTTATTAATTTATTTTGTGCGCCTGCTATTTTATATTGAGCAGTGAAAATTAAGCAGTCATATCCTTTGCCTATTTGGAAATTCATCATTTTAACATTTAAAGTAATTCATTTATTATATACTTTTACTTTGGCCAAAATCGGTGTCAACAAAGAACGGTTCTTGCTAGAAGCCCGTAGCAGCCACGTAAAACTTGCAACAACAATATAGAGAACGTCTAACTTGTTTTTGCAGGGCATGTTGTGATGTGATATGGTCAAGACGTGATGATATATCAATTGTTGTATGAGATGACCATGTTTGTTAACAGTTATCAGCAACTGGCAGGAGCCTTATAGTTGTCGCTTTTATTGTATGAAATGCAATCGCCATGTAATTGCTTTACTTTATCACTAAGCGGTAGCGATAGTCGTAGAAGCAATAGTTGGCGAGACGACAACGACACTACGATGGAGATCAAGGTGTCAAGCCGGTGACGTTGGAGATCATGACGGTGCTTTGGAGATGGAGATCAAAGGCACAAGATGCTGATGGCCATATCATGTCACATATTTTGATTGCATGTGATGTTTATCCTTTATGCATCTTATTTTTCTTAGTACGGAGGTAGCATTATAAGACGATCTCTCACTAAATTTCAAGGTATAAGTTTTCTCCCTGAGTATGCATCGTTGCTACATTTCGTCGTGCCGAGACACCATGTGATGATCGGGTGTGATAAGCTCTACGTTCACATACAACGGGTGCAAGCCAGTTTTGCACATGCAGAATACTCGGGTTAAACTTGACGAGCCTAGCATATGCAGATATGGCCTCAGAACACTGAGACCGAAAGGTCGAACGTGAATCATATAGTAGATATGATCAACATAGTGATGTTCATATTGAAAACTACTCCATCTCACGTGATGATCGGACATGGTTTAGTTGATATGGATCACGTGATAATTTAGATGACTAGAGGGATGTCTATCTAAGTGGGAGTTCTTAAGTAATATGATTAATTGAACTTTAGTTTATCATGAGCTTAGTCCTGATAGTTTTCTTACTTATCTATGTTGTTGTACATCAATGGCCCGTGCTACCGTCCCTTGAATTTTAATGCATTCCTAGAGAAAACTAAGTTGAAAGATGATGGTAGCAACTACACGGACTGGGTCCATAACTTGAGGATTCTCCTCATTGCTGCACATGAGAATTACGTCCTGGAAGCACTGCTAGGTGCAAGACCCGCTGCAGGAGCAACTCCGAACGTTATGAACGTCTGGCAGAGCAAAGCTGATGACTACTCGATAGTTCAGTGTGCCATGCTTTACGGCTTAGAATCGGGACTTCAAATACGTTTTGAACGTTATGGAGCATATGAGATGTTCCAGGAGTTGAAGTTAATATGTCAAGCAAATGCCCGAGTTGAGAGATATGAAGTCTCCAACAAGTTCTACAACTGCAAAATGGAGGATAATAGTTCTGTCAGTGAACACATACTCAGAATGTCTGGGTACCATAACCACTTGACTCAGCTGGGAGTTAATCTTCCCGATTATATTGTCATTGACAGAGTTCTTCAATCACTACCACCAAGCTATAAAGGCTTCGTGATGAACTAGGATATGCAAGGGATGGAAACACAATTCCCGAGCTCTTCGCGATGCTAAAGGCTGCAGAGGTAGAAATCAAGAAGGAGTATCAAGTGTTGATGGTTAACAAGACCACTAGTTTCAAGAAAAAGGGCAAAGGGAAGAAGGGGAACTTCAAGAAGAATAGCAAGCAAGTTACTGCTCCTAGAAAGAAACCCAAGTCTGGACCTAAGCCTGAAACTGAGTGCTTCTACTGCAAAGGGATTGGTCACTGGAAGCGGACCTTCCCCAAGTATTTGGCGGATAAGAAGGATGGCAAAGTGAAAGGTATATTTGATATACATGTTATTGATGTGTACATTACTAATGCTCGTCGTAGCGCCTGGGTATTTGATACTGGTTTTGTTGCTCATATTTGCAACTCGAAACAGGGGCTACGGATTAAACGAAGATTAGCTAAGGAGGAGGTGACGATGCGCGTGGGAAATGGTTTCAAAGTCGATGTGATCGCTGTCGACACGCTACCTCTACATCTACCGCCGGGATTAGTTTTAGACCTAAATAATTGTTATTTGGTGCCAGCGTTGAGCATGAACATTATATATGGATCTTGTTTGATGTGAGACGGTTATTCATTTAAATCAGAGAATAATGGATGTTCTATTTATATGAGCAATATCTTTGATGGTCATGCACCCTTGATGAGTGGTCTATTTTTGTTGAATCTCGATTGTAGTGATACAAATATTCATAATATTGAAGTCAAAAGATGCAAAGTTAATAATGATAGTGCAACTTATTTGTGGCACTGCCATTTAGGTCATATTGGTGTAAAGCGCATGAAGAAACTCCATGCCGATGGGCTTTTGGAATCACTTGATGCTTGCGAACCATGCCTCATGGGCAAGATGACTAAGACTCCGTTCTCTAGAACAATGGAGCGAGCAACTGACTTGTTGGAAATAATACATACTGATGTATGTGGTCCGATGAGTGTTGAGGCTCGCGGTGGGTATCATTATTTTCTAACCTTCACAGATGATTTGAGCAGATATGGGTATATCTACATAATGAAACATAAGTCTGAAACATTTGGAAAGTTCAAAGAATTTCAGAGTGAAGTGGAAAATCATCATAACAAGAAAAATAAAGTTTCTACGGTCTAACCGTGGAGGTGAATATTTGAGTTATGAGTTTGTTCTTCATTTGAGACAATGTGGAATAGTTTCGCAACTCACGCCACCTAGAACACCACAGCGTAATGGTGTGTCCGAACATCGTAACCGTACTTTCTTAGATATGGTGTGATCTATGATGTCTCTTACCAATTTACCGCTATCGTTTTGGGGTTATGCTTTAGAGACGGCTGCATTCACGTTAAATAGGGCACCATATAAATCCGTTGAGATGACACCATATGAAATGTGGTATATACCAGTAGCTATGTGTTTGATTTCTCTCTCTCTCGTGTTCTTGATTTGGCACGATCTTGATGTATCGCGAGCTTTGCTATTATAGTTGGATCTTATGTTTCTTCCCCCCCTCTACTCTCTTGTAATGGATTGAGTTTTCCCCTTGAAGTAATCTTATCGGATTGAGTCTTTAAAGATTTGAGAACACTTGATGTATGTCTTGCCGTGCGTATCTATGGTGACAATGGGATATCACGTGATCCACTTGATGTATGTTTTGGTGATCAACTTGCGGGTTCCGCCCATGAACCTATGCATAGGGGTTGGCACACGTTTTCGTCTTGATTCTCCGGTAGAAACTTTGGGGCACTCTTTGAGGTTCTATGTGGTGGTTGAATAGATGAATCTGAGATTGTGTGATGCATATCGTATAATCATACCCACGGATACTTGAGGTGACATTGGAGTATCTAGGTGACATTAGGGTTTTGGTTGATTTGTGTCTTAAGGTGTTATTCTAGTACGAACTCTAGGGCTGTTTGTGGCACTTATAGGAATAGCCCAACGGATTGATTGGAAAGAATAACTTTGAGGTGGTTCCGTACCCTACCATAATATCTTCGTTTGTTCTCCGCTATTAGTGACTTTGGAGTGACTCTTTGTTGCATGTTGAGGGATAGTTATATGATCTAATTATGTTATTATTGTTGAGAGAACTTGCACTAGTGAAAGTATGAACCCTAGGCCTTGTTTCCTAGCATTGCAATACCGTTTATGCTCACTTGTACCATTTGTTACCTTGCTGTATTTATATTTTCAGATTACAAATACCCATATCTACCATCCATATTGCACTTGTATCACCATTTCTTCGCCGAACTAGTGCACCTATACAATTTACCATTGTATTGGGTGTGTTGGGGACACAAGAGACTCTTTGTTATTTGGTTGCAGGTTTGCTTGAGAGAGACCATCTTCATCCTACGCCTCCCACGGACTGATAAACCTTAGGTCATCCACTTGAGGGAAATTTGCTACTATCCTACAAACCTCTGCACTTGGAGGCCCAACAACGTCTACAAGAAGAAGGTTGCGTAGTATTCATCAAGCTTCAACCTGATAAGCTCGAACCCAAATCGGAGAAGTGCGTCTTCATAGAATACCCAAAGGTAACTATTGGGTACACCTTCTATCACAGATCCGAAGGCAAGTTATTCGTTGCTAAGGTGGATCCTTTCTAGAGAAGGAGTTTTTCTCGAAAGAAGTGAGTGGGAGGAAAGTAGAACTTGATGAGGTAATTTTACCTTCTCCGGAATTGGAAAGTAGTTCATCACAGAAATCAGTTCTAGTGATTCCTACACCAATTAGTGAGAAAGCTAATGATGAAGATCATGAAACTTCAGATCAAGTTACTACCGAACCTCGTAGGTCAACTAGAGTACGATCCGCACCAGAGTGGTACGGTAATCCTGTTCTGGAGGTCATGTTACTTGACTATGACGAACCTACGAACTATGAGGAAGCGATGATGAGCCCAGATTCTGCAAAATGGCTTGAGGCCACGAAATCTGAGATGAGATCCATGTATGAGAACAAAGTAGGGACTTTGGTTGACTTTCCCGATGATCGGCAAGCCATAGAGAATAAATGGATCTTCAAGAAGAAGACTGACGCTGACGGTAATGTTACTGTTTACAAAGCTCGATTTGTTGCGAAAGGTTTTCGACAAGTTCAAGCAGTTGACTATGATGAGACCTTCTCACCCGTAGAGATGCTTAAGTCTGTCTGAATCATGTTAGCAATTGCCGCTTTTTATGATTATGAAATTTGGCAAATGGATGTCAAAACTGCATTCCTTAATGGATATCTTAAAGAAGAGTTGTATATGATGCAACCAGAAGGTTTTGTCGATCCTAAAGGTGCTAACAAAGTGTGCAAGCTCCAGTGATCCATTTATGGACTGGTGCAAGCCTCTCGGAGTTGGAATATACGCTTTATTAGTGTGATCAAAGCATATGGTTTTATACAGACTTTGGGAGAAACTTGTATTTACAAGAAAGTGAGTGGGAGCTCTGTGGCATTTCTAATATTATATGTGGATGACATATTGTTGATTGGAAATAATACATAATTTCTGGATAGCATAAAAGGATACTTGAATAAGAATTTTTCAATGAAATACCTCGGTGAAGCTGCTTATATATTGGGCATCAAGATCTCTAGAGATAGATCAAGACGGTTAATTGGACTTTCACAAAGCACATACCTTGATAAAGTTTTGAAGAAGTTCAAAATGGATCAGTCAAAGAAAGGGTTCTTGCCTGTGTTACAAGGTGTGAAGTTGAGTCAGACTCAATGCCCGACCACTACAGAAGATAGAGGAAAAATGAAACTCATTCCCTATGCCTCAGCCATAGGTTCTATCATGTATGCAATGCTGTGTACCAGACCTGATGTGTGCCTTTGCTATAAGTTTAGCAGGGAGGTACCAAAGTAATCCAAGAGTGGATCACTGGACAACGGTCAAGAATATCCTGAAATACCTGAAAAGGACTAAGGATATGTTTCTCGTTTATGGAGGTGACAAAGAGCTTGTCGTAAATGGTTACGTCGATGCAAGCTTTGACACTGATCCGGATGACTCTAAGCCACAAATTGGATACGTATTTATATTGAATGGTGGAGCTGTCAGTTGGTGCAATTCCAAGCAGAGCGTCGTGGCGGGATCTACATGTGAAGCGGAGTACATAGCTGCTTCGGAAGTGGCAAGTGAAGGAGTCTGGATGAAGGAGTTCATATTCGATCTAGGTGTAATGCCTAGTGCATCGGGTCCAATAAAAATCTTTTGTGACAATACTGGAACAATTGCCCTAGCGAAGGAATCTAAATTTCACCAGAGAACCAAATACATCAAGATATGCTTCATTTCCATCCGCGATCAAGTCAAGGAGGAAGACATAGAGATTTGCAAGATACATACGGATCTGAATGTTGCAGACCCGTTGACTAAGCCTCTCTCACGAGCAAAACAATATCAGCACCAAGACTCCATGGGTGTTAGAATCATTACTATGTAATCTAGATTATTGACTCTAGTGCAAGTGGGAGACTGAAGGAAATATGCCCTAGAGGCAATAATAAAGTTGTTATTTATATTTCCTTATATCATGATAAATGTTTATTATTCATACTAGAATAGTATTAACCGGAAACTTAGTACATGTGTGAATACATAGACAAAACAGAGTGTCCCTAGTATGCCTCTACTTGACTAGCTCGTTAATCAAAGATGGTTAAGTTTCCTGACCGTGGACATGTGTTGTCATTTGATGAACGGGATCACATCATTAGAGAATGATGTGATGGACAAGACCCATCCGTTAGCTTAGCATTATGATCGTTTAGTTTTATTGCTATTGCTTTCTTCATGACTTATACATATTCCTCTGACTATGAGATTATGCAACTCCCAAATACCGGAGGAACACCTTGTGTGCTATCAAACATCACAACGTAACTGGGTGATTATAAAGATGCTCTACAGGTGTCCCCGAAAGTGTTTGTTGAGTTGGTATAGATCAAGATTAGGATTTGTCACTCCGAGTATCGGAGAGGTATCTCTGGGCCCTCTCGGTAATGCACATCACTATAAGCCTTGCAAGCAATGTGACTAATGAGTTAGTTGCGGGATGATGCATTATAGAACGAGTAAATAGACTTGTCGGTAACGAGATTGAACTAGGTATGAGCATACCGACGATCGAATCTCGGGCAAGTAACATACCGATGACAAAGGGAATGACGCATGTTGTTATGCGGTTTTACCGATAAAGATCTTCGTAGAATATGTAGGAACCAATATGAGCATCCAGGTTCCGCTATTGGTTATTGACCGGAGATGTGTCTCGGTCATGTCTACATAGTTCTCGAACCCGTAGGGTCCGCACGCTTAACGGTCGATGACGATTTGTATTATGAGTTATGTGTTTTGATGACCGAAGTTTGTTCGGAGTCCCAGATGAGATCCGGACATGACGAGGAGTCTCGAAATGGTCGAGAGGTAAAGATTCATATATTGGAAGGTTATATTCGGACATCGGAATGGTTCCGAGTGATTCGGGTATTTTATCGGAGTACCGAGGGTTACTGACCCCCGTGGGAAATCATGGGCTTCATGGGCCATGGGAGAGAAGAGGGGACATCCCACAAGGGGAAGGTGCGCCCCCCCCCAAGGGGAGTCCGAATAGGAAGGGGAGGGGCGCGGCCCCCCTTTTCCCCTTCCTCTCCTCTCCTTCCCTCTTTCCTCATCCGTTGGAAGGAAAAGGTAGGGGGGGGGGACCTACTTGGACTAGGAGTCCAAGTAGGACTCCCCCCTTGGCGTGCACCTCTAGACCGCCGGCCTCCTCCTCCCCTCCTTTATATACGGGGGCGGGGGCACCACAAAGGCACACCAATATTTCTCTTAGCCGTGTGCGGTGCCCCCCTCCACAGTTTACTCCTTCGGTCATAGTGTCGTAGTGCTTAGGCGAAGCCCTGCGCGGATCACATCACCATCACCGTCACCACGCCGTCATGCTGTCAGAACTCTTCCTCGACCCTCTACTGGATCAAGAGCTCGAGGGATGTCATCGAGCTGAACGTGTGCTGAACACGGAGGTGCTGTACGTTCGGTACTTGGATCGGTTGGATCGTGAAGACGTTCTACTACATCAACTGCGTTAACCTAACGCTTCCGCTTTTGGTCTATGAGGGTACGTGGACACACTCTCCTCGTCTCGTTGTTATGCATCTCCTAGATAGATCTTGCGCGATCGTAGGAATTTTTTTGAAATTGCATGCTACGTTCCCAACACTACCTTGCCAACATGGACATCTATTTTCAATCTGGTCTTCTATATGCTTCTAATCTCTATTTATGAATCTCTTTAAGAGATGACATTTTGTGAACAAAAAGCCATTTAATCTTGTCATATGCTTTCTGAATATCCTTTTTAGTATGAATAGTGTTTAGAGCCTCATGTAAAATGAACACACCTTCCATGATATATTTCCTTTTAATAAAAGCAGTTTTAACATGAGAAATCAAAGATCCAACAACCTCGTTAAGTCTCTTCATAAGGATTTTGTGAAAATTTTGAAACTTCACATTCAACAAGCAAAGAATTTCTGAATTTGTTAGACATCTTTAATTTTAGGACCTAGAACAACTATCCATAGTTCAACCTAACCAAACTAATAATCTCCCTCCGTTCCTAAATATAAGTCCTTTTAGATATTCTAATATGACTACATACAAAGCAAAATGAGTGAATCTACTGTTATGTGCCTGCTGGAAGGAGGGCGTGAGAGGGCCGGCCGAGGGCCTTTTAGCCCACGGCCGGGCAAGAGAGAAGGGATTTTCTTCTTAATTCTTTCTTGATTAGATTGATACATCTCCTCCCCTTATATAGAGAGGTTTACTTGACTCCTAAGCAAGCGACCCTTATCTCTAATTAACCCTAAGACTAACGGGCTATACCGCTAGCCCAGGCCCATTAGGCCCATTATATACTCTAGCACTACACCCCACCTGGACATGCAGCTTGTCCTCGAGCTACAACCTAACCAACCTATAACCATCACTCGACGCAACACAAACCTAACACCTAAAAATAAGCCTTTTACATCTCGGCTTGTTTTATTACTCTCAACCTGAAATGGACTGGGACGCTTTATTTTGGACCCCTGAACATAAAGTGGACACCCGCATGTCGGACGTGCACGTGTACAGCCACCTGGATCCCATGGACACCATCTGGACACCATCGGAGGGCTATTGGTCTGCACCGCACAGAGAAGAGTGGAGGGCTTTCGATGGAGAATGGCGAGGAGTGTTGCACCCCCCAACCGCTGATGTCGCAGACTTTGAGGTCGCTGTCCGTGGGGAAAACAACATGCCCAAGATCCCCGACGCAGCTGACGAGATCGAGGTCCTTTGCGTAGCGAAGCGTAACTGGGAGGAGCGGCACCCGCGACCACACATCTCCCGCACACGCAGACGTGCTAGGAAGCCGCGCGCAGCAGCCTGCAGCCTCACCGCCGTCGACACGTGTCGGGTAGCGATCCAAGATGGAAGCGGTGACGGTGACGGTGACGGCGGGAACTTGATCTGCTGGATGGGGGCACCCTGGGACGGCGGCGACGCTGATGGGAACGAGTTCGTCGCAGTCCCGTCGTAGGGCATCCCATACTGGTCCGAGATGACCGGCGCCATGGGCGCGTCCGAGGGCGGCGGCGGCGGGGGTAGCTGTTGTTGGTGTGGCGGCGGCGGAGGTGGCTGTTGGGGATGCGGCTGGGCCGCATAGGGCCTGACGAGGAAGGCCCTGATTCCCGCCACGGCCTGCCGTAATTCCAGGATTGTGGCCATCATCTGCTCCGGGGTGAGGACGAGGACGGACGACGCCAGGGCAGAGGGCGCAATCGCCCCCTGAGGACGCCAGCACGCCCAATGCCAGCGCACCTGCTGTGTGTGGCACCAACGCCGAGGAAGATGCTGGTGGCGGCAACGAGTGGGAAGAACTCGGTGGAGGGTTGCACATGATCAAATCTGGGAAAGCTGATACCAGATTGTTATCGTGCTGCTTGAAGGAGGGCGCGAGAGGGCTGGCCGGGGGCCTTTTTGCCCACGGCCGAGCAAGAGGGAAGGGATTTCCTTCTTAATTCTTGCTTGATCAGATTGATACATCTCCTCCCCTTATATAGAGAGGTTTACTTGACTTCTAAGCAAGCGACTCTTATCTCTAATTAACCCTAAGACTAACGGGCTATACCGCCAGCCCAGGCCCATTACGTACTCTAACATCTACACTCTAAAATACGTCATGTAGTCCATATAGAAATATCTAAAAAGACTTATATTTTGAAATGGTAATCCGACGACCAGATTTGCCATGTGAAAAACAATCCATGCTTCAATAAAAGGATTTGCCATGTTTTATAGTGAAAATTGACTCGCAGCATGAAAAATCAACATAAAAGATTGCCATGCTACAATGATTAATTGCCATGCGTTCGATCTGGATTCGACGTACATGAGGGCATCATATTTTTAACACTATAAATCTGACATCAGATTTATATCGAAATCCATTAATATTGCTTTTGTGAATGTCATCAAGCATTGCAATGTCTGATAGAATTCAACTGAAAATCCATGGACAAATATTACATAGAAAGGCAACTTTATGAATTTCTTTCATGGAGAAATCACTAATGACTTTATTAGCCCCCAAACTAGAGATCTTAGCCGCATCAATATATAAAGAAATATTTGAATCATCAGGTCTATCAAAAAGTTTTTGTCTAGGGCACATCTAGATGTATCGTAGTTATTGCACATCTAAGTGACACAATCAAGCATAGAAAGGAAATGAAAAGAAAAAAGAAAAAACACACACAAATCTCCGCGTAAGATCAACGACATAGGACTTAGATGTGTAATATTTATGGCATATCTAGATGTGCTTTAGTAAAATTGTTATAAAATTTGGTAATGTAATCCATTAGCTTCCTCGAACAATCCTATTTTCTCTCCTTCTGCGAGCAGCTTTAGCATGATAATATATAGTATTAGAATCGCCCTCCTTAACCTATTTCTCTTCAGAGCTCAGAAGCCATTCCAATTCTTGCTTCTGTCTATGAGCAACACTGAGCCCAAATTGCTCAGAGTGCTTATCTATTCCATCAAGTTTACATAAAATACCCCTTCTCAACAGCTTTTGAAGATTTGAATTGCAAACTCAATGTCCCTTTCTAAATGGAAATCATTATCCCTGCTGCTTGAGCAATCTGGATGTCTAGACACAACAATGGAAGCACATATATCTTCTTGAGCTCACTTTAGTTGGATTAAGTTATTGCTCAACAACTAGTTTAACTCTCCTTTTGTGTATACATTTTTTTCTTTTCTTATTCGTTAGATTCTTTGGCTTGCCTTAAGCCATCTTGTAAATTGTGGACCTTCTACAATTTATAAAAAACGGAGTAGAGCTATGCTCTACTGTTTCGTGTCAACAAAATTAGATGAAAAGAAACACCGAACTCCAATCTGCATCAGTCAACTTAGTACACAACCCGTCAAACCCCCAAACCCTGCGATTATTACAATAGACAGAAGCAGCTAGTCCTCAACCTCCAAGCACAAAGAAGAGAATTAACCCAAGCAGATTGAAAGCATAAACATTGCAAACAAGCATCATTCCAAAATACTCCATTTTGGAATGATAAGCGGAAATTATTGGCTGCAACTCCAATCAAACATCAAATTTCAGGGACAGATAATTCAACAGAACGAACATTGCAAACAAGTATCATTCCAAATACTCGATTTTGGAATGATAAGAGGAATTTATCGACTGCAACTCCAATCAAACACCAAATCAAACACCAAATTTCACGGACAGATTCAACCGAACCAAGTCACCTTGAACACCAAACCCCAGTTCTCAACTGAACCCTGAATACTTGACAGACTGGAAGCAACTTACCAACATACCTAAGCCAGGTAAACAAAGGTAATCCAATACTTCAACCAAGACTAGAGAAGACACATATGTCTCCAGGACTACATTGCTAAGGCAATCCAATACTTCAACGAGACTAGAGAAGACATATGTCTCCAGGACTACATTGCTGATGCTTCTCTTAGGTTCAGGAACAGATGATCTTCGTCTTGCCGATACGGATGCACAGATGGAGCTCCTCCCCGTGCAGCATCTCCGGATACACAGGGACCGTGTCGCACTCCGGCTGCGCCAACACATCAAACTCGACCGGGGCCGAGCAGCTCGCCGCCACCTTCTTCTCAAGCTTCAGCCGGCGTCTCTCGTCTGGGCCAGCCACCTCGACAGAGGAGCTGTACACAGGCCCGGTGCCAACGTTACCCCTAACACACACCACAGTGACGCGGCGGACGCCGCCGGCGCCCCCCACAGCCACGAGGAACACGGCGCCGTCCTCCGCGATCAGGAGGCCGCGGTCCTCGCACTGCTGATCCGACGACTCCGGCATGGGGATGGCGAACTGGTGGTCCATCCCGTAGGTGATCCTGTGGGCCGTCCAGGCGTGCCGGCCCGACAACTCGGTGAGATGACGCAGGAGGCCCGACGGGGGCCCCTTGTACCCACACTCCGCGCAAGCGCAGGGCGCCCACGCGCACGCAGTCTCGTGCGCCGCCAGGTCGCGGTAGGCGACGGAGCTGGCGCACCCGAACTTGCGGAACGGGCACGGCACCCTGATGTAGCCGAAGAGGGCGTCCAGCTGGGCGTTGTGGACGAAGACGGCGGCCGGGTCGCCGCCGCACGGGCGGCACTCGCCGGCGCCGCAGTCGCGGCACGCGACGTGCTGCACGCGGGTGCACTGCGACCGACGCGGCACAAACTCATCAATCAATCAAATCTTGGCCATGGCCAAGGCAAGCGGATTGAAAGGGGAGCGCTTTGGGCGTCTCGTTCGAGTACCTGGTAGATGGGGGGCCTGAGGGGTCCATGGCAGAGGTCGCAGCGCATCCTGACCTGCTCCTCCTCCTCCTCCGCAGCGGCTATCGCCGCCGCGCCGCGCGCGAGCTCCAGCAGCCCGCCGTTCGCCTCCTCCTCGCGCTCGGATCTGGGCGACGCCAGCGTCTGCGCCGAGGCCGGGCTGCGCGCCAGCGGCACCTCGACGCCCGGCTCGCTCTTCCTCGGGCGGCCCGGGCGCCGGATCGCCTCCGGCGGCGTGTTCTTCCTCGGGCGGCCCGGCCGCCGGCCCACTGTCGGCGGCGTCTTCACGTCCCCGGTGCTCTTCCTCTTGCCGCCCATCGCCGGCGGACGCTGCTACGCACCAGATGGGTGGGGGAACCTCGGCGGAACTGGGGATTTGGGGGTAGGCAGGATAGCAATGAAGGCTGGGATCTGGAGAGTTCAAGAAGGACTGGCTGAATCCCCGGCATTTCCTCCTACACGGAGAGAGAAGTAAAGGAGAAGACGCACGCTCACCAGCCCACACACGCGTAACGGCCCACTCTCTCTCTCTCTCTGAGGCCCAAGTGGTTAACAGTCAGGTCGTTGCAGCAGCTTACAGCCTGAAAAAGAAAAAGCAGCTCACTCTTTTTTTTGCGAGAAAATTTCCAATCTATTCATCTTCAATCAAGGCAGTACAACAAATACCAGAAATAATAGAAATTACATCCAGATCCGTAGACCACCTAGTGACGACTACCAGCACTGAAGCGAGCCGAAGGCGCGCCGCCGTCATCGCCCCTCCATCGCCGGAGTCGGGCATAACTTGTTGTAGTAGGCAGTCAGAAAGTCATCGTGCTAAGGCCCCGTAGGACCAGCGCACCAGAACAGCAACCGCCGCAGATGAAGAATAACGTAGATCAAAAAGATCCAATCCGAAAACACACAAACGTAGACGAACAACGACGAGATCCGAGCAAATCCACCAAAGATAGATTCGCCGGAGACACACCTCCACACGCCCACCAACGGTTCTAGACGCACCGCCGGAACGTGGGCTAGACGGGGAGACCTTTATTCCATCTTTAGGGAGTCGTCGCCGTCTCGTCTTCCTGAGCAGGACACAAACGCTAGCAAAACTGAAAAAAACGACTAAAAACGGAGCCCTCCCGCCGGCCCTTGCCGAGATCCACCGCGCCCCCATGGCCCTAGGGCCACCGGAGAGGAGGCGGACCTGCGGCGACTTCGGCGGAAGGCAGAAACCCTAACTTTTTTGTGGGACCAAAATTTGTCTGTGCTCTTCTCAAGCAGCTCACTCCCCAACTTGGCAACTGGCAACTCCCCTTGGAAGAAAAGCTCACTCCCCTACCATAAATCTAAGTGCTCATGTGACATTTCACACTCTATGAAAACCCGTTGAGCTCACCAAAATATCGACTTTTCAGTCGCTAGGCGAATTTATAATCTAAGCGAAAAGCAGTTCAAGTGGGAGCGCAGACAAGCGACTGTTTTGGCCATCCGATTTTCATCGTGAACGGACGGTGGATCTGCTCCTCCGCGACTGTCATTCAAAGGCTGACAGGCACCCTGAAAAGCTTGGTTGTAGGTCCACTTGAGCCCATTCGAGCTACTGTGGCCCGTTCTCCTCTTTGATCCTGTGTAGCTGCCGCCAACCCCTTCTCCATCATGTCCTTTGTGTACCCCCACCCCCTCTCCATAGACCCAGATTACAGGGACGAAAGGGGCGACCTACTGCTCGCCTTGTCTCCTTGCTCCAACTCTCTTCCTCTCTTGGATCCGGGTTGCAGAGGGAGCATCGACGACCTAAACAACTCAGGTGTAACCGCTCGAGCGTGCGTCATCATTCACGATGTTCATCGAGCGGCTGCTCATCGGTCTTGAGGTCCAACGGCTGAAATTGTTGATAAGAGCGTAAAAAGACTTCGTACAAAATATAAATATAAGACTTAATTAACCCATGAGTGAAGGATGACGCAGCAAAGCGCGCGTCATATTCTAGTGTATACGAAGGCATATTCAAGTATATACGAAGGCGGGAAGTTAGATGTGTGATTTTGTTGTTGAATATGTGATTTTGTTGATGGAAGTATTGTTGCTGGGGCAGGATGACTGGACGAGCTACGGTAGCTTGTTGGACTGACAGCGGCATGCATACGATTCCTTGCTGTAGGCTGTAGTAGCATTTTATATAGGAATCTCTCTAGAATTGAAGCTTGGTTACATATACAGACCACCTGCTCGAAGTGAACTGTCGTCATCTATTTTAGCTTACAGATTGCCCCCATTTTTTTTGTTCGGTGGTTTTTTCCTTGGCCGGGAACTATTAGTTACAGTTGTACAAAATGTCGCTCTGTCTATCATATTATAATATCAGTCGATGAAACACACTAATCTGAACTTTCGCCCTATATAAGGTTTGAATGACACTGTGATAATTAGATTGGGATTTCTTTATGGTTTCTTGCTTCCTTTGGTTGTTGTAGGTCTTGTTTGTTTCTTGACTGTTTCTATACCTGCTAAGTCTGACGGTCCAGCATTTTGAGCATGTCATGAACTCTTTGTATTGTCATGTATTGTCATTTGTTCATTTAGAGGAACATGCCAAACAAATAGAGATAGATTTTGAAGCTCCTCAAGTGAAGGTCTGAGTTTGATACTCAGAAGTCACCGCATTTTGAAAGTGTGGATCTAAAGCAATGTTTTCTTGATTTTGCATTGATTTACCATAGTTGGTGAGAAGGTGCACCACTGTGAGTGCAATTTTCAGTTTTCAAAACTCTTTTTTATGTTTCCTTTTCCTGTCCGATGATTAATTACTTATTATATCAAATATTACTTGCAACAAGCTATCTTATTTACAATGAAAGTTCCATAGGCATTTTTGGAGGGATTTAAATGTGTTTTTATATTTAGGCCATCTACACTGCATTTATTTTTTCAGGTTGAGGATGCGAATGACCAGTTTTGTGCTGGCCATCATATGCATCAAATTAGATAGACCGAGCAGCCAGGCAGACATCATTTTGTGTGTACACTTATATGAATTTTAATGTTATATTCATCTATATATCCCTTCTTTCTAAGTGATGCTATCAAAAGATTGTTTGACAGAGCTATCACTAAGAACTTGGTTTCCAACCTTTTTGAAGAATATCATATATAGAGATGAAAATCAGTGACCTCTGGTGTGCCATTGATTTTATCCAAAAATCATCATGTGTAGAGGTGAGCTCATTTTGGAATTTGCCATGACTATATTTCCATAAGTAGGCCCTTTTTTTTACCCAAATTCTTCCTGGTGCATGCGCACCATCTAGATGAAACGGGCGGCCGGTCTTGCATGTATCTATGTGTTATTTTTTGTCTTCTAGTGCATGTGGCTGTTAGTATTAAATGCGAACACACTGGTTACCTCATTCCGAAAAGAACAGATCCACGCACGTTTATTTTGGAGTTCTAAAATTTAAAAAGTCATATCTTTCAAACCGCTTGTCTGAATTCAGATCCGTTTTCACTGCTGGAACTCTTGCGACGAGATCTTTAAAACTAGATCATGCATGGGTTTATTTTGACGAAATTTTTTCAATGCCAACTTTGGTGCTATATGGTGCAACTTTAGTATTGTATTGTGCAACTTTAGTACTACATAGTGCAAATTTTTCCAAAACTAATTTTTGGATCTGTATGATTCAACTTCCTATGAGATTGCAATCTAGCAACCACGACAACTTTATTGTGCAACTAGTCTACTGTTCCGACTAACTATCAAGTAGTCGATGTGCAACCCTCGTTCGTTGGCTTGTAATGTAGTCTAGTTGCACACACATATGCTCACTTGGCTTATAATATAGTCTAGTTGCACACACATTGATGTTTAGTTGGCTTGTAATGTAGTCTAGCACACAAATTGATGTTTAGTTGGCAGGAAGACTAGTTGCACACACATATGCTCAGTTGGCTTAAAATATAGTCTAGTTGCACACACATTGATGTTTAGTTTGTAGGACACTAGTTGCACACACATATGCGCAATTGACGCAGTAATGTAGTCTAGTTGCACACACATTGATATTAAGTTGGCAGGACTAGTTACTGATATGTCTCCAACGTATCTATAATTTTTGATTGCTCCATGCTATATTATCTACTGTTTTGGGCAATATTGGGCTTTATTTTCCACTTTTATATTACTTTTGGGACTAACCTATTAACCGGAGGCCCAGCCCAGATTTGCTGTTTTTTGCCTATTTCAGTGTTTCGAAGAAAAGGAATATAAGACAGAGTCGAAACAGAACGAAATCAACTGGAGAAGTTATTTTTGGAAGGAAAGCTACCGGATGGACTTGGACCCCACGTTAGGAGAGAAGGGAGGTGGCCACGAGGGTGGGGGGCGCGCCCACCCCCCCCCCCTAGGGCGCACCCCCTGCCTCGTGGGGCCCTCGTGGCTCCCCTGACGTGCTTCTTCCGCCTATATAACTCCACGCACCTAAAACTTCCGAACAGAGAATAGATCGGGAGTTCCGCCGCAAAACCTTGAGCCACCAAAACCAATCGGGACCTGTTCGGCACCTCACGGAGGGGGGAACCTCACCGTGGCCATCTTCATCATCCCGACGCTCTCCATGACGAGGAGGGAGTAGTTCACCCTCGGGGCTGAGGGTATGTATCAGTAGCTATGTGTTTGATCTCTCTCTCTCTCTCTCTCTCTCTCTCTCTCTCTCTCTCTCTCTCGTGTTCTTGATTTGGCACAATCTTGATGTATCGCGAGCTTTGCTATTATATTTGGATCTTATATTTCTTCTCCCCCTCTACTCTCTTGTAATGGATTGAGTTCCCCCTTTGAAGTAATCTTATCGGATTGAGTCTTTAAATATTTGAGAACACTTGATGTATGTCTTGCCGTGCGTATCTGAGGTGACAATGGGATATCACGTGATTCACTTGATGTATGTTTTGGTGATCAACTTGCGGGTTCCGCCCATGAACCTATGCATAGGGGTTGGCACACGTTTTCGTCGTGATTCTCCGGTAGAAACTTTGGGCACTCTTTGAGGTTCTATGTGTTGGTTTGAATAGATGAATTGAGATTGTGTGATGCATATCGTATAATCATGCCCACGGATACTTGAGGTGACATTGGAGTATCTAGGTGACATTAGGGTTTTGTTTGATTTGTGTCTTAAGGTGTAATTCTAGTACGAACTCTAGGGCTGTTTGTGACACTTATAGGAATAGCCCAACGGATTGATTGGAAAGAATAACTTTGAGGTGGTTCCGTACCCTACCATAATCTCTTTGTTTGTTCTCCGCTATTAGCAACTTTGGAGTGACTCTTTGTTGCCTGTTGAGGGATAGTTATATGATCTAATTATATTATTATTGTTGAGAGAACTTGCACTAGTGAAAGTATGAACCCTAGGCCTTGTTTCAAAGCATTGCAATACCGTTTACGCTCACTTTTACCACTTGTTACCTTGCTGTTTTTTTTAGATTACAAAAACATATATCTACCATCCATATTGCACTTGTATCACCATCTCTTCGTCGAACTAGTGCACCTATACAATTTACCATTGTATTGGGTGTGTTGGGGACACAAGAGACTCTTTGTTATTTGGTTGCAGGGTTGCTTGAGAGAGACCATCTTCATCCTACGCCTCCCACGGATTGATAAACCTTAGGTCATCCACTTGAGGGAAATTTGCTACTGTCCTACAAACCTCTGCACTTGGAGGCCCAACAACGTCTACAAGAAGAAGGTTGCATAGTAGACATCAGTTACACACGCATATATTCAGTTGGTTTGTAATATAGTCTAGTTACACAAACATTAATGTTTAGTTGGCAGGACTATTGGCACACAAATATGCTCAGTTGGCTTGTAATGTAGTCTAGTTGCACATATATTGATGTTTAGTTGGCAGGACACTAGTTGCACACACATATGCTCAGTTGGCGCGACAATGTAGTCTAGTTGCACACACATTGGTGTTTAGTTGGCAGGACTATTGGCACACACATATGCTCAGTTGGCACGACAATGTAGTCCAGTTGCACACACATTGATGTTTAGTTGGCAGGAAGACTAGTTCGAAGAAACATTGATAACCCACAAGTATAGGGGATCGCAACAGTTTTCGAGGGTAGAGTATTCAACCCAAATATATTGATTCGACATAAGGGGAGCCAAAAAATATTCTCAAGTATTAGCAGTTGAGTTGTCAATTCAAACACACCTAGATAACTTAATATCTGCAGCAAAGTATTTAGTAGCAAAGTAATATGACAGTAGTGGTAACGGTAACAAAGGTAACAGTAACAGAAGTAATATTTTTGGTATTTTGTAGTGATTGTAACAGTAGCAACGAGAAAGTAAATAAGCGAAGAACAGTATGTGGAAAGCTCGTAGGCATTGGATCGGTGATGGAGAATTATGTCGGATGCGGTTCATCATGTAACAGTCATAACATAGGGTGACACAGAACTAGCTCCAATTCATCAATGTAATGTAGGCATGTATTCTGAATATAGTCATACGTGCTTATGGAAAAGAACTTGCATGACATCTTTTGTCCTACCCTCCCGTGGCAGCGGGGTCCTAATGGAAACTAAGGGATATTAAAGCCTCCTTTTAATAGAGTACCAGACCAAAGCATTAACACATAGTGAATACATGAACTCTTCAAACTATGGTCATCACCGGGAGTGGTCCCGATTATTGTCACTCCGGGGTTGCCAGATCATAACACACATTAGGTGACTATAGACTTGCAAGATAGGATCAAGAACACACATACATTCATGAAAACATAATAGGTTCAGATCTGAAATCATGGCACTCAGGCCTTAGTGACAAGCATTAAGCATAGCAAAGTCATAGCAACATCAATCTCAGAACATAGTGGATACTAGGGATCAAACCCTAACAAAACTAACTCGATTACATGATAGATCTCATCCAACCCATCACCGTCCAACAAGCCTACGATGGAATTACTCACGCACGACGGTGAGCATCATGAAATTGGTGATGGAGGATGGTTGATGATGACAACGGCGACGAATCCCCCTCTCCGGAGCCCCGAACGGACTCCAGATCAGCCCTCCCGAGAGGTTTTAGGGCTTGGTGGCAGCTCCGTATCGTAAAAAGCGATGATTTCTTCTCCTCTATTTTTCTCTCCCCGAAAGCAAATATATAGAGTTGGAGTTGGCATCGGAGGAGCTCCAGGGGGCCCACGAGGTAGGGGGCGCGCCCTAGGGGGGAGGCGCCCCCACCCTCATGGACAGGGTGTGGGCCCCCTGGTCTTCATCTTTTGCAACGATTTTTTATTATTTCCAAATAGTCGTTCCGTGGAGTTTCAGGTCATTCCGAGAACTTTTGTTTCTGCACATAAATAACACCATTGCAATTCTGCTGAAAACAGCGTCAATCCGGGTTAGTTCCATTCAAATCATGCAAGTTAGAGACCAAAACAAGGGCAAAAGTGTTTGGAAAGTAGATACGATGGAGACGTATCAACTCCCCCAAGCTTAAACCTTTGCTTGTCCTCAAGCAATTTAGTTAATAAATTGAAAGTGATAAAGAAAAACTTCTATAAACTCTGTTTGCTCTTGTTGTTGTAAATATGTAAAGCCAGCATTCAAGTTTTCAGCAAAGATTATGACTATCCACATTTGCAATAACTTTCAGGTCTCATGTTTACTCATATCAATGGCATAATCAACTAGCGAGCGATAATAATAAATCTCGGATGACAACACTTTCTCAAAACAATCATAATATGATATAAAAGGATGATATCTCGCTAGCCCTTTCTGAGACCGCAAAACATAAATGCAGAGCACCTTTAAAGATTAAGGACTGACTAGACATTGTAATTCATGGTAAAAGAGATGCAATCATAGTCATACCCAATATAACTTAATAGTAATGAATGCAAATGACAGTTGTGCTCTCCAGCTAGTGCTTTTTAATAAGAGGGTGATGACTCAACATAAAAGTAAATAGATAGGCCCTTTGCAGAGGGAAGCAGGGATTTGTAGAGGTGCCAGAGCTCGGTTTTGAAATAGAGATAAATAATATTTTGAGCGGCATACTTTCATTGTCAACATAACAACCAAGAGATGGCGATATCTTCAATGCTACACACATTATAGGCGGTTCCCAAACAGAATGGTAAAGTTTATACTCCCCCTCCACCAACAAGCATCAATCCATGACTTGCTCGAAACAACGAGTGTCTCCAACTAGCAACAGTCCCAGGGGGAGTTTTGTTTGCAATTATTTTGATTTAGTTTGCATAAAGCATGGGACTGGCCATCCCGGTGACTAGCCATTTTCTCGTGAGTGAGAAGCGGAGTCCACTCCTCTTGAGAATAACCCTCCTAACATGGAAGATAAGGGCAGCCCTAGTTGATACATGAGCTATTCGAGCATACAAAACAGAATGTTTATTTGAAGGTTTAGAGTTTGGCACATACAAATTTACTTGGAACGGCAGGTAAATACCGCATATAGGAAGGTATAGTGGACTCATATGGAATAACTTTGGGGTTTAAGGGATTGGATGCACAAGCAGTATTCCCGCTTAGTACAAGTGAAGGCTAGCAAAAGACCGGGAAGCGACCAACTGAAGAGCGACAACAGTCATGAACATGCATTAAAATTAATAAACATTGAGTGCAAGCATGAGTAGGATATAATCCACCATGAACATACATATCATGAAGGCTATGTTGATTTGTTCAACTACATGTGTGAACATGTGCCAAGTCAAGTCACTTAAATCATTCAAAGGAGGATACCAACTCATCATACCACATCACAACCATTTTAATAGCATGTTGGCACGCAAGGTAAACCATTATAACTCACAGCTAATCAAGCATGGCATAAGCAACTATGATCTCTAATTGTCATTGCAAACATGTTTATTCATAAGAAGCTGAATCAAGAACGATGAACTCATCATATTTACAAAAAGAAGAGAGGTCGAGTTCATACCAACTTTTCTCATCTCAGTCAGTCCATCATATATCATCATAATTGCCTTTCACTTGCACGACCGAACGATGTGAATAATAATATGAGTGTACGTGCATTGGACTAAGCTGGAATCTGCGAGCATTCAATAAATAGGAGAAGACAAGGCAATATGGGCTCTTCGTTAAATTAACAATAATGCATATAAGAGCCACTTCAACAATTTAATCATGATCTTCTCCTATCGACCCCCAAAGAAAAGAAAAGAAATAAAACTATTCACACGGGAAAGCTCCCAACAAGCAAAAGAAGAACGGGAAATCTTTTTGGATTTTCTTTTTAATTATTACTACTACAACAAAAAAGTAAAGTAACTAAAAGTTACTACTAATTTTTTTGTTTTTCTTAAGGTTTAACAAACACACAAGAAGAAAGCAAGAAAAAGAAAATAAACTAACATGGATATTACAGTGAAAAAGTATGAGCACCGACATCTAGCAATGAGTGTGTGTGAACATAAATGTAATGTCGGTGGGAAATACGTACTCCCCCAAGCTTAGGCTTTTGGCCTAAGTTGGTTCATTGCCAAGGATGGCCTGGTGGATATCCGTAGTTGTAGCTGGGGTCGTACTGAGATGCAGCGGTTATCGCCTCCTAAGCTGCAGCGTGGCGGCGAGCTGCCTCCGCCCTCCTCTCGTACTCATCTGCCTCCTCTATGGTAATAACATATCTTCCTTTTGCCTGATAATCAAAGAAGGCATGAGCAGGAAGAGTAATACGGACAACACACCGTTTGTCAAAGATTAGTCTATACTGGAGAGGTGATTCATTCCTCTCGACAAACTGGTGGTAGACCATAGAATTATAGTCCAAATAAGTAGGAGGCAACTCCATATCATCCTCACGAACGTCCACATCAAGAAAATCAGCTAAGCGGGTTGCATAAATTCCTCCAAAGAAATCTCCATTAAATCTATTATGATGCAACCTACGTGCAACAATGGCTCCCAATTATAAGATTGGTCTCCTAACACAACACTCCTAAGAATGCTAAGGTCAGGCACACACATATGACATGCTTCATCTTTACCATTTATGCACCTTCCTATGAAGAGAGCAAAATAATGTATAGCAGGAAAGTGAATGCTCCCTATGGTAGCTTGTGCTATATCTCTAGATTCCCCTACGGTTATACCAGCAGGAAAGTCTCTAAATTCAAATTTACGGGGATCACTAACACTACCCCATTGTGGAAGTTTGCAAGCAGAAGTAAAATCCTCTAAGTCCATGGTATAAGATTTTTCATAAAGATCAAACATGACCGTTGGAGAATTACGTGAAGATGAAAATTCAAACCTCCTCACAAATGAGCTAGTGAGATGATGGTACTGGGGGCATTTGTTTGCCTCAAAGCTCACAAGATCAGCGTTACGCAAATATGCATTAAATTCTTCCTTGATTCCCGCTCGATCCATAAAATTTTCTGAGGGCCATTCACGGGGTCAAGACAGAGCGCCCTTGGTGGCTCCTCGTCAGCATCACACATTGCAAGCCTGGGTCCTTGCTTCCTTGAAGAACCACCTTGGAACATTTTCCTAAGCATATTTCTTCCTCTGAAAAATTTCTAATTTTTTTAGTAACTTCAAATAAAAGTGAACCAAGCTCCACAAAATTGATAGAAACTACTCCTACAAGTGCCTAGAGACTATATCAAGCATTAGAACTACTTGGAACCATATAAATTTGACATGCAAGCTCAAGAACATGGTCACCAAGGCATCACAAATTTGCAATGAATAGAGCACTAGAACAAAAACTAATTGGACCAATGGAGGAGTCACATACCAAGGAACAATCTCCCCAAGCAGTTTTGTGAGAGGTGCTTGGAGCAAGGAGATCGAAAATCGCAGCAAAATGAGCTAGAACTCGTGCTTGAGCTGGATATTGGTGTTTGTGGGAGGAAGAAGGAGTGTATGGGTGCAGGAATAAGTGGAGGAGGGCCACCGTGGGCCCACGAGGCAGGGCGCGCTTTGGGGTAGGGCGCCCTCCACCTCGTGGCAGTGGTTGACCCCCTGCTGTGTTCTCAGTTCCAGAAATCCCCAAATATTCTAGAAAAAAATCATATTTCATTTTCAGGGCATTTGGAGAACTTTTATTTTCGGGGTATTTTTATATTGCACGGATAAATCAGAAAACAGATAGAAAAAATACTATTTTTACTTTATTTCAACTAAATAACAGAAAGTAGAAAGAAGGCACAGAAGGTTGTGCTTTCTAGTTTCATCCATCTCATGCTCATCAAAAGGAATTCACTAACAAGGTTGATCAGGTCTTGTTAACAAACTCATTCCGACTAACATGGAACCGGAGAAATTTCGAATAACACTATGTTACCTCAACGGGGATATGCACATCCCCAATAATAAGAATATCATATTTCTTCTTGACAGCAGGAAGAGGAAATTCAAAACCTCCAAATATAATCGATGGAATTTTTCCAATAGAGTTGATACTATGAACTTGAGGTTGTTTCCTCGGAAAGTGTACCATATGCTCATTACCATTAACATGAAAAGTGACATTGCCTTTGTTGCAATCAATAACAGCCCCTGCAGTATTAAAAAGGGTCTTCCAAGAATAATAGACATACTATCGTCCTCGGGAATATCAAGAATAACAAAGTCCGTTAAGATAGTAACATTTGCAACCACAACAGGCACATCCTCACAAATACCGACAGGTATAGGAGTTGATTTATCAGCCATTTGCAAAGATATTTCAGTAGGTGTCAACTTATTCAAGTCAAGTCTACGATATAAAGAGAGAGGCATAACACTAACACCGGCTCCAAGATCACAGAAAGCAGTTTTAACATAGTTTCTTTTAATGGAGCATGGTATAGTAGGTACTCCTGGGTCTCCTAGTTTCTTAGGTATTCCACCCTTAAAAGTATAATTAGCAAGCATGGTGGAAATTTCAGCTTCCGGTATCTTTCTCTTATTAGTAACCATAGCTTTCATATACTTAGCATAAGGATTCATTTTAAGCATATCAGTCAACCGCATACGCAAAAAAATAGGTCTAATCATTTCAGCAAAGCGCTCAAAATCCTCATCATCCTTTTTTTTGGATGGTTTAGGAGGAAAAGGCATGGGTTTCTGAACTCATGGTTCTCTTTCTTTACCGTGCTTCCTAGCAACGGAGTCTCTCTTATCATAACGTTGATTCTTTGACTGTGGGTTATCAAGATCAACAGCAGGTTCAATCTCTACATCATTGTTATTGCTAGGTTGAGCATCAACATGAACATCATCATTAACATTATCACTTGGTTCATGTTCATTACCAGATTGTGTTTCAGCATCAGTGTTGGTGTACAAAAAGAGGGGTGCAATTTTGTACCCCTATACATGTGCACGTGCAGTCGGAGCCGCGCCCGCGGTCACACCAAGCAGAACAGGGGAGGTGAGCCAAGGTAAGACCGAAGCCCTACATAATCAGAGCATGGCCAATGCCAAGACCACAAAGAGCAGAGAGACGAAGCAGGTTCCCCCGGCAAGACCCTTGCCGAGGCAGCCTCAGCAGCCCCGGCAACAAATCGGGACCCTGTTCCGGCACCCTGCCGGAGGGGGGGGGGATCCATCACCGGTGGTCATCTTCATCATCCCGGCGCTCTCCATGACGAGGAGGGAGTAGTTCACCCTCGGGGCTGAGGGTATGTACCAGTAGCTATGTGTTTGATCTCTCTCTCTCTCTCTCTCTCATGTTCTTGATTTGGCACGACCTTGATGTACCGCGAGCTTTGCTACTATAGTTGGATCTTATGATGTTTCTCCCCCTCTACTCTTTTGTAATGGATTGAGTTTTCCCTTTGAAGTTATCTTATCAGATTGAGTCTTTAAGGATTTGAGAACACTTGATGTATGTGTTGCATGTGCTTATCTATGGTGACAATGGGATATTCACGTGATCTACTTGATGTATGTTTTGGTGATCAATGGTACCTCTTGAGCATGCGTTAGTTTTCCCTTGAAGAGGAAAGGGTGATGCAACAAAGTAGCGTAAGTACTACACACAAATCGCCTAGTACCTGCACAAACAATAAAGAACCTTGCAACCAAAGCGATAAAGGGTTGTCAATCCCTTCAAGGTCACTCGCAAAAGTGAGATCTGATAAAGATAATAAAGTAAATATTTTTGGTATTTTTGTTGTATAGATTGGAAAGTAAAGATTGCAAAATAAAAGAACGGCGACAGAAATCGGAAAATAGAGGATTATATGATGGAAAATAGACCCGGGGGCCATAGGTTTCACTAGTGGCTTCTCTCAAGATAGCATCGGTGGGTGAACAAATTACTGCCGAGCAATTGACAGAAAAGCGCATAGTTATGAGAATATCTAGGCATGATCATGAACGTAGGCATCACATCCGTGTCAAGTAGACTGAAACGATTCTGCATCTACTACTATTACTCCACACATCGACCGCTATCCAGCATGGATCTAGAGTATTAAGTTCATAAGAACAGAGTAACGCATTAAGAAAGATGACATGATGTAGAGGGATAAATTCAACTGAAAAGCACGTTCCTGTGATTTATGAAAACTAATCTCATGCGCGCAAAAGTTTCCCTTTTTCCAGCAAGATCAAATTAACTATCTCCGTAGGTTATCCTAAAGGTATTACTTGGCACAAACACTAATTAAAACACAAAACCACATCTAACTAGAGGCTAGATGAATTATTTATTTCTAAACAGGAACAAAAATCAAAGAACAAAAATAAAATTGGGTTGCCTCCCAACAAGCGCTATCGTTTAACGCCCCTAGCTAGGCATAAAAACAAGAATAGATCTAGGTATTATCATCTTTGGCATGCAATCCATAAGTGGCTCTCATAGTAGATTCATAAGGTAATTTGATTTTCTTGGAAAGTGTTCCATGCCTTTCCTTAACGGAAATTGGATATAATATTTCCTTCTTTCGTGTCAATAATTGCACCAATCATTCTAAGGAAAGGTCTACCAAGAATAATAGGACATGTAGGATTGCAGTCTATATCAAGAACGGTGAAATCTACGGGTACATAATTCCTATTCGCAACAATAAGAACATCATTAATCCTTCCCATAGGTTTCTTAATGGTGGAATCCGCAAGGTGCAAATTTAAAGAACAATCATCAAATTCACGGAAACCTAGCACATCACACAAAGTTTTTGGAATCGTGGAAACACTAGCACCCAAATCACACAAAGCATAACATTCATCATCTTTAATCTTAATTTTAATAGTAGGTTCCCACTCATCATAAAGTTTTCTAGGAATAGAGACTTCTAGTTTAAGCTTTTCTTCATAAGATTGTATTAAATCATCAACGATGTGTTTAGTGAAAGCTTTATTTTGACTATAAGCATGAGGATAATTTAACACAGATTGCAACATGGAAATACAATCTATCAAAGAGCAATTATCATAATTAAATTCTTTGAAATCCAAAATAGTGGGTTCATTGCTATGTAAAGTTTTGACCTCTTCAATCCCACTTTTATCAATTTTAGCATCAAGATCTAAAAACTCCGAATCATTGGGACGCCTTCTAACTAAAGTTGACTCATCTCCAGTCCCATCTTTATCTAGATTCATATCGGAAAACAAAGATTTAATAGGATTTACATCAATCACTTTTAGATCTTCATCATTATTATCATGAAAACTAGAAGAACACGCTTTTATAAAGCAATCTTTTTTCGCACACACTACTGGAATTAGCTTATTTGCCGCCAGCCAAGTCTTTGCCGTCTGCTGGCTGACGACAAAGAACCTTCTTTGTTGTCCGCTTACAGAAAACGGACGGCAAAGAACTGGCTGACGGCAAAGAACGATCTTTGCCATCAGCCAATTCTTTGCCGTCAGCTAGCGAACGGCAAAGAATCTTTGCCGTCAGCTAGCAGATGGCAAAGAGAGTGGTGGTCCCCACTTGTGGGTTCTTTCTTTGCACTCATCAATGGAAGTTCTCATGGCTTGGAGAGACTCATTGATGTCATGCTTAGGTGGAATAGATCTAAGTTTCAAAGAATCAACATCAAGAGAAATTCTATCCATGTTCCTAGCCAACTCATCAATCTTAAGCAATTTTTCTTCAACGAAAGCATTGAAATTCTTTTGCGAATTCATAAATTCTTTAATACTAATCTCAAAATCAGAGGGAATCTTATTAAAATTTCCATACGTGTTGTTGTAGGAATTACCATAATTATTAGAGGAATTACTAGGAAACGGCCTAGATTTAAAGTTTCCTCTGTACGCGTTGTTACCAAAATTGTTCCTACCCACAAAATTCACATCCATAGATTCATTATTATTCTCAATCAAAGTGGACAAAGGCATATCATTAGAATCAGAAGAAACACTCTTATTAGCAAACAATTGCATAAGTTCATCCATCTTTCCACTCAAAACATTAATCTCTTCAATCGCATGAACCTTTTTACTAGTGGATCTTTTGGTGTGCCATTGAGTATAATTAACCATAATGTTATCTAGGAGTTTAGTAGCTTATCCTAAAGTGATTTCCATAAAAGTGCCTCCCACGGCCGAGTCTAAAAGAAGAATCAAAATTCAATCCGGCATAATTTTTTTGTATAATTGATAACCCACAAGTATAGGGGATCGCAACAGTTTTCGAGGGTAGAGTATTCAACCCAAATTTATTGATTCGACACAAGAGGAGCCAAAGAATATTCTCAAGTATTAGCATCTGAGTTGTCAATTCAACCGCACCTACATAACTTAATATCTGCAACAAAGTATTTAGTAGCAAAGTAGTATGGAAGTTAGCAGTTTTGTAGTAATTGTAACAGTGGAAACAGTAAAGTAATTAAGCAAAGATCAATATGTGAAAAGCTCGTAGGCATTGGATCAATCATGGATAATTATGTCGGATGCGATTCCTCATGCAACAGTTATAACGTAGGGTGACACAGAACTAGCTCCAGTTCATCAATGTAATGTAGGCATGTATTACGAATATAGTCATACGTGCTTATGGAAAAGTACTTGCATGACATCTTTTGTCCTACCCTCCCGTGGTAGCGGGGTCCTATTGGAAACTAAGGGATATTAAGGACTCCTTTTAATAGAGTACCGGACCAAAGCATTAACACTTAGTGAATACATGAACTCCTCAAACAATGGTCATCACCGGGAGTGGTCCTGATTATTGTCACTTCGGGGTTGCCGGATCATAACAAATAGTAGGTGACTATTGACTTGAAAGATAGGATCAAGAACTCACATATATTCTTGAAAACATAATAGGTTCAGATCTGAAATCATGGCACTCGGGCCCTAGTGACAAGCATTAAGCATAGCAAAGTCATAGCAACATCAATCTCAGAACATAATGGATACTAGGGATCAAACCCTAACAAAACTAACTCGACTACGTGATAAATCTCATCCAACCCATCACCGCCCAGCAAGCCTATGATGGGATTACTCACACAGGGCGGTGAGCATCATGAAATTGGTGATGGAGGATGGTTGATGATGATGACGGCGATAGATTCCCCTCTCCGGAGCCCCGAACGGACTCCAGATCATCCCTCCTGAGAGAGTTTAGGGCTTGGCGGCGGCTCCGTATCGTACAACGTGATGAATCTTTCTCTCTGATTTTTTTCTCCCCGAACGTGAATATATGGAGTTGGAGTTGAGGTCGGTGGAGCCTCAGGGGGCCAACGAGACAGGGGGCATGCCTAGGGAGGGGGCAGGCGCGCCCCCACCCTCGTGGGCAGGGTGTGGGGCCCCTGGTCTTGATTCTTTCACCAATATTTTTTTAAAGTACAAAAATATTCTCCTTGAAGTTTCAGGTCATTCCGAGAACTTTTATTTCTGTACAAAAATAACACCATGGCAATTCTGCTGAAAACATCATCAGTCCGGGTTAGTTCCATTCACATCATGCAAGTTAGAGTCCAAAACAAGGGCAGAAGTGTTTGGAAAAGTAGATACGATGGAGACGTATCAACTCCCCCAAGCTTAATCCTTTGCTTGTCCTCAAGCAATTCAGTTGACAAACTGATAGTGATAAAGAATTTTTTTTACAAACTCTGTTTGCTCTTGTTGTTGCAAATATGTAAAGCCAGCATTCAAGTTTTCAGCAAAGATTATGAACTAACCACATTCACAATAACACTAGGTCTCATGTTTACTCATATCAATGGCATAAGCTAGCAAGCAATAATAATAAATCTCGGATGACAACACTTTCTCAAAATAATCATAATATGATATAACAAGATGGTATCTCGCTAGCCCTTTCCGAGACCGCAAAACATAAATGCAGAGCATCCCTGGAGATCAAGGACTGACTAGACATTGTAATTCATGGTAAAAGAGATCTAGTCACAGTCATACTCAATGTAAATTAATAGCAATGCATGCAAATGAAAGTGGTGCTCTCCAACTTGTGCTTTTTAATAAGAGGATGATGACTCAACATAAAAGTAAATAGATAGGACCTTCGCAGAGGGAAGCATGGATTTGTAGAGGTGCCAGAGCTTGATTTTTGAAATAGAGATAAATAATACTTTGGGTGGTATACTTTCATTGTCAACATAACAACCAAGAGATCTCGATATCTTCCATGCTACACACATTATAGGCGGTTCCCAAGCAGAATGGTAAAGTTTATACTCCCCCACCACCAACAAGCATCAATCCATGGCTTGCCCGAAACAACGGGTGCCTACAACTAACAACAGTACAGGGGGAGTTTTGTTTGCAATTAATTTGATTTGATTTGAGCATGGGACTGGGCATCCCGGTTACCAGCCATGTTCTCGTGAATGATGAGCGGAGTCCACTCATCGTGAGAATAACCCACCTAGCATGGAAGATATAGACAACCCTAGTTGATACATGAGCTATTCGAGCATACAAAACAAAATTTCATTTGAAGGTTTAGAGTTTGGCACATACAAATTTACTTGGAACGACAGGTAAATACCGCATATAGGAAGGTATGGTGGACTCATACGGAATAACTTTGGGGTTTATGGAAGTGGATGCACAAGCATTATTCCCGCTTAGTACAAGTGAAGGCTAAAACGAGACTGGGAAGCGACCAACTAGAGAGTGACAACAGTCATGAACATGCATTAAAATTTATCAACACTGAGTGCAAGCATGAGTAGGATATAATTCACCATGAACATAAATATCGTGGAGGTTATGTTGATTTTGTTTCAACTACATGCGTGAACATGTGCCAAGTCAAGCCACTCGAATCGTTCAAAGGAGGATACCACCCTATCATACCACACCACAACCATTTTAATAGCATGTTGGCATGGAAGGTAAACCATTATAAACTCCTAGCTAATTAAGCATGGCATGAGCAACTATAATCTCTACTTGTCATTGCAAACATGTTTCATTCATAATAGGCTGAATCAGGAACGACGAACTAATCATATTTACAAAAACAAGATAGATCGAGTTTATACTAGCTTCAGTCCATCGTACAACGTCATTATTGCCTTTCACTCGCACGACCGAACGGTGTGTATAATAATAATAGTGCACGTGCATTGGACTAAGCTAGAATCTGCAAGCATTTAATACAAGAGAGAAGACAAAGTAATATGGGCTCTTAGTTAAATCAACAATAATGCATATGAGAGCCACTTAACATTTTCATCATGGTCTTCTCCTCTCGACCCCTAAAGAAAAGAAAAGAAATAAAACTATTTACACGAGAAAGCTCCCAACTAGCAAAAGAAGAACGATAAATCTTTTTGGGTTTTCTTTTAATTACTACTACTACAAGCATGGAAAGTAAACTAACTAAAAGCTACAACTATTTTTTTGGTTTTTCTTAAGGTTATTCAAGCACACAAGAAGAAAATTTAAAAAGAAAATAAACTAGCATGGATAGTACAATGAAAAAGTATGAGCACCGACAACTGGCATGAGTGTGTGAACATGAATGTAATGTCGGTGAGAAATACGTAATCCCCCAAGCTTAGGCTTTTGGCCTAAGTTGGTCTAGTCCCACGGATCAAAGCTGCCTTCTCCGGTGTGCGGAGGAGTGTCATCTAGGTGCCACTGGTTAGCGATCTCCTCCGGATCCCACTGATAAACGGGCTGTCGATAAGGGTCAAGTAGTGGTTCCGGCTCACGCTCTGGAGCTAATGTCAGGCTCCAGTATGCATAAACGGCCTCCGGCAGGATGAGGTACGTGCCTGAAAGTATGTTGAACAAAGAGGGCGTAGGCAAGGTAATAATCTCACAGTAATTTTTATCGAAAATCAGTTTGTACTTAAGCATCTTCTTCTTATCTTTAACAATAAAATCATGTGCTACCATACCCTTATAATCTAGAAAAATAGGGGGCAGCAACTTTTCCTCTTTCTCATAATGCCTAATAGGTATCTCAAAGTGTGCCGCAAGGCACGAAGCAAAGATGCCTCCGAAGATGGGACCCTTTGTTCGGTTCAGATTTAATTGTTTAGCAATAATAGCGCCTAAACTGAAAGTGGTATCACGAAACAAAGCATGGCACAAAATAACAATATCAGGAGCACTGAGATTTCCACTGTTCCCACGACCAATTAAGCATCTACTAGCAATTATCGCGAAGTGACATAGAACAGGAAAATGTATGCTAGTAATTCTTGCATTAGAAACTTTCCTCGTTTCCCCTACAACAATCGTATCAATAAACCCCTCCACATCATTACGATGTGGTTCCTCTATGCTGCTCGCAAAGGGTATCTTACAGACCCGACAAACATCATATAGTGACATCTCCTTAACCTCATCATATAGGTGAAACTCCACTGAAGGTGGTGATTTCTTAGCATGAAAGTAAAAATTTTGCACGAAAATATTAGTGAGTAGGAGATACTGTTCACGCTGGTCACGGAAGAAGTCGGTGAGGCATGCATTCTCAGCCAAGTGATAGAAATCATCATAAATTCCGGCGGCCTTCAAGAACTCATCACAAGGTCATTCACACGGCCGAACCTCCGCAGTACAAGGGAGATTATATTTGGGCTTCTTATTCTCCTCACTTTGCTTATCCTTTGAACTTCGGCTCGAAGAGCCCCTCAAGAATCTCTTCATCATTTCTTTCTCTGAATAATTTCTGAAATTTTTAGTGACTAAAACAAAACGTGAACCAAACTCAACAAGATTGATAGCAACTACTCCTACAAGTGCCTAGAGACTACATCATGCATTAGAACTACTTGGGACCATATAAATTTGACATGCAAGCTCAAGAACAGGGTCACCTTAGCAGCAAAAATTTGCAATGAATAAATCACTAGAACAAAAACTAATTGGACCATTGGAGGGGTCACATACCGAAGAACAATCCCCCAAAACAGTTTCGTGAATGAAGATTTGAGCAAGGAGATCGAAAATGGCAGCAAGATGAGCTAGAACACGGGTTTGAGCTATGGGAGGATTTTTTCTAGAGGAAGACGAAGTGTGCGGGTGCTGTAATAAGTGGAGGGGGTCCACGTGGGGCCCACGAGGCAGGGGCGCGCCCTGGACCCTCGTGGCCAGGTGGTGTGGCCCCCTGATGTGTTCTCAGTGCCAATAATACTTAAATATTTTAGAAAAAAAATCATATTTCATTTTCGGGCATTTGGAGAAGTTTTATTTTTGGGGTATTTTTTATTCCAAGGATAATTCAGAAAATAGATAGAAAATACTATTTTTTCTTTGTTTAATCTAAATAACAGAAAGTAAAAGGAGGGTACAGAGAGTTGTGCTTCCTAACTTCATCCATCACATGCTCATCAAAAGGAATCCATTAACAAGGTTGATCATGTCTTGTTAACAAACTCTTTCCGAATATCATGAAACCGGAGAATTTTCGAATAACACTAAGTTACCTCAACGGGGATATGCATGTCCCCAACAATAAGAATATCATATTTCTTCTTGAGAGTAGGAAGAGGAAATTCAAAACCTCCAATAATAATTGTTGAAATCTTTCTGATAAAATTGATATTGTGGACTTGAGGTTGTTTCCTCGGAAAGTGTACCGTATGCTCATTACCATTAACATGAAAGGTGGCATTGCCTTTGTTGCAATAAATAACAGCCCCTACAGTATTAAAATAGGCTCTACCAAGGATAATCGACATACTATCGTCCTCGGGAATATCAAGAATAACAAAGTCCGTTAAGATAGTAAAGTTTGCAACCACAACAGGCACATCCTCAAAAATACAGACAGGTATAACAGTTGATTTATCGGCCATTTCAAAGATATTTTAATAGGTGTCAACTTATTCAAATCAAGTCTACGATATAAAGAGATAGGCATAACACTAACACCGGCTCCAAGATCACATAAAGCAGTTTTAACATAGTTTCTTTTAATGGAGCATGGTATAGTTGGTACTCCTGGATCTCCTAGTTTCTTAGGTATTCCACCTTTAAAAGTATAATTAGCAAGCATGGTGGAAATTTTAGCTTCCGGTATCGTTCTTTTATTAGTAACCATAGCTTTCATATACTTAGCATAAGGATTCATTTTAAGCATATCAGTCAACCGCATACGCAAAAAAATAGGTCTAATCATTTCAGCAAAGCGCTCAAAATCCTCATCATCCTTTTTTTGGATGGTTTAGGAGGAAAAGGCATGGGTTTCTGAACTCATCGTTCTCTTTCTTTACCGTGCTTCCTAGCAACAGAGTCTCTCTTATCATAATGTTGATTCTTTGACTGTGGGTTATCAAGATCAACAGCAGGTTCAATCTCTACATCATTGTTATTGCTAGGTTGAGCATCAACATGAACATCATCATTAACATTATCACTTGGTTCATGTTCATTACCAGATTGTGTTTCAGCATCAGTGTTGGTGTACAAAAAGAGGGGTGCAATTTTGTACCCCTATACATGTGCACGTGCAGTCGGAGCCGCGCCCGCGGTCACACCAAGCAGAACAGGGGAGGTGAGCCAAGGTAAGACCGAAGCCCAAGATAATCAGAGCAACGCCAATGCCAAGACCACAAAGAGCAGAGAGACGAAGCAGGTTCCCCCGACAAGACCCTTGCCGAGGCAGCCTCAGCAGCCCCGGCAAGACCCTTGCCGGGGCAGCTCGCCCCACACCAATAGAGCGAGCCACCCTTGAGCCCACGGTCCCCAACGCCATCATCCACGTGGGGCCAGGGCTCGGGAAGGCACCTCTGTGGTGGCATGCAAATCTTTGTGAAGACATATTCAAGATCATATGAGGATTAGAAGACGAGGATCCTCGGCAAGATCCTTGCCGAGGAAGGCCACCAGATCCTCAGCAAGGCCCTTGCCGGGGACGATAGCGCGCCATGGCAAGACCCTTGCCGAGCCACCCGGCAAGGCCCTCACCAAGGACGCCAGCAGGGCCACCGCCAGGCCCACGCCAACCAAGCTTTCACCGCCGTTCACATGCAACTGCCAGCCCAACCAGCTGGGCGGGCACCTGCGTGGCAACATGCAGCCCCGAGGCCAACTCATCAAGCGCCTGCGTGGCGGAATGCAAATCTTCATGAAGACTCCACCATCGCGCCACCCCAGCTGCCTGCCTGCCTACATGGCACCGCATGCCTCGCTGGCCAGGGCACGTGTCGAAGCGAGAAGGAGTGGCGACGGACGGGACGGGCCTCGCCCCGTCCCCCAATATAGCAGGGGACACCTAAGCTACGCATTAAATGCGTCTTGTCCTGTAATACGAGTGACAAGTTCAGGCCACTGTACGCCTTTCCACCTCCTTTTTGCCACTATGGCAGCCCCTTTCGACTATAAAAGGAGGCCCATGGCATACTGGAGGGGGATTCGGCTCTTTTGAACCACACACTGACCACAGCTAGTTCGAGAGCTCAAGAACTCTTTGAAATACACCCACCAAAGCAGGACTAGGGTTTTACGCATCCTCGCGGCCCGAACCTGGGTAAACGCTCCTTGTACTGTCTACTAGCCCTGCTTTTCTCGCAACCCCATGCCCCGGCAACCATAGTAGGGATTCTTGTGATCCCATAGGTGTCGTTCCACACCGACATCTTTGGCGCGCCAGGTAGTGGGTGCAATTGTGAGAATCTGGTCTAGTAGTTAGCCTAGCAGTTCCTCATCGCCATGGCTCCTAAGAAGAAGACGACCACGGCGGTCGGCTCGTTGGGAGCCGAACGGCCCGTGCCGGTTCGGGCGGGCAGTGGACCGGTCGCAGACAGACCCGGCATGATCCGCGAGCACCAAAGATCGCTTCGGTAGTCGAGCTGGCGGCGTGTCGTTCAAGATTAGACAACCGACTACACGTCGCCGGATCCAAAGACAGAGCTGACCCCCGCCCCCCCGCAGGCGGCGCGGGGCCCTTCAGGGGTTTCGTTGTGCCACCTACGGGCAGTGCGGCAACCTCCAGGACGCCCACACCGGCGACCACTGCGCGCTCTTCCCATGGTGTGCGCGTCGAGCAGCGTCTCCGCGTTGATGACCCTGGGCACCGCCGTGGGAAGAGCCCCGTGCATCGTCCGCAGGATGAAGGGGTTCAGCACGCCCGTCGAAGCGCTGGCAAAAATGGCACGCAGCCGCTGGGTCGTAACGGAGCTCCTTCTAACGCAGTTAGAAGTCAAAGGGCGCCGCGATCCACGCAGCTATCGCCGCCTCCCACGCCGGCAGAAGCTTTGGCGCGCGCGCAGCTGCTCCTCGACTTCCCTCCTGCTGCGGAGAAGCTTGACGAGTGGAGGGCCACCATCCGGAGCTTCGTCGCCCTCGGGTCGGTGCTCCACCGAGCCACCGCATGCTGGCGCTGGGAGGACCGGGGGAGTTGCGGCCACGGTGCACTCTCCTCCTCCTCGCCAGCCGCCGCGGGCGTCGGCCGTCGTGACGACGCTTGTGATAACATCTCCATCATGTCATCCGACCCGCGGACCCTCCGCGACCAGCGCCAGGTCCTTCATGAACGAGCTCACGAAGATGCTCGAACCATCGTCGAGCGCCAGCGCGAAACGCACCGCCAGTCGGACAAGCGGGTGGGACCCACTATGGACCACCCGACACCGGGGTGCTCCGGTGGCCTACCTTACGAGGTGGGCTGCCCGGCCTTTACCCGTGAACTGCGGTAGTTCAAGTGGCCGTCCCACCGCACGTTCAAGCCCGACGTCGGCAAGAAGTACACTTGCAAGACCCATCCGTGCGAGTTCCTCAGCATCTACACCATCGCGATGCATGCCGCTGGGGCTCGCGACAACAAGGTGCTTGCCAACTATTTCCCGCTGGCGCTCGATCAAGCCCAATGTGATGTCTTGGTTGATGCACTTGCCGGTGGATTCCATTTCTTCTTGGTCGGATCTGTTCCAGGAGTTCGTTGGCGCCTTCACAGGAGGCCACCAAGCTCATGGCCAGGCCAGTGATCTGCATATCATTCCCCAGAAGGAAGGGGAGACCCTGCGCAAGTACATCCAGAGATTCAGCCTGGTGCAGTACAACATCCCCGACGTTCATCCCGCCGCTGTGATTAGTGTGTCCCACCAGAACGTGCGCAATCGCAAGATGTGCGAGGAGCTGGCGATGAACAAGGTTAAGGATGTGGCCGAGCGCTACGTTCTGGCCGATAGATGCGCCCGGGCTGAAGAGGGGAATGAAGTACCCCGGCGAAGAAGCCGGCGCGGAAACCGACTCTACCGATGAGGACGCCGCTACCCCGACAAAGAAGGGCCGGTGTTGCAACAGGAAACGCAAGGGCAAGGCCGTGCTTGCCATTGAGGGATCTGACGACACCGGTGCCAGCAAGAAGGTCAAGGCAGGCGCTCCCGACAAGGAGTTTGCCGGGTGCGCCGCCTGCCGGGCCTTGGCGGCTACCGACAAGCCAAAGAGCTCCGGCAAGCAATACTGCAAGATCCACCGCACCAAGGGCCACGACCTCCAGAACTGCCGACAAGTCGAGCTGCTTGCTGAGAAGCAAAAGGCTGAGTACGAGAGGCGGGACAAGGAGAAGGACCAGGACGGTGCTGAGGGATCCGGCAAGAAGCGTGGCGGCCAAGGAGGCCACCCCGGCAAAGACAACTAGCAAGAGAGGCCTGCCCGAGGTCGTGACAAGAAACAAGAAGACGATGACCACGACGAGGACTACGAGTCTGGCGGGCAAGGGTTCTAGAAGGCTACGGAGGCCATGTGCGTCGATGGCAGCGCTTTGCTGGATACCTCTCACCACTAGCTCAAGCAGTGGGCGCGTGAGATCAAAGCAGCGGAACCGTCGTTCGACGCTCAGAAGCCGCTGAAATGGTCCAGCACGCCCCTCATCTTTGACGCCAAGGACCACCCTGACCGCACCACCGCGGTCGGGTGTTTGCCATTGTTGGTCTCACCAACGATACACAACCTCAGAGTGAACAAGATGTTGGTTGACGGCGGGGCCCGCCTGAACCTGATCTCGCCTGTCATGATCAAAAGATTGCAAATCCCTGATGGAGACCTCGAGGAAACGGGCACGTTTCAAGGGGTCAATCCGGGGAGGAGCCAGCCAAAGGGGAAGGTCACACTGCTCGTGATGTTTGGAGGAGAGTTGAACAACATGACGGAGAGGATCATCTTCGACGTGGCCGAGATCCCCTTGCCCTACAACGGGATCCTCGGCCGCCCGGCACTAGCCAAGTTCATGGCGGCATCACACTACGCCTACAACATGCGGAAGATGCCAGGGCCGTTGACTATCATCTCCGTCCCCTCCAACAAGATGGACGCGCTGATTTGCACCGACCAACTCTACCGGGAAGAAGTTGCAGCAGCTGCCGTCAAGGCACCTGCTCCTGCCGCTGAAAGCTCGGGAGGGAAGAAGAAGCCCGACAAGACCTCTCGCACCCACTCCGGCAAGCGCGCCTCCTCGGAGTGTTGCGCTACCGTCGAGGACGTGCCAGAGAGCTCTACCGACAAGAGCAAGAGATCCAGAGCCGAGCCGCCGCAGACCAAGAAGGTGCCCGTCAGGGAGGATGGCACGGGAGGGGCCTTCACCATAGGCTCCACCCTCGACAGCGAATAGGAAGGCGCGCTCGTCACCTTCCTGCGGGCGAATGTCGACGTGTTTGCGTGGCAAGCATCCGACATCCCCGGTGTTCCCAGGGAGGTGATTGAGCACCACCTTGCTGTTTGCCCCCATGCGCGGCCCGTCAAGCAGAAGGTCAGAAAGCAGGCTCTAGAGAGGCAGGAGTTCATCATACAGGAGATCAGGAAGTTGGAAGCGGCCGGGTTGGTGAGAGGAGTGCTCCACTCGACGTGGTTGGCCAATCCGGTAGTGGTGCGCAAGGCGAATGGAAAGTGGAGGCTGTGTATTGGTTACACAGATATCAATAAGGCTTGTCCTAAGGACCCCTTCCCGTTGCCACACATCGACCAGATTGTTGACTCCACAGCCGGGTGTGATCTATTATCATTCCTCGATGCCTACTCAGTCTACCACCAGATCTTCATGACAAGAGAGGATGAAGAGAAGACAACATTCATCACCCCATGTGGTACGTATTGCTTTTTACGGATGCCTTTCGGGTTGAAGAGTGCTGGCTCAACGTTCGCAAGAGCATTCCAAATTGGTTTTGAACCTCAGCTCCATAGAAATATGGAGGCATACATGGATGACATAGTGGTCAAAACCAAGGACGGGCCGACTCTTGTGCAAGATCTGGAAGAGACATTTGCCAACCTGCGCAAGATCAACCTCAAGCTGAACCCTGAGAAGTGTGTCTTCGGCGTTCCATCCGGCAAGCTTCTGGGGTTCTTTGTGTCGCAGCGCGGGATCGAGGCAAACCCAGACAAGATCAAGGCTATTGAGCAGATTGAGGCGCCCAAGCGGATCAAGGATGTGCGTCGGCTCACCGGCTACGTTGCCGCCATGAGCCGATTCATCTCCAAGTCCGTCGAGTGCGCCCTTCCTTTCTTCAAAATCTTGAAGAAGGCAGGCTAATAGAATGGACCCCAGAAGCCGAGGCATCGTTGCAGGATCTGAAGAAATACCTTTCCTCCACGCCAATACTGGTTGCGCCTAAACCACAAGAGCCGTTGCTGCTGTATCTGGCGGCGACGAATCAAGTGGTCAGCGCCGCGCTAGTGGCACAGAGGGAGGTCAGCGAGGAGGCAGTGACGGCGGCAGAACCAGCGGATGACAAGCCCAAGATTCCCCCGGCAGGGCCTGGTGCCGGCAAGGCGAGGCCCCCGGCAGAGTCTGATGCCACCGAGGCAGTGCCCGCGCAGTCAAGTGAGGTGGTGCAGAAGAAGAAGATGATGCAGCACCCGGTTTACTTTGTCAGCTCCCTCTTGCAGGGAGCTAGGTCGAGGTACTCCAGTGTGCAGAAATTGCTCTTCGGCCTCCTTATGGCCTCGAGGAAGCTGCGTCATTACTTCCAAGCCCACAAGATCACTGTCGTCACCCGCCTCCCTTTGCAACGGATACTGCATAACCCGGATGCGACTGGAAGGATTGTGGAATGGGCCTTGGAGTTTTCAAGCTTGGGTCTAAAGTTTGAAAGCACCTTGACAATTCAGAGCAGAGTCTTGGCGGAGTTTATTGCAGAATGGACCTCAACGCCTGACGAAGAAATTCAAGAGACCACTCTTCCCGGCAAGGAAGCAGACCGCGACTGGATCATGTACTTTGATGGGGCTTTCTCGCTGCAAGGCGCCGGTGCCGGTGTGCTGACCGTCGTGCCCACTGGAGAGCACCTCAAGTACGTGAGCTAGATGCACTTCCCCAGGGAGATGTCCACCAACATCACTGCTGAGTACGAGGGATTGCTTGTCGGTCTCAGGATCGCGGCAAACCTCGGGGTTAAGAAGCTCATCGTCAGGGGTGACTCGCAGCTCGTTGTCAGACAGGTCAACAAGGATTATCAGGGCCCATTGATCGAAGCTTACGTAGATGAGGTGAGGAAGCTGGAGGAACGCTTTGACGGTATCCAAGCGGAGCACATCCCCCGTGCAGAGAACGACATCGCCGATTACCTGTCAAAGCGTGCTGCATTCAAGCTACCTGTGGAACCAGGTACCTTTTTCCTCCGGTTAACTCAACCATCCGTCGAACCATCAGCAGGGCAGAACAAGCGGAGGAAGTCAGGTCCCAGCAAGTACTTTCCTACCGAGCCCCCTGGGACTGCCGGCAAGGGTGCTGCCACGGACGCTGAGCCTGCCCAAGAGCAACTGGCTCCGGCAGGGCATCAAGCCCTGGCCGTAGAGACAACCGCTCCCATGGAGGAAGAAATGCCTTTGGTCCTTGCCGTCGAGCCCCAGGCCCCGGCATGGGCACAACATACCGTCCTATTCCTCCAAACAGGGGAGCTTCCTGAGGAGCAGGAAGAAGCGGAAAAAGTAGCCAGTCGGTCTGCCCTGTACCGGTTCTTCGATGACGTCCTATGCCGGAGAAGGCCGAACGGTGTGAAATTGAAGTGCATCCCCCGGGAGGAAGGACTGGAGCTGTTGGCGGAGATACATGGAGGCATATGTGGCTCCCACATAGGGTCGAGGGCCCTTGCCGGGAAGGCGTTCAGGCAAGGTTTCTTCTGGCCCACCGCCCTCCAGGATGCAACAACACTAGTAACCAAGTGTGAAGCGTGTTAGTTCCATTCAAAAAAGCTCCATCAACCATCTCAAGCCCTTCAAACAATCCCTCTCTCCTGGCCATTCTCGGTCTGGGTGCTCGATATACTGGGCCCTTTCCCCCGCGCTGTCGGGGGCTTTGAGTACTTGTGCGTTGCAATCGACAAGTTCACAAAGTGGCCGGATGTGGAAGCGGTGAGAAAGGTGACTGCTCAATCAGCTGTCAAGTTTTTCAAGGGACTGGTCTGCCGTTTTGGTGTGCCAAACAGAGTCATCACCAATAACGACACACAGTTCACGAGCCACACCTTCATGCAATACATTCAAGACCTCGGCAGCAAGGTCTGTTTTGCTTCCGTGGCACACCCACGGAGCAACGGCCAAGCGGAGAGGGCAAATGCTGAAGTGTTGCGAGGCCTAAGGACAAAGACTTTTGACAAGCTGCGCAAGAGCGGAAGGCGCTGGATTGATGAATTGCCGGCAGTTCTTTGGTCGATCAGGACGACGCCAAATCGAGCCACCAGCCAGACACCTTTTGCCCTGGTCTACGGGGCAGAAGCAGTTCTCCCCACGGAACTCATATACGGGTCACCTCGAGTGCTCGCTTATGATGAGCTTGAGCAAGAGCAATTGTGCCAAGAAGACACGACGCTCCTTGAGGAAGATCGTCTTCGGGCGGCTGTGAGAGCAGTGTGCTACCAGCAAGCCTTGCGCCGCTACCATAGCTGCAAGGTTCATGCCCAAAGCTTTGAGGAAAGCGACCTTGTTCTTTTATGCATTCAGTCGGCCAAGAATGCCAACAAGTTGACGCTGAAGTGGGAAGGCCCTTATCGGGTAATACGAGTCACCAGGCCCGGCGCAGTCCGCCTGGAGACCGAAGATGCCGTCCCAGTGAGCAACTCCTGGAACATCGAGCATCTTCGCAAGTTTTACCCATAAGGCGCGGCTTGCCGGGCCTCCTGGCAAGACACCTTTTGTACAAGCTTTGCCAATAAGGCATGTAACCCTTCGTACAAAGCCAAGCGCAGACCCTGAGCATAAATAAATGAAGCACCGGCGCCCTAAGTCATAGCATGCATGCTAGGTCGAGTCTCTTCCTTGGTTAGGGTTGATAGTGCTCAGCAGCGACTAACCCCTAGCTTAGAGGTCGAGTGCGCGTCTATCTGTTCTCTTCTGTCCTCCTTTGGTTCGCAGGGCACATGAGCACTTCTGCCGGGCTACTTGGAAGGAAGAAAATGGACCGGCGTCCCGACCCCGGCAAACCAGAGTTGCCGGGGGCTGCAAATCCAGATAAGTCCTTTATCCTCTGTCATGCATTTCGGGACAGGACTGGGGCATGTGAAACCTCGTTTTTATCTCTAGGCTGCCATGCTCCCCTTTTTCCTATACCTAAGGATTATTTCCTGGGTACGGATTTGGTTGTAGCCGCGGCGGCAAGGAGGTAGAACGAGGAGCCTAAAGCCCACTTCATCCCTGCCTCCGCCAAGAGCGCGAGAACGATTGAGTGGAGTGGGAGGACGGCAAGGCCTGTTGCCGGGAGAAAAACAGTTATCTTAAACAATAACAAGGATTCACTCCTTGTCACGGGATTTACCCACGAACGAAAACCCCGGCAATCATCCCTTTTTCATTAAAAACATCCCATACAGGTACAATTCGTACGAAATGAAAAACATGAGCAAGGGGATTACAAGTTCTAAATTTAACAAAGGCCCGCAGGCTTACAAACTAAAAAAGAGATAAGATGCCCGTAATCCCTTTCTTGTCCCTCTCCTCAGGAGGCAGGTCAAGGAGGCGAGAGGGCAAAAGGGGCGCCTAGGCGAGCTACGAGAAGCAGAAAGCACCAAGAGAACACCTCGGTGGCCGCCCACGGGTGGGCAGGTGATGACGGTGCCGGGAAAGGGGCTGGAAGACGAGGCGGCAGAACCGGCAATACGCGATGAAGGCGTCGGTGCCCGTGTACTCCGAGTTGACGGCCTTGCCGCCCGCCCTCTTCCTCTTCTGCAGCCTCCCGACGCCAGCCGCCCAAGGATACGGCCCAGAGAAGTTCAAAGAGCTGGCCCCACCCCGGGCAAAACCCTGCCGGAGGAGCGGCTAGGTGCAGATGCTGTTGCTGCCGCACCCGCCCAGGCGCGGGGCATTCAAAGCCTAGTCGGACTCATCCCCGTCATCTGCCCCGCTGTCCTCCTCATCACTCTCGCTTGAGGAAGAGCTTCCATCGTCGGAATCTCCATCAGAGGAGCTCTCCACGCAGCACTTCAGGCGAGTCCCGAAGTCTCCGAAGACCTTGACGGAGAGCAAGCCGTCCCCCATCAATTTGAAGTAGAGGACGAGCCCCGCCGTCAGGCTGTGGATGCGAGCGAACGTCTTCCACCCACGATGGTGGTACATGACCCGAGGAGCCAGGAAGTCAACGTCGAACCGCGTGCCCCCATTCCCACAACCCCTCATGTGCAATCTGAGGGATTGGGGCCGGTGATGCTCCATCTCCCGAGCAAACGGGGCGGGAAGATGGAGATGGCGACACGGACGCCAGCACAGCCTGATGAAGAACTCGCGGGGCTGGTCTCCGACATGGCCTTCCATCGGGAAAGGCACCATTGGCGGGGGTGAAGTCGGCGCGCAGCCCCGTCCTCCTCTTCCCCGAGCACTACGACCTCTGCCCCGGCCTCGCCCCTCCCCCTTCCCCTCACGTCCGGTTCCACCACCACAGGATCAGGAGGAGGAGGGACGCGCTGTCGAGCGGCGACCCTCGCCACCACCGTCGAGGGACCCAGTTTCCCTTTCTCCATGGCGAGTGAAAGGAAGAAGCAGAAGCAAGAGGAGATAGATGACAGAAGAATGCGGAACGCCGTCCCCCCTTCCCCCTCTTTATAAAGGGGCGGGGTCGGGGCTCGGCCGCCCTGCTCGGCCAATCCAGCCACCGGAGGCGCAGGGAATCAGGACCGGTCCGCTGCCCCAACCAGCGACGGCCCGGTTTCCCGCCTCCACCGCTTGCCACCCCAGGCGCATGAAGGATGCGTGGCGGACGTGCAGAACTGAGGGGACGGGTGAAGCGACCTCTCCACACCCCGTGACCGTGGGGAGTGGACGGCTTGAAGACCGCGACCCAGCCCTGTTCAATAAATGAGCCTTGCCTCCACGCCTCCCTCTTTTTATGGGGAAGGCGCGAGCCGCCTCTTCACTGCAATATGACGCATGCGTGTGGAAACCGCCCCACGGATGCCGCCCACATCACGCACACCCATTCATGCCGCGCCGCGCGCGGGTCGTGGCAAGAAAAGCGCGTGAAAAGTCTTGCCACGGTAAAAACCGTCCCGCCTGCCTACGCACCGTTTTGGGCCTGGCCCAACAACGTGTCGCGCTTATGTGTGGCCCAGGCCCGGGGGCTCCTGACGGTGTACAAAAAGAGGGGTGTGATTTTGTACCCCTATACCTGTACACGGGCAGTCGGAGCCGCGCCCGCGGTCACACCAAGCAGAACAGGGGAGGTGAGCCAATGTAAGACCGAAGCCCAAGATAATCAGAGCAACGCCAAGGCCAAGACCACAAAGAGCAGAGGTACGAAGCAGGTTCGCCGGGCAAGACCCTTGCCGGGGCAGCCTCAGCAGCCCCGACAAGACCCTTGCCGGGGCAGCTCGCCCCACACCAACAGAGCGAGCCACCCTTGAGCCCATGGTCCCCAACGCCATCATCCACGTGGGGCCAGGGCTCGGGAAGGCACCTCTATGGTGGCATGCAGATCTTTGTGAAGACATATTCAAGATAAGATGAGGATTAGAAGACAACGATCCTCGACAAGATCCTTGCCGAGGAAGGCCACCAGACCCCCGGCAAGGCCCTTGCCGGGACGACAATACACACGGAAGACCCTTGCCGGGCCACCCGGCAAGGCCCTCACCAAGGACGCCAGCAGGGCCACCACCACGCCCACGCCAACCAAGATTCCACCGCCGTTCACATGCAGCTGCCAGCCCAACCAGCTGGGCGGGCACCTGCGTGGCAACATGCAGCCCCCAGGCCAACTCATCAAGCACCTACATGGCGGCATGCAGACCTTCGTGAAGGCTCCACCACCGCGCCACCCCAGCTGCCTGCCTGCCTACATGGCACCGCATGCCTCGCTGGCCAGGGCGCGTGTCGAAACGAGAAGGAGCGGCGACGGACGGGACGGGCCTCGCCCCCGTCTCCCGATAATGCAAGGGGACACCTAAGCTACGCATTAAATGCGTCTTGTCCTATAATGCGGGCGATAAGCTCAGGGCGCTGTACGCCTTTCCACCTCCTGTGTGCCACTGTGGCAGCCCCTTTTGACTATAAAAGGAGGCCCATGGCATACTGGAGGGGGATTCTGCTCTTTTGAACCACACACTGACCACAGCTAGTTTGAGAGCTCAAGAACACTCTGAAATACACCCACCAAAGCAGGACTAGGGTTTTACGCATCCTCGCGGCCCGAACCTGGGTAAACGATCCTTGTGCTGTCTACTAGCCCTGCTCTTCTCGCAACCCCGCACCCCGGAAACCGTAGTAGGGATTCTTGTGATCCCATAGGTGTCCTTCCACACCGACAATCAGAAATAGAAATTTCATTGGGATTCTCAGGTGTGTCAACAACAGGTTCACTAGAAGCATGCAAAGTCCTATCATTTTTCTCTTTCTTCCTCTTAGAAGGACTAGGTGCATCAACATTGGTTCTCTTGGAATCTTGCTCAATTCTCTTAGGGTGCCCTCAGGATACAAAGGTTCTTGAGTCATTTTACCCCCTCTAGTCATAACTCCAACAGCATCATCATTTTTCTTATTATTTAATTCATTGAGCAAATCATTTTGTGCTTCCAGTACTTGTTCTACTTGAGTGGTAACCATAGAAGCATGTTTACTAATGAGTTTAAGTTCACCTTTAACTCTAGACATATAATCACTCAAGTGTTCAATCATATAAGCATTGCGTTTCAATTGTCTACCAACATAAGCATTGAAGTTTTCTTGTATAACAATAAAATTATCAAACTCATCCAAGCATTGACTAGCAAACTTAGTAGACGGGGTTTCAGATTTATCATATCTATAGAGAGAATTTACCTTTACTACCTGTGTCGTGTTATCAAGACCATGTATCTCTTCAATAGGTGGCAAATTCTTAACATCTTCAGCTTTAATACCCTTTTCTTTCATAGATTTCTTTGCCTCTTGCATATCTTCCGGACTAAGAAATAGAATAACCCTTTTCTTAGGAGTTGGTTCAGGAAGTGTCCAATTGTTTTCATTAGTCAACATATTATTCAATAACAATTCAACTTGATCAACCGTTCTTTCCCTGAAAACACAACCAGCACAACTATCCAGGTGGTCTCTGGAAGCATCAGTTAGTCCATTATAAATGATATCAAGTATTTCATTTTTCTTGAGAGATGATCACGCAAAGCATTAAGTAATTGGAGAAGCCTCCCCCAAGCTTGTGGGAGACTCTCTTCTTCAATTTGCACAAAATTATATATTTCCCTTAAGGCAGCTTGTTTCTTATGAGCGGGGAAGTATTTAGCAGAGAAGTAATAAATCATATCCTGGGGACTACGCACACAACCAGGATCAAGAGAATTAAACCATGTTTTAGCATCACCCTTTAGTGAGAACGGAAATAGCTTAAGGATATAGTAGTAACGAATTCTTCCCTCATGAGTGAATAGGGTGGCTATATCATTCAATTTAGTAAGATGTGCCACAACAGTTTCAGATTCATAGCCATGAAAAGAACCAGATTCAACCAAGATAATTATCTCAGGATCGACAGAGAAATCATAATCCTTATCAGTAATACAGATAGATGAAGTAGCAAAAGCAGGGTCATATTTCATTCTAGCATTCAGAGACTTTTCTTTCAGCTTAGCTAATAATTTCTTAAGATCAGATCGATCATTGCAAGCAAGAAAATCTCTAGCAGTTTCTTCATCCATAACATAACCCTCAGGCACAACAGGCAATTCATATCTAGGGGGAGAATCTTCATCATCACTTTCATCAATATTATCAGTTTCAATAATTTTATTCTCTCTAGCCCGCAAGTTGTTCATCAAGAAATTTACCTAGTGGCACAGTATTATCAAGCATAGAAGTAGTTTCATCATAAGTATCATGCAAAGCAGAAGTGGCATCATCAATAACATGCGACATATCAGAAATAATAGCAGAAGCAGGTTTAGCTGTCGCAAGTTTACTCAAAACAGAAGGAGAATCAAGTGCAGAGCTAGATGGTAGTTCCTTACCTCCCCTCGTAATTGGGGGATAAATCTTGGTTTTCTCATCTTTCAAGTTCCTCATAGTGATCAGCAGATATAAATCCCAAGTGACTCAAAGAATAGAGCTATGCTCCCCGGCAACGGCGCCAGAAAATAGTCTTGATAACCCACAAGTATAGGGGATCGCAACAGTTTTCGAGGGTAGAGTATTCAACCCAAATTTATTGATTCGACACGGGGAGCCAAAGAATATTCTCAAGTATTAGCAGCTGAGTTGTCAATTCAACCACACTTGGATAACTTAATATCTGCAGCAAAGTATTTAGTAGCAAAGTAGTATGGAAGTAACAATAACAGTGGCAAAAGTAACAGTAGCAGTTTTGTAGTAATTGTAATAGTGGCAACTGTAAAGTAACTAAGCAAAGATCAATATGTGAAAAGCTCGTAGGCATTGGATTATTTGATGGATAATTATGTTGGATGCGATTCCTCATGCAACAGTTATAACGTAGGGTGACACAGAACTAGCTCCAGTTCATCAATGTAATGTAGGCATGTATTCCGAACATAGTCATACGTGCTTATGGAAAAGAACTTGCATGGCATCTTTTGTCCTACCCTCCCGTGGCAGCAGGGTCCTATTGGAAACTAAGGGATATTAAGGCCTCCTTTTAATAGAGTACCAGACCAAAGCATTAACACATAGTGAATACATGAACTCCTCAAACTACGGTCATCACCGGAGTGGTCCCGATTATTGTCACTTCGGGGTTGTCGGATCATAACACATAGGAGGTGACTATTGACTTGCAAGATAGGATCAAGAACTCACATATATTCTTGAAAACATAATAGGTTCATATCTGAAATCATGGCACTCGGGCCCTAGTGACAAGCATTAAGCATAGCAAAGTCATAGCAACATCAATCTCAGAACATAATGGATACTAGGGATCAAACCCTAACAAAACTAACTCGATTACATGATAAATCTCATCCAACCCATCACCGTCCAGAAAGCCTACGATGGGATTACTCACACATGGCGGTGAGCATCATGAAATTGGTGATGGAGGATGGTTGATGATGACGACGGCGACGGATTCCAATCTCAGGAGCCCCGAACGGACTCCAGATCAGCCCTCCCGGGAGAGTTTAGGGCTTGGCTGCGGTTCCGTATTGTAAAACGCGATGAATCTTTCTCTCTGATTTTTTCTCCCCGAAAGTGAATATATGGAGTTGGAGTTGAGGTCGGTGGAGCCTCAGGGGGCCCACGAGACAGGGGGGTGCCCTGGGGGCAAGCGCGCCCCCACCCTCGTGGACAGGGTGTGGGCCCCCTGTTCTTGATTCTCTCGCCAGTAGTTTTTATAAATTCCAAAAATATTCTCCGTGCAGTTTCAGGTCATTCCGAGAACTTTTATTTCTGCACAAAAATAACACCATGGCAATTCTGCTGAAAACAGCGTCAGTCCGGGTTAGTTCCATTCAAATCATGCAAGTTAGAGTCCAAAACAAGGGAAAAAGTGTTTGTAAAAATATATACAATGGAGACGTATCAATAATCATCCATAAATTCAAACCATGTGTATGGCAATTACGTATCATTAATTTCATTCTCTCCCAAGCTTGTGCAATGTGCTCATGATCAAGTAGCTTAAAATTCATAATATCGTTTCTAAGAGAGATGATCTTAGCGCGAGGAAAATACTTAGAGATAAAAGCATCTTTGCACTTATTCCATGAATCAATACTATTTTTAGGCGAAGAGGAGAACCAAGTTTTAGCACGATCTCTAAGCGAAAACGAAATAACTTCAATTGAACAATATCATTATCCACATCTTTCTTCTTTTGCATATCATATAAATCAACGAAGTTGTTTAGATGGGTAACATAATCTTCACTAGGAAGGCCAGAAAATTGATCTTTCATAACAAGATTCAACAAAGCGGTATTAATTTCACAAGATTCATCATCGGTGGTAGGAGCAATCGGAGTGCTAAGAAAATCATTGTTGTTGGTATTGGAAAAGTCACATAATTTAGTATTACCTTGAGCCATCGTGATAAGCTATAAATCCAACAAACAAGCACACAAGAAGCAAGCGGAAAGAGACGAATGGAAAAGAGGCGAAGAAAAGGCAAAGGCAAAGGTTTTTGAAAATCATTTTAGAATTGGGGGATAGGAAAACGAGAGGCGAATGGCAAATAATGTAATGCGAGGGAGAAGAGTTTATGATGGGTACTTGGTATGTCTTGACTTGAGCATAGATCTCCCCGGCAACGGCGCCAGAAATCCTTCTTGCTACCTCTTGAGCATGCGTTGATTTTCCCTTAAAGAGGAAAGGGTGATGCAGCAAAGTACTGTAAGTATTTCCCTCAGTTTTTTGAGAACCAAGGTATCAATCCAGTAGGAGATTACAAGCAAATGGCCTAGTACCTGCACAAACAATCAAGAACCTTGCAACCAATGCAATAAAGGGGTTGTCAATCCCTTCACGGCCACTCACAAAAGCGAGATCTGATAAAGATAATAAAGTAAATATTTTTGGTATTTTTGTTGTATAGATTGGAAAGTAAAGATTACAAAATAAAAGAACGGCGACAGAAATTGGAAAATAGAAGATTATATGATGGAAAATAGACCCGGGGGCCATAGGTTTCACTAGTGGCTTCTCTCAAGATAGCATATATTACGGTGGGTGAACAAATTACTGTCGAGCAATTGATGGAAAAGCGCATAGTCATGAGAATATCAAGGCATGATCATGAACATAGGCATCACGTCCGTGTCAAGTAGACCGAAACGATTCTGCATCTACTACTATTACACCACACATCGACCGCTATCCAGCATGCATCTAGAGTATTAAGTTCATAAGAACAGAGTGACGCATTAAGAAAGATGAGATGATGTAGAGGGATGAACTCAGGCAATATGATATAAACCCCATCTTTTTATCCTCGATGGCAACAATACAATACGTGCCTTACTGCCCCTACTGTCACTGGGAAAGGACACCCCAAGATTGAACCCAAAGCTAAGAACTTCCCCTATTGCAAGAAAGATCAATCTAGTAGGCCAAACTAAACCGATAGTTCGAAGAGACTTGCAAATATATTAAATCATGCATATAAGAATTCAGAGAATAACCAAATATTATTCATAGATAAACTTGATCATAAATCCACAATTCATCGGATCTCGGCAAACACACCGCAAAAAGTATTACATCGAATAGATCTCCAAGAACATCGAGGAGAACTTTGTATTGAGAATCAAAGAGAGAGAAGAAGCCATCTAGCTAATAACTATGGACCCGAAGGTCTGTGGTAAACTACTCACACATTATCGGAGAGGCTATGGTGTTGATGTAGAAGCCCTCCGTGATCGATTCCCCCTCCGATGGAGCGCCGGAAAAGGCCCCAAGATGGGATCTCACGGGTATAGAAGGTTGCGGCGGCGGAAAATTGGTTTCGTGGCTCCTCTCGATGTTTTTAGGGTATAAGAGTATATATAGGCGAAAGAAGTAGGTCGGTGGAGTTATGAGGGGCCCACAAGGGTGGGGGGCGCGCCTACCCCCTGGGCGCGCCCTCCTACCTCGTGGCCACCATGTTGCGTCTCTGACTTCCACTCCAAGTCTCCTGGATTGCGTTTGTTCCAAGAAAGATCCTCTCGAAGTTTTCGTTCCATTTGGATTCCGTTTGATATTCCTTTTCTGTGAAATACTGAAATAGGCAAAAAACAAGAATTTGCACTGGGCCTTCGGTTAATAGGTTAGTCCCAAAAATAATATAAAAGAGCATATTAAAGCCCATTAAACATCCAAAACAGATAATATAATAGCTTGGAACAATCAAAACTTATAGATACGTTGGAGACGTATCAATCAACTTGCGGGTTCAGTGACCTTGTGAAATTATGCATAGGGGTTGGCACATGTTTTCGTCTTGACTCTTCGGTAGAAACTTTGGGGCACTCTTTGAAGTTCTTTGTGTTGGTTGAATAGATGAATATGAGATTGTGTGATGCATATCGTATAATCATACCCACGGATACTTGAGGTGACATTGGAGTATCTAGGTGATATTAGGGTTTTGGTTGATTTGTGTCTTAAGGTGTTATTCTAGTACGAACTCTAGGATAGATCGAACAGAAAGAATAGCTTCATGTTATTTTACTATGGATCTTGAATAGATCGATCAGAAAGAATAACTTTGAGGTGGTTTTGTACGCTACAATAATCTCTTCGTTTGTTCTCCGCTATTAGTGACTTTGGAGTGACTCTTTGTTGCATGTTGAGAGATATTTATATGATCCAGTTATATTATTATTGTTGAGAGAACTTGCACTAGTGAAAGTATGAACCCTAGGCCTTGTTTCAAAGCATTGCAATACCATTTTCGCTCACTTTTACCACTTGTTACCTTGCTGTTTTTATAATTTCAGATTACAAAAACCTATATCTACCATCCATATTGCACTTGTATCACCATCTCTTCGCCGACTAGTGCACCTATACAATTTGCCATTGTATTGGGTGTGTTGGGGACACAAGAGACTCTTTGTTATTTGGTTGCAGGGTTGTTTGAGAGAGACCATCTTCATCCTACACCTCCCACGGATTGATAAACCTTAGGTCATCCACTTGAGGGAAATTTGCTACTGTCCTACAAACCTCTGCACTTGGAGGCCCAACAACATCTACAAGAAGAAGGTTGCATAGTAGACGTCAAGCTCTTTTCTGGTGCCATTTCCGGGGAGTTGAGTGCTTGAAGGTATATCTTTAGATATTGCAATCGAATCTTTTAGTTTCTTGTTTTGTCACTAGTTTAGTCTATAAAAAAATTACAAAAAAATGGAATTGAGGTTACCTCATATGCTTCATCTTTTTAATGTCTTTCGTGAATATAAGGATTCCTATAATTGTGCAAAAGTGTTAGAATAAGAATGCATTAAAATGTTTGGCACTAAATCTTTGAATGATGAGCATGATTTCAATGTTATTAGTATGAATTCCTTGAATATCCATGATGCTAATGATATGCAAAGCCACAAGCTTGGGGATGCTATGTTTGATGAAGTGATATTTTTAGTCCCCCAAGTTTTCATGAGAAAATTTATTATGATGATAGCATGCCTCCTATTTATGATGATTATATTGATGAAAGTGGGTTTGGAAGAGTGTCAACTTTAGGAAGTAATGATCCCACTATTTTGAAGGGTGTCGAATCTTATTGTGACAATTATGAAAGTGGATTTGGAGAGGTCATGACTTTATTTAGTAATGATTCCACTATCTTGGAAGAGGTTTCAATTGATTATGATGAGAACAAGGTTGCTACTTATGATGATTATTGTGATGACACTTATGCTATAAAAAGTAGTGATGATTATATTTATAAAACTTGTCATGATTATGATTACCCTTTTTCTGAACGTTACTCTTTTAATGTGGAAACAATTTACAGTATTCGAGTTTCTTATGATACTCCCACTATTCCGAATGAGAAGAATTTTGCTTATGTGGAGAGTAATAAAATTTATATGCTTGTGCATCATGAAAATAGTGATTTATGTGATAGTTATATTGTTGAATTCATTCATGATGCTACTGAAATTTATTATGAAGGAGGAACATATGCTTGTATGAATTGCAATAATATCAAGTTTCATCTCTATGTGTTGAAAATCTTGAAGCTATGCTTGTTTTGCTTTCCTATGCTAGTTGATTCTTGTTCCCATAAGTTGTTTGCTCACAAAATCCCTATGCATAGGAAGTGGGTTAGGCTTAAATGTGCTAGTTATATTCTTCATGATGCTCTCTTTATGTTTCAAATCTTATCTTTTATGTGAGCATCATTGAAATAATCATGCCTAGCTAGAAAGGCATTAAAGAAAAGCGCTTGTTGGGAGACAACCCAATATTTACCCCTACTGTTTTGGTGTGTCCACATGATTAAGATACTGTAGTAATCATGTTTTATAGCTTTTGTTTCAATAAAGTGCCAAGTAGAACCTTTGGGAAGACTTGGGTGAAGTCTTTGCAATCTTGCTGTAAAAAACAGAAACTTTGCGCTCATGAGATTAGCTGTCATTTTCTACAGAAGAGTGATTTTAAGTTGATCTTTTTGCATAAGATTAATAGACAAATTACTCACGTCCACCAATTTATTTCAGAATTTTTGGAGTTACATAAGTATTCAAGAGTTACAGATTACTGCAGACTGTTCCGTTTTTGACATATTCTGTTTTCTATGTGTTGTTTTCTTATTTTGATGAATCAGTATCGGAGGGTATGAACCATAGAGAAGTTGTAATACAGTAGATATTACACCAATATGAATTTAGAATGAGTTCACAACAGTACCAAAAGTGGTGATTTATTTTCTTATACTAACGGAGCTTATGAGTTTTCTGTTGAGTTTTGTGTTGTGAAGTTTTCAAGTTTTCGGTAAAGATTCGATAGACTCTGGAATAAGGAGTGGCAAGAGCCTAAACTTGGGGATGCCCAAGGCACCCCAAGGCAATATTCAAGGACAACCAAGAGCCGAAGCTTGGGGATGCCCCGGATGGCATCCCCTCTTTCGTCTTCGTTCATCGGTAACTTTACTTGGAGCTATAGTTTTATTCACCACATGATATGTGTTTTGCTTGGAGCGTCAATTTATTTTCTTTTGTTTTGCTTTCTGTTTGAATAAAATACCAAGATATAAAATTATTAAATGTTAGAGAGTCTTCACATAGTTACATAATTATTCAACTACTCATTGATCTTCACTTATATCTTTTGGAGTAGTTTGTCATTTGCTCTAGTGCTTCACTTATATCTTTTATAGCACGATGGTGGTTTTATTTTGAAGAAATTGATGAACTCTCATGCTTCACTTATATTATTTTGAGAGTCCTAAACAGCATGGTAATTTTCTTAGGTTATGAATTTAGTCCTAATATGATAGGCATCCAAGAGGGATATAATAAAAACTTTCATATAAAGTGCATTGAATACTATGAGAAGTTTGATACTTTATGATTGTTTTGAGATATGAAGATGGTGATATTAGAGTCATGCTAGTGGAGTAATTGTGATTTTGAGAGATACTTGTGTTAAAGTTTGTGATTCCCGTAGCATGCACGTATGGTGAACCGTTATGTGATGAAGTTGGAGCATGATTTATTTATTGATTGTCTTCCTTATGAGTGGATGTCGGGATCGCGCGATGGTTAACTCCTACCAACCCTTCCCCTAGGAGCATGTGCGTAGCACTTTGTTTCGATGACTAATAGATTTTCGCAATAAGTATGTGAGTTCTTTATGACTAATGTTGAGTCCATGGATTATACGCACTCTCACCCTTCCACCATTGCTAGCCTCTCTAGTATCACGCAACTTTCGCTGGTACTATACACCCACCATACCTACCTATTATGGCATTTCCATAGCCATTCCGAGATATATTGCCATGCAAAATTCCGCCGTTTGGTTTATTATGACACGCATCATTATTTACATATTGTTTTGCATGATTATGTAGTTGACATCGTATTTGTGGCAAAGCCACCGTTCATAATTCTTTCATACATGTCACTCTTGATTCATTGCACTTCCTGGTACACCGCCGGAGGCATTCATATAGATTCATATTTTGTTCTAAGTATCGAGTTGTAATTATTGAGTTGTAAGTAAATAAAAGTGTGATGATCTTCATTATTAGAGCTTGTCCCATGTGAGGAAAGGATGATGGAGACTATGATCCTCCCATAAGTCAGGATGAGACTCCGGACGAAAAATAAAAAAAATATAAAATAATAAAAGAGGCCAAAAAAAGAGAAGGCAAAAAAGAGAGAAAAAGAGAGAAGGGGCAATGCTACTATCCTTTTACCACACTTGTGCTTCAAAGTAGCACCATGATCTTCATGATAGAGAGTCTCCTATGTTGTTACTTTCATATACTAGTGGGAATTTTTCATTATACAACTTGGCTTGTATATTCCAATGATGGGCTTCCTCAAATTTCCCTAGGTCTTCGTGAGCAAGCGAGTTGGATGCACACCCACTTAGTTTCTTTTTGAGCTTTCATACACTTATAGCTCTAGTGCATCCGTTGCATGACAATCCCTACTCACTCACATTGATATCTATTGATGGGCATCTCCATAGCCCGTTGATACGCCTAGTTGATGTGAGACTATCTTCCTCCTTTTTGTCTTCTCCACAACCACCATATTCTATTCCACCTATAGTGTTATGTCCATGGCTCACGCTCATGTATTGCGTGAAGATTGAAAAAGTTTGAGGACATCAAAAGTATGAAACAAATGCTTGGCTAAAACCGGGGTTGTGCATGATTGAAATATTTTGTGTGATGAAGATAGAGCATAGCCAGACTATATGATTTTGTAGGGATAATTTTCTTTGGCCATGTTATTTTGAGAAGACATGATTGTTTGTTAGTATGCTTGAAGTATTATTGTTTTTATGTCAATATTAAACTTTTGTTTTGAATCTTATGGATCTGAATATTCTTGCCACAATAGAGAAGATTACATTTATAAATATGTTAGGTAGCATTCCACATCAAAAATTCTGTTTTTATCATTTACCTACTCGAGGACGAGCATGAATTAAGCTTGGGGATGCTCGATACGTCTCCAACGTATCTATAATTTTTGATTGTTCCATGCTATTACATCATCCTTCTTGAATGTTTTATATGCATTTAGATGCTGTTTTATATGATTTTTGGGACTAACCTATTAACCTAGACCCCAGTGCTAGTTTCTGTTTTTTTCCTTGTTTTTGAGTTTTAAAGAAAAGGAATACCAAACGGAGTCCAATTGACGTGCCAATTTTTGATGATTTTTATGGACCAAAAGGTGTAAAAGAGTTGGGCCAGAAGAGTCCCGAGCCATCCACGAGGGTGGAGGGTGCGCCCTACCTCCTTGGGCGCGCCCCCCTATCTCGTGAATGACTCAGAGACTCCCCTGACATGAGACCGATGCCAAAAATTCCTATAAATACAGAAACCCCCAGAAAGAAACCTAGATCAGGAGTTCCGCCGCCGTAAGCCTCTGTAGCCACCAAAGACCAATCGGGACCCTGTTCCGGCACCCTGCCAGAGGGGGGGGGGGTCCATCACCGGTGGTCATCTTGATCATCTCGGCGCTCTCCATGACGAGGAGGGAGTAGTTCACACTCGGGGCTGAGGGTATGTACTAGTAGCTATGTGTTTGGTCTCTCTCTCTCTCTCTCTCTCTCTCTCTCTCTCTCTCGTGTTCTTGATTTGGCATGATCTTGATGTACCGCAAGCTTTGCTACTATAGTTGGATCTTATGATGTTTCTCCCCCTCTACTCTCTTTAATGGATTGAGTTTTCCCTTTGAAGTTATCTTATCGGAGTGAGTCTTTAAGGATTTGAGAACACTTGATGTATGTCTTGCATGTGCTTATCTGTGGTGACAATGGGATATTCACATGATCTACTTGATGTATGTTTTGGTGATCAACTTGTGGGTTCAGTGACCTTGTGAACTTATGCATAGGGGTTGGCACACATTTTCGTCTTGAATCTCCGGTACAAACTTTGGGGCACTCTTTCAAGTTCTTTGTGTTGGTTGAATAGATGAATCTGAGGTTGTGTGATGCATATCCTATAATCATACCCACTGTCGGTGTCAAAACCGGCGGATATCGGGTTGGGGGTCCCTAACTGTGTGTCTAAGGCGGATGGTAACAGGAGGCGGGGGACACAATGTTTACCCAAGTTTGGGCCCTCTCGATGGAGGTAATACCCTACTTCCTGCTTGATTGATCTTGATGATATAAGTATTACAAGAGTTGATCTACCACGAGATCATAGATGCTAAACCGTAAAAGCTAGCCTATGATTATGATTGTTGTTGTCCTATGGACTAAACCCTCCGGTTTATATAGACACCGGAGGGAGCTAGGGTTACACATAGTCGGTTACAAGGGAGGAGATCTACATATCCGAATTGCCAAGCTTGCCTTCCACGTATAGGAGAGTCCCATCCGGACATGGTACAAAGTCTTCAATCTTGTATCTTTATGGTCCAACAGTCTGACCAAAGGATATAGTCCGGCTATCCGAGGACCCCCTAATCCGGGACTCCCTCAGTAGCCCCCGAACCAGGCTTCAATGACGATGAGTCCGGCGCGCAGATTGTCTTCGGCATTGCAAGGCGGGTTCTTCTCCAAATCCCGAGTACCTGTCGATTAGTGTCCGGCTTCCGATGAATGTTGCACTCCTCGACTTCAGCGCCTAATAATGGCTATCCTCCACGTGTCAAGCGAATGCGAGAAGTCGGGGCATTTTTACACTTGCCACCCTAGCCATGCGAGTAAATCGTCTATTTAAAGAGACGGGGATCCTCAGATCCAGATCACACCCTCCTCCCACAGCGAGCATCCATCGGAGAGCGCCCGGAAAAATCCATCCCATAATGGTCGACCATCGCAACTCCTCCTCTCGCTCCCGTATCCCTAAGCCGGGCAATTGGAAGAAGTGTTCCGTTCCCCACAGCCAATTAGTAGTTACAGACCTAGGGGTTTCTCCCTCCTGCGTATATGGTTCCCGTCCGAGCCGGATTAGCCACTTACAATGGTGGGGAGCAAGAAGAGAGCTTTCCCAACCCATCCATGGGGGAGCGGGTATGCCTTGTCCCTTACTTATTGAGGGGACTCGGATTTCCAATCCATCCGTTCCTCCGCGGGCTACTAGAGTTCTACAGCCTCCAGCTGCATAATTTTACTCCCGCCTCCATATTACACATTGCTGGCTACGTCGCCCTTTGCGAGCTGTTTTTGGGCTGCAAAGCTCATTTCGAGCTATGGAAGAGGCTATTCTGCCTCGTACCCCGTACAAAGGAGGGGTCAATATATCAAGTGGGCGGAGCTGAGATATGGCGCATCGTCGGGACCGGATACCTGTCCGGTACTCCAAAGAAGACGTGCGAAGACTGGCCTTCATAGTGGTTTTATATGGAGGACGTCACCCTTCCAGACCCTATTCGGATGGGCATTCCTGAGTTTAGTAACGCCCCTTTGAAGAAACGCCGCAGCTGGCGCCCTCGGTGCCCCCAGGAGGAAGAAAACGGAGAAGTCCTTTACTAGATGGACCGGATAAAAATGTTGGCCAAATCAGGATTGACAATAATCGAGGTTATGTCAATATGTATAATGCGGGGGGTGCAACCACTTCAGTATCGGGGACACACCATGTGGCACTTCAATGGAGAAGACGATGCCACCTGCTGCGGTCGTAAGGGACCGGACTCCGTCGCTGCTTTAGCGAAAATACTGTCCAATTTATACAAAGGAGAGGAAGAGGAGTTCATCTGCATCAAGCCACGTGATGGATTCTCCATGTACAACCCCCAAGCTGGGTGAGCTGCTACCTTTTACTCCTAACCTTCCCGCATTTTTTTTCATAGGTATTTACCTTGCTATTTCATAGCAGGAACTGTGAAAAGCTATGAGGGAGGTCCACAGCCCGCCTCCACAACCAGAAGACCCTGACCGGGCCCTTGACCCCGAACTCGAAGAAGATCCGGACATGTTTGAGGAGCTCATCGACAGGACGTTCTATCAACTAAGCTGTGACGGTGCCTTGGTGGCCATCATAGCCGATTATCCCGGACTACTCCCTGCGTCGCATGTAAGTAAAACCGGAGTCCCAACTTCCGAGAAGGATCCCTTTTTTGCACTTCACCTACCACACACATATGGTGCCTTACAGGGAAGGTCTTCGGGACGCCATGCCGAACCCGCAGTGACTCACCAACAAGGGGCACCAAAACCGGGTAGGCTTAAGAGGAAGGTGGTCAGGACTAAGACACCGTCGCAGAGGTACAAAAAAGAACCCCGCTCCATGGTTGTCTTCTTTTGAAATATAATAACGTCCCTGGTTCCTGGCAGGAAAAGCGCTCGCCGGACCATATCTGGAGAGCCTGCCGGCCACGCCTCCACCAGCCGGGCTACAGAGCCTGACTTAGAGGTAGAAGCTAACGTGGGGCCAACACTAGACGTTCCTCCTACAGAGGATGCGGATAGGCTGTCCGCTACGAATTCCGAAGTGGAGAGTGCCATGAATCACAGGCGTCGCCGGGCCGTACTCCACGACGCTTGTTTCTCTCACGAGGCGTTCAATGCCTTCAACTCGGGAGACACATACATCCGAGCTGCTCAAAATTGTCTTGCCAGAGCCACGAACCAGTATGTAAAGGATATACGGGTAAGAAAATCTAATAATTATGTATATCAGTAGCCCCTCAGACTTGAAACAATTGGCAGAACTGATTTAAGGATCGTTGTTTGCGTAGGTTCTTACGGAGAAGAATACCCAGTTGTCTCAAGAGCTGGAGGAGTGCAAAGCCCAGCTACGGGCCGCAGTTGCCGCAATGAAGGAGTCCGAGAAGGCCCCATCTGGTAACGCTTGTTTCTATCAAAAAGAATGACATGTACCAGTTAGTATTCGGCATGCATGCAAATCTAACAATAGATTATGCAGATGACCCCGGAGTGAATCAGGAGGTCGTGCGAGGGGATGAGCAACATGCTCAACGACAGCTAAAGGCTGGCGAGTGCGTGCTTACGCAGGTTAGGTGGGAGAAAAATGATCTCCAAGATGCCAATACCCGGCTGGGCGTTGAACTGAAAGATGTTCGAGCCCAGCTTGCGGACTCCATAAAGGAGAACAAGAGGCTTCGACACGGCATATTTAGTGAGTGCTTGAACGAACTTTTATAGAGTTCGGTGAAGAAACCGGCTAACAGAGTTATATCTGTAGGTATGCTGATGGGTCGTCCCGAAGAGGAGATGCCCGGATCTGCAGGCGATCTTCTGCAAGAGCTCTCACAACTGCACAAACAAGTTCGGCAGGTTATGCAGGGCATTGCCCAGGCCTTGTGGCCATCCGCCTCCCTACTAGGAGGGATGGGGGAGCTCGTAGAGATGCTCAAGGGAGCGCGGTGGCGCTTCCGATTATGGAAGATATCGGCCTGCCGACAAGGTGCAAGGGAAGCCTGGGCCATGGTGAAGACACGGTATACCAAGGCTGAGCCGAACCACATGGCCGAGGTCGGACCTGTAGGGTCTGATGGGAAAGAGATCCCCGTTAGTCTGGTATATGACCAGGTAAAACTAGCCGCAAAGTATTCCCAACAGGATTGTAGGCTAGACAACCTGTTGGATGGTATAGACACTACAAAAAAAAGACACATCCGTGACATTTTGGGCCGAACAATTTTTTTCTTCTGTCATACATATGACACTTCTATGACGATAATTGTGACAAAACCTGGTATCATCATAGATGTGGTGGGCTCCTAATTCTATGACAAAAAATCATGACATAAAATGGGCTTTTCGTCCTGGTCGGGCCGGAGATGCAGCTGCATGACATTCTTTGGGCCGTCCATGACGGAAAAAACCGTGGTAGAAGCGAGGGGGAGGAAAATTTCGGGGAGTTCCCGGTTATGGTGGGAGGTCGGGGCGAAGCGATGCATCGCTTTCTCGTACACGTCTGGCTGCGTGTGCGTAGGCGTTGGCTCTAATCGAACCCGAGCGAGGCGTTGGGCTCTAACTGAACCCAAGCGATTGCACTGTAGGCTATGCGTTACTGAACCCGAGCGATCGATCGATGGCTGTGAACTGAACCCGATCGAGCGATTCCTTCACTACTGCTGCTAACTGAAGCCGATCGATGCTGCCTCGATGAACAGTGAGCGCTATGGGGGGGTTGGATGAATAAAGGAGCGGTGGCGTTGCCTCAGGATGAACAGGACCCCGTGGTGTGGTGGAGGGCTGGATGAACTGTAGACGGTGGAGGGGTGATTGAACAGGACCCCGTGGTGTGGAGGGCTGGATGAACATGAGACAGTGGAGGGGTGGTTGAAGAGTAGCCGGTGGAGTAGCGCGCGGTGGAGGCTGGATGAACATGAGCCCGTGGAGGCTGGAGGAGGTCGACGGTAGCTCGTGGAGGCTGGAGGAGGTCGACGGTGGAGATGAACAGTATCCGTGGAGTCCTGCTTTTGCGATGCGCCACACCCTCCCGATGAACAGGACCGCCGTTTTGACCGTGGCGCCCAACACAAGTCCGCTTGCTCGTTTTGCGGCACGCCACACCCTCCCTATCAACAGGACCCCTGCTCGACCGTAGGAGGTCCGCTTCTCCGCTTTGCGGTATGCCACACCCTCCCGATCAATAGGACCCCATTTCGATCGTGGGAGGTCCGCTTCTCCGCTTTTGCGGTAGGCTAGGCCCTCCCGATCAACAGGACCCGCTCGAATGTAGGAGGTCTGCTTCTCTCACAGCGGTACGCCAGCCTCGCTTCCATCGCTTGTTCCGTCCCAAGCCCTCCCGATGAACACGACCACGCATTCCGTTCCGACCCAGCCGGTTGGCTCCCACGCGTTCTGTTGCCTCCCGATGAACACCACGCATTCCGTTCCTACCCATGAACACGACGACGACGCTGTTTCTCCATTCCGACCCAGCCATGTACACGAGCCCTGGCCGTACGTATGCGCGAGTAGGCGTTCGAGACCCTGCCCGTATGTACGTACGTGGTCGTATTTACTTTCTTGCACCCCCGCCGCTGTACGTACATGTACATGCTACGTGCGCGCCTCTACTACGACACGTGCGCGCCTCTACAACGACCAGTATGTACGAACACGTTCGCGACCAGAATGACAACGCTACGTACACTTCAACCAGGTGGGTCCCGACTGTCAGGCACTTCCTTGCGTGCGAAAATGTAGCTGGTGGGTCCCAGCAGTCATAGGGGCGTATCGTTTTTTTGCCCGGACGCACTTCCTTTGCGTGCGAAGATGTAGCTGGTGGGTCCCAGCAGTCAGGGGGGCGTATCGTTGTTTTGCCCAGACGCACTTCCTTGCGTGAAAGATGTAGCTCGTGGGTCCCAGCAGTCAGGGGGGCGAATCGTTTTTTTGCCGGGATGCACTTCCTTGCGTGCGAAGATGTAGTAGGTGGGTCCTAGCAATCGGGGCGAATCGTTTTTTTTTTGCCCGGTCGCACTTCCTTGCGTGCGAAGGTGTAGCTGGTGGGTCCCAGCAATGGGGAAACGTTTTTTTTCATGAAATACGGTGGCCCGTCCGGTGGGTCCCCGCCGTCGTGGAGGAATAATTATTTTGTGCGTAATAAGGAGGCACTTCCTTGCTGCGGCAAGGGACCCAGCCGTCGGCCTCTCCACGCATGATCCACGTCCGATGGAAGCCGCCCTTAACCACGCTGACCACGCCAGCGCCGAGAGCACCGAGGCGGTGGACGACGGTGAGGCCTAGGAAGGGACGACGCGAGCTGTGGAAGACGCGCGCTTGATGCCCACGCCAGAGGAGTACGAGGGTTCACTGGTTCGCTGCGGTGTGAGGCTGCCGTCGCCGTAGAATAGCATGGGGTGTGGGTGAGTAGAGGGATGGCCTGACCAGTGGTGGGAGTAGTAGGGAGCGGTGAGGCCTCCGCCGCATCGCAGCCGGCCACGGGAGGCAGGAGCACGAGGCACGACCGGCGCTGGTTTGGGCGGCTGGAGCAAGAAGACCAGAGGTTGAAGAAGCACTATGGCCGTTGGATGGAGATCGTACGGTCACTGGAGCTAGAATCGTGCATATTGACTAAGTTGACAAAGCCCTCTGTCCCCGTCAACTTAGTAGGCCCACAAGTCAGCCTGCCACTATACTGGGTCCCAGCTAACAGGGGGAGTATTCATTTTTTTGTGCGTAATAAGGAGGCACTTCCTTGTGTGCGAAGATATAGCTGGTGGGTTCGAGCTGTTAGAGCCGGCAGCGGGGAGGAGGGAGCAGGCAGTCCCGCCGGCGCTTGTTTGAGCGGCTGGAGCAGGAAGAGCAGAGATTGAAGAAGCACGACGGCCGTTGGATGGCCATCCAACGATCGCTATGCCCAACCTTTTTAGGAAAGCCTCAAATCTGTGGAAAACAGCATACAACCTATCTGCCATTATTTCTAATAATTTACAGCCCATTTGCTAATTCTTAAGGTTTTTTTTTGGAGCCCATATTCTTTTTGTTAGCATTACAACCCATATTGTGACCACGGTTAAAAAATTATACTAAATATTGCATATTTCGGTGCGGTCCGAACTGTTTTTAATCCCGAAATTTCAACTCACATTCAAACTAATTGTAAAAATAAATGTATATCAATATAAAATCCACCAAATTCTCCACGCATAAAAATTAATGTAATTTAAAATCTTGAAATGAAAAAAGATATTTGAAACTAATTGCGGTTTGATGTGTTTTAAAATGTACGCCCATTTCTCATTATTGATGGGCCATTTTCTCGCCAGCAATGAATGAAAGCTCTCCTCGTCTTGAAATATTTGCAGCCCAACAGGCTGACAAAGCGACTTACTTGGCAAATCACAAAAAACTGGGCTGTGGCCGTGGACCCAGTGTCAGCCTCTCCACGTCAAGACTCTTCCGATGGAATGTCGTTGACCACATTGACCACGCCGCGCCGAGAGCACCAAGGCGGTGGACGACGGCGAGGCCTAGGAAGGGGACGACGTGGATCTGGGAAAGACACGGCAGTGGATGCCCACACGGAGAGGAGTACGAGGGTTCGCTGGTTCGTCTGCGGTGTGAGGCTGCCGTCGCCGCAGGGCCTGGCTAGCGGTGGGAGTAGTAGGGGGCGATGAGGCCTCAATGGCAGCACAACTGGCCACTGGAGGCAGGAGCAGGCGGTCTCCCCGGCGCTGGTTTGGGCGGCTGGTGCAAGAAGAGCAGCTATTGAAGAAGCAGCAGGACCGTTCGATTCAAATCCAACGGTTACTGCTGCTAGAATCGTTTGTTGACTAAGTTGACAAGCTCTGCGTATGCGTCAACGTAGTAGGCCCACAGGTCAGCCTACCAACTGGTGCGCCCCAGATGTCAGTGGGAGGAATCATTTTTTTTCACGTAATAAGGAGGCAGTTGATTGCGTGCCGCCAGGCCAGCGGAGGGAGTAGGGTGGGCCGGGGAAGCCTGCGCGGCATCACAGCGGGCCACAAGAGGAGGGAGCAGGCAGTCCCACCGACTCTAGTTTAGGCGGCTGGAGCAGGAAGATCAGAGATTGAAGAAGCACGTCACTGCTGCTAGAATCGTGTGTTCACTCACAAAACCTTGCGTAAACAAGTCAGCCTCGAAATCTGTGGCGTGTACAGCCCATTTGCTATTATTTATATATTTTTTACTCATTTTCTAATTCATATGGAATTTATTGCAGCCCGTTTTCCATTTTTAGAATTGCTGGCCATTTTCTGGTCAGTACCAGGGTCAAAAAATTAACTAAATATGTGGGAAATTTTGAAAATTCGCAAATTTTTGCTGGGGAAAGAAATATTCTTAATCCAAAAATTAGTAGCCATACTAAAACAAATTTAAAAATAAATTAGTACTATGTCATGTTAAATCCAATGAAATACGTATAAGATATCAGTGAAGAACAAAACCAAAAAAAACTAATATCCCATTTGCTATAATTTTTTGGAATTTTCAACCCTTTTGATATTACTTTTAATGAGACATTGACCATACTCTTTGTTTAGGACGGAATGCATCCTCCTCGCCTTGAAAGATTTGCAGCCCAATAATTGGAGAAAACAAATAGGTTTAGCTTGGGTATTCTTCAAAAGAATACTGGGCTATCTATTTTCCCAAAGAACTGGTGCATGAGCATTTAGCTTTATTTATTTATTTACTTATTTATGTTTAGGGACCATGAGCACGCACTGGGCCGGATTCATGTGAGAGCCTCCCTTCCAGCTTAATTATGGGCTTCTCTATTGGGCCTTCATCGATGGGTTGCATGTTATCAACAAGTGGAAAATGTGTTCCATACAAAAATAGTATGAGCTACGTCTGATGCACGGGCACTAAAGGATCGAACTGCAACGACTTCCAAAACATTGTGTTTGTCATTCTAACAACACATTTATTCAACCAATGATTTAAATATACTACTGATTGTACATTGAAAGCAGAAGCAGCAGCAACCAGGGCTGGGGTGCAAAGCGATAAGCAGGTGCCGTAAGAGTGAAGACGCAGCTCTCTCTTCCAAACCAAACATCAGCCATCATTACAAAAGGGCTACCAAAAAAGAACAAGTGTATGCATCAAACTAAATAAAGATCCTACTACACCAAGTGCACGCATCTAACTAACTGGCTCAGTTAGACGTTACTATTTATTAAGCTGTGGAGATTGGCTGACGGCTTGACCAGATGGGTGCCTGACGGGGGAAAATCTAGCCGGCAGGTCGAAGTCTGATACTTGCGACCCTCTCTCCTACTTTGGGCTGCAGAGAGTGGCGGCACATATCAGGGTATGGTGCATGCAGAGACGCATGGTATGCTGTGTACACACAGTTTTGCCTGATGAACGAAACTGCGCTGCCATCATGATCCTTGCCGTCGGTTATCTCCTGGTTAATCGGATAATTCAATCCGACAAAAAGAGAGCGTGTACCAAGGCTACTTACCAACCTCCAGCCAAAAATTCCTGAAGGCCCAGAGAAGCTGGGATCCTGCTCAAAGACCTTGCAGTGACTGTGATGGTATTCCACGAAACAACACGTCATGTACGTGCGAACGATCATCAATCTTTCGCCGTCGTATGATCGAGCCAGGAAACACCTGCAACTGCCATGCCTCTTTTCTTTGAAAGGTTCTGGGATTAGGAAGGGTAGGGACACCAGGCGGCCTACAACATCATATCAAGTTGGAGTCAAATAAAAAAGGGCTCTTGATTTCGTCAATCTTAAGAACAACATGTTATGAGGATGAATATTTTTTCAGTAAAGTTGGCAGTAATATAAGCAAGCCATCATGATATCATAGGAAAGTAACATACTGCTGTAACAACCATTTGTAGCGATGACTGGAGTAGGCCAGCAATACGTCCAGCCATAGAAGGAGTCGACAGCGTAAATGAAGCCCTTGTGTTCAATGGCATCAGAGAACTATGGAGGATGTATGGTCCTGCAATGGACGTGCAGATTTATCCACTTACCGCAGTGACCTGTCAGATAGGCGAGACCGCGGTTGAAGAACGCAATTAGCCTGAAATCTTTATAATTCGCAGATCTTGTGGGCACTTGGCAGATTACAACCTTGAGCAAATCAAACTTGGTATCATGTTGGCTACTGTAAGATTCCGAGTATTCTGGGCCGTGGTGCCAAAGCAGTGCAGTGTTAATCAAAGGAAGGGGGATCAATCGCTGCGTGTAGACCTCCATGAGTATCCAGCTGCCGTGACCGTCGACGAGCACCATCCAAGACGTGTTCATACCGACTCAGTACATACCGTTAATGTAGCTGAGGCTGACGGGGATCAGATCGCAGTGAAGGGGGTTGATGTTCGCCACCCTACGATCGTTATGCTACGTGACACGCTGTTTCTGAAGATCAGGCAGCATCAGCAAGCAAGGAGCTGGCTTAAAAATATCCGGCCTGAGGGGTTTGAGTAAACGGTACAGCCCCGACGAGCACGTGGCGAGCGGCATGATACTGAGATTGTCCACACGCGAAACAATGAGCTTGATTACCTCTGTGGGGAGCGAATTCCAGCCACTCTTTCGGCGGACGCTGCTCGGTTCTGCCATTGTTGGTGCTTGGGTTTCGGACGAGGGGGGAGGCGCCTTAGCGGGGATGGAAGCTTGGATGAGATTATGTGCGGACAAAGATGGAGAAGCGAATATGTGCTGCGGGAAGTGGACAGGTGATGATGACTACAGCACGCCGCTTGACTTACGAGACACATACCAGCAGCGTAGGGTCATTGCACGGCACACCATCATCACCAACTCAGTTTTTCTCTACTCCTACTCCTATAAAAGACTCAGTTGGTGATGATGGAGGCGAGGAGGCGTGTTCAGCCGGGGGTGCAGCGGACGGTGCAACACTATTCGGTTTGTTATAAAACACAAAGAAGAGTACTAGAGATAGTGACATAGGGAGGAGCACGAGGTTGTGGGAGATAAGGATGAACGAGGCAAGGCCTTATCTGTAAATGTGGAGAGAGGTGCGGGTATCTTTTGTAAAATTGTCATAGTTGGCTTTCTATCCGTCAGATATAGATCAGACGGTCTATATTACAAGATGGCAGGCATACCATCATCACCAACCTGGTTTTCTATAAGAGTAGATATATATAGATATAGATAGATAGAGACTAGGGAGTACTAGTAAGGACACCATCTACTACTTCGTGTGCTACTCCGGCGCTCCATTCGGCGGCCGCAACGTCCCCTACAGCCACTCCCTCCTGCGCTCCATTCGGCGGGCGCTGTTGAAATCTGGGGAGCGCACTCTCGCGACTGCTGGCAGCCACGACTTCACCGGACGACTTCTTCCCTGACCTTGGCAACCTCTTCCTCAACGACATGGGCGACAACCTCAACGCCAACGGTGCTGCTCCCGTTGCGCATCGTATGTGTTTCTGTCCTTCCTGTTCGAAATCGTGGTAGATTTCATATTTCTATTCTGTATCCTACTACTATGCTAGTCCACATGATTAGTTTCATCTCTGTTATAGCTGTCATGATTTATTTTGTGCTTATTCAGATTAAATCTCGTAGTAACTTGCCCATATATTCAACTGGCACAACATCCCCTACAGCCACTCCCGTTTCATGGACGGCATGGTCGATGCCTCCAAGGAGCCCTTCGTCCACTTCTATGAGTGCCCGATGCCGTTTTGTGGCTCGCCGGCGGACATGGTGCATCACCTCACGGATGCGTGCAGCGGTCACTGCTGGCCCTTGGCGGAGAACATCAAGTACGAGACGTGCTACCGCTTCACCATGCCGGAGTCGCTGGAGGATCACCGCCGCCTGCTAGTCTCGGAGGAGGACGACAACATCTTCCTCTTGATCGTGGGCACCGGCGAGGCCCGCGCAGGCCGCCGCCCCGTCTCTGTAATGTGCGTCAGGGGTGACGCAGCTGACGCTAACACTGACACGAGGCAGATGTACGGGTGCGTGGTCAGTGTTACTACCCCTCCGGGTCGCGTGGGCGGCGACACCGGCCTCATGGAACGGACTTGGACTCTGGGGAGCTGGGACTATCCCGCCAATTTGGACTTGGAAAACCCATGGCATCCTTTACCCGCCGATGCGGTGCACGGGGACTCCAAGGAGGTTCACCTGGACATACGCATTATCAAGTGCACTTAGATAACATGTAGTGTGTGTGTGGGCGCTTATGGCCCGTGTCTTTGCCGCTTTTGATTCTGTAAGCTTGTCGTTAAACTTGAGTGGCTTTCGCCACAGTCCTTCCTTTGAACTGCTCCTCTCAGTGAGCTGATGTGAGACACTTTGGGTTTCATTTGATAATGGAACCGGGGAGGAGCCTCCCTGTTCTTCTAAAAAAATACGCATTATCAAGTTAAATGTTGATCATTAGTCTTCGCTCAATGTAATCCGCTATCTAAGCATGTGGAGACTTCCATGCAGGATCTTTCTCTATTGGAGTATTGCGCATGAATAAAAGTGTATCCATTTATGGTTTAGTCTAGAATCTTCCATGTATGAATTTTTACTACAATACTGGTGAAAGACTTACGATGAACCATTTCTTACATCTCCTCCGTCCCCTTGCAAGTCATCCTGATTTAATCCCTCCGTCTAGGTGTATAAGGGCATGGTTAATATTACTTAATAGTATAGCCAACTGTTGACTATAAGAAAGTGCCATGTCATCTGTAGCCAACATGTATAACAATCGATACTCAAAAACTAATTCTTAAAGAACATTTCTTGCAAAGCACAATAAGTGTTATTTCTTCACAAGTTTTGGATGCAGGTTGAACAGTTGAACGCTTTTGTTTGCAAAAGATACCTTTTTATCTATTTCACCCGGATGTTTATGAGCTCTAGAGATGAGATAATATCTGAAGAAACCTATCGATACCGTTACACATGAGATGACCCCACATCCTTTGTCAAAATAAACAACTCCCGATCAATGCATTTCACTCTTGATTACAACGACGGCACCTTACTACTATAGATTAGTACGACCAAAATTGAACTAACATTATATATAGTACAATAAATACTGATGCATGTCACCTAAAATTATATCATTCAAAACTATGTTCAAATACTGAATCCAACGATATAGTTTTTGTTGACATGCACTAACATTTTGTTAGTTAAATCTTCATCAAATTCAATGGGGACTAATAAACCACGACCGATGTAGTACAAGTGTAGAGGGCGGCGCTGCACGGAGTCTCACCTCTCACCCGCTCGTGGCGTGGCGATAAAAGCCGTCATATCACAAAACCCAACCACTCCCAAAGAATAAGTGGCCTTGAAAAATAAACGGACAAGCAACCATCACATCCCTCCGTCTTTTTTGCATTTCATCTCTCTGCATTTACTTTCTCCGGCATCTGCACACACTCGATCCCTAGCTACTACTCCCTCCGTCTAGGTGTGTAAGTCATCTTACGAAAACCAAATAATCCCAAAACACTTAGGCGCGATGCATTAACTTCTACCTCATTTTTTGTTTCTTGACATATCAACCAATAAGAGATAAAGAGTGTGCATGCTTTTAATGACGTGACATATCAAACACGACATGCAGTGGTTAGTTCATTGCATGCAATACTATTAATTAGCAAATAAACATTAACGTTTCTCGTTTTCTCCTCCTCCTTGGTCACGGTGCACAGCCTAAGATGACTTATTCACCTAGACGGATGGGGTAGTGCATGTGACATGCACTAACATTTCATTAGTTAAATTTATGATCAAAATTTGACACGGATTACAATGGGGACCAATAAACCGGGACGGAGGTAGTAGTTATGGGATTACTAATCTAGAAGCCTAAAATAACTGGCCCCTGGTACTCCTACTAGTAGTAGTACTCAAGTTGGAATTCCAATTGCACGACACAACTTGTTAGGCAAAAAAATTCGATACAGGGTGTAGGAAGCGGTTTGGGAATTTGCATGCCTTTCCAACGAGTGAGATATTCCGTACAAAGTACGACAGAGAAATAACCACAGAGAAGGAAGCTAAAAGTAAACAATCAAACGAGCATTTTTGCATTTGTTTTGCATTGAATCGTTTCACAAGCATGACTAGTGCTGTTTTTCTACTTTTACAAAAACCGCATCGTAATGTTAAAACGTGCATTTGCACGTACATAAGTAATAGTAGTACTTCCTCCGTCTAGGTGTATAAGTCTTCCCGCCTTGGTCACGGTGCACAACCAAAGATGACTTATTGACCTGGATGGAGGGAGTAGCACAGGCTGCAAGCATATATCGAGAGAGACGTGTAGTGCGATAGTATATAGTAAAGTTTGTGCTATATGCACGCATTTGCAAAATGCGTCTTTAATACACAAGGTTTCCAAACTTTCCCTTTACATACTTAATTAAGGACACTAAAATTCCTGAACGTTCGGATTTATCATTTGCGTCCCAAAACTAATGAGATCGCCTTACTAAACAAAAATTATACTCCTCCTAAAGCCACGGCGCTTCGCAGAGCGCTTGCGGCGTACACGAGTGCCCCAGTGCGCGGCCGTTTCCCAGCCACACGACACAACGCCTCTTCCTCAGCCTCGCAACTCGCGAGGTGCTGATTGGCAGCTTGCCGGCGGGCGAGCGCGATCTCACCAGTGTGGTGATCCGGTGCCAACAGGTACTCCGCCTCGCTGGAAGCGTGCACCCAGTCCACGTACCGCCAAGCGTAGATGAGGCGCTTGGGCCCGACTGCACTCAGGGCGTCGGCACAGGCGTCCTCCGCCACCCTCACGGCCCTCGCACGAGCCTTCTGCCAAAGAGCCAATTGCCTGACTCTCTCGGACGCGACATAGGCCTCCCAGGCAGCTTGTTCCATGGTGCGCTTCTCTTCCTCGGCCTTCTTCTCCGCCTCTATTGTGGCGCACTCTGCTGGAGGCAAAGCCTCCCACAAGGCGACATCCATTTCTTTCCAAAGCTCCTCAAGGATGGGGGGCTCGGCAGGAAGCGCGGCGTTCTCCTCATAGCGGGGAGCCGACGCGTCCTCCGACACGCGTGCTGGCGAGATTGAGAACGCCTACGCGTCCACCTCGACGCGTCGCGGCAAGGAGCGGAACGCCGACGTGTCCTCCTCGACTAATGGCGGCGAGGAACGGAACGGTGACGCGTCACGTCACGGCGAGGAGCGGAACGCCGACGCGTCCTCCTCGATTAGTGGCGGCAAGGAACGGAACGGCGACGCGTCACGTCGCGGCAAGGAGAGGAACACCGACGCGTCCTCCTCGACTAGTGGTGGCGAGGAATGAAACAGCGACGCGTCGCGTAGCGGCGAGGAGCGGAACACCGACGCGTCCTCCTCGACTAGTGGCGGCGAGGAACGGAACGTAGACGCGTGACCGTCCGCGCAGTGCAGTGAGGGGCTCCTAGGGCTTGGGAGGAGCGATGCCATGGTGGTCGACGTGAGAGGAAGGGGGAGGAGATAGCGATGAATGTGAACGTGAGGGGGAGGAGATAGCGATTTCGTGGGAGGCGCAGTATTTATAGCGAGCAATGGCACACCTACATAAGATATGGACTGAGCTGCACTGACTTAACTGCAGGTCCAGTTGCATCACTGACATGTGGGCCGAACCCCTGTTGGGCCCATATGTCAGTGACCCAATGCACCTGCAGTTAATAACAGCTACATGGGCATATTTATTGGGATAAATTACGGGGGAGCGAAGGGGTGGAAATATTGCTGGTCACAACGGATTGGACGAGCGTGGGGGGAGGAGAGTCATGCATGCATATTGTTTCACACGGGGTGGAGTGGTGGGACCGCCGGAGGGAGAAGGAGGGTTTGGCAGGTGAGGGAGTCCTGGATTAGGGGTTGTCCGGATAGCCGGGCTATCATCATCAGCCGAACTATCATCTGCCGGACTATCATCATCGACCGGACTCCAAGACTATGAAGATACAAGATTGAAGACTTCTCCCCGTGTACGGATGGGACTTTCCTTGGCGTGGAAGGCAAGCTTGGCGATACGGATATGTAGATATCCTACCATTGTAACCGACTCTATGTAACCCTAGCCCTCTCCGGTGTCTATATAAACCGGATGGCTCTAGTCCGTAGGACTATCACATCATCAACAACCCTTACAATCATACCATAGGCTAGCTTCTAGGGTTTAGCCTCCTTGATCTCGTGGTAGATCCACTCTTGTAAACATCCACAATATCAATATCAATCGAGCAGGACGTGGGGTTTTACCTCCATCAAGAGGGCCCAACCTGGTAAAACATCGTGTCCCTTGTCTCCTGTTACCATCCGCCTAGACGCACAGTTCGGGACCCCCTACCCAAGATCCGCCGGTTTTGACACCGACATTGGTGCTTTCATTGAGAGTTCCTCTGTGTCGTCACCGATAGGCTTGATGGCCTCTTCAATCAACAACCATGCAGTCCTGGGTGAGACTTTTCTCCCCGGACAGATCTTCATATTCGGCGGCTTCGCACTGCAGGCCAACTCACTTGGCCATCTGGAGCAGATCGAAAGCTACGCCCCTGGCCGTCAGGTCAGGTTTGGAAGCCTAAACTTCACGGCCGATATCCGCGGGGACTTGATGTTCGATGGATCTGAGCGACAGCCGAGCGTGCCGCTGTCACGATGGGCATGACCTAACTCTGCCGCGGACAACACCTTGAGGCGCAGACACGAATCCGCTCCGACCCATAGTCCGGAGCCGATCGCTCGGATCGAGGACGGATGGCTGGACACCGCCTCGGGCTGCAACTTCTCGGCGATGGAGCGAACACTTACCTTGTCCCGCATAAAGCCCATGACTCGGAGGTGCGGACTCCTGCGGACTCCGAACCTCCTGCGCCCGCCAATAATCCGATTGGGCGCCGATCATGGAATTCACCGCCGCGACATCTTTCAGCACTCACCTTCGGCGATATCATAAATTCATGAAGCATCTCTCGCTATCCGGAGAGCCCTGGCTGAACTACGGCCGGATGGTTGGGACGCGACGACGAAGAAATTCAGAGCCCACCCACCACCCACTTCAGAGCCACCGTCGATGATTTAACCGACGTGCTCGACTACGACTCAAGACATCGACGGTATGGACGACGATGCCGAGACTACCAAGAACCAGTGCCTACAGACCTTTGGAAGACCACCTCGTCATATGACATATACATGGTGGACACCCCAAAAGATGGGGACGGCGAAGAAGCAGCGGAGGCCGATTCCTTAAAGAAATAGCCCAAGCGCCGGCGTCGGGCGCCGCTCTAAATCCAGAACGGCGAATGGAGATTCCGCACAAGAGATAATAACACCCCGAAAAGTGCCGAAGACAACTCCCTCCAAAGACGATCCAGCGCGGGAGGAGGCGAAGCAAGCCCTCACGAGAGGCGGCGACGAAGAGGTCGAGGATGACAATTACTTACCTCCCTCCGGAGACGAGGCAAGCCTCGGCGACGACGAATCGTCGTGCCTGAGGATCCCGTCGAACAAGAGCGTTTGACGCAGGCTCATGGCCACGGCAAATAGCCTAAAGAAAAAGCAGCAACAGCTTCAAGCTGATCAAGACCTACTGGCCGACAGATGGACCGAGGTCCTCGCGGCCGAAGAGTATGAACTCGAACGCCCCTCCAAAAGTTACCCAAAACGCAAGTTGCTCCCCCGATTAGAGGAGGAGGCATACAAACCCGCATCACTAGCGCACAATACGGAAGACCGACCACCTCGTGGCGCGACAGAGGCGTGCAAGCCCTCCACCAAAACCGCACCCGGCATCGCTCAAAAAGCATGAAGCCACGGGGAACGCTACGGACTTGCGAGATATATTGGAGGACAAGGCAAGACAATCTAGATCTATCTATGGATCACGTGGGCGCCCCAAGACCCACGACGAATACCGTCGCGCGGATATAACTACTCGCCGGGGCGAACACAGCAGAACAACGCTCTCTCGAGCTACGTCGCGATATTGCTCAATACTGAGGCGCCAAGACACCCACTATGCTTCACCGACGAAGTAATGGATCATCAAATCCTCAAGGGTTTAAACCCGTTAATATCGAATCCTACGATGGCACAACAGACCCAGCGGTTTGGATTGAGGATTATCTTCTCCATATACACATGGCCCGCGGCGGCAATCTTCACGCCATTAAATATCTCCCGCTCAAGCTTAAAGGACCAGCTCGGCATTGGCTTAACAGCCTCCCGCAGAGTCAATTGGATGTTGGGAAGACCGAAAGCGCATTCCTCGACAACTTCCAGGGCACGTATAAGCGACCACCGGACGCAGATGACCTAAGCCACATAATCCAGCAGCTGCATTTAATCGCCAGCAATTCTGACACGGTTCTTAACAAAGAAAAATCAAATCGCCGACCGTCCGGATGCGAGGCACTCGCTGCCTTCAAACATAACATCCGTGACGAGTGGCTAGCCCGCACCTAGGACAGAGAAGCCAAATCCATGGCAGCCCTCACATCACTCATGACCCGCTTCATGCGGGAGAGGATAGCTGGCTAGCTTGTAGTAACAACCTCAGCAAAAACGCTGGCACTCCGGATACCAAGGACCGCAATGGCAGGTTGCGTCGAAACAAAAACAAACACCGCATTAACGGCGACAGCAATGAGGATACGGCAGTCAACGCCGGATTCCGAGGCTCCAAGCCCGGTCAACGGAAGAATCCATTTAAAAGAACCACTCCGGGCCCGTCCAATTTGGACCGAATACTCAACCGCTCTTGTCAAATACATGGAACCCCCGAAAAGCCAGCTAACCACACCAACAGAGATTGTTGGGTATTCAAGCAGGCAGGCAAATTAATCGCCGAAAACAGTGACAAGGGGCTACACAACGATGACGAGGAAGAGACCCGGCCGCCGAACAACAGAGGACAAAAGGGATTCCCCCCTCAAGTTCGGACGGTAAACATGATATACGCAACGCATATTCCCAAAAGGGAGCGGAAGCGTGCACTAAGGGACGTATACGCGATGGAGCCAGTCGCCCCAAAATTCAACCCATGGTCCTCTTGACCGATCACTTTCGATCGAAGAGACCATCCGACCAAGATCCGCCATGGCGGATTCGCGCATTGGTTTTAGACCCAATCATTGATGGATTTCACCTCACGAGAGTCCTGATGGACGGCGGCAGAGCTGAACCTGCTTTATCGGGATAAAGTCGCAAGATGGGCATAGACCCTTCAAGGATTAAACCTACAAAGACAACCTTCAAAGGCGTCATACCAGGTGTTGAGGCCAATTGTACAGCTCGCCATACATCGAAGTGGTCTTGGATCCCGGATAATTTCCAAAGCGAGGAGTTAATCTTGACATAGTCCCGCTCCGCAGCGGCTATCACGCTTTGTTTCTGGACGAACCGCGTTCAGAAAATTCAACGCGGTGCCGCATTATGCATACCTTAAGCTCAAGATGCCAGGCCCTCGTGGAGTCATCACGGTCAATGGAAACACGGAACGCTCCCTCCGAACGGAGGAACATACAGCGGCTCTCGCGGCAGAAGTACAGAGCAGCCTTTTGAGGCAATTCTCGAGTCCGGCCGTTAAACGACCGGACACGACCAAACGCGCCCGGAGCAACATCAACCAAGACCACCTGGCACGTTCCGAGCACGCGTAGCAATGCGGCCTCAACCCCAGCCCTCGCAAAATTGTAAGAGAAGCTCTCCGCGTACATAATTACGCCTTGGAGATACCATGGGCATAGGGGGAAAGGCACAACCACAACAGACCCAGAGTGCGGTTCGACCACACCAGGGGCTCCCAAGTGTGTCGCTCTTTTTTCTTTTATTTTTCTCTTTTTTATACAGAACTATGTCCGGCGGCGACCCTGCCGAACTCATGATGCAACAGCCAGGGAAGGACAAAGGCAGCGATTTAACACTCGGTGGTCTCCATCACGAGCATTAAATTTGTTAAATACAAACATTTCGCGGCCTACCCCTGGAGGGAGACGCCTTTAATTCGTCCAATCCCTTGCTTTCCGCACTATTTGTATCATTCCGCACTCATAGCATATCTTCTCGAATAAAATGCAGTACCTTTTTGCCTATAATTGCATCACCTTATATATATATGTTCATTTACGACATGTTGCATCCGTACACTTTGGTACAGCCAAACACACCAGGGGCTTATGTTCTCCGCATTATGTTGTGATAAAGTCCGCACACTTTCACAAGTGCGGCACCCCGAACTTATAGCATTATATGAATCGGCTCCGAATCATGTCTTGGGTCAATAGTTGGGTTTTCCGGCTCCCATGTTTGGCACCTTACGCCCGCTCTCTCGGCTAAGGTAGCTCGGGAGAACCACTCGCGATTGCGCCCGGTTGAGCAGGGTTAACGCCTCGATGGAGAAAGCTAAAACTCACCGTCATGATAAGGCGAGAGACTGGTCGCTGTTCGAGAGGTCCTTCGGGTCCTTAAAGACCTCGCCGCTTGAGCGAAGTTCGGATTATGTCCGATTTAAGGCGTGGATAGCGCCCAATTCGGTCCTCCGAATACTAGGGGCTTCGCCGAAATTTAAAATTATAGAATTCTATGGCTAAGTGAGAGTGTTCAAGCACTATAAGTCCGGTTGCCTTGTTCGTTGTGTTGAGCGCCTCCCTCGATGGACCCAAAAATGGGAACTAGAGCGCTCAAGTTTATCCCGAACACCCCAGCACTCGTGGCATGGGGGCTGAAGCCGACGACTTGCCATCTCTCAGATTTAATAAACGGCCGCACAGAAGGTAATATTTTAAATTAACAAGCGTTGCTTAGCGCATATGAACAAAGTTTTCAGCGCACAGGATAACACATTGCGAATTTACTCAAAAATTACATCCTTGGGGCACTCATCCGCAATCTTGCGGGCACCCTTCAGGACAGCCTTATAGTACATTTCGGGCGTACGATGTTCCTTGCCCGCTGGTGGCACGTCATTGATTAGCTTCTCCGCATCCAGCTTGCCCCAATGCACCTTTGCGCGGGCAAGGGCCCAACAAGCACCTTGAATACAGGCGGAGCGCTTGATAACCTCCACCCAGGGGCACGCATCCACCAGCCATCGCATGAGGCCGAAGTAGCTCCCAGGCATGGCCTCTCCAGGCCACAACCGGACTATGAGGCCCTTCATGGCCTGCTCGGCCACCTTGTGAAGCTCGACCAGCTGCTTCAGCTGGTCGCTAGGGGGCACCGGATGGTCGGCCTTAGTATATTGAGACCAGAAGACCTTCTCCGTTGATCTCCCCTCCTCGGCTCGGTAGAATGCGGCGGCATCATACACGCTTCGAGGCAGATCTGCAAACGCCCCTGGAGAGCTCCGAATTCAGGTAAGTAACACATAATTTACATTCACATGCTTGCTTTGCATGAAAAATGCCTTACCCGCCGCTATCTTCCTCATCAACTCAATCTCCTGAAGAGACTTATGGGCCTCGGCCTTGGCGGTTTTGGCACTTTCGAGAGCCGAGGCAAGCTCGGACTCTCGAGTCTTTGAGTCATGCTCCAAACTCTCATGCTTTTCCATGAGAGCCTGGAGCTCTTGCTGAACCACCGCCACCCGCGCCTCCTACTTTTCTCGCTCGGCCCGTTCCGTGGCCGCATTGCGTTCGGCCGTAGACACGGCCTCCTTCAGGGCCGCCACCTCGTTCGTGGCCCCAGCAGTACCCGTGTTATCCTTGTTATTTTTTGCAACCTAAATCCTTTTCTGTAAGGTACAAGTTCAAAGTGGTGTTACTCACCTTCTTTGTCCTAGAGCTGCTTCCTGGCGCGGCCGAGCTCTTGCTCGGACCGCTCGAGCTCCTGCTTCAAAGCACCGACCTCCACAGTCAGTGCGGCAGAGGTCAGCAGCGCAGCCTGCAACTCATATTGACATAATTTTTTAGCAACCCTGTGTATATCTCTTTTTTTTCAGATCCTCAGTCCGGCTTTTCTTCCCGAACACCGAACCGAGCATCAGGGGCTACTGTCTATGCGGTATTACATTGCATATTTTTAAACTTCTTACCTCAAAGCCTGATAGAAGGCTACTGCAGGGTTCGGTCAGCCCGCTCTTGGCGAGCTGCACCTTCTGGATCACCACACTCATAATAGTGCGGTGATCTTCCTCGATGGAAGCGCTCTGCAGCGCCTCCAACAAATTACCCGGCGCCTCGGTTGGGCCAAGCCGCCCGGCGTCCACGGTCTTGCCCTTCGTTCGAAGGGCGCCCGGCGGACTCGGAACCACTGCGGGTTCGATGTGGAGTCCGCGCAAAGTCCGGAGGACGCCTCGTGGTGCCTCTGGAGCCTCCCCCCGATGGGTCCCTTCTTGGGATCCCACCTCGGCATCCTCGGCGTCGCGAGGGGTGGAGGCGGTCGGGATGGAGTCTACATCCGACGGAGCCAACGACCCGCTCGATGAAGCGGGGAGATCATCACTGGCCGGACTACAGGCATGCGGCATTAGAATGACACTATGTGACGCAGAAAAAGAAATTATAGATCATTCAGGAATCCGGATACTTACGATCTCGCCGGAGGCCTGGCCCTTGAAGGCCATTCTTCCTCGCCAACGTTGATGTTGGCGGAGCTGTCCGGGGGAATAGTCCTTCCCTCTTGACCCTCGGCCTCCCCTGTTGGGAAGCCTTCCTCTTCCTCTCTCCTCCTCCGAGAGAGTCCTCTTCCTCCTCCTCATTTCCGGGGGAGGAGTCCGCCCCGGAGTCGTCTAACACCTGAAAACGGGAGCTCTTTCGAGCACCCGTGGCCTCCTTCTTGGCCTTCTTCACCGGCACCACGTGTGGTGCCGGAACCAGCAGCCCCGCTAGATGGGCGTCCACTGGATTTTCTGGCATAGGAGCCGGGCAGGTAATCTGCTCCGCCTTCCTCAGCCAATCCTGTCAAAGGAGAAGGGGAAATTAAAACCCGCATAGAGTCAAACTATGAAAAACAAGTGTCCCGTAAAGGGGTAGAATCACTTACCTCGTCGGCCTGGCGCTGCGAGCGAAATCCGCGATCTTCAGTCGCGGATGCGGGGGCTTCGGCACCCTTGAACAACACCTTCCAGGCGCCTTCGTACGTCGTGTCGAAGAGCTTGTTCAGCGCCTGGTGCTGTTCCGGATCGAACTCCCACAGATTGAATGCCCGCTCTTGGCATGGGAGTATCCGGCGGACGAGCATGACTTGGACCACGTTAACCAGCCTGAGCTTCTTCACCAGCTTCTTGATACAGGCTTGGAGTCCCGTCAGCTCCTTCGAACTACCCCACAGCAAGCCCTTCTCTTTCCAGGAGGTGAGCTGCGTGGGGATACCAGATCTAAACTCGGGGGCCGCCGCCCATGTAGGGTCATGCGGCTCGGTGATATAGAACCACCCCGATTGCCACCCCTTGACGGATTCCACGAAGGCCCCTTCAAACCAAAGGACGTTGGGCATCTTGCCCAACATGGCGCCTCCGCACTCCGCTTGAGTGCCCTTCACTACCTTCGGCTTGACATTGAAGGTCTTGAGCCACAAGCCGAAGTGGGGCTGGATGCAGAGGAAGGCCTCACACACTATGATAAACGCCGAGATGTTGAGGATGAAGTTCGGCGCCAGATCATGGATATCCAGGCCGTAGTAGAACATGAGCCCCCGGACAAAGGGATGTAGTGGAAAGCCCAGTCCGCGGAGGAAGTGGGGAAGAAAGACGACCCTCTCATGGGGCCTGGGGGTGGGGATGAGCTGCCCCTCGTCGGGCAGCCGGTGCGCGATGTCGCTGGAGAGGTATCCGGCGCCGCGCAGTTTGGCGATTTTCTCCTCCTTAACGGTGGAGGCCAACCATTTACCTCCCGCTCCGGACATGGTCGGAGAAGGTTGAGACGAGATCTTGCGAACTTGGGCGCTGGAGCTCGAAAAGCTTGTGAGATGGATAAGCAAAGGAGGAAGAAGGCGTAGGTGAGAAGGTAAATCCTTATCCCTTATATGGGTGGGCGAAGCCTTACGCGTCCCCCACCGGCCTGGTAAAACTCGCTTATCTCCCAAGCGTCACCATCAATGGCGCGGTTGGATTACCCACACCCGTATTGATGAGAATCCCGGATTAAGGGGAAACACGATCTCTGCTTCGACAAGACGTGCCAAGGAAACCGCTTCGCTAAATGCGCTGGGGTGGTAAAGTAAAAAACAATTCGAGTAATGGCTTGGTAGTGGTGTGACGTCATGCCACAGAAAACGTCAGCAGATTGAACTTGTGTATATATTATTATTCTCTCTATGATGGAATGTGGAATATATTTTGCAGAGCCGGACACTATCCTGGTGTTCACAATCTTCTATCATTCGGAGGAGGAACCCGCCTTGCAATGCCAAGCAACATACGCGTCGGACTTATCGTCATTGAAGCCTGGTTCAGGGGCTACTGAGGGAGTCCTGGATTAGGGGGTGTCCGGATAGCCGGACTATCATCATCAGCCGAACTATCATCTGCCGAACTATCATCATCGATCGGACTCCAAGACTATGAAGATACAAGATTGAAGACTTCTCCCCGTGTCCGGATGGGACTTTCCTTGGCGTGGAAGGCAAGCTTGGCGATACGGATATGTAGATCTCCTACCATTGTAACCGACTCTATGTAACCCTAGCCCTCTCCGGTGTCTATATAAACCGGATGGCTCTAGTCCGTAGGACTATCACATCATCAACAACCCTTACAATCATACCATAGGCTAGCTTCTAGGGTTTAGCCTCCTTGATCTCGTGGTAGATCCACTCTTGTAAACATCCACAATATCAATATCAATCGAGCAGGACGTAGGGTTTTACCTCCATCAAGAGGGCCCGAACCTGGGTAAAACATCGTGTCCCTTGTCTCCTGTTACCATCCGCCTAGACGCACAGTTCGGGACCCCCTACCCGAGATCCGCCGGTTTTGACACCGACAGCAGGCATATTGTTTCGACACATGGAGAGGAAAAGATTTGGAGACGAACGGGCTTCCTGCAGGTATGGGGAACGGTGCATAATAAGTCATATTGCATGCCGGGCTAGGTATAGTCTCAAGTCTTTAAAAACATACACGCCCCACACATGTTCATATTTCAAGGTGCACTAAATTATTGCATGCGATGATTAAGGCTGGCCATAATGGTGGTATCTTAGCTGGTATCATGCACACAGAATACTAGCAAACATGCTGATGTGGCAAAGAATTAAAGAAGAGAGGGGTGTTAGAGTAAGTAGTGTTCATGCATGCATTTGTAAACACATTTTTGTGAAGAACGATAGCACTAGTTGAGTACTTTTGCAGACTTCAAAAACTATTCCACCACCTCTACTATCTTGCTAATAGTAGGTAAATTTTTTGAATCGACCCCTTTAAACTAGAAGGGAGGTAGTGGTACTCTAATAGCTAACCTTATTGTGATGACAAGATAGGACATGGCACGCACCTGGATGGAGGAACTAGTCTGCATTGTGCATTTAAGTTTTGTCTGAAGTCAATGTACCTCTACTTTCACCAGACTTATAGAAAAATGTATCAACATTCACAATGTCAAATCAATATTTTTACACTCATTATAAAACGTAGTTCTTATACTCATTATAATCACTATTGTAGATATTGATATTTTTAGTATAAATTTGGTCGTGGGATTTCATTGATGCCTATCAAAGAGTGGAGGAAGCGGAGCTTAGGGCTTGCATTGCCGGTCTCTACATAGGTATTTCTCTTTACAATCCTGTAATTTTAGAGACTGATTGCGCTTTTGTGGTAGCGTCTCTTGCATCGGGGGACTATGACAGGTCTTCTATGTGTGACCTGAAGATGAAAGTGTTGAGCATCTCGAAGTTGATCAACAATCTTCAATTGTCAAAGATTAGCCGTTCGGCCAATAAGGTGGCACACTTAATCGCTAAGTATAGCTTTGACAATAGATTAGATGGTATTATTGTAAATAACGTACCGCCCTGTGTGGTGAATATTGTATCGAATGAGTGTACTGGTGTGGCTGGTTAATTAATATAAGGTGGTGTTAAAAAAAAGTATAAATTTGGTCAAACTCTTTGCAAACGGTTGACGGGAGTAAAAAGGACCAGAGGGAGTATCATGCATGCGGAGTAGGCAAAAAAATTTGCTCATTTAAAGCCAGTCGAAGTCTCAAAGGGCGCGATCGCGCGAGGGAGGCGAAGGTCATGGGAGGTGCGCGGTTGACGGAATTAAGTGAAGTTACATCCACGCGCCGGCATGGCGTGCAAACATGCAGAAGCTATACCGTCAGGCCTACGATATGGGTCTAGTAGACATGACATCTAGTGGGTCCCGCATATTTCTCGAGAAATCTTTGGGGGCTTGCAGCCGTTTATCCACCGGGCAAGCCAGCAACCCCATGCCGTTCGCACGCCCTACTCGTCCCCGTCTTCTACCTTACAACAGTTCGCTCCCAGTCGTCCCGTCCTTTCACATTAGCTCGCTCCCAGTTTTTGCGGGGTACAACAGTTCAACTTCTCCTAACCCTCCTCCAAAATCTATGGCCTCCCAAATCTCCATTGTCGCCGCTGAGTACCAGGTTAGATCCATCACCGGTGATCAGTTCATCGTCATCTAAACATGTGGATCCGCGATGGTGAAAGCATGGCTTGCTCGCTTCCTACGCATGTTCAACAGTTCAATGGATGAGTGGGTCGCTGGGCTAGATGTTGAGTACACCACAGTCCTGGGACGAGAGAAGGATCTAAAGGACGAAGAGAGGAAGAAGCCCGCCATGATCCAGGTTTGCGTACATACCGTTTGCTTGGTCTACCACATATGCCATGCCGACGTTGAGTGCCAGGATTTTAAGAACTTCCTCAAGGACAAAAGAGTGAAATTTGTTACTGTAGGATTTAAGAACGACAGGGATGTCCTGCGTCAGATACGTCTCGTTGTAGGCCAGCCCTTCGATCTCCAGAAGGCAAGCCTGGTGTCCTTCTCTCAACCTTCAATTCTGACCCTGGCAGCAGCCATGATTGATCCTTCGTATGCTAAACTGAAGCTCATCACGAGTTTCATCATGCATGGGAGTCGAAGACATAAGATGAAGATCACATCATGTACGCAGCAATGGATGCCTACCTTTGTTTAAATATCTACAAGGGTTGGATGAAGAAGCAGAGCCCGGTGTCCAGTTCAAGCAAAGAAGCGTCGGCGAAGGGGAAGAAGAAGAGGGACGAGGACGAAGTCGAGGATGTGGACTCGGACTCCGAGTAGGTGGCAGTGCCATCGCTTATGCTGGTTCTACTGCAGTGTCAAGCGGACTAGTTGCTTAGCTTATTTTCAAGGGTGTGTTGTGCTGAGGCCCCAGCAGAACTATGTTTAGTATGTTCTTTCTCGTTATTTGAACTCTTTAGTACGTACAATAGTACTAGTACTATGTCTTACTACTGTTCTTCTTGCAGTTGGTACTACTGCTCGTATCTTCGTGTTCCTACTGTACTTAATACGTTCGTACTAGTAGTATAATTTGGGTCAGTCAATTTGTGAAAGAAGTTCGACGGAGCAAAGGAAGAAGACGACAGAAGAGGTGGAAGAAGCCCTTCTAGCCATCCATGTTGCATCAAACGGCTCACATGAGTCGACTGACCAAAATTGCTCCTTCAGATTGCAGGATCCACATGGCATTCAAGGTCTCGAAGGTAGATTCCGCGTCTGCACCCGGTTTGCGGGCTCGACGTGCGTGCGATCGGCTTGCGCCATGACAGCCACCATGCGCGCCTCCTCCGTGCGGGCAGAGACGACAATGACACGCTAGTTCCTCCTCGCCGGCGTGCTGGAGCACACGCTCGTCCTCCTCTTCGTACGCTATGTGCATAGACGCGGCTCCACCAGCTGCTCGTGTGCTTGGCAGCGCAGCTGCATCGCGAGGAGGGACTGCAGACGACGTGAGCGGGCGAGCCTTTGGCTTCATGGCACAGGGATGGCGGCGACACGGCGGTGATGGGCGAGAAATTGTTGGCCGGAGGAGGCGGGCGCCGGCATGCGCAACGGCGGCGGCATATTGTTGAGTGCACGTGTGGGAGCTTACTTTAGTTTTATATAAGGTTGGTCAAACTGAAAAGAAAACCGTTCTTGTGCACGTAAACATTAGACTTAGGCAGCACTTTTATTAGTTAGTACCACAGCCACAATACGGAATCCTATGCAAGCGCGTGAACCGCGGCCGCGCAGTCGATCGAACAGTGCGTCACCGTGTTGCGCTCGAAGGACATCCACCGAACCTTTTTGTGTGTGTGAAAACAATCCTCGAATATTACTCAACTTTTTTTCCTGGGAAAGTTCTTGACGCTGCAATATTTCCATATATTTGAATTTAGCTCCATTTCGTGTTTATTTGGATTTGGACATTTTAGGTGCGCCCTAGTTTTTTTTAATACTGATTTTGTGTGTGTGGCTGAGAGAGAACGTGTGTATGTGTCCATATGTGTGTTGTGGCGGAAGGGCAATGTGGAGACGGTGTGCGTGTGATAAAGACATAGAGAGGTGTGAATGTGCAAATGATCATGCATGAGTGAGACATAGACAGATGCCGATACGTTGTGTATACATGAGAGAACGGTCTTCTAGTTTACTTGTGTGTGTGTGTGAGAGAGAGAGAGAGAGAGAGAGAGAGAGAGAGAGAGAGAGAGAGAGCATCCATAACACAACAACCATCTCTCTCGATTAAATCTGTCCCTCGCAGACGGTCGCATGCAACACATGCATCAACGCCGCACATTTTGACACCCTCACCTGGCCCCTGCCCACCTCAAGGCCCGCACAATCTCTTTGTGAATACCCATTTCTATCCTTAGGTTTGTTTTCTCTCAATATCACACACACACACACACACACACACACACACAACACAACACACACACACACACTCCCCCGAGCACACAATTCATCCCCATCCAAGGTTATACGGCGACGACTCTCGCTTGTTCTTCTTTGCACCCCAACATGCACAACACCTCAGTCTTCAAAGAGGGCATCGAGAAGATCGAAGACGAAGACCACACCGCGCTAGAGAATGCGGGGTCATTTGGAAGCAGGGTGATGTGACGATGCCTGACTGACTCCTCCCCCCACCCTCTCTCTCTCTCTTGCACAAAATTACCAATCCCTCTCTCCCTCGCACAAAATTTTCAATCCCTCAACCACGAGATCCTTCCCCTCTCGTCCATGTTTTTACAGCTCTCTCATCAAACATGTTGTCTCTTCTCCTTCCACGTATACAGAATCCGGATGCACACGCATCTCACGTATATTACATGTCTCCATCTTTCTCACAGACCTAACTTCTTCCTCTCTCTTTCTCTCTCTATCTCTCTCTCTCTCTCTGTCTCGTTAGTTTTGTCTCCTACTCCCTTGTCCACATACATACAATCTTTCCCGCCCTATCTGCTCCATCTTCAAAAGCTCTCCCTGCACGTTTCATTCACACATTGGGATATGTCAAAATGTTGCTTCTATAATGGCTGATGTAGAGTTATGGTTGTTTTTTTGCATCCTACAAAGTAATAACTATGAAATGCATTTAGGTTCTCATTTGACTGGGATTATGTGAGTTTGAGCATGTTGTGAAGTACTATAGACCTTGTATACATCTTGGGATTTGACAATGATTGTAACTATTGAATTGTATAGACCATTAAATTCGAAGTCAATAGCCTAATATAATTATTTCACAATTTCAACAAATGATTAGTTCACTACAAACTGAGAAAACAAATGTGTACACCCTCTGTTTTTATTTAAGTCCGCGTATTAGTATTGGTCAAAGTCAAGTTTTGTAAACTCTCAGAAAGCTTATAACAAAAAAAATTAACATATACAATAACAAATAAATACCATTAGATTCATTATTGAATGTACTTTCACATCATACATATTTTTTATGGTAAATGTTTATATTTTTCTATAAATTTGGTCAAACTTTAGGAAGTTTGACTTTGGTCAAACGTAATATGCAGAGTTTACTACTACTACTCGCTAGTTGCTTAGCCGAATCACTCAACACGCCACACGGGGAGTCCAGTGTCACAAAATTTTGAGGTCGGCGGGAAAATCTCCCGCGACCCTGATTCGAGCAGTGGGAAGTTACCTTCATAGCCTTCCGAACAGGCCTATGGATGACACTTGGTAGGGGGCTGTTTTCGTAACTTCAGGTTCACCCTACCCAGCCAACCCCACCCCGGCACCCAGAGTAGTACACCTGAATAGTCCCCATTTTCTATCCCCACCGCAAAATAGACTTCTCCACGTCACTGCAGCCTTCGTGCTCCTCCCCTTTACATCGGCGCACTCGTCCACCGCAGCGCATCTGCCTCATTGATGACCTCGTACGCCGCACTGGAGCCGGTCCACCGTCGTCGTCGTACACGGAGCCTCTTCCCCGACATCGTCTTCCACGGTCTCGGATTTGCTTCCCGGAAGCCGACGCCAAGCGCAGAAGTACCACCATCGTGGACAATGAACTGACTCCCGTTGCCGACCATGACTCACAGAGGCCGCCGCGACCATCGTTCTCCTCCTCGATTGGTAATGTGTGTATTGAATCACTTAGCAGTACATTACCAATCATGATCGAGGAGGAGAACGATGGTCGCGGCGGGGTATGTGTATCTGGAGAGGGGTATGTGTATCTTTTTGCAAAATTCCCATTTGTTTCCTTCCTATCTGTCAGATATAAATTGGAGGGCCTACATTGAAAGAAAAAAAGTATAGAGAAAAAAAGTAGACAGTAAAGGAAGTAGAGATAAATATTAAATATTAAATATAAAATAAATATAACAGTAGAGAAGAGAGTAGAGATAGCAGAGACGTCGGGAAAGGATCGCTGCTGGGGAAAAAAGCAGCCGGCGTCTTGGTAGTATTGGCCTGGCGTCCGGCGCGCTTTATAAAATCCAATGCCCTCCCACCGCTCTGTGCCTTGCCACCGCTCTCTCCCTGCTCATTTTCGCCTCGCCGCCGTCGCGTCACCATGCCGCCGCGTCGCCGGGAAACTTCGGGATATCGCGGCTTCCGCGCACGCCGCTCCGGCGGCTTCTCCGCCGAGATCCGGTTCCACGGGATGCGCCTTGGCCTCGGCCATTTCGACACCACCAACGAGGCCGCCCGCGCGTACGATGTGGTGGCGTGGCGCCTCCGGTGGCCTGATAGAACATTGAACTTCCCAATCCTACTGACGCGGGAGCGGGCGGAGGAGCTCGCGCCTCTGCCACGGCTTAGCACCGACGAAGATCATCGCGACAACCGGAGGCGGGAGCATCGTCTCGGCATCGCCGAGATGGACGAGGAAGCCATGGTGTTGTGGCGCCAACACTTCCCGCAGGACATCATCAACGAGCGTGATTTCTACGCACAAAGGAGGGCGGAGATGGATAAGAGGAGGGCGGAGCGAGTCGCCTATCGCGAGGACAAGCGTAGGCGAAAAGCGGACGCTCAATTCAACATGAGGCTAGGAGCAGCGTCGCCCTGGGAATTCGACGACGATCGGTATCTTCACGCCTAAAGTCAGACGTCGGAGGAGGACATCACCAAGGAGGAGTCGGACGATGAGGAGTAGTTGAATTATCTTTTTTATCTATCTATGCTGAGTACTATCCTCTACTCTATCTACTTCTTGATCTCAGCACTGTAAACGCTTTTTTAAAAGGCTGCGCGTTGCGATTCTGTTGGAGATGCTCTAACATGGCAGACGAGTGGTTTAATGTTGCCCACAAGATGCGCGAGTATTACTAGTAGTATATTTTTCTTGCCATGTTGAGATTTTAAAACCACGAGTGCGAATATGCAGAGGAGCAATGAAGACCAAACACGGGATATTCAGGACATCTACAAGGAGCGTGGCAAGTTAAAGAGGAGCTACACCGAACCGGTAAAACGAGCTTTGGTAAGTAACACCCTTTCAATTACTTTTGTGTAGCCTCGTGTTCTTCGATGTGTATATGTTGTAGTTTCTGTTTCTCTTAAGCATGGTGTTCTTCGATGTGTAATAAGAAGAGTCTTAATCGTCCTAATGCTTTCGTTTTTAGCTTGATGTAGGAAGTGGGTGCTCTCACCTTGTAGTCTGTTTTTATATTTTTTCCTTTTGAATTCACTTCTTCGAGTTCTGTGTATCTGGCTTCTACTAAATGGATCTAGGTTGCTCTGTGCATTGATCTAAAAAAGAAGCAACTTCATGTCAGGATGCAGTTCCTGCGAGGAGGGAAGTATGGTCAACCTCGAGATCATGTTTCCAAAATGAGGCTGGATTACACACAAGGTTCCAGTTCCCTAATGATGCTGGATTAGACACAAGGTGAAAATTCCCGGATGATGCTAGATTACACACAAGCCAGGTGGAGTCGTCAGCTGTTCGTGTCCTCGTGGCATTAGTGAAGGCTGAAAGAAAGCATGCAACATCCCTTGAGAATGTAGCTGAGTTCCTGAAGAAGCGAAAAGAGAAATCAAATGCTCTCTTCACCCAAGCCAAAGAAGAGATGGAAGAAGCCAAATGTCGGTGTCAAAACCGGCGGATCTCGGGTAGGGGGTCCCGAACTGTGCGTCTAGGCGGATGGTAACATGAGACAAGGGATAAGATGTTTTTACCCAGGTTCGGGCCCTCTCGATGGAGGTAAAACCGTACTCCTACTTGATTGATATTGATGATATGGGTAGTACAAGAGTAGAGCTACCACGAGATCAGAGAGGCTAAACCCTAGAAGCTAGCCTATGGTATGATTGTTGTTCGTCCTGCGGACTAAAACCCTCCGGTTTATATAGACACCAGATAGGGTTAGGGTTACACAGAGTCGGTCACAATGGTAGGAGATCTACATATCGGTATCGCCAAGCTTACCTTCCACGCCAAGGAAAGTTCCATCCGGACATGGAACAAAGTCTTCAATCTTGTATCTTCATAGTCCAGGTGTCCGGCCGACGGTGATAGTTCGGCTATCCGGACACCCCCTAATCTGGGACTCCCTCAGTAGCCCCCGAACCAAGCTTCAATGACGATGAGTCCGGCGCGTAGATTGTCTTCGGCATTGCGAGGCGGGTTCTTCTCCAAATTCCATATACTTGTCGAATAGTGTCCGACTTCTGATAAATGCTGCGTTCCTTGGCTTCCACGCCCAATAATGGCCTTCTTCCACGTGTTGAATGAATGCGAAAAGATAGGGTATTTTTACACTTATCCCCCTAGCTGCGCAAATGAGCCGTCTATAAAAGAGATGAGGATCTAGATCCGAGTCACACCGTCCTCCCTCCGCGAGCTTTCATCGGAGTGCCTCTGACAAAAATCCATTCCATCATGGACAGTCGACGCGGCTCCTCCTCTCGTGCTCCCAGCCCTCAGCCTGGAGACTGGGAGAGATGCTCAGTCCCGCATAGCGAGCTAGTGACACTCGAAACCAAGGGATTTCTTCCCCCAGCCTTCATGGTCCCGGTTCGAGCCGGACTCGCCACCTATAAGGGCGGAAAGCAAGCGGAGAGCATCCCCGATCCCTCCAAAGGAGAGCGGGTATGCTTTTTCTCTGATCTAATAAGAGGACTCAGATTTCCAATTCATCCGTTTCTCCGGGGGCTCTTGGAGTTCTACGGCCTCCAGTTGCACCACCCTACGCCTGCCTCCATTTTGCACATCGCGGGCTTCGTGGCCCTTTGCAAACTGTTCTTGGGCATCGAGGCTCATTTTGTGATGTGAAAGAGATTATTCTGCCTTGTACCCCGTTCTCATGAGGGGTCAATATATCAAGTGGGCGGAGCCGAGCCGTGGCGCATCGTCGGGACCGGATATCTATCCGGAACCCCGAAGAAGGCGTCCGAAGACTGGCCTTCAGAATGGTTTTATATAGAATCGTCCGCTGCGGATCCTGTTCGGATCGGCCTCCGAGTTCAGCAATGCTCCTTTGAAGAAAGCGCCTAAGTTGGCGTCTGCGGAGCCCCCTGGAGGAAGGCGACAGGGGCGTCCTTTACGATGAGCGAATAAGATTGTTAGCTCATTCCGGATGACCATGATCGGTGTCATGGCCACATGTATTATGCGGGGGGTGCAGCCGCTGCAATATAGGGGCCACCCCATGTGGGATTTCAACGGGGAGGATGATGCCACCTGTCATGGCCGTAAGGGGCCGGGATCGGTCACCGATCTGGTGAAGATCTTGTCCGCGCTGTACAAGGGATAAGAGGAGGATTTTCTCCGCGTCAGTCCATTGAACCGATTTTCTATGAACAATCCTCGAAGCTGGGTAAGCAGACAAATTTTGTTTTGCATATCCGATCCGTATTCCCATGGTTAGGTATCTCATTTTGTGATTTTGACGCAGGAACTGCGCCAGGCCGTAAAAGACATAAACAACCCGCCTCCACAACCCTAGGATCCGGAACGGTTCCTCGATCCGGCCTCCCAAGAGGATCCGGACATATTGGTGGAGCTGATTGATGGGGTATTTGACCAACTGAGCATCGATAATGCTTTGATTGCCATTACGGCCGATTACCCCGGAATACTTCAAGCCTCACAGGTAACTGAGACCGAAGTCCCAATACCTTGATAATGACCCATCTGTGCTTATTTTTAATCACCGTATACCAATGGTGTTTCGCAGGGGGTGCCTTTGAGGCGGAAGGCCGAGCCCGCGGCGGCTAGCCAACAAGGGGCAGCACGGCCCCGCAGGCTAAAAAGAAGTGCGGTTCGGCTCGAAACGCCGCCGCAACGGTATGGCGTGTCACCATATTCCCAGGATTGATTTTTGGAAGGCATACTAACGTTGGTGCTCTTTTCAGGAAAAAGAGCGCTCGCCGGACTGTATCCGGTGAGATTGCCAATCGAGCCTCCGCCAGCCAGGCTCCAAAGCCGGGTCCAGAAGCGGAGGCGAGCGTGAGGCGTGCGTCGGATGCTCCTCCGACAGAGGATGCCGACAGATTGTCCGCTGCCAACTCCGAGGTGGAGAGTGCCATGAATCATAGGCGCCGCCGACAGTTCTTCGTGGCGCATGTTTCTCCCAAGAGGCATTGAATGCCTTCAATTGGGAGATCGCACCTCCGTGCCGCTCAAGATAGTCTAAGCGAGCCATGGAGCAGTATGTAAAGGACATACTGGTGAGGAAATTTGTGATTATATATGCGGTAGCCCCGAGACTTAAAATAGTTAGAATAACTGATTTAAGGATCATTTGTTATCTGAGGATCTTACAAAAAGAATACCCAACTGTCCCGGGGCTTGAAGAATGCAAGGCCCAACTTGAGGCCGCACTAGCCGCGACAGGGGGAGCCACAGAGACCCCCTCTGGTAATATATGCTTCAAAAGATAAGTAATTTGTGAAGTGCGGCGTGTGTATAAATCTGACAATAATATTGCGGATGGCGCCGGACTAGATCCGGACAAGCAACAGCTCTTGCGCCGGTTGAAGCCGGCGAGAATGTGCTTACAAGGGCGAGGCAAGAGAAAAATAGTCTCCAAGATGCCAACACCCAGCTGGGTGAGGAACTAAAGGATGTTCGTGCCCAGCTGTCTGACTCCGTTAAGGAGAATCTGTGACTTCGTCGCAGCATTTATAGTAAGTGCTTGAGCGAACTTTGAAAAAGAGTTCGACGAGGAAGTCGACTAACAGAGTTATGTCTGTATGTATGTTCACGGGTCACCTGCGGAGAAATGACCGGTTCTACTGGCGACCTTCTTCCCGAGCTATTGCAAGCTGCACGAGCGAGTTCGGCAGTGATGAAAAGCGTCGCCAGGCCTTGTGGCCATCTATCTCCCTGCCGAAGGCCTTGGAGAGCTTGCGAGAGAGGCTTGAGGGAGCACGGCGGCGCTTCCGACTATGGAAGATATCAGCCTGCCGTCAAAGGCGCCGAGGAGGCACAGGCCACGGTGAAGGCGCTGTACCACGAGTGACCCAAACCACATGGCGAGTCGGACCTGTGGGGCCCGATGGGAAGGAGATCCTGTGAGCTTGGTATCGGCCAAGTAGAATTGGCATAAAGTATTCCCAGCAGGACTATAAACTAGACATCCTATTAGATGGCATTGAAGAGGAATACAATCAGTCAATTTGACTATGTAATTTAAGATGACATGTAAAATGCCTTCTAGCCGGATTGTAGATCGTTTGTCGTAGCGGACCTTTTCGCTTCAACCTCGGGACCCAATAGTCCGGAGCGTGTCCGAATACCCTCGTGGTTATGTAAAAACCGGGGCATGCGTGGAGACCAGGTGTAGGGGTCACAAGTGCTTTATCAGACAAGTGCCCAACTAGTTATGTTATATTACATGGTTAGTAAGAAACATCTTCCAGGGAGAATAGTTCCGTTAGGGGTTCCTTTCCCTGGGAGGCATGCCCTAAAGTGCATGTCCGGACTGCGAAAAAAGCAGAAAAAACATCTGGGGGCAGATAAATGAATAAGTAAGAAATCGTCTTTTAGTTCACCGACCGAATATTCCCTTAAGAACGCTAGCTTTCGGCTTCACCCAGTCTGAGGTACACATCCGGCTGACCCGGCGGTAACAATCGCAGAGGTGGTCCCTTACCACAGCCGAACAATCGGGAACGTAGGGGTAAGCACAGGAGCCAGGCAACCCAGCTTGGCCAAAACTTAAGTCATATCGATGCATATAATGGTGAATAAAAGGTACATGCGGAAGTGTGACACATGTGTTGGGCATAAAATCCCGTATAAATAAGCTTCTGTTAAAGAAGCCCCCAGGTATAATGAGCGCGGATAGCGCGTCAAGTGTGCGTGAACAATGTGCAAACGAGCCTCCAACAACTTCAGAAAAAAAGGAGGGAGAAGGAGAAAAATAAAAGACAGCTTAAAGTATAAAATATAGACGGAAGAAGGAGACGAACTCAGAATCCGGCGCTAGGCGTAGAATCTTCGGAGGCGGGCTGCGTTCCATGGGTTTGGTTCGAGTCGGTTATCCGATCGTTTAGAGGTAGTGCAACCGCTGGTCGGGACTTGGTCGATGATGAAGGGACCCTCCCATTTGGGCTTGAGTTTGTCCTTTTTCTTGTCCGGCAGGCGTAGAATTAATTCGCCAACATTGTAAGCTTTGGCCCGTATTTCCCTGCTTTGATATCTTCGAGCCTGCTGTTGATAGAATGTGGAACGAGCTTTTGCCACGTCGCGCTCCTCCTCCAAGGTGTCCAAACTGTCCTGCCGATCGAGCTCGGCTTCTCTTTCTTCGTACATGCGCACGCAAGGTGAGTCGCGAATTATGTCGCAGGGCAAAACTGCCTCTGCACCGTATGCCATAAAAAATGGTGTGAATCCAGTAGTGCGATTCGGCGTGGTCTGCAGCCCCAGAGTACGGAGTCGAGCTCCTCTAGCCAGTGCGTATTAGATTCCTTGAGGGACCGCACTAGTCTGGGTTTAATGCCGCTCCTGATTAGACCATTTGCTCGCTCGACTTGACCGTTAGTTTGAGGGTGATAGACTAAAGCGTAGTCGAGCTTGATGCCCATGTTTTTGCACCAGAGTTTGACCTCGTCGGCCGTGAAGTTCGTGCCTTTATCAGTGATTATGCTATGGGGGACGCCGTAACGGTGTACTACCCCTGATATGAAGTCTATCACCGGTCCGGATTCGGCCGTCTTAACAGGCTTGGCCTCTATCCATTTGGTGAATTTATCCACCATGACAAATAGGTATTTTTGCTTGTCGGTTCCTCCTTTAAGGGGTCCAACCATGTCAAGCCCCAGGACATGAAGGGCGGTGATGGGTATAGTTTTGAGGGCGGTGGGTGGGATGTGGCTTTGATTAGCAAAGAGCTAGCAACCGACGCATTGTTGGACTAAGTCCTGAGCATCTGCCTGGGCCGTCGGCCAATAAAATCCTGTACGGAAGGCTTTGCCTACAAGGGCCCGGGCTGCGGCGTGGTGCCCGCCGAGTCCGACATGAATTTCTGCCAGGAGATTCCGCCCTTCCTCTTCGGAGATACACCTTTGAAGGACTCCGGTTGTGCTTTTCTTATAAAGCTCTCCCTCATGGACTTTATAGGCTTTAGATCGCCGCACTATGTAGCGGGCCTCATTTTGGTCCTCGGGAAGTTCCTGCCTAGTTAGGTAGTCTAGGAATGGTTCTGTCCACGGGGCAATGACTGCCATTATTGCGTGGGCTGATGGTGTTATTTCGTTGGCGGAACCACCAACTATGTCAGAATGTCCGCTGTGGGGCAGTGTGGCTGGGTCCAGGTTGTTATTTCCGGACTCTCCCTCCCATAATAAGGATGTCTTGAAAAGCCTCTCTAGGAAGATGTTGGGAGGGACGGCATCGCGCTTTGCGCCAATGCATGCCAACACATCTGTTGCCAGGTTGTTATCCCGGGCTATATGGTGAAATTCGAGCCCCTCAAACCGAGCTGACATTTTTAGGACGGCATTGCGATAACTGCCATTTTCGGATCCTTGGCATCAAAGTCTCCATTTATTTGGGATATCGCGAGGTTCGAATCCCCGTGCACCTCTAGGCGTTGAATGCCCATGGAGACTGCCGTCCGGAGACCATGTAGAAGGGCCTCATATTCGGCTGCGTTGTTGGAGTCCGTGTACATTATCTGAAGTACGTATTGGACTGTATCTCCAGTTGGGGACGTCAGAACGACGCCAGCCCCCAGGCCAGCCAACATTTTGGAGCCGTCAAAGTGCATGATCCAGTTGGAGTATGCGCCGTACTCTTTAGGGAGTTCGGCTTGATCCATTCGGCGACGAAGTCGGCCAAAACTTGTGACTTAATAGCTCGCCGTGGCTTGTAGGTTATGTCGAACGGGAGGAGCTCAGTGGCCCATTTGGCAATCCGGCCCGTTGCGTCGCGGTTGTTTATAATGTTATTAAGAGGTACTATGGAGGCTACTGGTATCAAACACTCTTGGAAGTAGTGTCGCAGCTTCCGGGATGCCATGAACACCGCGTATGCTATCTTTTGATAATGCGGGTACCGTGACTTGCATGGAGTTAGGACAATGGACACGTAGTAAACTGGTTTTAGGAGAGGGAACTTGTGTCCGTCCGTTTCTCGTTCGACAACGAGCACCGCGCTTACAACTTGATGGGTTGCCGCGATATATAATACCGTTGGTTCGCCCATGTTGGGCGCGGCCAGGACCGGATTTGTTGCTAGTATGGCTTTGATTTCTTCGAGTCCGGCCGTAGCGGCATCCGTCCACTCGAAGTGTTCGGTGCGCCGGAGGAGGCGATAAAGGGGTAATGCCTTTTCTCCTAAGCGGGAGATAAAGCGGCTTAGAGCCGCCATGCATCCAGTCAATTTTTGTATTTGTTTGAGGTCTTTTGGGATATCCAATTGTGACAGAGCTCAGATCGTGGCTGGGTTTTCTTTAATTCCTCTACCGGATACAATGAAGCCCAAGAGCTTTCCGGCTGGTACGCCGAAAACACATTTTTCCGGGTTGAGCTTAATGTCATATGTTCGGAGATTATCGAATGTGAGCCTCAAGTCTTCTACTAGAGTTTCGACATGCTTGGATTTGACGACCACATCATCTACGTATGCCTCCACTGTTTTGCCGATCTGGTTTGCCAGACATGTCTGAATCATGCGCTGATATGTTGCGCCGGCGTTTTTGAGCCCAAAGGGCATTGTGTTGAAGCAGAATGGGCCGTATGGAGTGATGAATGCCGTAGCGGCTTGGTCTCTACCATCTTGATTTGGTGGTAGCCGGAGTATGCGTCGAGGAAACACAATGAATCGTGTCCTGCGGTAGCGTCGATAATTTGGTCGATGCGGGGGAGGGGGAAGGGATCCTTTGGGCAAGCCTTGTTAAGGTCCTTAAAATCAACACATAGGCGCCAGGATTTGTCCTTCTTTGGTACCATCACAAGGTTTGCTAGCCAGTCCGGATGTTTTATATCTCTGATGAATCCGGCCTCCAATAGTTTGGCTAGCTCCTCTCCCATGGCCTGTCTCTTGGGTTCGGAGAAACGCGGAAGAACTTGTTTGACTGGCTTGAATCCTTTTAGGATATTTAGGCTGTGCTCGGCCAGCCGACGTGGGATTTCTGGCATGTCTGAAGGGTGCCAGGCAAAAATGTCCCAATTTTTGCGTAGGAATTCTCGTAGTGCGGCGTCTACATCAGGGTTTAATTGTGCCCCGATGGAGGCTGTTTTTGTAGGGTCCGTTGGATGGACTTGGAATTTGACTGTTTCGTCGGCCGGTTTAAAAGAGGTGGACTTGGATCTCTTATCGAGTATCACATCGTCCCTGTTCACCGTGGAGCTTGCAGCGATGAGTTCCTCGGCCGCTAAAGCTTCGGATAGTGCCTCAAGGGCAAGTGCGGCTGTTTTATTTTCGGCGCGGAGTGCTATGTCCGGGTCACTAGCAAGAGTGATGATTCCGTTGGGTCCGGGCATGTTGAGCTTCATGTACCCGTAATGGGGTATAGCTTGAAAAATTGTGAATACCTCTCGCCCTAATAGAGCGTGGTATCCGCTGCTGAACGGGGCCACTTGGAATGTGACCTCCTCGGACCTGTAATTTTCCGGCGTGCCGAACACCATATCCAGTGTGATCTTTCCTGTACAGCATGCTTCCCGACTAGGGATTATTCCTCTAAAGGTTGTGCTGCTTTGCTCAATGCGGCTCCAGTCTATTTCCACTTTTCGAAGGGTTTCCTCGTAAATGAGGTTTAATACGCTGCCGCCGTCCATGAGTACCTTGGTAAGGTGAAAGCCATCCACTATTGGACTGAGGACCAATGCGGCCGGTGCTCGGGCTGTTCGGAACGTAGGTTCATCACTGGCGTTAAAGGTAATGGCCGTGTCACTCCATGGATTTATTGTTGCTATCTGGTAGACTTCGGCAAGGCTGCTGAGTGTTCGTTTCCGCATATAAATTGATGAGAAAGTCTCGAAGACTGTTAATACCGTACTGGTATTGCTGGGCTGGTGCTCTGGAGCTAAAAGCTCTTCGCCACTTTTGGCCACCTGCCGTAGTATCCAACATGCTCTAAGGCTATGAGTTGGAGTGGCGCCCTCGTGCTATGAATTTTGTAGGGTCCATTGAGCCATCCCTCGGTCTGATTCCATGCCCTTTAGAGGTTTTGTTTTTGGTATGTAACCCGGTGCACGGTGATGATGCACCCTTTTATTTTGGACTAGGGTCGTATTCAAGGCCGGATTATCCCAAAATTTGATTTCGGTTTTCCAGGTGCTCTCCATCACGCAGTACTTTCGCACTATGGTTGCCAAGTCAGCAAAGCGTGTAATTTCACGACGACTTATGGCGTTTAGGATTCCCTTGTCCGTGCAATTATTGCAGAAGAATGAGATTGCGTCCTCCTCGCGTCAATCCTTTATCCTGTCCATAACCAGGAGGAATCTGGCCCAGTAATGATGTACTGTTTCAGCGGGCTCTTGCCGAATTTGGGATAGATCGCTTATGTTTGGGTGGGCGGGTGGAATTAAATTCCGAACCCCGTCCGGTCTAAGACTCGGGGGCCAAGAGGTTTCCGAACTTGGAAGCTTGGGTTCTTGGACGTTGTCCAATGAATCTAGCCCGCTGCCTGACTTTAGGTTCAGGGCTTGAGTGGTGTCCTCCCCTCTGCGGGAATCCAGCATGGAGGGGTCAGGAGTCCGGACGTAGCTAGTCCTTACGATAGAAGAAGAGTCGCCGTATTGTTCTTCTACCACAGCAACGTGGTGGGTAGCCTGGGGAGAGTTGATCTCTCTCAGATCGGTTTTATGCCCAATCTGATGCGTAGTCATGGCGACTCCCGAGCGGCGATGCGATCAAGAGCTCGTTTAAGGAAGAGCTCCATCAAATCTAACTGCTCGGCGAGTTCGAGTTAACGTGAAGATTGCTTTCGATGACCCGAGAAGTCATCGTCGGTAGCGACGAGCAGCGGTCATAAGAAAACCGCCTAGCCGGAGAGTTTGGCTGGTGGCCAAAGCTCCTTTAGCAACGGTGCCATCTTTAAAGACGGGATGAGGCATCCTTCTTGATGGCGACGGCACAGAGGAACTCTCAATGAAAGCACCAATGTCGGTGTCAAAACAGGCAGATCTCGGGTAGGGGGTCCCGAACTGTGCGTCTAGGCGGATGGTAACAGGAGACAAGGGACACAGTGTTTTTACCCAGGTTCGGGCCCTCTCGATGGAGGTAAAACCCTACTCCTGCTTGATTGATATTGATGATATGGGTAGTACAAGAGTAGATCTACCACGAGATCAGAGAGGCTAAACCCTAGAAGCTAGCCTATGGTATGATTGTTGTTCGTCCTATGGACTAAAACCCTCCGGTTTATATAGACACCGGATAGGGTTAGGGTTACACAGAGTCGGTTACAATGGTAGGAGATATACATATCCGTATCGCCAAGCTTGCCTTCCACGCCAAGGAAAGTCCCATCCTGACATGGGACGAAGTCTTCAATCTTGTATCTTCATAGTCCAGGAGTCCGGCCGACGGTGATAGTTCGGCTATCCGGACACCCCCTAATCCGGGACTCCCTCGCCAGAAATAAGCTAGCAGAGGTAGAGCAGGCTAGGCGGCTCCTGCTATCTAAAACTATTGTCAATACAAAATTTCCTTCATAATAGCTAGGTTCAAATGTTTATCAAGTCAGCATGCCTGTTGTGATGTCCATGCATCTACTGATGTGGCACAAAATGTTTTTTTCGGGTCATGTAATAACAGCAATTACTTTCCAAACAATAACAGACGAAGCATTGGACATGGTATAGTTCACGCGCAAGCCCGACATTCCAAGTTCAACTTCCACATCAAACTCATGTTCACAGAGATCTGCACATTTCGTACATAATGTCCACAACCATGATTCATTTCAAAGCCAAAAAAATGTGAGGAGAGTTATAAATAAAGAAAAACCTCTACTAGTTCCTGCTACCAGTGCGAGCACAACAAGTCAAGACCATGCATAGATTAATTATATTTTAGTCATTTTTTGTGTTCTAAAATGCCTGCCGGCTCGCGGACAGACGTGTTGCCGGCACACATGCAGATTCAATGAAGGCAGGCGGGGCAGTCTTAAGTTGGTTGCATGCGGCGAGGAGGCGTGCTCAGCCGGGCCTGCAGCGAGTGCGGCCCTCTTGGCCGGCGCGCCGGTTCAATGCCTGCGCTATGAGAGGTCGCGTCCGTGTCAAAGCAATCACTCCCTCCAGTCCTTTTTTGTTTGGGTATAACAAAATCTCGTTTTCCATTCACATTTTACAAGTAAAATTAGTGGACAAACTTTGACCCAAAGTACGATGGGGACTAGTAAACCAGAATGGAGGTAGTAGTTTTTTTAATCAAAGAAGGGTTTCTCCTTCCGATTTTCATTACTGAAAACCAGCGTCTAAATCTAAACCATAGTATTTGCCCTAGAACTACCAGGTTCAACATCTCGCAACATAAACCCATACAACCTCCATCGCAAAAAAAAAACCATACAACCATACGCCAAGGAGGTACGTAGTACTATGAATTCCATTTTCACTCCATACCAATCGTTCTAAAAACTACTTACTAGTACTTATAACGCGCCATTGAAAATCGAAACTCTTAACCCCGGTAAAAAAATGATATTTTAAACGTGGCTACTCGATCTGTGGCAACTGGCGAGCCACCGCGCTCCAAGTCGTTCACCTATGGTCCCGACCATAAACTCCTACGGATCAAATTATCACGTGAGCTGACTATTCCTACAAAGGTGCTCCACCACGTACCCGGTACCCGCGAATGCAGAAATCGTGCACCTAGGGTTTTAGGGTTTATTTGTTAACGTCGCCTTTACGTAACACTCATGTGTGCGAGACAGCGAGAGGCCGACTGCGTGCGTGCGCCTCTTCTTTTCGTATGTGTACTCCACCGTTTGTCTGGTGTCCAAAAAATAATAATAACTACTAGCAATGTGCCAATGCGTTGCCACACAGTCAAAGTAGATTATTACATATTCACCGATTTGATAGAAAAAAAAGTCTAGTTTTGAAATATGTATATCACTAAAAATATGTTATGTTTCACTCAAAATATATTCCTTTGGCGTTTTTGATGAGATAAGGGAGGAATGTTGTTGGTTTCAAGATTCGAGAAGTGGTATATGTCTAATTTCTACTCTTACTAGAAAGATGCCCGTGCGTTTCACGGAACATCAAGATCTTGTGGGAGAAATGGATGAACGAGGGAAGGCCTTATCTGCAAATGTGGTGAAGAGTGTGGGTAAATTGCCATATTTTCCTTCATATCCGTCAGATATAAATCGGACGACCTACATTGCAGGTGGCAGGCCCACCATCATCACCAACTCTATTTTTTATCCCTAATCTTATAAAAAGCATTGTCGGCGATGATCGTGTGCCTGCCATCCTGCAATATAGGCCGTCCGATCTATATCTGACGGATAGAAGGAAACTATAACAATTTTGCAAAAATACCCACACCCTCTCCACATTTGCAAATAAGGCCTTCCTCATTCATCCTTTTCCCCACAAGATAAACTACTCATACAAATGCATCTTGATGTTCCGTACAGCATGGGCATCTTGCTAGTTGTTGCAAAAAGCCCATGTGTGTGTGAGAGAGAGGGAGAGTGGAGGAGGATGGAGTGCATGTGTGACAAAGACACAAGGAGTTTGTGTGTGATAGGTATCAGCTTAAAATGAGGCGATAGTGCATGTGTGCATGACCGAGAGGGCGTGTCCCAAGAAGGGAAGAAAAATATACATAGATACAAGGAGCAGGAGAGAGACATGTATGCGATGGTGGAAGCACGAGTGTGCGGGTATATAAACTTATCTAGAGGCTAGCTAGTCGATAAATGTTTCTGAGAGAAGTACGAGTCGGGGTGCGAAAGCGAGAGTTTTGTGTATGTGTGTGAGAGAGATGGTAGTCGGGAAGGGGAATGTAAGAAGGAGTTGTGTGTGTGTGTGTGAGAGAGAGAGAGAGAGGAGACGGTAGTCGGGGTTGTCTGATCGGTAAACAAATGAATAATGTCGATGCAGGATGGAGCGAAAGGAGACCGCAACAAATGTTGTGTCTCAGAGAGAGAGAGAGAGAGAGAGAGAGAGAGAGAGAGAGAGAGAGAGAGAGAGTAATTTTAGTGGTATGAGTCATATGTAGAGACATATAGGGTGTGTGAGAGAATCCCATAGAGAAAAGACAAAGTGAAAGGCAGTGGAGACTGTGTGTGTGGCGGTGAAAAAAAGCTTAGGTACAGTACAGGAGAGCAGTAGAAACGTGAGAGATAATGAAAACCATGTAATGTATAATGATAGGGAGAGTGTGACACTTCTCAAGGGAGGCGTCGAGAGACCATGTTTGCGAGGATAGGAGAAACATGAAGTGAGCGTGCGGGTGAGCTGGAGAAAAGAGAGTGATAGCTACCTGAAGGAGCATGCATGCGGGAGAGATGGGCGTGAAAGGAGTGAAAAAAATGGATTTAAATATTTGAATTCGAGATGATGATACATGTAATCCATACTCGAACCAAAATTGATCTATCAAACATGCATACTCATATGAATTAACGCACATCTATGTTATTTAATATGTAGATATTACTGATCCATACATTTTAGTAGAACATAATTTGGTTAATTTTTTGAATTCAACCTTTAGATTTTGAGATCGTTGTATTTGTAAATCATATTATACATATAAAGGAGCAGAATTCTTTGTTGTGCTTTTGAAAGTATATATATAAAAATGATGTATATAGAATGTAATTCCAATTGAAAATGGATCCCTTGAAAAAAATAGAATGCAAGCGGGATTGAATTGAGTTGGCACGATAGCGTGCACTCTGCAAAGTTTGAGCGAAGCGGGGAAAGTCGCGATAACACCAAACCAAAATCTACGAGATGGAAATTACTACGCCTATCCCTGCCATGCAAAGCCTATCTGCTGGATTTCTATTGGTTTCGATAGGGGTAGGTTTGTAATTTCACCCAAACGTGGCGTAACCGCCTCTTACTCGGATTCATACATGGTGGGCGCCAAAACACAGTGTGTCCTCGGCGAAATCGACTCCTCCCGATTCATATTCATACGTGTGGTGCCAAAACAAACTCTAAATCGCCAAATATTGATGTATCTGAGATTCCGTCCTATCCCCACCGACTAATGTTGCTGTGATGTAGTAGAAATTTGAAACGGGGGCTAAGTTTGTAAATTTCCTCGCATTTGAGACAAGCGCGCCCTGAATACATGGTTCCCCCCTTCCTCTCTACCTCCATTTTCCCCATTCATACTCCGTGGGCGCCAAAACACCCTCTCCACCCCACCCTCCTCCGTCCGCCGCCATCCGCCACCCCATCCACCGCCATCCTCCTCCACCATGCCGGAGCTGATACCCTGACGCCCCGTCCATTACAAGAGATCGACCTCTCTCATCCACTCCTTCGGACCAGGATCCTTGCATCCCGGCCTCTCGCTTCATCCCCGCCGTCGTCCACCTTGCCGGCACCGCTCTTACGACCGTCTCGTCCACCGCGCCCTGCGCCACCGTCTACCCTCCTAGATCTGCTTCCATGCCGCCGACAGCCATCGCTACCGCATCACCGTCAAATTCTCAGCAGATGCGTACACGGCGCCGCACCAGAGGCGGTACTCTTTCGTATCTGCTCAACTTATTTATCGCAGCAAGAAAATAGATCGCCGCTGCTTTACTCTGATTTCTTGTCTTGGTTGCGAAGTTGCCTTTGTCCGGTCTGCACCTTCAGATCCGCCATGGCACGCTCAACACTATACTCCCAATGCTTATGGTTTTCCCTTTTATATTCCACACTAGTTAAATCACGATAGACTAAATTTCAAAATTGGGTCGATCGATTTTTGAGCTTCGCGGAGTTCGCGGTGCGATCGAAAGGGCTCGGGTGGTTGTCGGGCCTCGACGAACGAAGAAAACTCGATGCGGGTGGGGGTTGGGGCGGGGGTGCGGGGTGGGGGTGGCGGAGGAACACATGCGGTGGGGGCCGGTGGTCCGGCCGGCGGCCTGTGCGGTGTTCTGTATGGGAAGAATCAGAGACGAGGAACAAGAAGGGTTGGGGGACGTAGGATCTTCATCCAACCGCGTGAAATGGTCGAGAGAAAGCTGGGAGTTGCATTCTTAATGCTCTCTGGTTCATCATGTGTGGGCACTGCGCAACCAACATTTTATTATCCAAAATCTTCTTGCTCTTCTTTACCATGTTCCTCTTCCGTTCTTCTTTAATATGTACTCTCTCTGTTCCTAAATACAAGTCTTTGTATAGATTCCACCATGGACTACATATGGAGCAAAATGAGTGAATCTACACTCTAAAATGTATCTGGATACATCTGTATGTGATCCATAGTGGAAATCTCTACCAAGAATTATATTTTGGAACGGAGGGAATATGATAGTAGTATAGTATGTTCCTTGTACTGAAGATGAGCAGGGACATTTGCGGTGTAGAGGTATATCACGGTCGGTTGTGATGGACACTTTGAGCCTCTTTGATTCAGTAGGATCTTGTAAACATAGGAATTGGATTTGTAGTGGCCTGCCCACTTGAATCCTATAAGAATAACAAGGAAATGCAGGGAGCTGTGTAGCCTTTGAGAGTTACACTGATATTAATAGTACCGCACCTTCACTTGAAGAGATGGTATCAAAGAAGCCTTTTAGCCGTCTTGGCAATACTAGCACATATATTCCAGCAAGTTCCACTTTGCTGATTTTACTCGATGCTTAAGGTTTTCCCGTTATATCTACACTATGATCTGTGTAGCTGCTCTGTGTCGCACTAGCAGCAGTCCACTCTTGAAGCTAAACACTGCAATGACTTACGAAATTGGCACCAAGGCATTGAGTGCCATTCTGGATGCAATGAAACTCATACGCTCCCCACGTGTTGATTCTTGTTCAGAATATGATCCTAATTACTATTCTAACCTCGAGGAGTCAAAGGCAGATGGCCTATCCTGTTCACCCATCAAGGTGGCTGTTCTAATTTGGCAATGTTTTATTGATTGCGGGTATCTTGCATATGTTGTCTTGCATTTCTTCTACTTTGTTGCACCGCCATCTGCTTAGTTTACTCATCATATATGCCGAGATGCCATGCCCATCCATTATCAATACATATTCCATCTGTCATCATACCATGTTTTTCCACTCAAATGCTGTTCTTGTGCATTAGACATCAAAAAGGAATAGGGTGATTGCCGAACCTGAAGGAGCACCAGCAAAGTCCTTGAAAATCATGGTGGTGCCGGAGAAATCAGACAGCACCCCACTTATATTGGCTGTACAACCAGTGACACAAAACGTAGGACCGACTCCAGCAGACTGTACCCATACTTCACTGGCCACACCACTAGCCCACCACACAGGACCTGCACTCCAGCAAAAGGTATACCTATTTCATTTTCCATAGCACCAGCTGTACCATAGAAAAATCACACTCCAGCAAAAAGTACAGCAAGTCGACCGGCCGAATACCTATCCCAACTACAGAGACGACCAATTCCTGCATATTGGAACCCCATTCCATTTATTTCCAGTTTAAAAGACAATGCTTTCAATGTTGTTAGGGACTACGTGCATATATTCCCATCATGGGAAGATTATAGTGAAGACAAACACCATTTTCACATCTTCCTGTCCAACTTACGTGTAAGTGCTATTATTCATGGTTACTATTTTCCTGTTGTCTGCTAATTGAACACATCAATGATTTACATTACATTGTTGTAACTAGGCGAGGTCAATCTGGATAGTCATGACGAGCAAAGCTTGCTTGTGCTTTTCAAGGAAGCATTGCAGCGATGTCGGTGTTACTGAGGAAATCACACTTTGATGGCAAGTCTATAAGCGAATTTCGGTGAAGTCTCCTGTGCTAAATTTAGAAGACATTGAATGGAAAAACCTTGTTATGCACTGGTCTCGTTCGGGATGAGGTCTGTCTATGAAATCACATGACAATTTGAACTTCTACTTTTCGCATGTGCCTTACGGATCTTTTTGCGGAAATCTGCTCGAAGAAGAATTCTGGTTTGAAAAGAACGACATGATATCGCAAATATGCTGCCCGCTGCTTTGCTCTTGTTAGTACCTGTTGTCCTATATCACTGTACTTGCATACATACCTGGTTCATTATGTGACAGCAGTATGCATGATAGCTTGCTTATCAATTGTTAGCTCCAAATTATCTGATCTGTATGAATGGTTACATTAGTGTAGAATATATCCAATGCCATTGTTTTTTTAGCTCTGCATTGTTCTTGTAAGTACATGCTGTCCTTTATCAGTGTACTTATAATGACAGGTAGTTGTTCATGTACCATCACTCTGCAGCTTATTTTCCTTTGCCGTCCATTTTCTACACATTAGATCTATATTTACTCTTACCATAAGTTTGGTACTGAAGAAGTTTAGCTGTGCATTGCTCTTGGCTGTACCTTTTGCCTGTATCGCTGCACTTACATTTATAGCTACTTGGTTATGTAGCATCACTCTTCATCTTATCTTAAATATTCTCCATTTTTTCGTATATTATCACATCTATATTTACTCTTAACAAAATGTAGAATAAAGGCAATGCTTTTGAAGAAGATTCTGTGGTAAACTTCTTGAATTGCCCCCCCCCCATCAGCATGGACAAGGCCTTTATAGAGTCCGTCTTCACCAATAATGTAAGTTTGTCCATCTCAAGCCTTCAAACTTTGTTGTATATATTTGGTTAGGCATGACTGCAACAGCTATTTATTTTTGGTGTTTGCATCAAATTTCTTATTTAAAGTTTATTATGTAGTTCATAAACAAAAGTTTGTCCTTTCTCAATTTAAGTTTTCAGTTATACAACCAAGTTCCTTCTTCATACCATGTAAATTAAACTATCTGAGCAAGTGATCTTCTTTTGCACTTGCATGTATGCTTCATTCTTCATCCATAATCCGGTGGTGTGGTGAACCTACCCACTACTGACACAGTGTCATATTCTGCAATGTCTTAACTATGAACAATGTCATATCATTCTACTATTATTTAAACCGTCTCTTTATTTGCCAATCTGAAATGGTATAAATTGACACACACTAACCATTGATACTTATGAGTTCTTGATCTGTAATCTAGTGTTGTCGTGAAGCTGCCAACTCCTTCACAATGTCATTTCCTGCCTTGTCTTGACCTGAACAATACCATATTGTGTTAATGCAATTTTAAACTGTGTCACTTTATTAAATCGATAGAAATGTGATGAATTGTCAGCAATGATACTTTTACGTGCAAAACCTGTCATCTGTCTGCTTGTTTATATTTCAGAGTGAAGAAGATATAAGTGTTGAACAAGCGCAGTCTCATCATCTTGCTCAGCTGCTTGCGCTGCAGCTCCCCAGCAGGGCTAACCTTTCTTGAACTCTATTGAAGTGCTGTCGGTTTTGTATATTATTTTGTCGGCGTGTTTATTTGAACTGGTGGCGATCTTTGATTCCTAGTGTATGTAATCTGCCGTCTACTTGTGCTTTATTATCATAGTGGTGAACTTTGATGCCCAGTGGATGTAATATGCCGTAATTTCTTTATTGTATACTCTAGGTTTTTTCTTATTCATGATGCTGCAGTTATTTTACTGTATATATATCTTGTCTTCGCAGTAAACCGGCCAAACCGTAAAATTACTGTACATAATCGGGCCGTCATGCAATCATGATGTAGGTTGGGCCTGAAACGTGCCGAACAGCTCACGGGCCGGCAGCAGCCCGAAATGAACCCCGGCCCATGATTATGCGAATCAAAGCACGGGCTTTTAACATGCCAAAATTGTCTCGGTCCTTGTTTGGCCCAATCAGATATCGGCTGCGAACAGGCCGGATGCAAATCGGGCCGTAGTTAGGCCCAACTATATGACGTGCTTTTAACAGGCCGAAATTCATATAGGGCCGAAATGTTAAACGGGCCCTTAACAGGCCAAAACTAATATTAGGCCGAATTACTCAGTGGGCCTTTAGCAAGTGGGCCCAAAAGCATAGTGTCCAGTTGACGGGCCGAATCTGATATGGGCCATAATTGAGCCCAAAGCCTCTTAAAGGGCCGGACCTGATCTGGGCCGTAATTTGGCCCAAAACGTGGTAGGCTTATAACGGGCCGGATCTCATATGGGCCACTTTTAGGCCCGGAACGTGGCAGGCCATTAATGGACTGGATCAAATATGGGCCGGCATTTGGCCCAAAACATGGCAGCCAGTTAATGGGCCGACCTTGTAGGGTCCTCAAAATCTTGTGGGCCTACAGCTAGGCCGGCTCATTAATGTCGGCAAAATCTCGTGGTCCTTTAGCTGGGCCGACCCATTATGATCCGCAAGAATTTTGTGGGCCTTTACCTGGGTCGGCCCATTATGGCACACAAAAATCTTGTGGGCCTTTAGCTGGGCCGGCCCATTATGGCCCGCAAAATCTTGTGGGCCTTTACCCGGGCCGGCCCATTATGGCCCGCAAAATCTCGTGGGCCTTTAGCTGGGCCGGCCTATTATGGTCCGCAAAATCTTGTGGGCCTTTAGCTGGGCCGGCCCATTATGGCCCGCAAAAACTTGTGGGCCTTTAGTTGGGCCGGCCCAATTAAACTTGATGGGCCGGTCCACGTGTCAACATATCATAGGCGCGTCTCGCCCATTGGATGAGTGACACCTGTGCCAACGCGGACCTGACACGTGTCTCCTCCAGCCAATGATGATTTTACACGTGGAAAATCCCCGTTGGTCGGGGCTGTTAACGGGTTATTGGATCCAAAATCCGACCCGATAGCTTAACGGTGTTCCGTTACGGTGGATGCCATGTGTCGGTCACCCTTGACGAAAGCACTTCTGTGACGTGCGATTTATCGTCATGGAAGTGGACACTTCCGTGATGATAATTTTGGTAATGTAATGGAACACTTCTACGACAGCACATGTATGACTATCTTGATTCTGTCATTAATTTGTCATGGATGTACATGCATGACAAAAAACGCGACTTACTATGACAAACACGTATCATCACGGAAGTGTATTTTTTTTGTAGTGAGAAGAAGAATTTAGTCAGTCTAAGTGACTGTGTACTTCAAATGACATATTTTGTCCCTAGCCGGATTGTAAATCATTTGTCATGGCGGACCTTTTCGCTTCAATCTCCGGACCCGACAGTCCGGAGTGTATCCGAATACCCGCTCAGTTATTTAAAAACCGGGGTACGCGTGGAAACCAGGCGTAGGGGTCATAAGTGCTTGAACAGACAAGTACCCAACTAGTTACGTTATATTACATGGATAGTAAGAAACATCTTCCAGGGAGAATAGTTCCGTTAAAGGTTCCTTTCCCTGGGTACGCATGCATTAATGTGCATGTCCGAACTGCAAAAAGAGACGCAAGATATAAACATCTTGGGGCATGTATTACAATAAATAAAAGTCATCTTTTGTTCACCGACCGAATATTCCCTTAAGAACGCTAGCTTTCGGCTTCCAGTTTAAGGTACACATCCGGCTGACCCGGTAGTAACAATTGCAGAGGTGCTCCCCTTATGCCCTAGCCGAATTAAGGAGAACGTAGGGCATAAACGCAAGAGCCAGGCAACCTAGCTTGGCCAAAACTTAAGTCATATCGATGCATATAATGGCGAAGAAAAGGTACATGTGGAGAAGTAACACATGTGCGGGGGGCATAATGCCCTGAACATAATTATATTAAGCTTCTTTATAAGAAGCCCCCGGGTATAATGAGCACGTCTAGCGCGTCAAGATTGTGTAGTCAAGACACATTTTAACCTTTTGAGGCTGTGAGAAAAAGGGGAGAAAGAAAGAAAGAAAAGACAGATAACGGATATAAAAAAATTGACGGAGGTAAGGAGACGAACACATAGTCCGGCACTAGGCGTAGAACCTTCGGAGTCTGGTCGCATTCCATGGGTTTGGCTCGAGTCGATTGTCCGATGCATCACACAGATGGTACGCTCCACCGCTGAGGACTTTGTCAATAACGAAAGGACCTTCCCATTTGGGCTTGAGTTGTTCTTTTTCTTCTCCGGTAGGCGTAGAACTAGTTCGCCAACGTTATAAGTTTTGGCCCGTACTTCTCTTCTTTGATACCGTTGAGCCTGTTGCTGATAGAATGCAGAGCGGGCTTTTGCCACGTCACGCTCCTCCTCCAGGGCATCCAAACTGTCCTGCCGATCAAGCTCGGCTTCTTTCCCTTCATGCATGCGCACTCGAGGTGAGTCATGAATTATGTCGCAGGGCAGTACCGCCTCTGCGCCGTACACCATAAAGAATTGTGTGTATCCGGTAGTGTGATTCGGTGTGGTCCGTAGCCCCCATAGTACGGAGTCGAGCTCCTCGACCCAGTGCGTATCTGATTCCTTCAAGGATCGCACTAATCTGGGTTTAATGCTTCTCATAATGAGACCATTTGCCCGCTCAACCTGACCGTTTGTTTGGGGGTGATAGACAAAGGCATAATCGAGCTTAATGCTCATGTTGCCGCACCAAGTTTTTACCTCGTCGGCTGTAAAGTTGGAGCCGTTATCGGTGTTGATGTTGTGGGGGACACCGTAACGGTGTACAACCCCGGATATAAAGTCTATCACTGGTCCGAATTCGGCCGTTTTAACTGGTTTGGCCTCTATCCATTTGGTGAATTTATCCACCGTGACCAATAGGTATTTTTTACTTATGGCTTCCCCCTTTAAGGGGTCCGACCATATCTAGCCCCCGGACCGCAAAGGGCCAAGTAATGGGGACTGTTTGGAGAGCGGTAGGTGGCATATGGCTTTGGTTTGCGGCTTCTCGCAACCGGCCTAGCGTTGAGCGAGGTCTGTCGTGTGCTCGGGCCGTCGGCCAGTAAAAACTAGTACGGAAGGCCTTGCTTACAAGGGCTCGAGCTGCGGCGTGGTGGCCGCCCAGTCCAGCATGAATTTCTGCCAAAAGCTGGCGTCCTTCCAATTCGGAGATGCATCTTTGAAGTACTCCGGTAGTGCTTTTCTTATAAAGCTCTCCCTCGTGGACCTTGTAGGCTTTAGACCGCCGTACAATGCAACGTGCCTCGTTTGGGTCCTGAGGGAGTTCTTGCCTAATTAGGTAGGCCAAGAAGGGTTTCGTCCACGGGGCGATTGAGGGAGTCCTGGATTAGGGGGTATCCGGACAGCCTGACTGTGTACAACGTCCGGACTATTGAAGCGCGAAGATACAAGACTCAAGACTTAGGCCCGTGTCCGGATGGGACTTTCCTTGGCGTGGAAGGCAAGCTTGGCGATCCGGATATTATATTTCCTTCCTTGTAACCGACTCCATGTAAACCCTAGCCCTCTCCGGTGTCTATATAAACCGGAGAGGTTGGTCCTTAGAAGGCCGATCACAATTACAATCATACCATCATAGGCTAGCTCTTAGGGTTTAGCCTCTACGATCTCGTGGTAGATCTACTCTTGTACTACCCATATCATCAATATTAATCAAGCAGGAAGTAGGGTTTTACCTCCATCGAGAGGGCCCGAACCTGGGTAAACATCTGTGTCCCTTGCTTCCTGTTACCATCAGCCATGATGCACAGATCGGGACCCCCTACCCGAGATCCTCCGTATTTGACACCGACATTGGAGCTTTCATTGAGAGTTCTTCTATGTCGTCGCTGTCACGTTCGATGGCTCCTTCAATCATCATCAACGACGCTGTCCGGGGTGAGACTTCTCTCCCCGGACAGATCTTTGTATCCGGCGGCTTCGCCCTGCGGGCCAATTCGCTTGGCCATTTGGAGCAGATCGATAGCCACGCCCTTAGCCACCAGATCAAGGTCGGAAAGTTGAACTGCACGGCGGACATCCACGGAGACTAGATCTTCGACGGATTCGGGCCTATGCCAAGAGCACCGGACAGTCACGACGAGCACGGCTTGGACCTTCCATCGGACGAAGCTCGGGGTTTCACCCCCGCAGTAGCCTCGGACTCAAATCCGGAGCAGGCTGTGTTGCCCAAAGACGGGGGGCTGGACCCCGCCCCACAGGTCAAGCGCTCATCGGCGGTAGAGCCGAACATGGGCCTTACCCCTGTGGTGGCCTGTGAATCCGGACCCCCGGATTCATATCCGGACGTTGGTTCCGGTCCGCGCACTCCCGATCCAGTCGAGCCAGGTTGGGCTCCGGTAATGGAGTTCAGCGCTGCGGATATCTTCCAGCACTCACCCTTCGGCGACATGCTGAACTCATTAAAGTCTCTCTTTGTCGAGGCTCTTGGCGAACTATGTCGGCTCGAGTGGGAAGCGGCGATGAAGGAATTCTTTGCCCACCCACCACCCACGTCATTGCCACGGTCGATGATTTGACCGACGTGATTGACTTTGACTCCGAAGACATCGATGGTATGGACAACGATGGAGGAGAATCACAGGAGCCACCGCTCACTGGGCGGTGGATAGCCGCCTATCCCCATGATATATACATGGCGGACACTCCGAAGGAAACGAATGGCGATGAGGTAGCGGAGGATAATCCCGAGGGGAAGAGGAAAGCATGGGCATCGTCGGTGCCGCTCCAAGCCCCGCCACAGGAATGCCGGCCCAGAAGTCGAAAACAATCCGGATGGCGCCGAAGATGAATATAACCCTAGTCGGCTTGCCTTTCAGAGGGCCGGACTGGCCACTTTGGGATACTTGGAGAGGGACAACTATACGCCCCCCTCCGAGGACAAGGCAAGCCTCGGCAGTGAAAAATTCGGCGTGCCTGAAGATCCAGTGGAACAAGCTCGCTTCGAGCGACGGTCATGGCCACGGCAAAGAGCCTGGAAAGGAAGCAACAACAGCTTAAAGCTGACCAAGATTCTCTGGTGGACAGATGGACCAGGGTCACAGCCCTTTGAAAGATCTGGACGGACCGCCCGACAAAGGGCACCTGAGCACAACCGGCCACCCCAACCTAAGCAAGAGAACTCAAGGCACATGCCCCGACGTCAACACACCACTACGGTCCAAAACAGTACGAAGGACAAAAGAAGAAGGATCCTCAAGCCTCGGTGCAATGGTCATAAGCATCAAAACAGGAAGGCTGGTGCTTATTCCAGCAACTCCCAGTCCGGTTAGCAGACAAAGAACAGTGGGGCCGGACAGTGAATCCGCTCCACCTTCTTTATCCATCCCCGAGGTCACGACGAAACATGATTAAAATGTCTCCCTCATGACATGCCAGCTAAAGCATGAACAGACAGAGTGTGGCTATAACTTACCGAGCTTCGAGAATGGGATGATTGATACCCATGGTCCTCGGCGGGCCCCGGCCACTATTTGCCGGACTTAAAGAGCACCTTCCAGATATCCTCGTGGGAGGAATCATAAAGCTCCCAAAGGGTTTGGTGCTCGGCTGGATCGAACTCCCACAGGGTACAAGCTCAGCGCTGACAGGGGAGGACCAGGTGAGCTAGCATCACCTGGACTACGTCGACGAGTTTGACGTCCCTATCGATCACACCCTGAAGGCGCGTTTGGAGCAGTAACAGCTCATCGGACAAACACCAGTTCGGGCCCTTCTCGGGCCAGGACGTGAGCCGTAGTAGAGCTCCGGATCTGAACTCTGGAGCTGCCGCCCACTTTTTGCCGCGTGGTTCGGTGATATAGAACCACTTCTGCTGCCACTCCTTAACGGAGTCGTTGAAAGCGCCCTTCGGCCAAACGGCCTTGGGCATCTTGCTCACCATGGCGCCGCCGTACTCGGTGTGTTCGCCACTCACCACCTTGGGCTTTACATTAAAAATCTTCAGCCACAGGTCGAAGTGAGGTGAGATCCGAAGAAAAGCCTCTCACACGACGAAGACAAGACAATGTCGAACACAAGACTGCACGCCAGACTCATCGTCATTGAAGCCTAGTTCAGGGGCTACTGAGGGAGTCCTGGATTAGGGGGTATCCAGCCAGCCGGACTATGTACAACGTCCGGACTATTGAAGCGTGAAGATACAAGACTCAAGACTTCGGCCCGTGTCCGGATGAGACTTTCCTTGGCGTGGAAGGCAAGCTTGGCGATCCAGATATTATATTTCCTTCCTTGTAACCAACTTCATGTAAACCCTAGCCCTCTCCGGTGTCTATATAAACCGGAGAGGTTGGTCCTTAGAAGGCCAATCACAATTACAATCATACCATCATAGGCTAGCTCTCAGGGTTTAGCCTCTACGATCTCGTGGTAGATCTACTCTTGTACTACCCATATCATCAATATTAATCAAGCAAGAAGTAGGGTTTTACCTCCACCGAGAGGGCCCGAACCTGGGTAAACATTTGTGTCCCTTGCTTCCTGTTACCATCAGCCTTGACGAACAGATCGGGACCCCCTACCCGAGATCCGCCGGTTTTGACACCGACAGCGATGACATCCATAATCGCGTGGGCCGAAGGCGCTATTTCGGTGGTGGAGCCTCCGATAATGTCAGAGTGTTCGGGATCTGGTGTTGTGGCCGGATCCGGACTGTTGTTGCCGGTCTCTCCTTTCCATTCCATGGATGGCTTAAACAGCCTTTCCAAGAAGATATTAGGTGGGACAGGGTCACGCTTAGTGCCGACGCGGGCGAGGGTATCCGCCGCTTGATTGTTTTCCCTGACCACATGGTGGAATTCAAGCCCCTCGAACCCAGCTGACATTTTGAGGACGGTGTTGCGGTAAGCCGCCATTTTTGGGTCCTTGGCGTCAAAGTCTCCATTTATTTGAGATATTGCGAGGTTCGAATCCCCACGCACCTCTAGGCATTGAATGCCCATGGAAACTGCTATCCAGAGACCATGCAACATGGCCTCATATTCTGCTGCATTGTTGGAGTGTCACGACCGGTTTTCCAATAAAAATATTTATTGAGAAACCGACCTATAAATTCCAGTGTGAGGAAAGTCCTCCATACTGGTGGACAAAACCTTGATACAATAAGCCAGTAGCAATTAATATATTACAGGGTCGAGCTGATCTTGCTCAACAAATTATTACAAACACGCCAATAATTATACATAGTGGCGGATATGACCTGATGGTGTGGTGGCATACTCTTGACTCGGGTAAAGTGGTGGAATAACACAATGGAGTGGGTGATATGACTCCTACCTTTGGCGGCTCATCGGCGTCGAGGTGAGGCTCGTGAATTTATTTGGGTAGCGGCGAATATATCACGATGACTAATCCAGGGTGCATACGAGACTGACTGGGATTCCTCTAGGCGTCGGACTCGCTATCGAACTCTTCATCCATGAGATCTCCTTCGTCAGCATCTGGCCAAATCAACAAGCCAGGTGAGTACTTTGAAAGTACTCGCAAGACAGTTCAGACAAAAGATATAACAAATGTATGCATGAATGTGACATGAACAAGTCAACAATGCACGATCAAGTCAGTATAGTAAGGTAAGTAAAAAGGGAATCGGCGGTAGTCTGCTCGAAAACCCAAAGAAAATAAACTAAAGACCGATCGAGTGTCTGAAGCGACACCTCGAAGGGTGAACAATTAAGTAAAGCATGCCACAGTCGGGCGTCTAAGCGACACCTCGAAAAGGGCTTATACTAAAAGAAAAGACATGCGTGCCGCAGTCGGACATCGGAGCAACATCACTGAAAGGGCTTATATCAATAATAAGTAAATAACAATGCCACAGTCGGACGTCTGAGCGACATCGCAGAAAGGGCTTATATCATAAATAAGTAAACACCAATGCCACAGTCGGACGTCTGAGCGACATCGCAGAAAGGGCTTATAATTCATTTTTTATAACTTACAAGAAATGGTACTCACGAAAAACATTCATCCCAAGACAATAAGCGGGTTAGTCCATCCACAGGAAAGGAACTTTTAACATTCATGTGGTTCTCAGGAGTTACTGTCTCCGGGACTGACATTTGACAAGATAAGATGAACACAATACTTGGACATGAATAGAATGAATTCAAGGATTTTTGACTCTGCAGAGTTTGTACTAAAATATCCACAGCCAACGGATTTCCGTAGTCATGAAGGACTAGTTCCGTTTACGGTATTTCGGAGAAAACACAGCTAACCAGTACACACCCATCCTACCTCACGTTGCCAGGAATCACCCTAGACAGCGTTCAAGAAAAACTTTGAGACAGGGAGATCACAATCTCGAATAGCATGGGATCAAATTTATATACACGCGCTCTAAGGGGTGCCCCCCTCTCGGTCCCAACTGGAAACACCCATGCCCCCTGACTGGATGAAAGGCTTTAATCCAGGGCCATGGAACCCTCATCCCGGCCTCTAGATTTGGTGTGTACCAGAAAGTGGTTTGCAACTTACTAAGCCGTATCCCTTACGGAAAACATGTGGTAATCTGAAAGGGAGGCAGACGGAATTTGACTGATTTATGTTGACCTTTGGGTCAGCGATCGGCATAAGGCGGCATGCTACAACACTGCCATCTTACCCATTCTCAAGCCAACTCATGGCCATGCAACAAGTTTCCAACAACTCATGGATTTCCCGAAACTCACTTGCCTCAACTCTTACGAGAAAAATTTTCATCGAGATGCTCATGAACATGCCATGATACTAAATTAATTCAAACATGCCCAAACACTCATCATATCAAAAGTTCAAACATGCTTGCCTGGTTCGGAGTAGTCGGGGCCTAGCTCGGTGAAGTTCGCGGTCCCGTCACCTCCTTCGGTATCTAGGGTATACAAAAAAATGTACGCACTCACGTAAATACCAAGGGGTTCTCAAAAAATATTCCAAATATTTTTCAAATAAATCTGATAAAAAACTAGACAAAATTTTGAAGAGGACAGAAAAAGAATCACTCAAAAATCCTTTCCTGTTTAAAAGTTATAAGTGTTTTGGTCCAAGGACCTTTCTGTAATGAAACAGAAAAGACTCAGGGGGCAGAACAAAAAAGTTCAGAAAACGATTCGGTTTGGAAAGCGTATTCATCGGAATACACTTTTAGAAAACGTTTCAAAATAAAGACAGAGAGGCTGATGGGCGGGTCCCACCCGTCAGGTTTAAAAATTTAAACGGGGGGCTCGTCGGCGCCGAGGGCTGCGGTGGTACCTCCGTGCTCAGGGCACCATTCTGCGTCGGTGGGTGGTGGTGGTGGTCGCCGGCGAGTACCACGTCGACAGCGGTCCTTGCTCCGGCGGACGGCGATTCGGGAGGGGTTGGATCTCGCGGAGAGTGCTGCGAAGAGCAAATTGAGGTGGGGTTAGGCTCTTGGGTGGTCGAGGGAGTCTTGTGAGGTTAGGGCGCCGGGGCGGCCTCACCGGAGTGAATCGAGTGGAGGCCGAGGCGGGCAGGCGGCGGAGTTGGGGAGGGACCTCCTCGAGGTCCTCCTAGTAGCTGGCGGAGTGTAGGTGGCGTGTAGGGATGCTGCGTGCTCGAGGGCGAGCTCGGGGCCCCTTTATAAGCGATCGGGGGTGGCCGTGAGCGGAGTTCTCCGGCGAAGGTTCTGTGGCGCAGGGCTTGGTCGGGTGGTTCAGCGGTTGAGCATCAACGTGGAGGTCTCTGGCTCCATTTAGGCGCTAAACGAGTTTGGACGAGGAGCTTTGGGGGAGTTCGGCGGAGCAGTGGCGGGGGCCCGTCGGTGGCAGAGGGCGCGCCTGTGCTTGCCAGCCACGCGCGCAGTTACAAGGTCTTGCCATGCAAGAGCCACGCGGAGGGCGAGGGAACAATGGGCGGCGACGGGTAGCGTGGCGAGCGGGCTCGGGCCCTCGCTGGCCGCCACGGGTGGCTTAGCCACCACAGAAACCGCCAACGCCGGCGAGGCTCGCCGCCATCGACGCCTGCATCCGTCCAAGGGGGCATGTGGCGCTCCGGCCAGGGAGGAGAGGCCGTGCGTAACGCGCCAGGCGCACTGTTGACAGGTGACCCGACCCTGACGAAGAAACTGAAACTCTGAATTTCTGAATTTACTGAAAGTGCAAAGTGACAGTGCATGCTAGGTGTTCGACATAATGATTTTGGTATGTGGGGATTTTTCCTTGAGCTGATTTTTGGTGGAGTGGCTTCTCATTGCAATTGGAGGTTGCATGAATTTTGGTGGAATTTTTGGAGAAGAGGAGATATGAATTTCACCAAATTTGACAAATCTGGTCCAAACTTGCAGAAGCTGAAACTTGAAAATTTTGAAAAGAAGAAGAGTGGATCTTGATGGTTCTAGGTTGTGGGTGCTAGTGACTATCCAGAGTAGTTGTTTTGAGAACGAAACTCAAAGGCATTTAGGTACTTGCTTTCCAAATCACCTAGGCTCAAAATAATGGACAAAATTGTTTTGGGAAAAGAATTTAATGAAATAAAATCCAAAAATGAGTTGGACTTGTTGGGACAGAATATTTGAATTGTCCCAAAGGGGAAGGAGGAGTTTTGGGAAGATTTACCACATGAGGCATGGTAAAACTATGGGTGGATTCAAAATAAGAGAAGACCCAAAACTCCTAGGGTTTTCTTTATTAAAAGAAAAAATAAACCACAAAGAATAAATTGAGAGGGAGAGGATCAGAGGAAAGGTTTTTAATAACCAAACACCAAAGTTGAAGGAGATGCCCAAGTAAAATCTTTTGTCAAAGGAAAAATTCTTGAGAGAAAGAGATTTGTCGAAGGGTTTAAATGACCTCCTACAAAACCAACAAGGTTTTTGCTGAAAACCAAAACAAAAATTTTTGGAGTGTCACATGGAGTCTGTGTATAATATTTGGAGTATGTATTGGACTGTATCTCCGGTGGGGGATGTCAGGACGATGCCCGCCCCTAGACCAGCCAGCATCTTAGAGCCGTCAAAGTGCATGATCCAATTGGAGTACGCGCTATACTCTTTAGGGTGTTCGGCTTCTGTCCATTCGGCCACGAAATCAGCTAGTACATGTGACTTAATGGCCCGCCATGGTTTGTATGTTATGTCGAACGGGAGGAGCTCAATAGCCCATTTAGCAATCCGGCCCGTGGCATCGCGGTTATTTATTATGTCATTGAGTGGTATTTTATAAGCCACGGTAATTGAACACACTTGAAAGTAGTGTCGTAATTTCCGGGATGCCATGAAGACCGCATATGCTATCTTTTGATAATGTGGGTACCGTGATTTGAATGGGGTGAGGACAGTGGATACATAGTATACCGGCTTTTGAAGCGGGAACTTATGTCCGTCCATCTATCGTTCGACGACGAGCACTGCGCTTACGACTTGGTGTGTTGCCGCTATATATAACAGCATTGGTTCACCGACATTTGGCGCGACCAAGATTGGGTTGGTGGCCAATATGGATTTTATTTCTTCCAGTCCGGCCATGGCCGCATCCGTCCACTCGAAGTGTTCGGTGCGTCGAAGAAGGCGATAAAGGGGTAGTGCCTTTGCTCCTAATCGGGAGATAAAGCGGCTTAAGGCAGCCACACATCCAGTTAATTTCTGGATTTGCTTGAGGTATGTTGGGATAGCCAAGTGTGACAGATCTCGGATTTTAGCCGGATTTGCTTCAATTCCTCTACTGGAGACGATGAAGCCCAAGAGCTTTCCGGCGGGCACGCTGAAAACACATTTTTCCGGATTGAGCTTGATGTCATATGTTCGGAGATTGTCGAACGTGAGCCTGAAGTCGTCTATTAAGGATTCGACGTGTCTGGTTTTGATGACCACGTCATCTACATATGCCTCCATTGTTTTGCCAATTTGTGTTTCCAGGCATGTCTGAATCATGCGTTGATAGGTTGCACCGGCGTTTTTGAGCCCGAAAGGCATGGTGTTAAAACAGAAGGGGCCGTATGGAGTGATAAATGCCGTTGCGGCTTGATCGGACTCCGCCATCTTAATTTGATGGTATCCGGAGTATGCGTCGAGGAAACACAATGAGTCGTGTCCTGCGGTAGCATCGATAATTTGATCGATGCGGGGGAGAGCGAAGGGATCCTTGGGGCAAGTCTTGCTAAGGTCCTTGAAATCGACACATAGGCGGCAGGATTTGTCCTTCTTTGGTACCATCACCAGGTTTGCTAGCTATTCCCGATGTTTTATTTCTCTAATGAATCCAGCATCAAGTAATTTTTCTAGCTCATCTCCCATGGCTTGTCGCTTAGGCTCAGAGAAACGCCGAAGAGTCTGCTTGACCGGCTTGAATCCCTTTAGAATGTTAAGGCTATGCTCGGCCAGCCTGCGTGGGATTACTGGCATGTCTGAAGGATGCCAGGAGAAGATGTCCCAATTCTCGCACAAGAACTCCCGTAGTGCGGCGTCTACTGTGGGGTTTAGTTGTGCCCCGATGGATGCTATTTTTGCACTGTCCGTTGGGTGGACTTAGAATTTGACTATTTCATCCGCTGGTTTAAAAGAGGTGGACTTGGGTCTTTTGTCGAGTATCACGTCGTCCTTGTCCACTGTGGACCGCATCACAGTTAGTTCTTTGGCCGCAAGGGCTTCAGATAACACCTCGAGGGCTAGTGCGGCGGTTTTATTTTCGGCGCGGAGTGCTATGTCCGGATCACTAGCTAGAGTGATGACTCCATTGGGCCCGGGCATTTTGAGCTTCATGTACCCGTAATGGGGTATAGCTTGGAAGATCGTGAACGCCTCCCGCCCTAAGAGGGCTTGGTATCCACTACTGAACGGGGCCACTTGGAATGTGATTTCTTCGGACCTATAATTTTCTGGCGTGCCGAATACCACATCTAGTGTGATTTTTCCTGCAAATCGTGCCTCCCGACTAGGTATGATTCCTCTAAAGGTCGTGCTGCTTTGCTCAATGCGGCTCTTGTCTATTTCCATTTTTCGAAGGGTTTCCTCATAGATGAGGTTTAATCCGCTGCCACCGTCCATGAGCACTTTAGTAAGACGGAAGTCGTCTACAATTGGACTAAGGACCAAGGCGGCTGGTGCTCGGGCTGTTCGGAATTTAGGTTCGTCACTGGCATTGAAGGTTATAGCAGTGTCGCTCCATGGATTTATTGCTGCTATGTGGCAGACTTCGGCAAGGCTGCGGAGTGCACACTTACGCCTACTCTTTGAGGCGAAGGTCTCGAAGACTGTCAATACTGTATTGTTATTTTCCACGGGATGGTGCTCTATTGCATTGTTGATGAGGATATCCTCGCCACTCTTGGCCACCTGCCGGAGTACCCAACATGCTCTAAGGCTATGTGTTGACATGGTATCCGCTGTACTGTGAATTTTGCATGGCCCATTGGGCCATCCCTCCAATACGGTTCCACGCCCTGTAGTGGGCTTTTGTTTCTTTGTAATTGGATCGGGTGACTTACGAGAGTACAACCTTTTAGTTCCGACGGGGGGTTTGGTGAGGGCCGGAAGATCCCAGAATTTTGTTTGGGTTTTCCAGGCGCTTTCCATCGTACAGTACTTCTGTACTATGGGTGCCAAGTCGGCGAAGTGTGCTATGTCATGGCGACTTATGGCGTTGAGGATTCCCTTGTCCGTCAAATTTTTGCAAAAGAATAAAATTGCGTCTTCCTTGCGACAGTCCTTGACCTTGCTCATTACAAGGAGGAATCTAGACCAATAGAGATGTACTGTCTCTTGGGGCTCTTGTCTAATGTGGGAAAGATCACTTATATCTGGGTGGGTGGGTAGTTTAGGTCTGAACCCTGACCCGATCTGAGACCCAGGGGCGGAGGAGATATTGCCCAATAGATCTGGCCTGCTGTCTGATCCTAAGTTCAAAGCTTGGGCCATGTCCTCCCGCAGACGGGTATCCGGCTCGGAGAGTTTGGGAATCCGGACATAGTTCATCCTCAAGATAGAGGAAGAATTGCTGCGTTGCTCCTCCACCACTGCTATCTAATGGGTGACTAGTGGAGAATTAATCTCCCTTTGGTCGGGTTTAAGCCTGATCCGATCATAGTCCGTAGCGAATCCCAAGGAAGCAATGCGATCCAAGAGCTTGTTCAGGGAAGAGAGCTCCATTGGATCCATCTGCTCGGCGAATCCCGAGCTGATGTGCAGGCTGTTTTCGATGACCCGAGAAGTCATCGTCGGTGCAACGGCCGAACGGGCGGTCATGACGAAGCCGGCTAATTGGAGGGTTTGGCCTACAGCCAGGGCTCCCCCGAGGTGATGTTGTCCATGACAACAAGGCGAGCCATCGAGCCTTATGGGGACGGCACAGTGGAACTCTCAATGAAAGCACAAATGTCGGTGTCAAAACCGGCGGATCTCGGGTAGGGGGTCCCGAACTGTGCGTCTAAGGCGGATGGTAACATGAGGCGGGGACACAATGTTTACCCAGGTTCGGGCCCTCTCGATGCAGGTAATACCCAACTTCCTGCTTGATTGATCTTGATGATATAAGTATTACAAGAGTTGATCTACCACGAGATCATAGAGGCTAAACCCTAGAAGCTAGCCTATGATTATGATTGTTGTTGTCCTACGGACTAAACCCTCTGGTTTATATAGACACCGGGGGCTAGGGTTACACAGAGTCGGTTACAAGGGAGGATATCTACATATCCGAATTGCCAAGATTGCCTTCCATGCAAAGGAGAGTCCCATCCGGACACGGTACGAAGTCTTCAATCTTGTATCTTCATAGTCCAATAGTCCGGCCAAAGGATATAGTCCGGCTGTCCGAGGACCCCCTAATTTGGGACTCCCTCACCCACGGATACTTGAGGTGACATTGGAGTATCTAGGTCATATTAGGGTTTTGGTTGATTTGTGTCTTAAGGTGTTATTCTAGTACGAACTCTAGGATAGATCGAATGGAAAGAATAGCTTCATGTTATTTTACTACGGACTCTTGAATAGATCGATCAGAAAAAATAACTTTGAGGTGGTTTCCTATCCTAAAATAATCTCTTCGTTTGTTCTCCGCTCTTAGTGACTTTGGAGTGACTCTTTGCTGCACGTTAAGGGATATTTATATGATCTAGTTATGTTATTATTGTTGAGAGAACTTGCACTAGTGAAAGTATGAACCCTAGGCCTTGTTTCAAAGCATTGCAATACCATTTTCGCTCACTTTTACCACTTGGTACCTTGCTGTTTTTATAATTTCAGATTACAAAAACCTATATCTACCATCCATATTGCACTTGTATCACCTTCTATTCGCCGAACTAGTGCACCTATACAATTTTCCATTGTATTGGGTGTGTTGGGGACACAAGAGACTCTTTGTTATTTGGTTGCAGGGTTGTTTGAGAGAGACCATCTTCATCCTAAGCCTCCCACGGATTGATAAACCTTAGGTCATCCACTTGAGGAAAATTTTCTACTGTCCTACAAACCTCTGCACCTGGAGGCCCAACAACGTCTACAAGAAGAAGGTTGCATAGTAGACATCAGGATGATGCATTACAAAACCAGTAAAGAGACTTGCCGGTAACGAGATTGAAATAGGTATGGAGATACCGACGATCGAATCTCGGGCAAGTAACATACCGATGACAAAGGGAATAACGTATGTTCTCATTACGGTTTGACCGATAAAGATCTTCTTAGAGTATGTGGGAACCAATATGAGCATCCAGGTTCCGCTGTTGGTTATTGACCGGAGTGGTGTCTTGGTCATGTCTTAACGTTCGTTGACGATTTGTATTATATGAGTTATGTGATTTGGTGATCAAATGTTGTTCGGAGTCCCGGATGAGATCACGGACATGACAAGGAGTCTCGAAATGGTTGAGAGGTAAAGATTCATATATAGGATGATAGTATTCAGACACCGGAAGTGTTTGTGGGTACCGGGTATGTATCGGGTCACCGGAAGTGGTTCCGGGCAACCCCTGACAAGCTATGTGGTCCTAATGGGCCAAGAGTTGGACATACCAGCCCTTGCGCCCCCTTTGCTAGCCGAATAGGAAGGGGAAGGGAAAGGGGAAGAGAGAAGGAAGGGGAGGCAATTCGGCCTCCCCCTTCCTTCCCTCCTCTCTCCCCTTTCCTTCCCTCCCCGGAAAAGATGGTGGGGGGGGGGTGGACAAGGCCCCTAGTAGGATTCCTCCTACTTGTGGCGCCCCATGGCTGTCCCCCTCCCCCTCCCACTTATATATATGTGGAGAGGAGGTGCCTTGAACACACAACAAACATTGTTAGCCGTGTGCGGCGCCCCCCTCCATAGTTTATGCCTTCAGTCATATTCACATAGTGCTTAGACGAAGCCCTGCGTGGATCACTTCACCATCACCGTCACCACGCCGTCGTGTTGACGGAACTCTCCCTCGACATTTTGCTGGATCAAGAGTTCGAGGGACGTCATCGAGCTGAACGTGTGCAGAACTCGGAGGTGTTGTACATTTGGTGCTTGATCGGTTGGATCGAGAAGACGTTCGACTACATCAACTGCATTAAGCTAACACTTCCTCTTTCGGTCTACGAGGGTACGTGGACACACTCTCCCCCTCTCATTGCTATGCATCTCCTAGATAGATCTTGCGTGGGCGTAGGAATTTTTTTGAAATTGCATGGTACGTTTCGCAACACCCAGCTGGCCCAGAAACAAACAGGGCATAGGAGGGCCCACTAGCGAGCACATGTCACCCAATGCTCTAGCACTAGTACACGATTCTAGGGTTCCGACCCTCTTCTCTCAAGCCGCCGCCGTTGTGCCACAACCCGACACCAACGAGGACAGAGAGAAAGAGGAGGGTGACAACACATCCAGAACGACCACCAGATCATCGGGAGCTCCGGCGCTGGACCAAGCACGCCAGATGCCGGAGAGGGCACGAGGAACTTACCAGATCTGCGACCATGATGAATGACCCTCAACCAGCTAGGATCCACCACCGATGCTGGTGCAGCGCGGCCACACCCACCCGGCAAAAATTTCCAGGTCTGCCCTGCCATCCGAACCGGCAGGGGAGGCGCCGCCGAACTCTGACTCGGAGTCAGAACTCGGCACATCTAGCGCCCAAAATTAGTTGGCACACACCGGCTCGGGAGCCCATCGTGTGGGCGATGACAGCGCTAAGGGAGGAGGGGACATGGGAGTGGGAAAGGATGAAGCAAGGACCAAAGAGGACGAGGAAGGGAAAGAGGCGCCGGCGGCCACCATGGCCGAGACGGAGGGGGAGGGAGGGGGAGGGAGGGGGAGAGGGGAAGCCATCTACTTCACACCATGCGCTCCACACACCATCTTCTTCATGCATCTAATAGTATATATGAAATAAAATTACTTTCTGTAATTTCCTTCTGTATATATTTATTTCCAAAGGTAGCCATGCTTTGTTAATCAGGTACAAGGTTGCATTTGATGTAAGAGCTATCAGTTTTACCTTTATAATGAGGTGCCTACAGATTCTTAAGTGAGGACTCAGGAGAACTATCATTCCCCTACCTTCCATTATTGATTTCTTTACGCAAGTTCCAAAAGGCAAGAATCCTCGTTCTGAAGATTTGGTACGAAAAGCAAGCCGATACTTGGTTGCAGAGTCTTATCGTTTGGTTGGTGTCGTGCTGCCAAAAATATCATGGCTTATTTGAGGAACTTGTGTTGTCAATGTTATAGTGAGGCATATTTCATTTTGTTGTGATATTGTTTCTTTTCACTTAACTTTTCCTGGAGGTAGGGTGCAGTGTTCATGAAATTTACCAACCCAATGAATTATCGGGTAACATGTTTTTTTGCCCCACGATGTTCGTCGTCAAATGTTGCTGCTTGGGAATCTAATAAACCCAGTAAGAGAAATCAGATTTTATGTAAGCTATCTTCATGTGTATGTTGTGAACTAGAAAACTGAAGTTGTTGTGGTACTTTGTCTTCCTGATTAGAGGGCCGCTGGGGATTTCCGCCGTCGTCCTCCTCTTCACGGACATGACATTATTTTCCTGTTGCGGCATATATTCATCTAAATTTATTGGTTAGTTCTTGTTTGTTCGCCCCCTCCTCCCAGTCTGATCTAGTATGTGCTAAGTGTCTAAGTGGTACTGCAGCATGCAAGTGCAATTTAATTAGATGTTGCAAACTTATTTGTGCCAACAAGGTGTGCTATGAAATAACAAGTATATATATATGTGTGTGTGTGTGTGTGTGTGTTTGTGTGTGTGTGTGTGTCAGTGAAAAAAATCAATGAATGGAATGATACAACCTTGTGTATAACAAAGTGCTCGGTGAATCCCCAACAAGTTTATATAGGTCTGAATTAAGAAAAAAAAAATGCTCCAATCAAATATTATAATTTTGAGCCATGGATTTTTTTCCACAATATTAAATCACATAGTATGTCGTCCAAATTACACTACTGGAATCAGGATCTTTGCCATCAGCTAGCTGATGGCAAAGAAGGTCTTTGCCATGAGCATACAGAAAGCTGACGGCAAAGAAAGAGCGGACGACAAAGAGCTTGTTTGTCGTCCGCTAACTCTTTACCGTTAGCTAGCGGACGACACAGAAGCTTTGCCGTCTGCTAGCGGACGACAAAGAGTGAGGATGGTCCACTAGTGAGAACCACCTAACGACCACTTTCTTTGCCGTCTGCTAGCTGACGGCAAAGCTTCTTTGCTGTCCGCGAGCAGACGATAAATAAAGTGGCAACCTAACTGTCGTTCCCCCCGGCCCCACCCCACTAGCTACGCTCTTTGCCTTCTGCTAGCAGATGGCAAAGAAATTAAACCTAACTAAAGAATGGTCGGCCCCGCGCCCCACCCCTCTCTCTCTCCTTCACCTCACCGGCGCCACCCCGATGCTCCCAACCCCCCACCGTCCCTCGCCCCCGACCCCCCGACGCCCGCGCCACCCTGATGCACTCGCCGCCTGTGCCATCTGGCCTTTTCGCTACGATCGCCACCCGACGCCTCGCCGCCCTCGCCGCCCGACTCCCGCCGCCCCAACGCCCGCCACCCCTCGCCCAAACCGCCCGCGCCACCCTGATGCCCTCATGGCCCGCCACCACACTCCCCGCGCCCACGCCCTCGCCGCCCCGCCCTGCCCAGCACCCCGCCACCTCGACAACCAGGCGCCCTGCCGTCCCGACGCCCTAGCCGCCCGACACCCGCCGCCCGATGCCCTTGACCCACTCCGGTGAGCTCCCCCCTTTTTTTTTCTTTTTTTCTACTACTAGTAATTAGGTTTACTTTACTTTTTTTCTACTACTACTAATTAGGCTAGTTAGTACTGTTAGTTAGGTTAGTTTGATTTTCTAGGTTAGTTAGGTTAGTGTCATTCCTCTCATGTCTTCTTTTGTCAGATTTTTTTCTGTAGTAATTTAAGTTCTGTTTTTATTGACTTGTTTGTTTGAGTTTGTGTTTCTGTTTGTCCAGTGCTGAAAAACCTGTTAATCATACCATCTTTAGCGACTGATTGGTCGTTGTGCGCCCATGCTGTCATTCTGCAATTCTGAGGATAAATTGAACATCTTAGCGTAATTTTTCTGAGTAGTTCTGAACTTATGTTGTGACAATCTGCAATTCTGATGTCCACATTGGCTATGCCGTCATTTTGGAGACTCAATTTTATGGCGAAATGTTAATCGGGCTAGAATTTTTCAAATGGGATATCCTTTTTGTGGATCTTGAGTTGCTTACTGCTACTTGTTTGATCATAAGCATAATCCTATTTTCCTAGAAAGCATTGTTTGATGGCTCAACCATTTGTTATGAAACTCTTTAAATATTCTTATTGGAGCTCAGGAATCTGTGTAAAGTTTCTGGTCGATTTTTCTTTCCTAATTGGAGATTGTTGTCTATGGATCCCGGTGATGACTTGTGATGTTAAAAAGTAGTGGCCTGATTCATACATTGATGAGATCTATATTATCACTCTGAGTGATCTGTCCGACAACATATCCAACTTTTTTTATGTTTGTGTTCTTTGGGTGATATTTCTGTTATCCGGACACAAATGTTCATAAATTTTTTAGTTGCTTTGATCTTTGTTGTTAATTTTGGGTTGAAAATCTTTCTCTATGAAGAGAGTACAAGCTGATCTTTGTTGTTATTTGGACACTTTTGCTTTGATTTTTAGACTAGGTTAGTTACGTTAGTTTCTAGGTTAGTTAGGTTAATTAGTTTGTAAGTTAGTTAGGTTAGTTTGTAGGTTAGTTAGGTTAGTTCTGTTAACCAGTTCTAGTTTTAGTTTTACTAATTACTACTCCTAGAAAACAACCATGTAAATTTTCTCTAAATGAGCTTCCCTAAATTTTCTCAAATATTTTTGAAACACTAAAATAATTTTAACCTATTAAAGACCATTTCTGGCCTTAAGAAAAAGCCTTTAATTAGTTAGTTAGTTATTTTTTAGGTTAATTACTTAGTTAGTTAGTTAATTAGTTAGTTAATTTATTAGGTGTTGTTTTCACCCACCAAATTTTTTATTATGTTTATGTTGTACTAATTTCGTTAACACTTTGTCACTGCAGGTGTTGACAGATGGTGGGCGCAGGTCGAGAGCGCTCCGAGCCTCCTTCCTCGGCGCGTGCTGGGAGGGGTGGCTATAGTGCACCCCAGCAGCTTCGGAGAGCGCTCGTAGATAGCAAGACGACACCGGCGGGTGCTTCTTCTTCGGCCGGGAGAGGTCGGGGGAAGACGAAGAGGGGTGGAGCTAGGGGTGGATGATACGTCTCCGTCGTATCTACTTTTCCAAATACGTTTTCCCTTGTTTTGGACTCTAACTTGCATGATTTGAATGGAACTAACCCGGACTGACGCTGTTTTCAGCAGACTTTCCATGGTGTTATTTATGTGCAGAAACCGAAGTTCTCGGAATGACCTGAAACTCCACGGGACGTCTTTTTGGAAAATAAGAAAAATACTGGAAGAAAAATCCACGTCAGGGGGCCCACACCCTGTCCACGAGGGCGGGGGAGTGCCTGCACCCCAGGGCGCACCCCCTACCTCGTGGCCCCCCTGACGTTCCACCGACCTCAACTCCAACTCCATATATTCATTTTCGGGGACAAAAAAATCAGAGGGAAGAATTCATCACGTTTTACGATACGGAGCCGCCGCCAAGCCCTAAAACCTCTCGGGAGGGCTGATCTGGAGTTTGTCCGGGGCTCCGGAGATGGGGATTCGTCGTCGTCTTCATCACCATCAACCATCCTCCATCACCAATTCCATGATGCTCACCACCGTGCGTGAGTAACTCCATCGTAGGCTTGCTGGACGGTGATGGGTTGGATGAGATCTATCATGTAATCGAGTTAGTTTTGTTAGGGTTTGATCCCTAGTATCCACTATGTTCTGAGATTGATGTTGCTATGACTTTGCTATGCTTAATGCTTGTCACTAGGGCCCGAGTGCCATGATTTCAGATCTGAACCTATTATGTTTTCATGAATATATGTGAGTTCTTGATCCTATCTTGCAAGTCTATAGTCACCTACTATGTGTTATGATCCGCAACCCAAGTGACAATAATCGGGACCACTCCGGTGATGACCATAGTTTGAGGAGTTCATGTATTCACTATGTGCTAATGCTTTGTTCCGTACTCTATTAAAAGGAGGCCTTAATATCCCTTAGTTTCCATTAGGACCCCGCTGCCACGGGAGGGTAGGACAAAAGATGTCATGCAAGTTCTTTTCCATAAACACGTATGACTATATTCGGAATACATGCCTACATTACATTGATGAATTGGAGATAGTTCTGTGTCACCCTATGTTATGAATGTTACATGATGAACCGCATCCAGCATAATTATCCATCACCGATCCAATGCCTTCAAGCTTTCCATATATTGTTCTTCGCTTATTTACTTTTCCGCTGCTACTATTACAATCACTACAAAACACCAAAAATATTACTTTTGCTATTGTTACTTTTGTTACCGTTACCACTACTATCATATTACTTTGATACTAAATATTTTGCTTCAGATACTAAGTTATCCAGGTGTGGTTGAATTGACAACTCAACTACTAATACTTGAGAATATTCTTTGGCTCCCCTTGTGTCGAATCAATAAATTTGGGTTGAATACTCTACCCTTGAAAACTGTTGCGATCCCCTATACTTGTGGGTTATCAAGACTACTTTCTGGCGCCGTTACCGGGGAGCATAGCTCTATTCTTTGAGTCACTTGGGATTTATATCTGCTGGTCACTTTGAAGAACTTGAAAGACGCTAAAATAACAATTTATCCCTCAACTACGAGGGGAGGTAAGGAACTGCCATCTAGCTCTGCACTTGATTCACCTTCTGTTTTGAGTAAGCTTGCGACACCTAAACCTGCTTCTGCTATTCATTCTGATACGTCGCATGTTATTGATGATGCCACTTCTGCTATGCATGATACTTATGATGAAACTACTTCTATGCTTGATATTACTGTGCCACTTGGTGAATTTCTTGACGAACAAATTGCTAGGGCTAGAGAGAAAGAAATTATTGAAACTGATTATATTGATGAAAGTGATGATGAAGACTTGCCTGTTATTCCCGAGGGTTATGTTTTTGATAAAGATGCTTCTTTAGCTATTTTAGCTTGCAAAGATAGATACGAACTCAAGAGGTTATTAGCTAAATGGAATCAGCAATCTCTTAATGATAGAATGAAACCTGACCTTGCTTTTGCTACTTCACCTATATGTGTGTCGGTGTACAAAAAGAGGGGCACGCTTTTGTACCCCTTTACCTGTGCACGGGCAGTCAGAGCAGCGCCCACGACCACACTAAGCAGAGCAGGGGAGGTGAGCCAAGGTAAGACCGAAGCCCAAGACAGTCAATGCAACTCCAAGGCCAAGACCACGAAGAGCAGAGGGACGAAGCAGGTTCCCCCGGCAAGACCCTTGCCAGGGCAACCTCAGCATCCCGGCAAGAGCCTTGCCAGGACGGCTCGCCCCACACCAACATAGCGAGCCACCCTTGAGCCCACGGCCGCCAACACCATCGTCAACATGGGGCCAGGGCTCGAGAAGGCACCTCTGTGGTGGCATGCAAATCTTTGTGAAGACATATTCAAGATCAGATAAGGATTAGAAGACGACGATCCTCGGCAAAATCCTTGTCGAGGAAGGCTACCAAGACCCCCGGCAAAACCCTTGCCGGGGACGACAGCACGCCACGGCAAGACCCTTGCCGGGCCACCCGGCAAGACCCTTGCCAAGGACGCCAGCAGGGCCACCACCAGACCCGCGACGATCAAGCTTCCACCGCCGTTTGCCTGCAGCTGCCAGCACAACCAGCTGGGCGGGGACCTGCGTGGCAACATGCAGCTCCCAGGCCAACTCATCAAGCGCCTGCGTGGCGGCATGCAGATCTTCGTGAAGGCTCCGCCACCGTGCCACCTCAGCTGCCTGCCTGCCTACATGACACCGCACGCATCGCTGGCCGGGGCGCGTGTCGATGCGAGGAGGAGCGGCGACGGACGGGACGGGCCTCGCCCCCGTCCCCCAATAAAGCAAGGGGACACCTAAGCAATGCATTAAATGCGTCTTGTCCTGTAATACGAGGGATAACGTCGCAACACTGTATGCCTTTCCACCTCCTGTGTGCCACTGTGGCAACCCCTTTTCCCTATAAAAGGAGGCCCGAGGTGACCAGGAGAAGGATTCGGCTCTTTCGAACCACACGCTGACCACAGCTAGTTCGAGAGCTCAAGAAATCTCAAGAAATACACCCACCAAAGCAGGACTAGGGTTTTACGCATCCTCGCGGCCCGAACCTGGGTAATCGATCCTTGTGCTGTCTAATAGCCCTGCTCTCCTTGCAACCCTGCACCCCGGCAACCGTAGTAGGGATTCTTGTGATTCCATAGGTGTCGTTCCACACCGACTTCTTTGGCGCGCCAGGTAGGGGGCGCAATTGTGAGAATCTGGTCTGGTAGTTAGCCTAGCAGATCTTCATCGCCATGGCCCCTAAGAAGAAGACGGCCGTGGTGATCGGATTGTTGGGAGCCAAAACGCTCGTGCCGGTGCGGACGAGCAGCGGACCGGTCGCGGACAGGACCTGGGCCGCGGCCCGCGAGCACCAGCATCGCCCCGGCAGTCGGAGCCTGGCGAGCGGCGTCGTTCGTGCGTCCGACGAACGGCTACACGCCGCCGGATCCAAAGATGGAGCTGGCCCCCCCGCAGGCAGCGCGGGGCCCTCCGGGGGTGTCGTTGTGCCAACTTCGGGCGGCGCGGCGACCTCCAGGACGCATACACCGGCGACAACCGCGCGCTCTTCCCATGGTGTGCACGCCGAGCAGCGTCACCACGTTGGTGACCCTGGGCACCGCCGTGGGAAGAGCCCTGTGCGTCGTCAGCAAGATGAAGGAGTTAAGTACGCTCGCCGAAGCACTAGTGAAAATGGCACGCGGCCGCTGGGTCGTGACGGAGCTCCTTCTAACATAGTTAGAAGTCGATGCGCGCCGCGATCCACGCAGCTGGCGCGTCCGTAGCTGCTCCTCGACTCCCCTCCTGCTGCGGAAAAACTCGAAGAGTGGAGGGCCACCATCCGGAGGCTCGTCGCCGTCGCGAACAAAGACGATCCGCGACCGGCGGGGCCCTCGGGTCGGCGCTCCACCGAGCCACCACATGCTGGTGCTGGGAGGACCTGGGGAGCTGCGGCCATGGTGCACTCCCCTCGTCCTCGCCAGCCGCCGCGGGTGTCGCCCCGTCGCGATGACGCTTCTGATAACGTCTCCATAGCGTCGTCCGACCCGCGGACCCTCCGCGACCAGCGCCAGGTCCTTCGGAAACAAGCTCACGAAGACACTCGAACCACCGTCGAGCGGCGGGGCGAAACACGCCGCCAGTCGGACAAGCAGGCAGGACCCGCTATGGACCACCCGGCATCGGGGAGCCCCGACGGCCTACCTTACGAGGTGGGCTGCCCGGCTTCTACCCGTGAGCTGAGGCAGTTTCAGTGGCTGTCCCACCGCATGTTCAAGCCCGACGTCGACGAGAAGTACACCGGCAAGACCCATCCGTCTGAGTTCCTCAGCATCTACACCATCACGACGCATGCCGCTGGGGCTCGTGATGACAAGGTGCTTGCAAACTACTTTCCGCTGGCGCTTAAGCCCAATGTGATGTCTTGGTTGATGCACTTGCCGATGGACTCCATTTCTTCCTTGTCAGATCTGTGTCAAGAGTTCATTGGCACTTTCACAGGAGGCCACCAAGCTCATGGCCAGGCCAGTGATCTGCATATCATTCCCCGGAAGGAAGGGGAGACCCTGCAAAAGTACATCCAGAGATTCAGCCGGGTGCAGTACAACATCCCCGACATTCATCCCGCCGCTGTGATTAGCGCGTTCCACCAGAATGTGCACAATCGCAAGATGCGCGAGGAGCTGGCGATGACCAAGGTTAAGGATGTGGCCGAGCTCTACGTTCTGGCCGATAGGTGCGCCCGGGCTAAAGAGGGAAGGAAGTACCCCAGCGAAGAGGCCGGCGTGGAAACCGACTCTACCAATGAAGACGCCGCCACCCCGACGAAGAAGAGCCGGCGTCGCAACAGGAAACGCAAAGGCAAGGCCGTGCTTGCCGTTGAGGGATCTGACGACACCGGTGCCGTCAAGAAGGTCAAGGCAGACGCCCCTGGCAAGGAGATTGCCGGGTGCACCGCTTGCCGGGCCCTGGCGGCCACCAACAAGTCAGGAAGCTCCGACAAGCAATACTGCAAGATCCAACGGACCAAGGGCCACGATCTCCAGAACTGCCGACAAGTCGAGCTGCTTGCTGAGAAGGAAAAGGCTGAGAACGAAAGGCGGGACAAGAAGAAGGACCAGGACGGTGCTGAGGGATCCGTCAAGAAGTGTGGCATCCAAGGAGGCCGCCCCGGCAAGGACAACCAGCAACAGAGGCACGCCCGGGGCCGCGACAAGAAGCAAGAAGACGACGATCACGACGAGGACGACGAGTCTGGTGAGCAAGGGTTCTACAAGGCTATGGAGGCCATGTGCGTCGATGGCGGCGCCTCGCTGAATACCTCTCACCGCCAGCTCAAGCAGTGGGCGCGTGAGGTTAGAGCAGCAGAGCCGTTGTTCGACGCCCAGAAGCCGCTAAAGTGGTCCAGCAGGCCCCTCATCTTTGACGCCGAGGACCACCCTGACCGCACTACCGCGGTCGGGTGTTTGCCATTGTTGGTCTCGCCAACAATATGCAACCTCAGGGTTATCAAGATGTTGGTTGACGGTGGGGCCAGCCTGAACCTGATCTCGCCTGTCGTGATCAAAAGGTTGCAAATCCCTGATGGAGACCTCGAGGAAACGGGCACGTTTCAAGGGGTCAATCCGGGGAGGAGCCAGCCGAAGGGAAAGGTCACACTGCCCGTGACATTTGGAGGAGAGTTGAACTACAAGACAGAGAGGATCGTCTTCAACATGGCCGAGACCCCCTTACCCTACAACGGGATCCTCGGCCGCCCGACACTAGCCAAGTTCATGGCGGCATCACACTACGCCTTCAACATGCTAAAGATGCCCGGGCCGTTGGCCATCATCTCCGCCCCTCCGACAAGAAGGACGCGCTGATCTGCGCCGACCAACTCTACCGGAAAGCAGTTGTAGTAGCTACCGTCAAGGCACCTGCTCTCGCCGCCGAAGGCCCGGGAGGGAAGAAGGAGCCCGGCAAGACCTCTCGCACCCACTCCAGCAAGCGCACCTCTTCGGAGTGTTGTGCTACCGTTGAGGATGTGCCAAAGAGCTCTACCGACAAGAGCAAGAGATCTAGAGCCGAGCCGCCGCAGACCAAGAAGGTGCCCGTTGCGGAGGATGGCACAGGAGGGGCCTTCATCATAGGCCACCCTAGACAGCAAATAGGAAGGCGCGCTCGTCACCTTCCTGTGGGCGAATGTCGACATGTTTGCATGGCAAGCGTTTGACATCCCCGGTGTTTCCAGCGAGGTGATTGAGCACCACCTAGCTGTCTGCCCCCACGCGCGGCCCGTCAAGCAGAAGGTCAGAAAGCAGGCTCTGGAAAGGCAGGAGTTCATCACAGAGGAGATCAGGAAGTTGGAAGCAGAATGTTTGGTGAGAGGGGTGCTCCACCCGACGTGGTTGGCCAATCCGGTAGTGGTGCGCAAGGCGAATGGGAAGTGGAGGCTGTGTATTGATTACACAGATATCAATAAGGCTTGTCCTAAGGACCCCTTCCCGTTGCCATGCATCGACCAGATTGTCGACTCCACGGCCGGGTGTGATCTTTTATCATTCCTCGACACCTACCCAGGCTACCACCAAATCTTCATGACAAGAGAGGATGAAGAGAAGACAACATTCATCACCCCATGTGGTACGTATTGCTTTTTACGAATGCCTTTCGGGTTGAGGAGTGCTGGCTCAATGTTTGCAAGGGCAGTCCAAATTGGTTTTGAACCTCAGCTACATAGAAATATGGAGGCCTACATGGATGACATAGTGGTCAAAACCAAGGATGGACCAACTCTTGTGCAAGATCTGGATGAGACATTTGCTAACCTGCGCAAGATCAACCTCAAGCTGAACCCTGAGAAGTGCGTCTTCGGCGTTCCGTCTGGCAAGCTTCTCGGGTTCTTTGTGTCACAGCGCAGGATCGAGGCAAACCCATACAAGATCAAGGCTATTGAGCAGACTGAGACGCCCAAGAGGATCAAGGATGCGCGTCGGCTCATCGGCTGCGTTGCCGCCATGAGCAGATTCATCTCCAAGTCCGTCGAGCGCGCCCTTCACTTCTTCAAAATCTTGAAGAAGGCAGGCCCAATAGAGTGGACCGCAGAAGCCGAGGCAGCACTGCAGGACCTAACAAAATACCTTTCCTCCACGCCAATACTGGTTGCACCTAAACCACAAGAGCCGTTGCTGCTATATCTAGCGGCGACGAATCAAGTGGTCAGCGCCGCACTGGTGGCACAGAGGGAGGTCGACAAGGAGGCAGCAATGGCGGCAGAACCAGCAGATCGCAAGGCAAAGATTCCCCGGGCAGGGCCTGGAGCCAACAAGGCGCGGCCCCCGGCAGAGTCTGGTCGAGAGAAGTGGAGCCAAAGAAGAAGATGATGCAGCACCCGGGTTACTTTGTCAACTCCCTCCTGCAGGGGGTTAGGTCAAGGTATTCCGGCGTGCAAAAATTGCTCTTCGGCCTCCTTATGGCCTCGAGGAAGCTCCATCACTACTTCCAGGCCCACGAGATCATTGTCGTCACCCGCCTCTCGTTGCAACGGATACTGCATAACCCGGATGCAACCGGAAGGATTGTGGAATGGGCCTTGGAGCTGTCAAGCTTCGGTTTAAAGTTTGAAAGTACCTCGACAATTCAGAGCAGAGTCTTGGCGGAGTTCATCGTAGAATGGTCCTCGACGCCCGACGAAGAAATCCAGGAGACCACTCTCCCCAGCAAGGAAGCAGACCGCGACTGGATCATGTACTTTGATGGGGCTTTCTCGCTCCAAGGCGTCGGTGCCGTGTGCTACTCGTCGCAACCACCGGAGAACACCTCAAGTACGTGGTCCAGACGCACTTCCCTAGGGAGATGTCCACCAACAACACCGCTGAGTATGAGGGATTGCTTGCCGGTCTCAGGATCGCGGCGGACCTCGGGGTTAAGAAGCTCATCGTTAGGGGTGACTCGCAGCTCGTTGTCAGGCAGGTCAACAAGGATTATCAGAGCCCATTGATGGAACATTACGTGGATGAGGTTAAGAAGCTGGAGGAACGCTTTGACGGTATCCAGGCGGAGCACGTCCCCCAAGCGGAGAACGACATCGCCGATTACCTATCAAAGCGTGCCGCATTCAAGCTACCTGTGGAACCAGATACCTTTTTTCTACGGTTAACTCAACCATCCGTCGAACCACCAGCGGGGTAGAGCAAGCGGAGAAAATCAGGTCCCGGCAAGTACTTTCCCACCGAGCCCCCTGGGGCTGCCGGCAAGGGTGCTACCGTGGGCGCTGAGCCTGCCCAAGAGCAGCTGACTCCGGCAGGGCGTCAAGCCCTGGCCGTAGAGACAGCCGTTCCCATGACGGAAGAGATGCCTTTGGTCCTTTCCGTCGAGCCCCTGGCTCCAGCATGGGCGCAGCATACCGTCCACTTCCTCCAAACAGGGGAACTTCCTAAGGAGCAGGAAGAAGCGGAGAAAGTAGCCCGTCGGTCCGCCCTGTACTAGTTCGTCGATGACGTCCAGTACCGGAGAAGGCCGAACGGTGTGAAACTCAAGTGCATCCCCCGGGAGGAAGGACTGGAGCTGTTGGCCGAGATACATGGAGGCATATGTGGCACCCACATAGGGTCGAGGGCCCTTGCCGGAAAGGCGTTCCGGCAAGTTTTCTTCTGGCCCACCGCCCTCCAGGATGTGACGGCACTAGTAACCAAGTGTGAAGCGTGTCAGTTCCATTCAAAGAAGCTTCATCAACCAGCTCAAGCCCTTCAAACAGTCCCTCTCTCCTGGCCATTCTCGGTCTAGGGGCTCGATATACTGGGCCCTTTCCCCCGCGCTGTAGGGGGCTTTGAGTACTTGTACGTTGCAATCGACAATTTCACAAAGTGGCCGGAGGTGGAAGCAGTGAGGAAGGTGACTGCTCAGTCAGCCGTCAAGTTCTTCAAAGCACTGGTCTGCCGTTTTGGTGTGCCGAACAGAGTCATCACCGACAATGGAACGCAGTTCACAAGCCACACCTTCATGCAGTACATCCAAGACCTCGGCAGCAAGGTCTGTTTTGCTTCCGTGGCACATCCACGGAGCAACGGCCAAGCGGAGAGGGCAAATGCTGAAGTGTTGCGAGGCCTGAGAATGAAGACCTTTGACAAGCTGCACAAGAGCGGAAGGCGCTGGATTGATGAGTTGCCGGTGGTTCTTTGGTCGATCAGGACGACGCCAAATCGAGCCACCGGCCAGACACCTTTTGCCCTGGTATACGGGGCAGAAGTAGTTCTCCCCACGGAACTCATATACGGGTCACCTCGAGTGCTCGCTTATGATGAGCTTGAGCAAGAGCCGTTGCGCCAAGATGATGCGATGCTCCTTGAGGAAGATCGTCTTCGGGCGGCTATGAGAGTGGCACGCTACCAGCAAGCCTTGCGCCGCTACCATAGCCGCAAGGTTCATGCCCGAAGCTTTGAGGAAGGCGACCTTGTTCTTCGGCGCGTTCAGTCGGCCAAGAATTCCAACAAGTTGACACCAAAGTGGGAAGGCCCTTATCGAGTAATCCGAGTCAACAGGCCTGGTGCAGTCCGCCTGGAGACCGAAGATGTCATCCCAGTGAGCAACTCCTGGAACATCGAGCATCTTCGCAAGTTTTACCCATGAGGCGCGGCTTGCGGGCCTCCCGGCAAGCCACCTTTTGTACAAGCTTTGCCGGCAAAGCATGTGACCCTTTGTACAAAGCCAGGCGCAGACCCTGAGCATAAATAAAATGAAGCGTTGGCGCCCTAAGTTATAGCATGCATGCTAGGTCGAGTCTCGTCCTTGGTTAGGGTTGATAGTGCTTAGCAGCGACTAACCCCTAGTCTAGAGGTCGAGTGCGCGTCTATCTTTTCCTTTTCTGTCCTCCGTTGGTTCGCAGGGCACATGAGCATTTCTGCTGAGCTACTCGGAAAGAAGGAAACAGGCCGACGCCCCGACCCCGGCAAACCAGAGTTGCCAGGGGCTGCGAGCACAAGGATCCAGCCGCGGCAAGATGAGATTGCCGGGGGCCTGCAGATCCAGATAAGTCTTCTATGCTCTGTCATGCATTTTGGAACCGGACTGGGGTATGTGAAACCTCGTTTTTATCTCTAGGCTGTCGTGCTCCCCGTTTTTCCTATACCTAAGGATGATTTCCTGGGTCCGGATTCTGTTGTAGCCGCGGCGGCAAGGAGGTGGGGCGAGGAGCCTGAAGCCCACTTCATCCCTGCCTCCGCCAAGAGCGCAAGAACGGTCGAGTGGAGTGGGGGGACGGCAAGGCCTATTGCCGGGCGAAAAATGTTTATCTTAAACAATAACAAGGATTCGCTCCTTGTCGCGGGATTTACCCGCGAACGAAAAACCCAGCAAGCATCCATTTTTCATTAAAAACATCCCATACTGGTACAGTTCATGCGAGATGAAAAACATGAGCAAGGGGATTACAAGTTTTAAATATAACAAAGGCCCACGGGCTTATAAACTAAAAAAAGGACGATGCCCGTAATCCCTTTCTTGTCCCTCTCCTCAGGAGGAAGGTCAAGGAGGCGAAAGGGCAAAAGGGGCGCCTAGGCGAGCTACGAGCAGCAGAAAGCACCAAGAGAACACCTCGGTGGCCGCCCACGGGCGGGCCAGTGATGACGGTGCCTGGAAAGGAGCTGGAGGACAAGGCGGCAGGACCGGCAATACGCGATGAAGGCGTCGGTGCCCGCGTTCTCCGAGTTGACGTCCTTGCCGCCCGCCATCTTCCTCTTCCGCAGCTTCCAACGCCAGCCGCCCAAGGAGACGGCCTCGAGAAGTTCAAGGAGCTGGCCCCGCCCCGGCAAACCTCTGCCGGAGGAGCGGCCAGATGCAGATGCTGCTGCTGCCGCACCCGCCCAGGCGCGGGGCATCTGACGCCTAGTCAAACTCGTCCCTGCTATCTGCCTTGCTGTCCTCCTCATCACTCTCGCTCAAGGAAGAGCTTCCATCGTCAGAATCTCCATTGTAGGAGCTCTCCACGCAGCACTTCAGGCGAGTCCCGAACTCTCCGAAGACCTTGACAGAGAGTAGGCCGTCCTCCATTAACTTGAAGTAGAGGACGAGCCCCACCGTCAGGTTGTGGATGCGAGCGAACGTCCTCCACCCACGACAAAGGTACATGACTCGAGGAGCCGGGAAGTCGAGTCAACCCGCGTACCCCCATTCCCACAACCCCTCATGTGCAATCCGAGGGATTGGGGCCGGTCACGCTCCATCTCCCGAGCAAACGGGGCGGGAAGACGAAGACGACGACGTGGAGGCCAGCGCGGCCTGAGGAAGAACTCGCGGGGCTGGTCTCCGACGTGGCCTTCCATCGAGAAGGGCATCATTGGTGGGGGCGAAGTCGGTGCGCCGCCCCGTCCTCCTCTTCCCCGAGCGCTGCGGTCTCTGCCCCGGCCTCACCCACGGCCTCGCCCACTCCCCCTTTCCCTCGCGGCCGGCTCCACCACCATGGGCTCAGGAGGAGGGACACGTTGTCGAGCAGCGACCCTCGCCGCCATCGTCGAAGGACCAGGACTCCCTTTCTCCATGGCGAGTGAAAGGAAGAAGCAGAAGCAAGAGAAGATGGATGACAGAAGAGTGCGGGACGCCATCCCCTCTTCCCCCTCCTTATAAAGGAGCGGGGTCGGGGCTCGGTCGCCCCGTTCGACCAATCCAGCCACCAGAGGCGCGTGGAATCGGGACCGACCCACTGCCCCTACCAGCGACGGCCCGGTTTCCTGCCCCCGCCGCTTGCAATCCCAAGTGCATGAGGGACGCGTGGCGGACGTGCAGAACCGAGGGGACAGGCGAAGCGACCTCTCCCCACCCCGTGATCGTGGGAAGTTGATGCCTTGAAGACCGCGCCCTGGCCCCGTTCAGTAAATGAGCCGCGCCTCCACGCCTCTCTCTTTTTACGGGGAAGGCGCGAGCCGCTTCTTTACTGCGACGTGACGCATGCATGCGAAAACCGCCCCACGCATGCCGCCCACGTCACGCACACCCCTCCACGCACGCGGGTCGTGGGAAGCGGAGCGCGCAAAGAATCTTACCGCGGTGAAAACCGCCCCACCTGCCCGCGCACCGTTTTGGGCCTGGCCCAACAACGTGTCGTGCTTATGTGTGGCTTAGGCCCGGGGGCTCCTGTCGGTGTACAAAAAGAGGGGCACGCTTTCGTACCCCTTTACCTGTGCACGAGCAGTCAGAGCCGTGCCCACGACCACACCAAGCAGAGCAGGGAAGGTGAGCCAAGGTAAGGCCGAAGCCCAAGACAGTCAAAGCAACGCTAAGGCCAAGACCACGAAGAGCAGAGGGACGAAGCAGGTTCCCTAGGCAAGACCCTTGTCGGGTCTTGCCGGGGCAACCTCAGCATCCCAGCAAGATCCTTGCCGGGACGGCTCGCTCCACACCAACAGAGCGACCCACCCTTGAGCCCACGGCCGCCAACACCATCGTCAACGTGGGGCCAGGGCTCGAGAAGGGACCTCTGTGGTGGCATGCAGATCTTTTTGAAGAAATATTCAAGATCAGATAAGGATTAGAAGACGACGATCCTCGGCAAGATCCTTGCCAAGGAAGGCTACCATGACCCCCGGCAAAACCCTTTCCTGCGACGACAGCACGCCACGGCAAGACCCTTGCCGGGCCACCCGGCAAGGCCCTCACCAAGGACGCCAGCAGGGCCACCGCTAGACCCGCGACGACCAAGCTTCCACCGCCGTTCGCATGCAGCTGCCAGCCCAACCAGCTGGGCGGGCACCTGTGTGGCAACGTGTAGCTCCCAGGCCAACTCATCAAGCGCCTGCATGGCGGCATGCAGATCTTCGTGAAGGCTCCGCCACCGCACCACCTCAGCTGCCTGCCTGCCTACATGGCACCGCACGCATCGCTGGCCGGGGCGCGTGTCGAAGCGAGGAGGAGCGGCGACGGACAGGACGGGCCTTGCCCCCGTCCCCCAATAAAGCAAGGGGATACCTAAGCGATGCATTAGATGTGTCTTGTCCTGTAATACGAGGGATAACCTCGCAACACTATATGCCTTTCCACCTCCTGTGTGCCACTGTGGCAACCCCTTTTTCCTATAAAAGGAGGCCCGAGGCGACTAGGAGAAGGATTCAGCTCTTTTGAACCACACGCTGACCACAGCTAGTTCGAGAGCTCAAGAACTCTCAAGAAATACAGCCACCAAAGCAGGACTAGGGTTTTACGCATCCTCGCGGCCCAAACCTAGGTAAATGATCCTTGTGTTGTCTACTAGCCCTGCTCTCCTCGCAACCCTGCGCCCCGGCAACCGTAGTAGGGATTCTTGTGATCCCATAGGTGTCGTTCCACACTGACACTGTGTTACCGATAAGGATTATGAATTCTCTGTTGATCCTGATGTAATTACTTTGGTTGAATCTGATCCTTTTCATGATATAGCCACCATGTCCAACAATGATGAGAGATCTCGCTACTTTTATATCCTTAAAATATTTCCGTTCCCATTGAAGGGCGATGCTAACATATGGTTTAATTCTCTTGATCCTGGTTGTGTGCGTAGTCCCTAGGATAAGATTTATTACTTCTCTGCTAAATATTTCCCTGCTTATAAGAAAAAAGCTGCTTTGAGGGAAATATACAACTTTGTGCAAATTGAAGAAGAGAGTCTCCCACAAGCTTGGGGGACGCTTCTCAAGTTACTTAATGCTTTGCCTGATCATCCTCTTCAGAAAAATGAAATACTTGATATCTTTTATAATGGACTAACCGATGCTTCCAGAGATTACCTGGATAGTTATGTTGGTTCTGTTTGCAGGGAAAGAACACCGGATGAAGCTGAAATTCTATTGAATAATATGTTGACAAATGAAAATAATTGGACACTTCCTGAGCCAGCTCTTGAGCCAATTCCCGAGCCTATTCCTAAACCAACTCCGAAGAAGAGAGGTGTTCTGTTTCTCAGTCCTGAAGATATGCAAGAGGCAAAGAATTCTACGAAAGAAAAAGGTATTAAAGCTGAAGATGTTAAGAATTTACCTCCTATTGAAGAAATACATGGTCTTAATCTACCGCCTGCTGAAGAGACATATGATCTTAATCCATTACCTATTGAAGAAACTCATGTCCTTGATAACCCGACACAGGTAGTAAATGTAAATTCTCTCTATACATTTGATGAAGGTGATATTCCTCACTATAAGTCTGCTAGACAATGCTTAGAAGAAGTTTAATAATTTTATTGTCAAACAAGAAAACTTCAATGCTTATTTTGGTAGACAATTGAAATACAATTCAGATACGCTTGAGCACTTGGGTGATTATATGTCTAGAGTTAAAGGTGAACTTAAACTCATTACTAAACATGCTTCTATGGTTACCACTGAAGTAGAACAAGTACTTAAAGCTCAAAATGATTTGCTCAATGAAATGAATAGTAAGAAAAAGGATTATCCTGTTAGAGTGGCTACTAGAACTGGTAAAATGACTCAGGAACCTTTGTATCCTGAAGCCCGCCCTAAGAGAATTGAGCACGATTCTCAGAGAAATAATATTGATGCACCTAGTCCTTCTAAAAATAAGAAAAAGAAAAATGATAGGACTTTGCATGCTTCTAGTGAACCTATTGCTGAAACACCTAAGAATCCAAATGATATTTCTATTTCTAATGCTGAAACACAATCTGGTAATGAACATGAGCCTATGATAATGTTAATGATGATGTTCATGAGGATGCTCAACCTAGTAATGATAATGATGTAGAAATTGAACCTGATGTTGATCTTGATAACCCACAATCAAAGAATAAACGTTATGATAAGAGAGACATTCTTGCTAGGAAACATGGTAAAGAAAGAGAACCATGGGTTCAGAAACCCATGCCTTTTCCTCCCAAACCATCCAAGAAAAAGGATGATGAGGATTTTGAGCGCTTTGCTGAAATGATTAGACCTATATTTTTGCTTATGCGATTGACTGACATGCTCAAAATGTATCCTTATGCTAAGTATATGAAAGATATTATTACTAATAAAAGAAAGATACCGGAAGAAAAATTCCACCATGCTTGCTAATTATACTTTTAAGGGTGGAATACCTAAGAAACTTGGAGATCCAGGAGTACCAACTATACCATGCTCCATTAAAAGAAATTATGTTAAAACTGCTTTATGTGATCTTGGAGCCGGTGTTAGTGTTATGCCTGTCTCTTTATATCGTAGACTTGATTTGAATAAGTTGACACCTGCTGAAATATCTTTGCAAATGGCTGATAAATCAACTGCTATACCTGTCGGTATTTGTGAGGATGTGCATGTCACTACAAAAAAATACACTTCCGTGATGATACGTCTTTGTCACAGTAGGTCGAGTTTTTTTGTCATGCATGTACATCCATGAAAAATTTATGACAGAATCAAGATAGTCATCCTGTGCTTCGTAGAAGTGTTCCATGACATTACCAAAATTATCATCACGGAAGTGTCCACTTCCATGACGATAAATCGCGCGTCACGGAAGTGCTTTCGTCAAGGGTGACCGACATGTGGTATCCACCATAACGGAACGTCGTTAAGCTATCGGGTCAGGTTTTGGATCCGATAACCCGTTAACAGCCCCGACCAATGGGGATTTTCCATGTGTAAAATCATCATTGGCTGGAGGAAACACGTGTCGACTCATGTTGGGACAGATGTCATCCACTCATTGGACAGAAGGCGCCTATGATACGTCGAAATGTGGCACGGCCCAACAGAGGCCCATTCCTGTGAAAAGACCGGCCCGTTGACTTGGTCAAAAGGTGGTGGGCCGGCCCATGGAAAGCCTGTTAACAACCTGTTCGCATATAGCCCATTTACAGCCCGCTAACCCGAGGCCCGTTACGCCCTATCTGAATTAGGCCCAGTAGCATCATCTGGGCCATCCAATATGATTCCACCCGTTTTCTTCGGCCCATGTATGGCCCATGACGTCTTCGGCCCATATGAGGCCCTATGTAACTCTTGGCCTATTAACGGCCGTGGTGAAATCGCCCGCAATGAACAAAGGTATCACTTTACACCCATTAACGGCCCATGGTGAAACTGGCCCGTAATGAACAGTATATCACTTTATACCCATTAAGGGCCCGTTATTCAGTTGGGCCGTTTCCAGCAAATGTTATCTTTCGGCCTTCTCAGAGCCCATTTACTCTTGGGCGCATTTCTAGCATTCATTTACTTACGGCCCGTTATTGTCATTTTCTGCTTGTGGGCCAAATTCAGCCCGTGGTTACATCGGCCCGTTTGTGGTCCGTTAATACGTTGGGCCATTTTCATAGCGTCGTCAAATACGGCCTATTAACGATGGCCCGTTATGGTCATACGGCTCGTATAAGGCCCATTGATGATACGGCCCGTAGAAGGCCCATTGTTTCTACGGCTCGTAGAAGGCCCATTGTTTCTACGGCCCATAGAAGGCCCATTGTTTCTACGACCCGTAGAAGGTCTCGCTTTCTCTGACCCGTAGAAGGCCCATCGCTTTTTTCTGCCCGTAGGGAGGCCGGTGTCACTACAAAGAAATATTAGCCCATGGTTATTGTGGCCTAGTTTTAAAAAGAACTCCACTGACTACAAGCAAACAAATAAACAAGACAACAAGGAAATAAATAAGCAAGCAACTTATGCTAGGCTATCATGGCTGTTACACATATTACATCCACTGGGCATCAAAGTTCACCACCAGTGCAAATATAGGGAACAAAGCAACATATCATATACACTGGTTGTCAAAGTTGGCGACCAGCGCAAATAGACGCCGCAACAAAACAAATCCAGAACTGAAACCACTTCAGAAGATCTCAAGAAACAATATCCTGGGTACCCATAATGCTGGCAAGATGCTTAGCAAGCTTATTAACACTCTCTTGTTTGGCGCTTAAATCCTCCAGCGCTTGTTGTTGCACCAGAAAATATGCATCTGAATTCTGCAGGGACTTCCTCAGTCCTTCAGCTTCCTATCGCAGCACATCTGATTGATGTCTTTCAACTTGAAGTTGAGACTCAAGAAGACGAACTGATTCAGGCAGCAAGTTCGAAGAGCTTGTGCCAGCAGTAGTGGCCAGTAACTCGAACACTACATCAAGACAGGACTTTTGGGTTCCCTCACTGTCATCAAGATAATTTTTATCAGCTTTCTTGGAGACCAACAGGGATGTCTCACTATCTTGAACCTTATCTGCATTACTTCCTTTACCATTGGATAACACGGTACTGTTCTCCAATATTTTGTCCGCATTCTAAAAGAGAAACAAGCAGACACATCACATGTTTACCATGTTGTATATGAAACTCATTTTGGTAAATGAGTTCAGTAGTAAAGTGGACAGGATAACAACATGAAACAAACATATATCTATTTACCATGGTTACTTTATGGTCTATATCATTCTTGTTTTTGTTGCCAAATCAAGATAGAGACACAGTTCAAATAATATTTGTTCAAGACAAAGCAGAATAGACAGAATATATGTGTGGGTAACTATAGAGCAATAACAACACTTGTAATGTGCATTACATGAGAACATAACTGTTTATTCAATTGAAACTGAAATCAACATAGAGTAGGTTACAACAGCAAACTAGTTAAAGAAATAGGTTTAAAATATACCTGTTGCGCCATTGGAGTTTCAATTCCATCCTTCAAATTTGAAAATAGTTGGTATGAGTAAATACAGTAATGCAAGAGCAAAGGAGTATGAACCATAGCTACTGAGAACCTGACCTCGAGAACAAATCTTCTTCTCCTTTAAGCGTTGAGTTGGGATTCAAGTGGTGGTCCTCGTGCTTTAGTCACTGCAGTTCCTTACTAACCGCCGTGTTTGGGTGCTCTATGGTGGAGACGGTCTTGTGTTAACTGGGCTGGGTTACTATCTGCTGGGGTTGGGGTTAGAAGGGGTGTAGCTGGTTCTCTGTCCAAGCTGGCAGGGGTACAATCTGCGAGTCTGGGTTATGTGTGGTGGATCTGGTCCTTGGGCAAGTACAACCATGGTTCTATCTGCATCAACTGGTAGCACTATCTTTTCTGAAGACCGTGTTGTTACTCCCTTAGATACTGCCATAATGCTCTCCAATTCAAATGGCTGATAAACAAGAAAAGTAATTGAAAGTATAGATATTGTATGATAGACAAGTGCAATGGATTGTGGGGAATAAAAGAGGGCATGAAATCATTCATATTTATGTTGTCTAACCAAACAGGATAGCATGACACAATTTCACATATATGATGGCTAACTGTCGGGGAAGCTGATCGGACCCACGAACACCTATGGGACCGGCGGACCGAGCCCCTTTCGGTTCGGTGGGGGGCGGAGGTCGCACGAAGAGCAGATCGAGGCGCCTTACGAGCAGTTTACCCAGCTTCGAGCTCTCCGGAGAGGTAATACTCCTCTGCTGCTTGTCCGATTGTATTGTGTTCTTGCTAGGGAGCGCCGAGAGCTACCAGACCTAGCGTGAGTGTTCTCTGGTTTGAATCAACGAACCCCTTCTCGTTGCGCATGGGCCTCCTTTTATATGCTCAAGGGGTCTCCGGCGGTGTAGCGTAGACAAGGGCAAAAAACGTAAAAGGAGTCGTGGTTGGTACAGCTACTTGTACGGTGTATCATACCTAACCCGGCGGGGGGGACAAAGGCATTAAATGCCCGTCTAAGTCGACTAAACGATTGTAGAAAGGGACCGTCGGGGCGCGCCACCGCTGCCACGATGGCAATCTTGTCAAGACCGCTTGCCACCGCGCTCCGCTGGCGCAAGACTCTTGCCACAGCTACGCTGGAAAGGTCCCATGGCGACATCGTTGGTGGATGTCTTGGGCGCAGAGCGAGTAATAGTTTGCCGCGACAAGTGCCTTGCCGCGGTTGTTGCCTCGTCGCGTCCGGAAGCTTGTCTCTCACCGGGCCTTCCCGGCAAGCTCTTCTTGCCGGGGCCTTGTCTTCTAGGTGCATTGAGTGGCCTTCCCGACAAGCTCCTCTTGCCGGGGCCTTATCTTCTTGGCATAAATACTTTGTTCTTGAATGACTCCAAAGGAACCACGGAGGACCTTGGCGGTCACCTGGCAAGCCTTGCCGCGGGTTGCTGCAACTGCTAGTGCACGAGTTCGGGATACTAGGGTACCCCTACTCTAGTACACTGACAGGAGCCCCCGGGCCTAGGCCACACACGGTGCCGAGCGCTGTTGGGCCAGGCCCAAAACAGTGCACGGGCACGCGCAGCCTAGGTCACGCCGTAACTTGCTCCGGACCCACCACGTCCCCCACGAACAGCACGCGTCGAACGCGGCGTCGTGGGAGAGATCATGGGGGGTTTCTTTATTCAGAAAAGCGGAACGTCCACCCCCTCTCCCTCCTTATAAACAGGGGAAACAGGAGCAGTTCGCCCACCTCGCCATTTGCTTGTCTAATCTAAAAACCACCGCTGCTCCCCTTCTTCCCAAGTGCGAAGAGCAGCGCTCACTTCCATCGCCACCAGCACCAACAACGCCGTCGACCTCCCCCACCACCTCCGCCATGGCTCCGAAAGCCGACAAGGGGAAGGGCGTGAAGTCGGCCGAGGCGCAGCGGGCCATCTTCCCCCCTAGCTCGCCGCAAGGGAGCTGAGGGAGAACTACTACCTCTTCTGGTCGACGGAGGCGCTGAAAGCATCCATGCGAAGGTACTCCCAGCCGCTGCTTCGGAACTAGCCCCAACTGGGTACCCTTTCTTCGCATTGTTCTTATATTGCGGGCTCTGCCCTCCCTTCTCTGAATTCTTCTGCGATATCATGAACACCTACGGATTCCGCCTCCTTGACTTCACCCCCAACGCTGTCCTGACCATGGCAGTTTTCGCACATCTTTGCGAAAACTTTGTCGGAGTCCACCCAAACGTAGCCCTCTTCCGCCACTTCTTCATGCCCCGAGTCGAGAGAGGAGAGCCACTTGCCGGAGGAATTGCTTGGATCTCAAGGATCGGCAAGAAGGAAGCCTATCTGGAAGGAGAGCTCCGCAGCAAGTAGGAAGAGTGGAGGGCAGATTGGTGTTGGATTGTAGAGGAGAACCCGCAGCCCTTTACCGCCCAGCGCCAAACCCCAATAGTGTGCGATAACGATTGGAGCAACTTGGCGCCGGAAGATGCTAGACTGAAGATTGCTGTCACCCGGATCCTGCGCCTCAGGCTTGCCGGACTCATCAGTAAGCGCCGTTGGCGCAAATTTCGCCGCCACCGACGCTTCTTTGCAGAGAGGAGGAGACCTGCTTGGGAGTTCCAGAATGCGGCGGATATCATGAGGCTGCGCCCGGGCCTCAACTTCAATTTCACCGTCTTGGAGTTGGATGCGATGCTCCTGGAGCTGTTCAAGCACGACCTTGATCATCCCGAATGGTTCAGGTTGCTGAGGGGAGTCGTTCCATTGTGCAACAATTCCTCGCTCGACCGCATCCATGCAATGATGCCGTGCGGGTGTTCTTCGACAGCTTGGAAGAAGTGCTGATCCACCCCGACGAGCAGAAGGGCCTCACTCGCGACACCACTGACGACGAGATGCAGCGCATCGCCACCAGGATGGAAGAGGCGGCAGCAGCTGCTGCCGCTGGCGAATTCGGGTTCACCGTGGAGGAGGCAGAGGCAGCAGAGGCGGCAAGCCTTGTCGAGCGAAGGGAGTTTGTCGGCGAGGAGGAGCTTGCCGAACCTGAAGCCGAGTCGAGCGAGCCCGCCGAGGGCGCCTCCTCCCCACCATCCAGCAGCTTGCCGCGAGCGGAGCCCCCAGCTCCACCAAGAAGGCGTCTTCGCAAGGCTGGAGACGAAACGGGGCGGCAGACGGGCCAACAGCCGTCGCGCCGCGCGACGCGCTCCACCGCGGCAAGCACTGTTGCCGCGGGAGCACCTCACGCTGCTGCAGCAAGCGGGCGGGCTCTCCCGAGCCACCGCTGCTCCTCCAAGCGCGTCAAGGGAACCCACTCCTCCGCCTCGTCGCACCGGAGGCGAGCAGAATTGATCTCTCGGCGCTCAGCTCCGGCGAGGAAGAAGAAGAGTAAGCTCGTGTTGTACTTGTATTTCTTCAATTTTGTTGCTTTGTCTTGTATCTGATTTGCTTCATTCTGAACCCTTTCCTTTTCAGGACGCTGGCCTAGAGAGCGTCGAAGAGAGCCAAGACCCCGGTGGTTGTCATCGAGGACGATCCCCCCGCGGCAGCAGGAGGCGCGTCCGAGACCACCTTGCCGGACGCGGCAACTCTTCCTCAAAGCAGCCCCCAGCACAGCCCCCAGCGTAAGTATATGGTTTACTTTTTGCTGTTGAGCGTGCATGGGTGCCCTTTCTTTGCTGATATCTGACTGTTGGTTTGTGTAGGAGCAGAGCAGCCTCACCAAGAGTGCCCAGACGCAGCTCCTGACGTGCCATCTGCGTCGACTACACCGCCAAGGGAGGACCCCCCGGCAAGGGAGCGTTCTCCGGCAAGGGAGGCTTCTCCGGCAAGGGGCAGTTCTCCGGCAAGGGATAGCACCAACGACCCTCAGGTGGATGAGACCGCGGCTGCAGATCCCATCGCAGGTGATCCTCTTGCCTAAAAAACTTCCCTTGGGTTCTTCTTCGTCTGATTTTCTTTTTGAACATTTGCTTGACTTTTCTTCATTTTCTGGTCGTCAGATCCATCCGCTGCAGAGCCGATGGAGACTGAGGTCGCCGGCGTGGAGGACGCACGCGACAGCACTGACAACGCCGCCGCCATCGAAGGGGAGGTTGGCGCTGACGAGCCCGCCGGCGAAGAGGCCGCCAAGGCTGATGCCGCAGAGGCTGGCGAGGGGTCCGGCGATCGCACTGACGACCCTGAGGCCGCAGGAGCGTCAGGCGCTACACCGACCGCCGATCCCTCCGCCGCTGCTGCAGCGCCAGGCTCCGAAGAGCCCCAGCCCGACGCCTATCTGAAGGCCGGCGATGGCGTCTTCATCAAGCTCTCCTGGGCGTCGAGCTCCAGGGCTCCGGTTGAAGGGGAGACCTTTGACGAAGAGCTGCTCGCCTCCGCTGGGCTGACGCTGGTCGACGCGCCAAGCAGCAGCGACGAGTCTGAGGAGGAGCAGCTGTTGAGGAAGCTGATGTCGCTCTACCGCGCCCGACAAGCCAAGCTGGAATCCCGGGAAGCGCTTGTCGCGAAGGCGGGAGCAGACATAGAGAAGCGCGCGGAGGAGCTCTGGGGCACCAACCAAGAAGCTCTCCGGTCCTTGGCAGAGGAGCGGGAGCGACTCACCGAGGAGCGCACAGCCTTCATCCTCGAGAAGGCTGAGGTTGAGGAGCGGCAGCGGCTTGCTGCCGAGAAGCTGTCTGCGCAGGAGGGCAAGCTGGCGCAGCGAAAGATCAATCTTGACAGCCATGAGGAGGAGCTTTCCGCGCGCGAGGAAACACTTGGCGGGGCTCTTAAGGAAGCAAAGGATGCTGCCGCAGCTGCCGAGGCCGCCAAGAAGGAGTTGGAGACGAAGGTGACGCAGCTGGAGGCCAATCTCCAGAAGAGTGGCGAGGAGCTTGCTGCACTCAAGCACGAGCGCGAGAAGGACGCCTACAATCTTGGCGAGCTGCAGGGCCGTCTCGCCGAAAGGAGCAAGGAGCTCAGCGCCGCCAAGGACTCTAAGGCAGATCTTGAGCTGAAGCTGACCACCTTGATGCAGACGCTGGACGGCGCCAAGGAGCGAGAGGTGGCCTTGTTGGAGAAGATCAAGGCCGACGAGGCACTGTTGGCGAGTGCTACTGCCGCCCAGAGCACCCTCACGGAGAATGTGGAGCACTGGACCGAGGGTCTCGTGAATATTGCCGCCGCCATCGACAGGGAGCTAGCGGAGCTGGGGATGGTGGATTTTTGATATTCCTCCGATGAGCACCTCCAACCCAGCGCCAAGCTCAGCTTGTTCTTCAAGGGCGTGGTGACGGCTCTCCAGCGACTCCGGGAAGAGATCCGAAAGCAGCTGGCCGAGGAATCGTGCCAGATCTGCGCGGGAGCTCTCCAGAAGGTGCTGATGAAGGTGGCCTTCCGCAATCCAGGCCTCAACCTCACCGGCGTCCTCAAGTCCTTGCCTCCGGATGCTGATGTGGAAGCGCTCAAGGCCCTTGTCGCACCCATTGTGGACAAGGTGGGCAAGATCAAGAGGGTTGATGGCGACCGTGTAGATTAGGCCGCCAATTTTATCTTTTCCTTGTCGCTGCTGGTCATGTTAGGAGAACGATCTATTAGAGCTGCGACAAGCTATTTTATAATATAACTCTATCTCGGGCAATGATTGCAATGTTATTTCCTTTACTTGATTCCTTCCTTTGTATGTTTTTGCCCTACGCTTTTAGGGAACTTGTCGGTAGCGAGGCACCTTTGCATGAGCGCTGAGTCTTGTAACGTCGGCAGCCTCTTTGGCGGTGCCGCTTCCGACAAGCAACCTTGTCGCAACTAGTTGTAGCTCACTTAAGTTGTTGAGCGGACTCGAAATAAAGTAAGGGCGCATCTAGCTACGAGTTGGTTCCTCCGCGCACAGGTTTTCCATACAAAGTACGGTCGTTCGAGGAAGATAACTTAAAAATTTTAAAAGCTATTGCTCAATTTTTAACAACTTAGCTTTTCTGTCGTTTGCTTCCCGGTAAGGCGAAACTTCCTCGAGCGACGCTTGGTTGCCCACACCATTATCTTCTCCTTCCCCCCGGCTAACTTGTGGGCGAGGGAACCTTCCTTTCTTTGAGAAAGAGAAAGAAGAGAAAATAAAGTTATGGAGCCTTGCGGCTCGTTATTGCTTACCTGGTGTAGGTGCTGCACAAAGTGTCAGATAACGCATGCATTAAGATAATGAAAGCATGAAATTGACAAGTTGTGCGGAACACATGAGCTTTACTTATGCACGGGATCTGAGCCCGGCTTTGTACGAAGGATTACATGCAACATCGGCAAGACTTGTACAAAAGGTGGTTGCCGGAACCGCGACCTACGGGTAAAACTTACGAAGATGTTCGATGTTCCAGGAGTTGCTCACCGGAATGCCATCTTCGGTCTCAAGGCGGATAGCACCAGGCCTAGTGACTCGTTTCACCCGATAAGGGCCTTCCCACTTCAAGTCAACTTTTTGGAATTCTTGGCGGATGAGCGCGCCAAGAACAAGGTCGCCTTCCTCGAGACTTCGGCATTAACTGCGGCTATGGTAGCGGCGCAAAGCTTGCTGATATCGAGCAGCTCGTCTGACAGCTCAAGACGGTCCTCCTCAAGGAACAGCGCGTCGTCTTGTCGCAGCTGCTCTTGCTCAAGCTCATCATAGCGAGCACTCGAGGTGACCGAATCGAGTTCCGTGGGGAGAACTGCCTCTGCTCCTTAGACTAGGCGAAAGGTGTCGGCGGTGGCTCGATTTGGCGTCGTCCTGATCGACCAAAGAACCACCGGCAGCTCCTCAATCCAGTTTCTTCCGCACTTGTGCAGCCTGTCGAAAGTTCTGGTCTTGAGCCCATGCAGCACTTCAACATTTGCCCTCTCCGCTTGACCGTTACTTCTTGGATGAGCAACAGAAGCAAAGCAGACCTTGGCGCCAAGATCTTGGACGTATTGCATGAAGGTGCGGCTCGTGAATTGCGTGCCGTTGTCGGTGATGATCCTGTTAGGAATCCCAAAACGGCAAACAATCGACCTGAAGAACTTGACTGCTGACTGTGCTGTCACCTTCCTCACTGCTTCCACTTCTTCTTGCTCTTCGGGAAAGGGGCCGAGGATGTCGAGCCCCCAGACCGAAAATGGCCAGGATAAAGGGATCGTCTGGAGAGCTTGAGCTGGCTGGTGTGTTTGCTTGGAATGGAACTGGCACGCTTCACACTTGGTTACTTGTGGAGTTGCATCCTGGAGGGCTGTCGGCCAAAAAAAACCTTGCCGGAAAGCTTTGCCGGCAAGTGCTCTTGCGCCAATGTGGTGACCACATATGCCTCCATGTATCTCTGCCAACAGCTTTTGTCCGTCTTCCCGGTGAATACACTTCAATTTCACACCGTTGAGTCTTCTTCTGTACAGTGTGCTATCGACAAACTGGTACATACTTGACTGTTGGGCTACTCTTTCCGCTTCTTCTTGCTCTTCGGGAAGTTCTCCTGTCTGAAGGAAATGGACAATCTGCTGCGCCCATGCCAGAGCTTGCGGCTCGACAACAAGGACTAAAGGCACATCTGCAGCTGCGGGAACATCCGCTTCTACGGCGAGAACCTGCGGCTCAGCCGGAGCTTGATGTTCCCCGGCAAGCTTGCCGGAGCAAAACTTGTCGGGAGCGTCTGCTTCAACAAAACAAACCCTAGGGCTTGTCGGACCAGACTGCTCCTCAGCACTCTTGGCGTTGATCTTGGGGACCTTCTTGGCGGCGGCTTCGGGAAGCTCTACCGGAAAATAGTCACCAGAAATCAACTTCCTCTTATTGTTCTATCCAGTTGATGGCGTTACAGTCGGTTGAGTTAACTTGAGCACAAAAATCCCTGGTTCCACAGGTAACTTGAGTGCGGCGCACTTTGACAGGCCATTAACAATATCATCCTGAGCTCTTGGAACATGTTCCATCTGCAGACCGTCAAAGTGCTCTTCTAGCTTTCTCACTTCATCAATATAAGCTTCCATCAACGTACTCTGATAATCCTTGTTCACTTGGCGGACGACAAGCTGTGAGTCACCCCTGACAATGAGCTTCTTGATCCCAAGGTCTACTGCGATCCTGAGACCGGCAAGCAAACCTTCATACTCTGCAGTATTGTTTGTTGCTTGCTCCTTGGGAAAGTGCATTTGGACTATGTACTTGAGGTGCTCTCCGGTGGGTGCTACAAACAGCACGCCAGCACCGGTGCCTTGCAGCGAGAAGGCACCGTCAAAGTACATCAGCCACTCTTTGCTTGCTTCCTTGACGGGGATGCTCGTTTCTGGAATTTCTTCGTCTTGGGTTGGCGTCCATTCTGCTATGAACTCTGCCAATGCTCGCTTTGGATAGTTGAAGTGCTCTCAAACTTGAGGCGAAGCTTTACAGTTCCAAAGCCCACTCGACAATCCTGCTGTTGCTTCGGATTTTGCAATATACTCTTCAGCGGAAAGCGAGTGGCGATCGTGATCTCATGTGCTTGAAAGTAATGGCGCAGCTTTCTCGAGGCCATGAGAAGGCCGAAAATCAATTTCTGCATACCAGAGTACCTTGACCTAGCCCCCTGCAGAAGGGAACTGACAAAGTAAACTGGGCGCTGCACCATCCTTTTCTGCGTCTTCTCATACTCCTGCGCGGATTCATCCTTGTCGGGACCAGAGCTTGCCGGTGAAGCCCCCTGCTTGTCGCTGGATGCCTCTGTCGTGGTTGCTAGCTCATCATCCGCCTCCCTCTCCACTACTAACGCAGCACTAACCACATGATTGGTTGCCGCTATATATAGCAGCAACTTCTCTTGTGGCCTAGGTGCGACAAGTATTGGAGTGGAGGACAGGTATCTCTTTAAGTCCTGCAGCGCAGCCTCCGCTTCTGGAGTCCATTTCATTGGACCTGCCTTTTTCAATATTTTGAAAAATGGCAGAGCGCGCTCAGCAGACCTAGAGATAAACCTGCTGAGAGCAGCTACGCAACCGGCAAGTCTTCGTACATCCTTGACGCGCTTTGGTGCTTCAATCTGCTCAATGGCTTTGATCTTGTCGATTGGCTTCAATTCCCGCCGAGACACGAAGAACCGAGAAGCTTGCGGAAGGACTCCAAACACACACTTCTCGGGGTTGAGCTTGAGGTTGATCTTGCGCAAATTTGCAAAGGTTTCGTCTAAATCTTGAACCAGAGTTGCCTTGTCCTTGCTTTTGACCACTATGTCATCCATGTAGGCTTCTACATTTCTGTGCATTTGCGGCTCAAAAGCGTCATGGACTACTCTTGCAAATGTTGAACCAGCATTCTACAAACCAAAAGGCATCCGTATGAAACAGTATGTGCCACATGGGGTGATGAATGCGGTTTTCTCCTCATCCTCTTCTGCCATGAAGATCTGATGATACCCTGAGTATGCATCAAGAAATGAAAGCAAATCACATCCGGTCGTGGAGTCAACAATCTGATCGATGCACGGCAAGGGAAATGGGTCTTTGGGACAAGCTTTATTAACATCGGTAAAGTCGATACAAAGCCTCCATTTTCCGTTTGCCTTACGCACGACTACAGGATTGGCCAACCATGTAGGATGGAGCACTCCTCTGACAAGGCCTGCTGCTTCCAATTTCTTGATTTCTTCTGCGATGAATTCTTGGCGCTCCACTGCTTGCTTCCAGACTTTCTGCTTGACGGGCCGCGCTTGAGGACATACGGCAAGATGGTGCTCAATCACTTTCCTGGGAACACCGGGGATGTCAGACGGTTGCCATGCAAACACGTCGACGTTCGCCCGCAGGAAAGCAACGAGCGCTTTCCTATTTAGGGTCGAGTGGCACCGATGGTGAAGGTACCACCGTGCCGTCCTCCTGGCGGACACCCTCTTGGTCTTTGGTGGAGCTGCCATCGTCTTCTTACACTTGCCGGTGGAGCTCGATGGTGCGTCCTCGACGGTAGCGCAGCACTCCGAAGAGGTGCGCTTGCCGGAGTGGGCATCAGAGCTCTTGCCGGACTTGGTCTTCTTCTTCCCCCCGGGAGCTTCAGTGGCAAGTGACTTGCTATCTGTTGCGGCTGCTGCTTCCCGGTAGATCTTGTCGGCGCAGATAAGAGCATCCTTCTTGTCGCCAGGGACAGAAATGACACTTATCGGGCCTGGCATCTTGAGCAAGTTGTATGCATAATGAGAGGCTGCCATGAACTTGGCGAGTGCTGGTCGGCCAAGTATCCCATTATAAGGCAATGGGAAGTCAGCAACGTCAAAAGTGACCCTCTCAGTCCTGAAGTTCAACTCGCTGCCAAACGTCACTGGCAACGTGATCTTTCCCTTCGGCTTGCTCCTTCCCGGATTGATTCCTTGGAATGTGCCGGTCTCTTCAAGCTCGCCATCAGGGATCTGAAGCTTCTGGAGTACCGCGGAGGAGATCAGGTTCAAGCCGGCCCGCCGTCGACTAGCATCTTAGTGACCTTGAGGTTGCGGATAGTTGGTGAAACCAACATCGGCAAGCACCCGACAGCAGTGATGCGATCAGGGTGGTCCTCAATATCAAAGATGATAGGCGTGCTGGACCATTTCAGAGGCTTGCGTGACTCGATGGATGGTTCTGCCGCATTAACTTCCCGCATCCACTGCTTGAGTTGGCGGTGTGAAGTATGTAGAGAAGCACCACCGTCAACGCACAGGACCTCTGTGGCTTTCTGGAACTCCTGCTCATCGGTCTCATCATCTTCCATGTCTTCATCGTCGTCATCATCTTCATCCTTGTCGCGGCCGCGGGGAGGTCTGTCTCCTTGCCGCTGCTTGGCCTTGCCGCGGCGTCCTCCCCGGCCTGGACGTTTCTTGCTGGCTCCTCCAGCACCTTCCTGGGCCTTCTCCTTGTCGCGCCGCTCGTACTCAGCCTTTTGCTGCTCGACAAGCTGCTCGACTTTCTTACAGCTCTGGAGATCATGGCCCTTGGTGCGGTGGATCTTGCAGTACTGCTTGTTGGAACCATCCTGCTTGTCGGCGACCGCCACAGCCTGGCAGTTGGTGCCAGCGGCAACCTCCTTGCTGGAGCTACCAACTTTGGCTTTCTTGGCGCCACCTCCGTTGCGGACTGCTCAATAACTAGCACATCTATGCCTTTCTTTTCCTGTTATTCCGCCGGCTTTTCTTTGCCGGGTGGACCCTCACTATCGAGATCCTGCAGCTTCAGATTCTCTCCGGGAGTCTCCTCCTTCCTCGGCCGTGCACACTTGTCGGCCAGGCATATAGTTCATTGACATCTCTGATCTTGCACATCGCCATCTCCTCCGCATCCTGCGATTTCGCCACGTTCGATGGAACGCGCTGATCACCGCCGGCAGGGTGGACATCTGGGATGTTGTGCTGTACACGGCTGAATCTCTGAATGTACTTGCACAGGGTTCTCCTTCCTTCACAGGCTAGCAGATGAAGGTCGCTCTCTTGGCCATGAGGCTTGTGGCCGCCTGTGAAGGCGCCGACAAACTGATGGCATAGATCCGCCCAAGAGGATATGGAGTTGTCCGGCAAGTGCATGAGCCAAGATCTAACACTGGGCTTGAGTACCAGCGGGAAGTAGTTGGCCAGAATCTTGTCGTCTCGCCCCCCGGCAGCTTGCACCGCAATGGTGTAGATGCTGAGGAACTCCGACGGATGCGTGTTGCCGTCGTACTTCTCTGGTACGTCTGGCTTGAAATTCTTCTTGCTGGGCCACTGGACTTGCCGCAGCTCACGAGTGAATGCAGGGCCACCTTCCGCGTACGGCAAGTCGCCTGGTTCCCCTGGCGCATGCATGTCGACAGAGGGCCCAGCGCGCTGGTCCGATTGACGCCGTGCTTCTCTTCGGCGCTCGATGCGCGTTCGAGCGTCTTCTTGCTGTCGTTCGTGAAGAACTTGGCGCTGATCGCGACGAGCTCGTGGATCCGTTGACGCGGTGGAGTCGCTGTCGAGGTGGATCCGGCGAGTCGGCGATCTTGGCCTTCGGGGTGGAGAGTGCATGGTGGTTGCACCTCTACAGGTTTCGTCGCCACCGGTTCGTGCCTTGTCGTCCTGCCGCGGTAACGATGTAGTCGGTTGCCGTGGAGTGTCGCTGTTGGCAAAGCCGATGAGACTCTGGATGGTGGCCCTCCATTCATCGACCTTGTCGGCTGTTGGAGGGTAATCTAGGAGCAGTTGAGCTCTCGCCAAAGCTTCTGCTGGAGTGGTGGGTGGCAGTGGCGAACGGTGCGAGGAGCGGGATATGCTCGGACTTCTAACTATGTTAGAAGCAGCAGTATCTCGTCCAGGCGACCGTGCCTCGCCCGTGCCAGCGTGTTGGCGTGCGCGCTGGTCTTGAGGGCCTCGGGATCCACCAGCTTGATCTTGATCCAACGAGCGTATGGTACTGTGAATACCATGGCGCTGTCGGTCCCGCGCCTCCTGAGATGGACGCGGTGCATGTACGGACACCGAGGTCTGCGCCGCCTTGTCCTTGGACCTGGCAGCGTCGTGGGCTCCCTCGTCGACGCCCGTTCTTCTGCCGGCGTCTACCCCGCCACCCATTTGCTCTGGTGGTGGCGGGATCGACATGGACGGCTCCGCTGCCGCCGATGCCTTCTTCTTCGGTGGCATGTCGATGAAGATGATGAAGATGTAGCTCGTGTGAACGCCGGATCAGGTTCACACAGCCTCGACGCCCCCTACCTGGCGCGCCAAAGATGTCGGGGAAGCTGATCAGACCCACGAACACCTATGGGACCGGTGGACCGAGCCCCTTTCGGTTCGGTGGGGGGCGGAGGTCGCACGAAGAGCATATCGAGGCGAAGCACACGAGCAGTTTACCCAGCTTCGGAGCTCTCCGGAGAGATAATACTCCTACTGCTGCTTGTCTGATTGTATTGTGTTCTTGCTAGGGAGCGCTGAGAGCTACCAGACCTAGCGTGAGTGTTCTCTGGTTTTGAATCAACCGAACCCCTTCTACGTTGCACATGGGCCTCCTTTTATATGCTCAAGGGGTCTCCGACAGGTGGCAACGTAGACAAGGGCAAAAACGTAAAAGGAGTCGTGGTTGGTACAGCTACTTGTACAGTGTATCATACCTAACCCTGACGGCAGGGGACAAAGGCATTAAATGCCCGTCTAAGTCGACTAAACAGTGTAGAAAGGGACCGTCAGGGACGCCACCACTTGCCACGATGGCAATCTTGTCAGCACCGCTTGCCACCGCGCTCCGCTGGCCGCACAGCCTCTTGCCACGCGCGCCTGGAAAGGTCCCATGGCGACACGTTGGTTGATGTGCTGGAGCGCAGGAACGGAGTAATAGTCTGCCGCGACAAGTGCCTTGCCGCGGTTGTTGCCTCGTCGCGTCCGGAAGCTTGTCGCTCACCGGGCCTTCCCGGCAAGCTCCTCTTGCCGGGGCCTTGTCTTCTAGGTGCCTTGAGTGGCCTTCCCGACAAGCTCCTCTTGCCGGGGCCTTGTCTTCTTGGCATAAATACTTTGTTCTTGAATGACTCCAAAGGAACCACGGAGGACCTTGGCGGTCACCTGGCAAGCCTTGCCGCGGGGTGCTGCAACTGCCTGTGCACGAGTTCGGGATACTAGGGTACCCCTACTCTAGTACACCGACACTAACTAAACAGGATAGCATGACACAATTTCACATTATGATGGCTAACTAAAAAAGATGGAAAGACATAGTTCAAAACATGAGACTATGTAAACAGGATGACATGACATAACTATATAATGTGTTTATTAAATAGGTTGGCATGCTATAATTCACATACATTCATGGATAGAACGCCATAATTCTAAATATGATGACTGTAAACACTAAACAGGATGAGATGATATAACTATATGATTTCTTTATTAAATGGGTTGCCATGCCATAATTCAGATAGATGATGTGTATGTACTATGTAAGCATGATGTCATGATATAATTCAAATATATGATTTATATAGTAAGCAAGTAAGCATATGGCAATCTATATATGATGTAAAAACTAAGCAATGCAAGACAACATGCATGACATGGGTAATATGGCCCTGCCAAGTTTGAGCATAGACCACAGGGGGGAAATAGGATTGGTCATCAGTCTCTGAATCCTCCTCTGAGGAGCTCTCTGTAGCCAGCAAGATGTGTGCTTCAGCAGGTAGCATTGTCTGCTCTGAATACCTTGTTTTCACTCGAGATACTTCCATCACCGCTTCAAATGGCTGATGCACAGGAAGAGTAGTTGAATATACAAACATTGTCGACAAATGGAACACGTAATACAAAAAATGATAGCATGATATAATTCACATACATGATGATTGGCTAAACAGCATGGCATTGCATAATTCACATATATAATGCCTTTGCAACAAGATAGCATTGTATAATTCACATATATAATGTCTTGCAACAAGATGGCAATGCATAATTCACATATATGGTAATTAGACACTGAACATGTGGCATTCACACAAAGCATGTCTAAACTAATCAAATGGCATAGGAATGCGAGACACCATACACACGATATGAGCAACATAACCCTGCCAAGTAAGAGCATACACCTCGGGGAATAGGATTGGTCATCTATCTCTGAATCCTCCTCTGAGGAGCTATCCGTAACCAGCGAGATATGCGCTTCGTCAGATAGCATAGTCTGCTCAGAAGACCTTGTTTTCACTCCAGAATTTGCCATCACCGTGTCAAATGGCTGATGCACACGAAGAACAGTTGAATGTACTTACATTGTTGACAAATGTAATATGTAACAAAAAAAAGGATGGCCTGATATAATTCACATATAAGATGACGGGCTAAGCAGGATGGCATTGGAAAATTCACATATATGATGTCTGGCTAAACAAGGTGGCGTTGCGTAATTCACATAAATGATGAATAAACTAAATAGATGGCATTCGCACAAAGGATGTCTAAACTAAGCAGATGACATATGTGATGTATAAAGTAAGCAATGCAAGACAGCATATGCATGATATAACCAACATCAGCATGCCAAGTTAGAGCGAAGACCTCACGGGGTAAATAGGAGTTATCTTCTCCTTCTGAATCCCCCTCAGAACAGATATCTTCCTCTCGATTACAATCCAAAATGCAAGGAGGGGGGCTGCCTTTGCGCCTACCATGGAGCGACGTCTGCATGAAATTATATTCCCACGCAAGGCTCGTCTCTTTTGCTCTACATGTTCAGTTCCATTATTTACAATAACCGTCATGCATAGGAATAAAACATAGTGAGATTATGTAAGGAGTGCATGCAGAAATCCAGAGTGATGGTAGCAACCTGTGGATAGACCCAAAACCAATAATAGCAGGCAGATAATGGCTTCGGTTAATAAATACAGATAATGGCTTCTTTACTGTTTGTTTCCCACCCAACATGAAACTCATAGTAGACAGCGGAGATTAACCAGATAGTAGATAGATACTATTGATAGCGGCCCCGATATGTACCCCACAACCATTTAAAAACTCAAGTTTAACCATTAGTTTGGAGCTGACTCGAGTCTAATCGTTGAACAGGACGATAAAGTAGCATGTAATATTAGCGATGCATAACGTGGCGGAACACGAAAGAGTGCGACCTCTCTTGCGGACCCGTGTAGTCCTCGAGGTCATCTGCTCGGTTGATGATGGTCATGCAGTTTTCATGGCTGCCAGCGGCGGGGAAGAAGATCTGAGGCAGCGAAAGATAGTCTGGAGGCCGGATCCCTGCTGTGCTGGACCCTTCTGTCGTTGGATCAGCTGAGCTGGGGTGGACGATGGCACAGCAGGAGCGGGACAAACCACGCAAGGTTTTCTTTGACAAATATCTGTAAGAGAAGTAATTCTGTAAGGGCTCATTTGAATTGGTGGATTCCAACAATGCAGGGATAGGAAATAGACATGAATAGGATAGGAATGCACGTGAAAAACAAAGAATTTAAAAACACAGGATTTCTGCCAATCTGGGTGTTTGATTCACAAAAAATTGGAAGATCACAGGATGCAAAGAAGCATGGTGAGATTAAGTCAAACCACAAGAAAATGTACGGTTATAATGCTATTATGCTACTATCTCTTAGTCTTGTGCTTCGTGAATAGGAATTTGAAAAGGAGGACAAGTGAAAATTAAAATTCCTACATTTTTTCTTTCAAGTAGACACTAAAGGAACAAATCCGTGTGCTCAGTGGACAATATATATAACATGTAGAGTAAAAAAGAGATGCAACAAGTGTACAACCTCTTTGGCGAAGCCATGTCAATCTCAGCGTGATTGGGTTGGCCGGTGAGGATGCTCCGGCTGACTTTGCTGTCGAAGGAGGGGAAGAAGATCTTAGGCGTCTGGAGATAGAGCCTGAGGTACTGCTCCGCTGTGATGGAGGGTTTCTTCATTGGAGTACCTCCGGTGAGTTGTACGACGCCGAGGCTGAAGCAGGACAAGAGAGACAACGAACAACGTTAACCTGAGTGGAATTCTAATAGCATCTCCAATACATGATGTAAAATACATAACCACAAAGTGCTAGATGTAAAATACATCAGCCGCTCATCTCTGAACTTAACTGTCGAAACTGAACTTAACTGTCGAAACTGAATTTTGCTGTCGAAACTGAATTTTGCTGTCGAAACTGAACGCACTAGCAAGGTGAGGCTACACATCGGTTGACTGACTTTTTCATCTCTGGTCAGTCGATTTTGCAGCCGTTGGATACAAAATCAAGGGCCTGCGGTTCATCTTCAACCTCCACCCCCCTGATCCGCCAGCCTCCACCGGCCAAACAACAGCCCCGCCGCCCATGACGGCGTCGCGCTGCCCGCCCGCCCGAAACCACGCCCCACCGCGGTCCGCCGCCGCCCCGGCCATCCCTCTAGGCCCCCACGTGCCAAGCTTTTTCTCCGGCGATCCCCATGCCACCGCCCCGCCAACGCCCCGCCACCGCCGGCGACCACTGCCCCCATCCTGAACCCTAAGATCTATAGTGGGGTACCTCTCCAGCGAGCCCCCCTCCCCACTGCGGCTGGTTCTTCCTTCACCCCGGCGAGCCCACCCCATGAAAATCGACTGACCCAAAAGTCGATTCAGTCGAATGAAGTGTAGCCAAATCGGAGCAGCATCACAAGCAAGAGCAAGAGCAAGAGCAGCAGCGCGAGCAAGAGAAATAGCAAGAGCAGACCAGACAGGGGACCGAGAGCAAGAGCAGAGCAGCAGCGCGAACGAGAGCTAAAGCAGCAGCAGCTCCTACTGATGTGGACGTCGCCGCCGAGGGAGCGACGCCGTGGAGGAAGGCCGGCGACGCCGCCATGGATGGAGCCGCGCTGTGTCGGCTCGGGACCGAGCGCCGGCAGCACTGTGAGATCGAATCAAGAAGAAAATGCAGCGATTAGTGTACAACCTCTTTGGTGGCGCCGAATAGGCCGCAGCTTCATCCAAAGAAACGGTGATGATGATGCTCTTCCGGTGGTGCAGGTGAAGACGGTGGTGTTGGAATGGAGGTGGCGCGAAAGATGAGGGGAACATCGGGGCAGCTCCTTGGAGGTGGAGGACGGGGTGGCTGAACCGGCGGGACGATGAGATCGACGACGGATCCTCATCCGGTACGGTGGATGAGGGACGTCGAGGTGTTGTTGTGGACGACGTCGTCGGGGAAGAGGCTCCGGCTGGGTGGCGGACGGAGCAGGGTGTGGGGTTTCGTCGTGGGTTTTCGCGGCCTCGGTGTACGAATGGGTGGGCGGATGGGATGGCAGTGGGGAACCATGGCTTAGAGACGCGCTTGTCCGAAATGTGGGGTAAGTTACGAAAGTACCCCCACCGATTTGAGGCGGTTCTTTCGGTTCAGGGGTACCACGGGCATTTCGCGTGTCGGGATTTCACAGGAGGTGGGAGTTTTCGCGCGTGTTGTAATTTCGGAATAGCAAGGCGCGGGTTGAGATGGAGGGAGTTGTCAGAGCACAACGAGACAAAGATATATCTTAAATATTTCGGTCTAACAAGGCGTGGGTTGAAATTTCCGGACAAGCCTAACGTGTACTGTACCAAATCAATGTGCACTAGTCATTCAAAACTTTGAATTCATGTTATGTTCAATTAAAATATTTTGCTACGTGTATAATGCATGCAACCTACTACTCAAATGAACGTTTTAGTGCATTCCAAACGTATATACTACGGCTTCAATATGAACTAAATTTTAATAAGATCTACAGTAATGATTGTTGTGAAGTCAAAGCATTTGAATTCGTTTCTCTGTTTTAATAAGATCTACAATCATCATTATTGTCAAGTTAAACCATCATTTGTGTATTATCTTCACAGCACACCACATGATTAGTCTCGAGTTACATATGAACTATGTGTACTATATGAACTCGAACTAGATTTTTTGAATCCACTTTATTTTGATTTCAAATCACATTACATTTTTAGCTCTAGCTAGATCTTCATAATCTAAACCATGTCTCATATGTATAATGTGTTTATCACATTATGTATGGTGCCCCGCCCCCTACACCTACAAGTATTAAGATGTGAGTTGCAAACACCACACATTACCACAAATTCAAATAAAATGTGAGAATGTTCGATATATAGTATTGTTTAGATTGCTCGATATTTAGTTGTAAGTTGCAAACGCCGCACATTATCAAAAATTCAAATAAAATGTGAGATTGTTTGATGTATACTATGGTTTAGATTGTTCGGCATTTAGGTGTGAGTTGCAAACGCCATGCATTATCACATTATGGTATAACATGTGCACAACACGTGTATCACCGCTATATTCATGCATGCAATGTTTAAAACACTATGATCTCCTATTCAAATATATGAATCCGCTTTCATATCAAATTATGATCTTTGTTAGTCTCTTACACCCACACAATCCTCTAACCTTTGTAGCTACCAATAAATTTCTCTCGTGCATGCACACGCCCTCCTCGCCCTCCCCCTCCCTCGGTATTCTATCCACCGGGCACATTCATTTTTTTCTTTAGGTTATTTTCCCAGAGTCTCCACAACTCCTTTCCGACACACACCGATCGATAAACCTCTCCAGCGATGCCTGCCTACAACATACACACACAGCTTCAATCTCCTCCTTTATGTGTCCTTGCCTCGTGTCTCTCATATGGTCAGACACACGTGTAAACTCTCGCCCCTCTTTTCATCGATCTCACAACCGCCCGCTCCTCCCCCTATCTAGCTAGTAGTTGGGCCTCTCGCACCAACTCCTAGCTCCATTCTCTCTGTCTATCCGCCTCGCTGTGCCTTATTTGCCTCTATCAAATGGACGTACACCGACCGATCTCTCGCTATACATATAGCCAGCTAGGTCCTTATAACTCGTTTTTACCCACACATCGATCGATCTACCTCATTAGTTGTGTCTCTCCCTTCCTCCGAACAAACAACAATTGATCTACCAATCTAGTTAGGTTTGATTACCAAACACATGGTTCCCCTTCATCATCCATGGTCGCGTCCCGACAGATCTATCACGCACAGGCACACAGAGAAACACATCCCCACTCTTATTGATAACATTGCAGTTCCACCCTCAGTTTGTCTAGTAGGCCTCTCCCAACATCTCCGAGAAGCAACTCCATCACCCATCCAGCACTCTACCCCTCTCCCCCCTCTCCCTCCCTCTCTCTCTCCTCTCGCTCTGTCCCATCATATTTCCCGTCCTTCAGTTATGTATGGATGTCGACCGATCTCCCTCAAGACATAGCTGGGTCTCTCCTTCTCAACACATATACGAGTCGTTATACCTCTATAGTTAGGCCTCTGCCTACCCCTACGCCCCCCACACCGATACATCAAGCGCTCTAGTCATGTCTCCCTGCCACACACAAACTTGACATGTGCCCTCTAACATTCCGGTAGGCCAGTCGCCCTAAATCTTTGACTTGCACACACACACACAATTTCGATGGCTCTCTTCATCGATCTCGCAACCACCCACTTGATCCTCTCTTCGACTCTATCGATAGCTATGACCCCTCCCTCTCTTCTCGTGGATTGCCCGACCCTCTATGTATGATATGGATAGGCCTCCATTTCACACACATTGCATGCAAAATTTTGTTTGAGATGTCATCAACACATATTCCCACAAATAATTCACGAAATCAACCCCCACCCCACCCCCCCCCCCACCACAAAACAAAAAACACTCACGAACGCGGTTTGTATCTCTCACACACACCCACGTGGGTGGGGACATGCACGAAGAGAAGAGGTGCATGCACGACGCACGCATACTCCGTCTCTTTCCCAACCACACCCGCGCGGGTACACGGTGGAGCTCATTTCTGACGAAAAAGGCAGCCCACGTGGTAATTTGGCACGTGTACTGGTTGTCCACTTGGTGGAGGGAGGATCGTCTACCACGGGTGAACAAACAAATTGCGACTTGACGCGTTATGTTAAATTAAAAAAAGAGGCAAACCATGTGGGGCCTACCTTAGAGGCAAGGCTCTATACACTGGAGTACTTTTGATGTGTCCCACAACTCGCAGAACAAGGAGAAGCTTGCTTAGTCGCCGTCTCCCCGCCCAGGCGCGGTGGCTCGCAGGATGAGGTGAAGCTTGCTCCTCCCTCACCCATGCACGCGGTGGCTCGCAGGACGAGGAGAAAAATTTACTACTCCCTCCGTTTACTCCTCGTCCCTACTACCTTGGTTATAGAGATTATATCATATTGTTTGGAATATATATGTCCTTTAGTAGATTTCAATATGAACTACTAGTACATACTCCAAACACTGATGTATATAGACGTATTTTAGAGTGTACATTCACTCATTTTGCTCCGTATGTAGTAGCACTCTCCCTCGCCCCTCGACCCTCGCCCACGTGGTGGACGTGCATCAATTCATTCGGTCTCATATAGCCAGAACGATATATACTGCACTACCATTACTGCTCGACTTCCCGAAGAGGCGAAGAGCCAATCTCAAGGTTAATATTTTGGAGATGCCAAGCGCAAGGTTATAGGAGAACGAGTAGTAGGTGCCGCGTCATTTAAAAAAAAAATTCTTCGGCGGCACGTACACAATATGATAGGTTCATATGGAGAGAAAAGGAAACTGCCCCACTATATACATAGTCAGGGCGGGCCAGCCTAAACGGTTGCTTCCTGGGGTTGCTCTCTTCACACTCTCTCGCACAAAACGACTGTGGCCACATCTCTAACATCCTGGCGGATCACGTCCGCATGGGGAAGTGGTGGATGCTTAGTGTAGATACGGTGGCCGTCGCTTACGGTGAAAACCCACTGTCGGCACGTCAATACCAGGGGTCCCCGCCGTTCTCTCTCACAAAGCTGGTGAGGTCGCCTTCGTCCCTTGCTCACTGCCGCGACGTGGGCAGCTGCTGCCTCCCGCCGCCCTCCTCAAGGTTGAGCTACGTCCCTCGTGTACAACTCCCTTTACAGCCGGCTTGCACCATCGCTCCAGCTGCCCACATCACTCCCTCGTGGATATTTCTCTACTTCTTTGCCCCGCACATACCGATACCTCTCTGGCTTCTACATCTGTATTGTGATGAGTTTATGTCTCATCAACTAGTCCTAGTAATCTTATTCTAATCACGCTTCTTCAATTTCTTTGCCACAGGGATGCTCATCTCGATTTTGGTGAAACTCCACAAAATGATCCGATGGTCAAAAGGTTGCAAACTTCATTTATTAGGAAGCTCGAACGTTGCCAGCAAATTGAAGCCTGGTCAGGGTTCACGGTTCAAGGGCTAGGGACTGCATGGATCATTTTTTCTTTAGCTGCCTCTGTTCCAAAATAAGTGTCAACTTTAGTAGTAGTACAACTTTGTACTAAAGTTTGCACAAAGTTGAGACACTTATTTTGGAACGGAGGAGTACATATTTGCTATGATCTGTCAATCATTGAGATGCAATAGCATGCATGTTAGTCTCCTTTGTATTTGATGAAATGTTGCAACGGGCAACCTTGGACGCAAGATACATGTAACAGAAGCTGGAAGCTTCATAGCATTGTACAAATTTATCTCGCTGATAAATTACAGTACGTACTAGTACTTCCTCCATTCCTAAATATAAGTATTTGTAGAGATTTCACCATTAACCACATGCGGATGTATATATATGCATTTTAAGTGTAGATTCATTCATTTTGTTCCGTATGTAGTTCACCTAGTGGAATCTCTACAAAGACTTATCTACTAGTAATAGCTAGCCCCCACTACTAGGAATTATATATCCTCTCCTTGAGCCACATCATCAAAATTGACGTAGCCGTTAGATGAAGTAAATCAGTCATAATAGCCGTCTGATCTAGATGGTGAGAGGCTCCGCACTAAGCCACATGCAAGCATGCAGAAATACCGTGGCACATGCATGTGAGTGGGTTTTAAATCACATCAACATGTCTGCATGCAAGCATGCACCGGTAGCATGCATGTAAGTGAGCTTTTAAGTCCCATTAACATGTCAAAAAAATAATATAATCCCATTATGCAGTAGGAGTTGGCTGATCTTTTTTCCTTACGTGGGATGATCTAAATGATGATGGGAGTTTATTTAGTTTGGCTACCACATTTGTCATGCAGTTATAGATTATTTTAGTTCTATGAAATCGATAATTTTGCGCAGAGAGATATACCATGTTCATGACAACGCAGCGGACTCATCTAGTAATATTTAGGAACGGAGGGAGTACTATGTAAAGAGTTAGGTGTCGCACGGTGATAGTGAGAGGTGGGCCATGTAATCACTGAGCCTGCATGTTTTCACTGCTCTTGCACTCCTCCGCTGTAAGAATGGAGAAAATTGTAATCTACTACCTCCTTTCGCCGAAAGTGGGACATCCAAATTCCTACCACCTCAAGAATAAAGACCAATGAGCCGTCAAATCACATAGACCCAGCAGTAAGTTGGACGGACGAAGCAACCATCACTCTTGCGCCAGTGAGAGGTCGCGTCCGCTCGCCCGGGCATGAATGCGTCACCGATTCTTTGGAGCGGCGCTGACCCTTTTAGGCGGGAAGCCTTGGCGATGGAGGGCTTTGGGTGGGCCAGCTGGTCGAGCGGGCATGGCAGCTGTCCGCATGTCCCTACCGGACACGCCCGGAAACGAGAGCATGCACCAACTCTCGCGGCTAAAATCGTACACTACACACCATATCTCTGTAGGAGTAGGTCGATCTGTCGCACTCTCTAACACACACATGCTGTTAAACACACACACGCACACGCACGCACCTTGGTCCCGTTGCACCTTCTAACGTGACTTATTACACCTAGACGGAGGGAGTAGTAAGTATACAAGATACGGTGGCACACTGACTTAAGTCGAATACAAGTGCCCAAAATTTGTGTGCATGTTATAATAAGGATTCACTTAAAATAGTACGTGAGCGAACAGAGGGATCAATTGGACAGTGTTCCCGAGCAGTAGCGAGATGTGTGAAGTAGTAAGATACACCGCTGGCGCTTTTAATTTTTCTTATGAATTTGTTTGTTTCACCCTATGACTGGTGGGACCCAACATACTACATGGAGAGAGGTAAGGTGACTAAGGCTGCATTATTTCTGCACCACTATGGATAGTCTTACCACCAAAGCCACATGACACGATTATGATTGAAATCCTAATGACTCCCACACACACAAAAAAACACGGCATGCCTGTCACATGAATGCAGGAATGTATAAAAGGTTATTTTCCTCTCGTTGAACATAACGGGAGGGTTGTGTAGCTGGTTAGCCTGTTCGCTCATCAAACTTGAGGTCTCGGGTTCGATAACTACACTTGAGCATAATTTTTTCCAGGAGGATTCTTTGACTGGTCAAAATGTTTTCTAGAGTTTGCACGCTTCACACTCTCTCTCCAGTATATATATACACGCTGGAGCCTCAGCGCTTTTAGTTGCTCTCTTCACACTCTCTCGCCCTCTCCCGCTGGAGCCTCAGCGCTTGTAGTTGCTCTCCTCACACTCTCTCGCCCTCTCCAGATCTAAACAAGACTTCGTTGGCCTCTCTCTCCCCTCACTGCTGCTCAAAGAGCCGGCAGGATCCGTCCGCCGGGAAGGGAAGGAGGCTTAACGCTGTCGCCGTCGGCGAGGGAGGGAATCCACTACCGGCGCTGCTATTCACTTTCCACCCAGCGGCGGCGCAGGAGGGCCTCCGACCCCTTCTTCTTTGCCGCCGTCCCGTCGCCCACCGAACCACGCCCCAAGAACCTTAAGGTGTATTTTACTTACTCCACATGCATTGCTCTAGATGCATGTATACGATGAATCTAGGAAGTGGTTCAAAGAGGAAAGGAGTGGGGGAAAGTAGTGGGAAAAGTTGTATATAGCATGAATCTAGGACGTGGTTCAAAGAGGAAATGAAGGGGGAAAGTTGTATAGCATGAATCTAGGACGTGGTTCAAAGAGGAAAGGAATGGGGGAAAGTAGTGGGGAAAGTTGTATCGCATAAATCTAGGACGTGGTTCAAAGAGGAAAGGAAGGGGTGAAAGTACTAGTTCGAAAAGGAAAGGAAGGGACAAGGCTGTAGAGTTTGAGCAGGACTAGATTTGCTGCGCTCACATAGGGAAAGGTGTCTAAAGATAACAAAACTGGGACCAACACAAATATGCTCCTTGGTTGTTTGTTCTTTGTTGTAACAGACTGTGCATGACGATAGTACATCGGTAGATGCACATGGTGCTGATGCATCCACTGTCCCGTGCAACTCATTAGCTGTTGTTAATCTAAGGCCATGTTTGGTTAAAAACTCCCTAGTCCCTACCTGCTTGGTTCCATGGACTAAATATGGACTAGAGGTTATTAAATGACATGATAAAAGACCATGTTAGCCCTAGTAATGAACTAATAGAAACAAGGTGCAATGCGTGGCAGGGGCAACTGTTGGAAAAAGTCCCAAAAAGACTCCCTCGGGTCTTCTTTCTTTAGTCCCAAATGCCCACTTTTAGTCCCGAAAAGTCCCTCCTGTTTGGTTTAGATGTGACTGACACGGAGTTTTTTTAGTCCCTACACCAAAATGTCCCTGTAAACAAACACCCTCTAATAATGCCGCTGGAAAATTGATGCAATGCCACAGTTAAAAGAAAATTACATGTTTAACAAATTTTATTGTTAATATAATATCTATGTTAATATTAATCAATGCCACCGTTTGAGAAATGCTACTGTCTTGCTTTCTTTCCCATTTAGATAAGGTAGATGCTTCTTTTTGTTGGCTTCTGTGTCATCCACCGTTATTGACCACTAATTGTTTCCTTTGTACCTCTGTGTAAACAGGGTTATCTACTTCACCTCGTTGCCATTTGTTGCACTGCACAAAACACTTTTGTTTTAAGAGTGTTTTGTGCTGTTCAACCAAAATGTCACACCGACAACACCGACAACGTTGCTTGATTGCTTGATCTTAGTGGAACTGCACAAGAGGAGATCTTACTTCCTATCCGTTAAGGCAAATTTGGTTCAGATCTTCTTCTTGTGAGTTGTTTGAATTCCGCATCATGAGAGGTCAGTACTAGCCTTCTTTCACATGATTCTGCAGTGTGCTTTCATATGTTGTGCTACTTGTACGATAATGTTGCTTGATTTTAGTGAACTGCACAAATGGAGACAAGACTTCCAATCTGTATGTGCACCGTAATATCCCATTGAGGTAAGATAAGGATATTTCACAACTGCTGGACTGTATTTTGCCACTTTCATCAGAAAATTAAGTTTAGTACTATACTTGTGCTCCCCAATTGACATGCCAAATCTTACATTGAAGGCGAAGCTTGTCTGTTATTGAACCAAGTGATGAAGGGAAGAACAAGCGGAAGAAAACAAAATCAACTCCGGTGCTGTAATGAAGCCTTCGAACTGTGATGACACAAGTAATGATATAGTTTTGCATCTTAATTTATTGCTATGGCTAGAACGAGCAATTGTTTTGCCACCGATTTGATGCCATACGTAATTATCTCTACTTGTGCAAACAAGGATCTTCTTTGAAGATACCATATATTTTAGTGGAACTGCACAAGAAGATGTTGGAAACATTAAACTAATCGAGGAGTATATAGTAAGCATGGGCACCCCGTAGATAGCAAATGATGGTTCGGAGAAGTGCTTCATCTGTATGCTCTACACAATCAGCCTCGACAAATGTTGGTACTCACCCACCGATTTCATCCATATGATTGAGCTTTGTCATCTCTATTGGTGTTGTGCTACTGTTTAGATACTTGTCATGAAAAAGTGGTATTGTCCTTGAGAAGTGCTTCATTTGTGCTGTTTTAAATATTTCCTTTCCTTTTTTCGAGCAAACAGGATCATCTTCCTCTCAAGAAGAATATGGAGTACGTGAAGTGACTAGTTCCTATTATGCCGGATGAAGAAGCCATGTCTATCTTCTCATCGGAAGGAGCAGTTGAAGGATGGTTACATTACTCCCCACAAGACCAAACTAACTTCAGCTCGGAAGGACCGACAAATCTCCATTTTTTCTATGATGCGAGTACAATGTTGTTCTAGGATTCTTTACGGTGAGTTCCATTTTTCTAAAAGTGTGCTCTACATGGACCATGTATGTGCCTATTGAAACTGTCAATTCATAGTACAGTTTGCTTTATACTAATCACTTTTTGTATTTGTGCAAACAGGGTGCTCAGCTTGATTTCAACGGGAACTTCCCAAAATGTTCATGAATACATCGAATCATTCATTTCCACCACAAGAAAGGAGGTGCCCATAAGTTCAAGGCTTTGCAACATATAAGGGTGAAATCATACAAGCTACGAGGTGCCATGTCAATGTCCGAACTGATGGCAAACCCTGTCCATTCCACAATCGTAGGCATTTGATATTTTGGAATGGGACAACCTTGTCAAATTTTGCTCATTGATTTTAGCAAGATATGCGTTTGATATTTTCGAATGGGACACCCTTTGCTGTCAGTAGAGGCGATCAATTTTTTCTTTATTCTTTAGTTGTGAAGTAAATATTGCCTCTGACATGTGAGTCGCTGAGATGCATAATCATCGATTGTTTTGAATGTTCTCTATGAATTGCCAGGCCTGTGTGTTTGATTGCAATGTATAGAAATGCTAAAAAGCTGCTCAAACTCTTTGTACTCCTTTTGTTCCTTTTTACTTCGCACATTGTGAAAGTTCATACTTTTTTGTACAAGATTGGTCAAAGTAGAGATACTTTGACTGTGGACAAAACTCGTATGCAGACTAGAAAGGACCGCAGGGAGTACATGTGAAACTGCTGCAAAGGTGGTGATCACCCTGGGAATAATGCTAGTACGTATTGTTTTGCATGTTCATCCAATGCCGTGATACAGAATTGAACTAATCGAAATAAATTCATTCATACACTGTCGGATTTCATATAAACATGCCGGATTTCATTACATTTCATACATTCTTCAACTAAAAAGGGGTGTTTGTGGCCGCATGCATCTCCCAGATGCAGAGGCCGGGGGTCATCCTCCTTTTCGAAAAAAACTAAAAAGGGGTGCGCTGGAGGTATAATTCATTAACCGAAGCTACCCACTTGTGTCCCGCTGAGCCCAACAGAAGCTTCAGTGACTTAACTGCAGATGCAGTTGCGTAACTGACATGCGGCATGTTGGGCCCACGTGTCAGTCAGCCAACTGCACCACCAGTTAAGTAGAAGCAGCGTTCTTCTCCAGCGCAGCTCTCCGACTCCACGTCGTCGCCAAGAAGCTAACCGGCCGTCAATGGCAACCCGCCTAGCTTGGCTTCAACCAGAGGATAGCAGCGATGGCCTTACTTGGACCCGAGCGGCGGCGACATACCGTGTTCCACTCTTCCTTGTTTTCTGTGTGGCGTGGCCTCGTTGGCAGCGGGGCGGGGCCTCGGTGGAGCCGGCGATGTCCTCTGTCTCGTTGCCGGCGGGCGGCGCCTCAGTGGAGCGGTGGAAATCCTCCCCCACGTTGCCGGCAGGCTGGGGCCTCGGCTGAGCCGGCGATGTCCTCTGCCTCGTTGTTGGCGGGGCGGGGCCTCGGCGGAGCCGGCGGTGTCCTCTGCCTCGTTGTTGGTGCCCTGGGGCCTCGGCGGAGCCGGCGGTGTCCTCTGCCTCGTTGTTGGCGCCACGGGGCCTCGGCGGAGCAGGGCGTCATCGACGCCAGCGGAGCGGGGACTCATCGGAGCCTGCATTATCCTCTGCCTCGTCCTCGGTCTCGCCAAACAGCGCCTCGCCCGCTTCATCGCCCTCTTTGCTAGCCTCTTTGTAGGCGGCCGCAGCCTCTGCCACCCGCATGTGGTACCGCCAGCGCTCGAGGCGGCCCTTGCGGGCGGAGCGGTACGAGTTGAGCAGCGCCTCTGCTCCACTCGCTCCACGGCGATCTGCTCCTCCTCCTGCAGGTGCTCCTGGAGGAGATGGTGGTTGTAGGTGGCGTCAGCCTGCTCCTCCCGGAACTGCTCCTCACGCATCGGCCTCACCCTGTCCATATATTCGGCATCTGCCTCGCTGATGGTCATGGTGCAATGCACCGGCGAGGATGGGGCGGAGGAGGGGGTTGGCGCCGGATCATCGACTACCATGTTCTCCATTAGGACGTCGTCGTCCTCCGGCTTCCTGCCGGCCAGCCGGTCGGCAGCAATGGCTGCCATCTCCTTGTGGTCCGTCGTCCGCCCGTCCCGAAGAGCGCTAGAGCACGAGGAAGCCATGGTGGGCAGTAGTGGTGTGGACAGGAGAAAGGGAACGGATGCGGATGACTGGGCTATGGCCGGCGCAGCAGTTTATATAGCAATGGTGGGCGGGAGGAGGTACGAACGTGTGGCACCGGAGTAGCCGCCTCGGCAACCGCGTATCATTAATGTCTGCGGCAGATGGATGGACGGACGACACTTGTGTCGTTTGAAGGCGGAGCAATCGCCTGCACGGGGAAGCGGGGCGGCCGGCGCCGATCAAGCTTGGGCCGGGGAGCAGCAGCGAGAGATGACTTTACTTGGATAGGATAACAATGGGGACCCACCAGGTCCATAGCCTCACGTACGCAAGTGCCTCCTTATTATATATATAACTATAATTTATTTTGCTTCCTCCTGGTTTCCTGACATCACAGTCCCACACAATTGTCAACCTATGTACTCCCTCCTTTCTGGTTTATAGGGCTTATCACAAAATTTTAGTTTTTCCATTTTATATGGCTCAATTTGGTTGTTTTCCATCACATGTTCAGATTCCAAGGTGCATTAAATCATTGCATGCAAGTATTAAGAGAAAATTGACCAATTGTGACGCCCCGATTCAATCGTACACTAATCATGCACGCAAATGTGTACGATCAAGATCAAGGACTCACGGGAAGATATCACAACACAACTCTAAAACATAAATAAGTCATACAAGCATCATAATACAAGGCAGGGGCCTCGAGGGCTCGAATACAAGTGCTCGATCATAGGCGAGTCGATGGAAGCAACAATATCTGAGTACGCACATAAGTTAAACAAGTTTGCCTTAAGAAGGCTAGCACAAACTGGGATACAGATCGAAAGAGGCGCAGGCCTCCTGCCTGGGATCCTCCTAAACTACTCCTGGTCGTCGCCAGGGGGCTGCACATAGTAGTAGGCACCTCCGGTGTAGTAGTCGTCATCGATGGTGGCGTCTGGCTCCTGGGCTCCATCGTCTGGTCGCAACAATCGGGCAAAGAAAGGGGGAAGAGGGGGAACAAGGCAACCGTGAGTACTCATCCAAAGTACTCGCAAGCAAGGAGCTACACTAAATATGCATGGATATATGTGTAAAAGGCCATATCAGTGGACTGAACTGCAGAATGCCAGAATGAGAGGGGGATAGCTAATCCTATCGAAGACTACGCTTCTGGCAGCCTCCGCCTTGCAGCATGTAGCAGAGAGTAGTCTGAAGTCCTCCAAGTAGCATCGCATAGCATAAGCCTACGCGGCGATCCCCTCCTCAATGAGCTGTTAGAGAGCGACCACCGGGTTGTATCTGGCACTTGGAAGGGTGTTTTTTATTAAGTATCCAGTTCTAGTTGTCATAAGGTCAAGGTACAACTCCAAGTCGCCCCATTATCAAGATCACGGCTATTCAATAGATTAACTTCCTGTAGGGTGCACCACATAACCCAACACGCTTGATCCCATTTGGCGGACACACTTTTACGGGTCATGCCCGCCGCGGAAGATCAACACGTCGCAGCCCCACCTAGGCCAACAGAGAGGTCAACACGCCGGTCTAAACCTAAGCGCACAGGGGTCTGGGCCCATCGCCCTTAGCACACCTGCATGTTGCGAACGCGGCCGGAAGCAGAACTAGCCCCCTTAATCCAAGAGCAGGCTTACGTTCCAACCCGGCGCGCGCAGCTCAGTCGCTGACGTCACGAAGGCTTCGGCTGATACCACGACGTCGAGTGCCCATATCTTTCCCACGTAGTTGGTTAGTGCGTATAGACCAAATGGCCAGACTCAGATCAAATACCAAGAACTCGTTAAGCATGTTAAGTATCCGCGAACGCCGAACAGGGCCAGGCCCACCTCTCTCCTAGGCGGTCTCAACCTGCCCTGTCGCTCCGCCACAAAGATCCACTCGCGGGTACTCCTACGAGCCGACCCGTCTTTAATCACCACATGTATCTTGTATAAGTATAAGTATATACCCGTGATCACCTCCCGAGTGATCACGGCCCGATAGTATAGCACAGCAGACGGACAAGAATGTAGGGCCACAGATGGAATACTAGCATCCTATACTAAGCATGTAGGATTGCAGGTAAAGGTAACAACAGTAGTAGCAATGACAGGCTATGCATCAGGATAGGTATAACGGAAAGCAGTAACATGCTACACTACTCTAATGCAAGCAGTATAGAGAAGAATAGGCGATATCTGGTGATCAAGGGGGGGCTTGCCTGGTTGCTCAGACAAGAAGGAGGGGTCGTCGGTGACGTAGTCGACCACAGGGGCATCAGCATCGTCACAGGGTCTACCGAAGAGAAAAGGGGGAAGAAACAGTAAATACATAGCAAGCAAGTGCATAACAGGATAACAGGCAGAGCTAGACGTGTTCTAACGCGGTATGAGGTGATAGCGGTGAAGGGGGAAACATCTGGAAAAGTATCCCCGGTGTTTCACGGTTTTGGATAGATGGACCGGAGGGGAAAAGTTGCGTGTTCGCTATGCTAGGGATGTGTGGCGGACGAACGGGCTGCGTATCCGGATTCGTCTCGTCTTTCCGAGAAACTTTCATATATAAAACTTTTTCATCCGAGATACGATTAGTTTTCTATGAATTTCTAAAGTTTTAAATGATTTTACAATTTACTTTTAATTCGAGTTGACCAAGTCAAATTGACTAGTCAAAAGAAGAGGTGTGACCCACATGTCATAGGCTTATATATTTTTAATCTAATTTATCTTTTTACCTAACAGTAAGGTCCACATGTCATATACACTACACCTAACCATTAATTAGCCTAACTACTAGTAGTAATTTAGCTACTAACATAAAAAGGGCCGGTCTCATCCAGAGACCCAGCCGGCCATACACACACATGGCCGCACCCCACTAGTAGAAAAAGGGCCTATAGTCCCGGTTCATAAGGGCCTTTAGTCCCGGTTCATGAACCGGGACTAAAGGGTCGGTACTAATACCCTCGCCCTTTAGTCCCGGTTCTATCGAAACCGGGATAGATGGCCTCCACGTGGCCTGTCCGCTGAGCCCAGGCGGGAGGGCCTTGGTCCCGTTGGTGGCACCAACCGGGACCAATAAACATCCACGTGTCAGCTTTCTTTGGCTCTGGTTTTTTTTTTTTTCAAAAGAGGGGGGTTTGGGGGTTTTGGGGGTTAATTTAGGTGTTTCATATATTGTGCTATAGCTAGCTAATTAATAGAGAAAAGTGTCCTTTCTTTTGTCCGTGCTTGGTCGACGCTACGCACTATACATACGTATAGAGAGGACTAACTAGACATGCTAGCTAGCTAGTAATTAAGCAAGCAGAAGATCGTCATGAACATATATATGCATACAGAGAGAAGTGATATCGACCACCTCTCCTTCTCCGAGAGATTGGTCGAACAACAAGTTCTCGTATATCTATCCGACACTACCGCTACATATATACAATAGTTATCTTTTACAATACGGACGCGTGGTCCACATAGTATTCTCCGTCTTCAGCGATCACGTGGTCAAGAAAGAATGCCGCCAATTCCTCTTGAATTGCTCGCATGCGATCTGGTGCTAGGAGTTCATCCCGCTGCCGAAACATCTAATTTTAAGAAAGGGGTCAATACATATATATATATATGAATGAATGAAACTCAACACAAATGATGGTAATAAAATAAAATTGTGAATATTTTTATTTACGCACTTCAAATTGTTTGTCGGAGTAGCCCCTCTCACAGGTCGTGTGGCGGATGGACTCGCAAACATAGTATCCACAGAAATCATTCCCTTGTTCCTGCCACAACCACTTTACAAGAAACAGAGGTCAATCAAACTGATAATTATATATAGCAAGCACATGCTAAATGGTATTGATGAAACTAGTGCTTGAATCACTAGGAGATGCGCGTGGAATATGCTACTATATAGTACTTACTTTCGGGTGTCTAAATTGCAGCTTCTTCGGTAGTCCCGGAGCTTTTTTGGTGAATTTTCCCCAAGCCCTGCCATACAAAGAAAACAATTACTTGATATCAGAAATGAACAAAGTTGCTGATATGGTGGATAATGATCGATTTAACTTACTTCTCGAGCAATTCAGTCATTTCCGCATACTCCTTGGGATCTTTTCGTCTCGAGTCTAAGACAGTTACTACTCCTGCTCAAGCTTAATCTCTAGGAGAATATAGTGGAACCTGCATGCGCATGCATAACTCATCAATATTACATTTCTATAACCTGGACTAAATAAGGGAAACCGAATATGCCACAAAGACAGTAACACTCACGTGTAGTTGTAAGGAAAGAGTATTGTATTTTGTGTTCATTTATTTCCAACGATCGTAGCAAGTTGGCCTCGGTTTCCTTGGCACGATATTTAACCTCATTTGCATCGATGAGATATGTGTTAATGAACCCAATATCACCCACTTGTTTTTTCTTCATTTCTGCGATCTTCAATCTGCATAATATAGTGAGGATATTTATAAATACATGCAATGAAAGAGCTGAGTTATATAGAGATACTTAATGACAGAAGTAGTACTACTTACAGACAGTAGCAGGTGACCGTTGCTTTATCGATGGCCAATTGATTGAAAAACTGATAGAACTCCTCAAATGGAATAGGCAACAGTTCAATTCCAAGGAGGTCATGCTCCTTTTTAACTCTCAAATACAAAGTATTACTCCCTCGAGACTCTTTGCAGGTTTTCATGTACCAATCATGCAATCTTCGCATCATCGTTGTTAGAGAGCTTTCATATTTGACGAGAGGCTTCCGTACTCAGTATCTTTGTATCTGCACCTCCAAGAAATCAAATTGTACATCGTCGGGCAAGTAATCTTCAGGATTGCCATAACCGGCACCATCCTCGGATCGACGATGTCGCTAGCAGTGCACCTTGAGCGGGGGCACGATTCTTTCGCTTGTTCGCCGAGCTGGGCAATTTGTTTCCCAGCTCGTCGTTCTTTCATCCTTTGATCAGCGACAGTATTTCCCGATCTCTCCGCCGGCAAATGCCTTTCCAATAATGCGCTCATAGTTGCCTTTCGGCGGAGACTTGGGTGGTTTTGTCGGGGCAGCGAGTGCGCTTCGCTTTGACCGGATCTACCTTCTCCTCCGGAGGTGGATGTCTCTTTGCTTTCAACCCTTGAAACCAGTCATCCACTTCGGTCTGCGCGATCTTCGCGTTTTCCTCCTCGCTCCTCTCGACGGTAACTTCTCCGAGTCTTCAGAGAAGGACCGAATCAGATATCTCCCGCCTTTGGCAGTCTTGCTAGACGCCGCAGAGCAGACGGAGGGATGTCTTCTTTCCTTGCTTACGAGGCGGAGGAGAAGGACTACGACGCCGGAGCAGCCGGAGCGGTGGCGGGTCTCTTCCGCCCTTGCCGACGAGGCGGAGAAGGAGGAGGCTGGCTGCCGGACGCGCCGGTGCAAAGCGGAGAAGGAGACGGAGTGCCGCCACGCGCGGAGAAGGAGCCGGCCGAGTGCCCTGATCGTCACTCGCCGGAGGAGGAGGCGGTGGAGGCGGAGTGCCCCGACTCGCCAAGGAGGAGGAGGAGGCGGGAGGAGGCGGAGTGCCTGACTCGCGGAGGAGGAGGAGGAGGCGGAGGCGCCCAGTTCGGAAGGTTGATGAGATCCTTCCGCCATAGGCATGGAGTCTTTAGAGTAGAACCCAGCCGATACTCCCTTCACCGTAGGGTGGTCAAGCCGAGCTCCTCAAATCCTCCGTTATTTCATCGACCATCACCTTAGCATATCCTTCTAGAATCGGCGGCAGTGAAAAGTTGAGTCGGGTTTAGTGGGATAAACAGAGCCAACAGCCGCCTTGACCTTTAAATTGCTCCATTGCGCCATAAGGTGGCAACTTTCAGCATCCGTGATAGCATCCACGGGATAGCTGGCAGGAGCCGCCAAGGCATGCTGCTCGCTGAAGCAGCTCGGTGGAAGCCACGCTGCTTCTCCGCCGAGATGGCGGGTAGCTTCGGGAAGCTTGGCAGGTCGTTTGTTGTGATCGGCTGCTTCGCGTTCCTCTTCTCGCTCCTCTAGCCCCATTACCCTTTCGTGCAGCGCCTACATTAGGCTCTGCTCCAGTTTCTTCCTCCTCTCATGGGTTTTGTAACCCCCTGCGTCCGGAAATCCAGCCTTCCACGAAAGGGAGCCTGGCGTGCCTCGTGTCCGTCCAGGGTGCTCAAGATTCCCGAGGGCCATTGTGAGCTCGTCCTTCTCCTCGTGCTGAACGAACTTCCCTTGCTGCGCTGCTTCGATATAATGCTTAAGCCTCTTGACTGGTATGTCCAATTGTTCGTCCGTCCAAATGCACTTCCCCGTTATAGGGTCCAAGGATCCGCCGGCCCCGAAGAACCAAGTCCGGCAACGGTCTGGCCAGTTCATTGTCTCGGGTTCGATCCCTTTATCAAGCAGATCATTCTCAGCCTTGGACCACTTAGGCCGGGCTATGAGGTAGCCACCTGACCCCGTGCGATGATGAAGCTTCTTCTTCGCAACATTTCTCTTGTTTGTCGCTGACATCTTTTTACTCTTTTCCGATGTCTTGTAGGCCACAAATGCGGGCCACCATCTCGATCTTCTCATATTTGCCCGTGAATTCTGGTGTCTCATTTTTTCGACATACGTATTGAGGTCTTTCTTCCAATTCCTGAATTGTTCTGCCATCTTCTTAAGAGCAAAAGACTTGATTAATGGCTCTATTATGGCTTCTCCGGATCATCCTCTGGCGGTAGGGTAAAATTTGACTTCAGCTCAGTCCAAAGATCATTTTTCTGCATATCATTGACATAAGACACCTCGTGGTCTTCGTTCTTAGGCTTATACCATTGGTGGATGCTGATCGGGATCTTGTCCCTAACCGAACCCCGTGACCGAGCAACAAATGCCTTCTTTGTCCGGTAGGGTTCAATCGGTTGGCCGTCACGCCGCGATTTGTATGATCTCAAACTTTTCATCCGAGCTCAACTTTTCTTCGGGCTCGTCTCTTTACCGAAGTTGTGCTCGATCCGGAGGGCTAGAAAAAGAACAAAGACGAGAGTTAATTAATATGTGTACATATATATATACCAAAACAAAGACGAGAGCTAGTCAAGACAGCTTAACTAATATATATACCTGGCCGACTCGGTTTGGTGATCACCGAGCCGTCCTCACGGTCTACTTCTTGCACCGCATTGGGTCATCGGAGCCATGTAAATCATAGCCAGCTGCTTCTTCACCCTCTCCTTCCAGATCATCGTTATCGGCGTTGAGAAACATCATCGAGGAGACGGCATCACTTCCGTGTGCGATTATGTCCCTCAACAACGCTTCTTGTGCTTCGTCTCGGGGGTGTCCATAGTTTCTACAAATATTTACAACATGGCAATTATTATTCAAACATGACAGATATGGATATATTAGTGCCAACGAGAACTAGCTAGCTAATCACAATAAGAAATCATATTAGTGGCCTCGACGCTGCTTCTCTAGGGTTTGGGGTGGCCTCGACAACGCTTCAAGGGTTAGGGGTGGCCTCGAGAACGCTTCAAGCTAGGAGGGGTGCGTATCGACCCCCCCACGTGTTGAAGCTATCGGGAGGGGGTCGGCGTTGAACAGTACATCTATGTCCCACAAGTAGGGTAGAGGGTCGTGGATCGCCGGCGGTCGAGGTCAAGGGTCAAGATCGCCGAGGGTCGGGAGGTTGCCTAGTGTCAAAGGATTCAACAAAACCATGTCTTCATCATTAGGCGAAAGTAACAGGTGCATGATGGTGCAAGCTCTCCAAAGTTGTTTTGGAGCGGAGTCCCGAGATAGGATAATTAGCTTTTTGGTACAAAGTTCAGCAAAAGGCAAATTATCCTATCCGGACTCCATTCCGTAACAACTTTGAGGACTTCATACCATCATGCCATGGTTACTTCCGGCTAATGATGAAGCGATGGATTTCTTCAATACTTTGACACTATAGGAACCTCGACCTGAAACCTTCGACCCTTGACCCCTTAATGACCCTCGACCCTCTACCCTAGTTCCCGACCCTAGACCCTCGGCGATCCTCGACACCCTCGTTATATCGACAACGACGCAACATACATATACATGGGAAAATAATGTTATCGGGAGGGGTATCGTACCCCCCTCGTGTCAAAGTTTCTTCTTTCTCCTCTATTCCTTTCTTTCTTCTTCTCCTCTTCTTTTCTTCTTATCCCCGAGAAAGGAAAATAAGGAAAAGGAAGAAAAGAGGAAGAAGGAAGAAGGAAGAAGAAGAAGAAAAAAAAAGAAAAAAGAAGAGAAGAAGAAAAGAATAGAGGAGAAGAAGAAAATAGAAAAAAAGGAGAAGAAGAAAATAGAATTTTTTAAAATTTCTTTTTTCTTTTTATTCTCTTCTCTTCTTCTTCTTCTTCTTCTTCTTCTTTTTCCTCTTCTTATTTATTTCTCCTCTTCTTCCTCTCCTCTTCTTCTCCTTTCTTACTCTTCTTATTTTCCTTTTATATGAACATATCATCATATATATGAACATACATTTTCTTTGCATATGCATATGAACATACATACATACATTTTTCTTTCATATGAACATACATACATACATTTTCTTTGCATATGACCATACATACATTTTCTTTGCATATAAACATACATACATATAAACATAACATACATACACAAAAATTCTAAAAATCTGCCTAAAAATCTAAAAATCTGCCTAAAATTATCCATCCATCCATCCATCCATATAATGAACATATATAATGAAAATATAATCATATAATCATCCATCCATCCATATAAACATATAAATCATCCATCCATCCATATAATGAACATATATAAAATCTGCCTAAAAATTATGAACATATAATGAACATATAAAATTTGCCTAAAAAGCATGCATACATCATCCATATTATGAACATATATACATGAACATAAATCTGCCTAAAAAAATTATATGAATTTTTTTTTATGAACAGGACGAGGGGACAGGGAGGAAAGGAGGTCGCCGGAGCCGGACCGAACGGGGAGGAGGGGCGGCGTCGAGGCAGGGGCGGCAGTGGGGGCGGGCGCCGGCGACGACGAGGTGAGGCGGGCGGGCGCGAGGGGCACGGGCGGCGGCGTCGCGGCCGAGGCAGGGCGGCAAGGGGCGTCTTGCCAGCGACGACGAGGTGGGGGCGGGCCGGGCGCAGGGCACGGGCGGCGGCGGGCGCCGAGGCAGGGGCGGCAATGGGGCGCGGCGCCGACGACGATGAGGTGGGGCGGGCGGGCGCAGGGGCACGGGTGGCGGCGGCGTGGGGGCGTGGGGGCGGCGGCGGCGGGGCTCGGGCTCGGGCAGGGGCACGGGAGACGGGACGGCAGCGGCGGCGGCGGCGGCAACAACGAGCGCCATGATTTGGGCAGCTGGCGGCGGCAACCAACCGCTAGGGAGGCGAGGAGATGTGAAAATTTCACAAGTCTTGCTTATATAGAAAGAGCATTAGTCCCGGTTCGTGGCTCCAACCGGGACTAATGCCCCCCTTTAGTCCCGGTTGGTGCCACCAACCGGGACCAAAGGCCAAATTCCAGCAGCCCAAAGGGCGGGAAGCGGCGGCCTGTGGTCCCGGTTGGTGGCACCAACCGGGACTAAAGGAGCATTAGTCCCGGGTCGTGGCACCAACCGGGACTAAAACCCCCTTTAGTCCCGGTTCGTCCTACCAACCGGGACCAAAGGCCTGTGCTGCCCCGAACCCAAATGTTTAGTCCCACCTCGCTAGTTGAAGGGCGCCGGCACTGGTTTATAAGCCCTGGTGTGCGTCCCCTTTCGAGCTCCTCTCAAATGCAGGCTTTCGGGCCTAATCACGCTCTCGCTGTCAGGCCTATTGGGCCTCTGCGGGCCTGAATCTGGCCCATGTAGGGTTTCTAGTCGATTCAGGCCGTGGGGCCTAGTAGGTGGCAGTTTTTTTGCTTTATATTTTATTTCTTTTTGCTTTTAGTTTTAGAAAAATATAAACTTTCTGTTTGTGCCATTAGTTTTAAAATTTAAAAACAATTTTTTGTTTTCTTTGTTGCTTTATTTATTTTATTTTGTTTCTACTTACAACAAAATACTTATTGTTGCTATTTTTATTTTTTCAAGTTTTTTGTTTTGTTTTCTGCATTATTTATTTTCTTTTGGTTTTTGCTTTATTTTTAATTCTTTTTGCTTTTAGGTCAGCAAAATTATAAACTTTCTGTTAGTGCTTTTAGTTTTAGAAAAATATAAACTTTCTGTTTGTGCCATTAGTTTTAAAATTCAAAAACACTTTTTTGTTTTCTTTGTTGCTTTATTTATTTTATTTTGTTTCTACTTACAACAAAATGCTTATTGTTTCTATTATTATTATTTTTTCAAGTTTTTTGTTTTGTTTCCTGCATTATTTATTTTGTTTTGTTTTGTTTCAAATTCATAGTTTTCAAATGAACTCTAAAAAGTTGGCATAGCATGTTCATGAACAAAACGGACAATGGTATCATACTCGTGTGTTACAAAGTTGGCATGGTATCATCATAATAGTTGCGGAGAAAGTCTTCACTTTTTCTTCGCTTGTGTCGTTTGCTTATTGCGCCAGTAACCATGGATAATCTTCATCATTTATCAGGATGCTTGGGTCAGCCTTGACTTTGAAGGGGGAATTTCATGAAACTTTTCATACTCTTCGACATGTCTGTCTTGCCCTCCACTCCCGGTGATGTCCCTTTTCCCGAAAGAACTATGTGGCGCTTTGGCTCATTGTATGATGTATTCGCTTCCTTATCTTTTCTTTTCCTCGGTCTGGTAGACATGTCCTTCACATAGATAACCTGTGCCACATCATTGGCTAGGACGAACGGTTCGTCGGTGTACCCAAGATTTTTCAGATCCACTGTTGTCATTCCGCATCTTGTGGGTCTACCTGCACCCGCCTCCCCGACAGATTGACCCACTTGCACTTAAACAAAGGGACCTTAAAATCTACTCCGTAGTCAAGTTCCCATATGTCTACTATGTAACCATAATATGTGTCATTTCCTTGTCGGTTGTTGCATCAAAGCGGACACCGCTGTTTTGGTTGGTGCTCTTTTCATCTTGGTCAATCGTAAAATGTATTCCCATTTATCTCAGATCCTTTCCAAATCATTACAATCAAGATGGTCCCCGGACAACAAGTACAACTCATCACAAACAGTGCTGTCACCTCCGAGACGTGTTTCCAACCAACTGCTGAAAGTCCCGATGTGTTCACATGTAATCCGATCGTCGCCCGCTCCGGTGTTTGGAGCGCAGATCGTTCTTGTGTTCATCGACATACGGGTCACCAAGGTAGAGTTCAGAGAACTGTAGTGTGCTTGAGACCAAGAATATCCGTCCCCTGCATATTATTGAGTCTCTTCCAAGCGTGCCTTTTCCAAATCTCCCCTCATACCGCGATTTAGGGAGACCTATCTTATTAAGGCCAGGAATGAAGTCAACACAAAACCCGATGACATCCTCTGCTTGATGGCCCATGGAGATGCTTCCTTCGGCCTAGCACGTTACTTAACATATTTCTTTAGGACTCCCATGAACCTCTCAAAGGGGTACATATTGTGTAGAAATACGGGCCCCAGAATGACAATCTCGCCGACTAGATGAACTAGGACGCGTCATGATATTGAAGAAGGATGGTGGGAACACCAGCTCGAAACCGACAAGACATTGCGCCACATCACTCCTTAGCGTTATACGATTTCTGGATCGATCACCTTCGAGATATTGCATTGAGGAATGCACATAGCTTCACAATGGCTAATCGGACGCTTTCCGGTAGAAGCCCTCTCAATGCAACCGGAAGCAGTTGCATCATAATCACGTGGCAGTCATGAGACTTTAGGTTCGGAACTTTTCTCGACATATTTATTATTCCCTTTATATTCGACGAGAAGCCGGTCCGACCTTCATCTTGAGCAGGCATTGAAAGAATATTTCTTTCTCTTCTTTCGTAAGAGCGTAGCTGGCAGGACCTTCATACTTTGCTTCGGAGGCATGCCCTCTTTTTCGTACAAGCGTTGCAGGTCCTCTCGTGCCTCGGTGTATCTTTTGTCTTCCCATACACGCCCAAGAAGCCTAGCAGGTTCACGCAAAGGTTCTTCGTCACGTGCATCACGTCGATCGAAGAGCGGACCTCTAGGTCTTTCCAGAGGGTAGGTCCCAAAATATAGATTTCTTCTTCCACATGGGTGCGTGATTCTCAGCGTCATTCGAACAGCTAGTCCGCCGACCTTTTCCAAAGATTACGTGTAAATCATTGACCATAGCAAGTACGTGATCACCGATACGCATGGCGGGCTTCTTCCGTGATCTGCCTCGCTTTGAAATGCTTGCCTTTCTTTCGACATTGATGGTTGGTCGAAAGAAATCGACGATAGCCCGGTACACATTCTTCCTGCAGCTTCCTGTATATACTATCGGTGTCAAGTAAACAGTGCGTGCATGCGTGGTATCCCTTGTTTGTCTGTCCCGAAGGTTATCGAGAGCGGGCCAATCGTTGATTGTCACGAACAGCAACGCCTTCAGGTCAAATTCCTCCTTTTGTGCTCATCCCATGTCGCACACCGCTTCCATTCCACAGCTGTAAAAGTTCCTCAACTAATGGCCTTAGGTACACATCAATGTCGTTGCCGGGTTGCTTAGGGCCTTGGATGAGAACGGCATCATAATGAACTTCCGCTTCATGCACATCCAAGGAGGAAGGTTATACATACATAGAGTCACGGGCCAGGTGCTGTGATTGCTGCTCTGCTCCCGAAAGGATTAATGCCATCCGCGCTTAAAGCAAACCATACGTTCCTTGGGTCCTTTGCAAACTCATCCCAAGATTTCTCTCGATTTTTCTCCATGCGACCCGTCGTGGGTGCTCTCAACTTCCGCCTTTCTTACGGTCCTCACTGTGCCATCGCATCAACTTGGCATGCTCTCCGCTTCGAACAGACGCTTCAACCGTGGTATTATAGGAGCATACCACATCACCTTCGCAGAACCCTCTTCCGGGAGGCTCGCCGTCAACATCACCGGGGTCATCTCGTCGATCTTATACGCAATGCACCGCATACCGGGCATGCGTTCAGATCCTTGTAGGCACCACGGTAGAGGATGCAGTCATTAGGGCATGCATGTATCTTCTCCACCTCCAATCCTAGAGGGCATACGACCTTCTTTGCTGCGTATGTACTGTCGGGCAATTCGTTATCCTTTGGAAGCTTCTTCTTCATTATTTTCAGAGCTTCTCAAATCCTTTATCGAGCACAGCATTCTCTGCCTTCCACTGCAGCAATTGAGTACGGTACCGAGCTTTGTGTTGCCATCTTCGCAATTGGGGTACAACCCTTTTTGTGATCCTCTAACATGCGATCGAACTTCAGCTTCTCCTTTTGACTTTCGCATTGTGTCCTTGCATCGACAATGACCCGCGGAGATCATCATCATGGGGCACATCGTCTGGTTCATCTTGATCTTCAGCAGCTTCGCGTTGCAGCACCATCGCGCACATCGTCTGTGCAACTTGATGTTCAAGAGCATCACCGTATTCAGGGGCACATAGTTGTCATCGTACTCTTCTTCCTCGCCGTCTTCCATCATAACCCCTATTTCTCCGTGCCTCGTCCAAACATTATAGTGTGGCATGAAACCCTTGTAAAGCGGGTGGGTGTGAAGGATTTTCCGGTCGAGTAAGACTTCAGATTCCCACATATAGGGCATGGACAACACATAAAACCATTCTGCTTGTTTGCCTCAGCCACTTGAGAAAAGCATGCACGCCTTAATGTACTCGGAGGTGTGTCTGTCACCGTACATCCATTGCCGGTTCATCTGCGTGCATTATATATAATTAAGTGTGTCAAAAATCATTACGAACATCATGAATAGATAATTAAGTGACCAAATTAATAGAAGTTCATCATCACATAAAACCAAAGTACATACATAGTTCTCATCTAACAACATAAAGCTCTGCAGAGCATCTAAATTAATTAAACCATACATTGAAACTATGTAAACCATTTCAATGTGAAAACAAATACGATCATAATCGCAACCAAGGTAACAACTGATCCAACGGCATAATGATACCAAGCCTCGGTATGAATGGCATATTTTCTAATCTTTCTCATCTTCAAGCGCATTGCATCCATCTTGAACTTGTGATCATCGATTTACATCCGCAACATGCAACTCCAATATCATCTTCTCCTCCTCAAGTTTTTTATTTTTCCTTCAAGAAATTGTTTTCTTCTTCAACTAAATTTAACCTCTCGACAATAGGGTCGGTTGGAATTTCCGTTCAACAACCTCCTAGATAAATAAAATCTATGTCACGTTGGTCGGCTTAATTTTCATAAACAATAAATGAACCAATAGTTATGAAAAGATAATATATACCACATCCGAATCATAGACAGGACGAGGGCCGACGGGCGGATACCAAAACCATCGCACTATATAAGATGCAATAATAAAAGTAAGAAAATAATACAAGTAAGAATATTTTTCCTTCCGTAAAGAAGATAAGAACAAGAGGCTCACCACGGTGGTGCCGGCGATGAGATCGGCGCGGTGATCGACGGCGGTGAAGACGGGACAGGCGTGACGGACCGCTAAACCTAGACAAATATTGAGGAAAATGGAGGTTAGACGTCGAGCTTGGAGAGGAGAAAGCTTAAGTAGTGTGGCTCGGCATTCCATCGAACACCTTGTGTGCATAGGAGGTGAGCTAGAGCACCACCAAGCCCTCTCCCCTTCGGCCAGAAAAAACAGAGTAGGGTGCTCTGCTCTTGCGCGAGGGGCTATATATAGGCAGCACAATTAGCCTCGGTTGGTGGCATGAACCGGGACTAAAGGGAAGCCTTTGGTCCCGGTTCATGCCACCAACCGGGACCAATAGTGGTGGGCCAGGAGCCAAGACCATTGGTCCCGGTTCGTCCCACCAACCGGGACCAAAAGGTCCGGACGAACCGGGACCAATGGCCCACGTGGCCCGGCCGGCCCCCTGGGCTCACTAACCGGGATAAATGCTCACATTAGTCCCGGTTCAGGATTGAACCGGGACTAATGGGCAAAACAGGCCTCAACGATAGCCCCTTTTTCTACTAGTGCCCACAGTCGCGCACACACACAACACGCACACACACGCTGCACGCACACACTGACACACACAACACACACTCACGCACACACGGCCGCTTGGCCATTGCCATGGCCAGTGGTAGCAGCTGCGCGCGGCGGGCAGCGGCGCCGGCGAGCAGCCGAGGCACCGGCGAGCAGCAGCCGTTAAAAGCAGCAACATGAGGAGGAACGGCAGCAGCTCAGCCGCAAGCAGGCAGCAGGAGCAGCAGCGGCAAGCTGGGCGGCGACGGGGCTGCAGACAGGGAGCTCGCGCGGGAGAAGAGAGCTCCACAGCTCGAGATTGAGCCATGGATTGGGATAGGTGGCATCTACACAGGGCCTAGAGTACACACACATTAACAGAATACGATGGGGAGAACGACATCGATGCATCCATCGGCCATGGCGGACAACGGAGCGAAAGTTCGTGGGGACGGCGCGACGAAAAGAAATCGAGCATGGGGAGAGAGGGGAAACGAATGGAGGCTCACAGCGGATGTGATGATAACCTTGATTGCAACAATGTTGGTCGGAGTGTAGCGAATTCATGCGGTGGCCGAGGCAGGCGCAATCGGGGAAGACCATCGATCTTGCCGATGTAGTGCCTCCCGACTCGAACTGGTCTTCGTGGTTGATGAACACGAAGGAGGCTGAGCGTCTGGACACCATCTCTCTATGCGGGGAGGCAAGCGGCCGTGGGATCGACACGACGACGGTGACGACAGCGCTCGGGTTAGCTCGAACAGAGGAGAGGGAGCGAGAGAAGGGAAAGCAGAGGAGCTAGGGTTCGAGAGGAGGGGCGTTGGGGTCTTATAGGCCGAAGGGGGCATAGGATGGCCGCCACGCACGGCCTCAGCCGGCGGATGGCCGCCACGGCCACCCCTGCCTCCTGTAGCGAGAGGTGGGAGGCAAGCGGGGGTTGGTCTGGGCTGTTTTGCTACATGGGCCAAGGGCCCCAGTAGATTAAGTTTCTTTTCTTTCTACTAGTATTTTTCATTTACTTTTCTGTTTATTTATTTAGCTACAGTTTTGCACTTTCTTTTAGCATCAAAATAGTTTTGTAAAATGTAAAACCTTGCCATATAATTAATATGCATTATTTTGCACTGCCTCAAAAAGTTTGGGTTCAAAATAATTTATTAAGTTTGAGTTTATATTTAAATGGGATAAAAAAATTGTTGGTCCACTATTTTAATATCCATGGGAAGTTTTATATATATAAAAAATGTTAATTCTTTCATGAAAAATTGTTAGTGAATATTTCCAACCTAACCCACATTTTTGTTTTACCGCTTGAAGAAATAATAATTTGACTTTATTTTAATTTGCTTTTGAATTGAATTTTGAATCAGTTTCGAATCAACGCGAGTTTATCAACAGTAACCGAGGTGACGTGGCTTCATTAGCAGAGGGTACTGTAGCTTAATTATCCGGGCGTCACACCAATGCATGTACTTTATGCATGCATACATTGCAATTAATGTATTGAAAAACATATTTTTTTGAGGATAACAAGAGCATTAATTAGGTGCTTTTGGAAAACAACAAAAAGTATTCCACCACTCGCCATCTACCTTGATTGGTGAGATTTTTGAATTGAGCATTATAAACCAGAAAGGAGGGAGTAGTCAATAAACGAGAGAATTGCACAAGAAGCGGCCGACAGCTGGGACCAAGCAGCTTGAGCAGTATTCGTGTTTTTGAGGTGTGAGCACTGCAGAGTTTTTGGATGTTTACCCCAGATATTAATTTTTCACCTCTGAACAACAACGAAAACATCGCTGCAGGTATTAACTAGGCTGGCTGTGGCCCGTCTAGCTCAGGCCAGATATCCAGCCCAGATATTAAATTTTTTTCAAGCTGAAAATGGCTAGCCCAGCTATACTTTTTTAGGAATGCCCAGGCAAGGTCAAGTTGTTATTCTCCGCTCACTGGCTGCAAATCTTTCCTAGGAGGGATGCATTAGGCTTAACAAGAAAATGGGCTTTAAGAAATAATAAATGGGATGTAATTATAAAAACTGGGTAGTAACTATAAAAAAATGCACCAAACAGTGATTACTTTATAAAACATTATTTTTGGAATGTTGAAAATTTTAATTTCATTAATTCTTGCGAGCGCAATGTTTCGTTGGATTTTTACGTAATATAAATTTATATTGAAATTGTATTTAATCTGACTAGAAATTTCGGGATAAAAATATTCGGATCCCATCAAAATGTGGGAAATTTTATTGAATTCTGTTTTGAACGGTTGGTTGAAATTGGCTGTACTTTTAACAAACTGTAAATGGGCTGTAGTAAATTCCATTAGAATTCAAAAATGGGCTACACATTCTTACAAATCTCAAATGGGCTATAAATTCTCTGCCACACACTTCCTGGCCTTACTAAGTTGACGCGTCCCCTAAAAAAGCAGAGTTGACGCGTATGCAAGGCTTTGTCAACTTATAGTCAACACACGGTTCTAGCAGCAGTGGCCCTTGGATGTCCATCCAACGGATGCCGTGCTTCTTCTTCTATCTCGGATATTCTAGCTTCACCCGCCCAAAAAAATGATTCCTCCCCCTGACATCTGGGGCGCACTGTTTCGGAAGCTGACCTGTGGGTCTACTAAGTTGACGTACCAAGGGCTTTGTCAACTTAGTCAATATAAACGATTCTAGTTGCAGTGACCCTACGATGTCCATCCAACGACCTTCGTGCTTCTTCAACCTCTGGTCTTCTTGCTCCAGCCGCCCAAAGCAGCGCCGGTTGTGCCGCCTGCTCCTGCCTCCCGTGGTCGGCTGTGCTGCCGCGGAGGCCTCACCGCCCCCTACTACTCCCACCGATGGCCAGGCCATCCCTCCACTCAACAACACCCCCTGTTATTCTGCGGCGACGGCAGCGCAGCCGAACCAGTGAACCCTCGTACTCCTCTCCGCGTGTGCATCCACTGCCGCGTCTTCCCCTTCCTAGGCCTCGCCGTCGTCCACCGCCGTGGTTCTCTCGGCGCGGCGTGGTCAACGTGGTCAAGGAACGACTTCCATCGGACGTGGACTGTACGTGTAGAGGCTGACAGTTGGGTTCACGGCAGCCGCAAGGAAATGCCTCCTTATTACGCGCAAAATAATTATTCCTCCACCTGACAGCGGGGACCCACCGGACGGGCCACCGTATTTCATGAAAAAATGATTCCCCCTGACTGCTGGGACCCACGAGCTACATCTTCGCACGCGAGGAAGTGTGTCCGGAAAAAAAACGATTCGCCCCCTGACTTCTGGGACCCACAGTTTTATTTCTTTTCTTTTATTTGGGGGTCGATAGAAGAAGACCATAATTAAATTGTTGAAGTGGCTCTTATCTGCATTATTGTTGATTCAACCAAGAGCCCATATTGCCTTGTCTTCTCCTGTTTATTGAATGCTCGCAGATTCCAGCTTAGTCCAATGCACGTGCACTCTTATTATTATTCACATCGTTTGGTCGTGCAAGTGAAAGGCAATTATGACAATATATGATGGACTGACTGAGATGAGAAAAGCTGGTATGAACTCGACCTCTCTTGTTTTTGTAAAAATGATGAGTTCATCGTTCCTGATTCAGCCTATTATGAATAAACATGTTTGCAATGACAATTAGAGATCAGAGTTGCTCGTTCCATGCTTGATTAGATATGAGTTATAATGGTTTACCTTGCGTGCCAACATGCTATTAAAATTGTTGTGATGTGGTATAGTGGGGTGGTATCCTCCTTTGAATGATTTAAGTGACTCGACTTGGCACAAGTTCGACATGTAGTCGAAACAAATCAACATAGCCTTCACGATATTTATGTTCATGGTGGATTATATCCTACTCATACTTGTACTCAATGTTTATTAATTTTAATGCATGTTCATGACTGTTGTCGCTCTCTAGTTGGTCGCTTCCCAGTCTTTTGCTAGCCTTCACTTGTACTAAGCGGGAATACTGCTTGTGCATCCAAGCCCTTAAACCCCAAAGTTATTCTAGATGAGTCCAGTATACCTACCTATATGCGGTATTTACCTGCCGTTCCAAGTAAATTTGTAGGTGCCAAACTCTAAACCTTCAAATAAACATTCTGTTTTGTATGCTCGAATAGCTCATGTATCAAATAGGGCTGTCCGTATCTTCCATGCTAGGCGGGTTATTCTCAAGAGGAGTGGACTCCGCTCCTCATTCACGAGAAAATGGCTGGTCACCGAGATGCCCAATCCCATGCTTTATGCAAACTAAATTAAAATAATTGCAAACAAAACTCCCCCTGGGAATGTTGCTAGTTGGAGACACTTGTTGTTTCGAGCAAGTCATGGATTGATGCTTGTTGGTGGAGGGGGAGTATAAACTTTACCATTCTGTTTGGGAACCGCCTATAATGTGTGTAGCATGGAAGATATCGCCATTTCTTGGTTGTTATGTTGACTATGAAAGTATGCAGCTCAAAATATTATTTATCTCTATTTCAAAACTTAGCTCTAGCACCTTTACAAATCCTTGTTTCCCTCTACGAAGGGCCTATCTATTTACTTTTATGTTTAGTCATCACCCTCTCATTAAAAAGCACTAGCTGGAGAGTGCAACTGTCATTTGCATTCATTACTACTAATTTATATTGGGTATGACTATGACTGGATCTCTTTTACCATGAATTACGATGTCTAGTCAGTCCTTGATCTTTAAAGTGTCAGGACCCCGATTCCAAGTCACATCGATGTAGCCGGTAACACCTCATATCACTTTGCGGCCTCACGCACGGTATTCCCACGGGTGTCGCCTTACCATGGCCCGGGACCGTTTGCGCCTTTTGGCTCACGTATATGATAGTGTCGCTAGCATCCATATGACAGAGAACCCGGGCCGACATGGCTAGTCGTGAACCCAAAGCGGCACTAACCCATGGGGACAGGCATACATGAATCACATCGAGCATGTCGGTCATCAACGTGTGAATCCGGGCTGTAGCACTGGGCTAACAGGACTCGCAACCCGGCTGTAGCAGGCTAGGCAGGACTCAGATGTCACCGCGTGACATTTCCCGAAGGACAGGCATAGGAACGAAGTGAAACACATGCCGCCAGTCAAGTGTCCAAGCAGTAGTCTGGGCTAGCAGGACTCCGTGAACTGGGCAGTGGCGGAGTACTATCGCTCAGAAGCACTAGACTACATTTCCCCATATGAGAGGCTGCCAAGGATAAACAACTAGATTGTCGGATCCCACACATACCAAGCATTTCAAACATACACACAATATGCTCAATATGTGTAAATACAACATGGCATCACAACATAACTCTACGACTCAAATATTTATTCATTAGGCTCCGAGGAGCGAGATATTACAAACATGGGTCTCATGACCCAACACTCGAGCATACAAGTCAAAGCACAAGTGGAAGCTTAACATGTCCGAGTACGGACATCTACAAATGAAAAAGGCTGAGAAGCCCGACTATCTACCAGATCTGCCGAGGGCACAAGATCGTAGCTGAGGTAACAAGCTAAACATCAAGTCCAAGCGAACTACTAGCGAGACCGACGTCTCTCGCAAAACATAAAATAAGAAAACGTGAGTACAAACGTACTCAGCAAGACTTACATCGAACTATCTACATATGCATCATTATCAACAAAGGGGTGGTGGAGTTTGACCGCAGCAAGCCAGCTTTGACTCGGTGGCTATCCTGAACTACGATCGCAAGTAACTCTTTTGAGGTGGCGCACGAGTTCACATATTCACCATATCAATACACCACTATGGACCCGCCCCGCCTCCCTCACGAGAACGCCATCCATAGCACTCACGCTTATCTTGCGCATTTTAGAGTATCCACTTTCACTTGTCTATGAACCGATATAGGCAACCCAAAGTCCTTTTCATGGACACGGCTATTCGAATAGATCATATTAACCCTGCAGGGTGTACTTCTTCACACGCTCTCACCACTTACCGCCGTTTACGACATGTACTCGCAACCTTCACGCTGAAGCCCAACGTGGGTGTCGGCCACAGCCTACCTAAACACTCAAGTCCCTTGTCCAGTTTTATCGCCTATTCGGTTCCATCCGCAGGAGTCCGCCGAGGTTTCCCATACAGCCCCGAACGATGTGTGCAGGGTTCCAGATACCAAACGGGCATTCGATTTACACGGCCACGGTGTATCTACCGCATCATAGCCCACCCCTAGGGTCAGCGCTACGCACGGCCTCCAACACATATCCTACAAACACCAGAAACTAGTTGCAACTCCTGGACAGAGAACAAGGGTGGTTAAGAAGCCGAGAGGGTCCATTGGTTTCGGGCCCAATGCGTGGTAGTAACTGTTTCATGGATCACAAACACAGAACTCAGTTCCTGAGGACGGCTGCAATGAGACAACCCACCATGTACTCCTACATGGCCTCTCACCGCTACCTTTACCAAATCGTGTTCACACACTTAGCTCACACACAATAGGACATGTTCACACAACCATTCCAATTCATTCCCGATGAATCAGACCTGACTCAACTCTAAGCAGTAGCAGGCATGACAAACAAGCATGAATGAGTAGGCACAACAGGGCTCAAACAACTCCAACTCATGCTAGTGGGTTTCATCTAATTACTGTGGAATGACAGGTCATGCAGAGGATAAAGGGGTTCAGCTACCGCAGCAAGTAACACATGAGTCGTTGTTGTCCTAATGCAGTAAAATAGAGCAGGAGCGAGAGAGTGGGATTATATCGGAATGAACAAGGGGGTTTTGCTTGCCTGGCACTTCTGAGGATAATATAGTTCTTCATCGGTGTCATCGAACAATCATTGGAACGTCGTCTACTGAGAGGGGACAAACACCGGCAACTGAGAAAGAACACAACCAATGCAATGCACATTCACATGAATGACATGTCATGTTAAGGTACTGAATTCACCTAATGCAATATCTAGCCAAGTTAATTGAAGTGGAACTCAAACAAGAACAAATTCCAATTCCAAATGTTATTTCCTAAAATTCCCTAATCATCATTTCTCCTATTCAGTGAGGTTAACTTGTTCAAACATGCATGATCATGGCATAAACAGATTCTTCATATTTTTCTGATCATTTTTCATATATAACTTATTTCCATTGGAGTTACGGTTGAATTTCTATGAATTTTAGAAGTTTGCAACGTTTTCTGGAATTTCCTATATAAAAAATAATTCCAGAAAATAAGTTACTGCGTCAGCATGACATAGGTGTGACGTCAGCAGTCAACTGGGTTGGCCAGGTCAAACCTGACCAGTGGGACCCATACGTCAGCGTCTCAGGTTGGTTTAGGTGGATGACATGTGGGACCAGTCAAAGCTGACTTGGCCAAGGTCAAACTGGCACGTGGGGTCCACGGTATTAACACTAATTTAAAAGAAAAAATATACTAATCCTAATTAAGCGCAGGGGCCCACATGGCAGTGGCTCATAGGGTGATTAGCCCCTAACTAAGTGGCCACGTCGGCCGCCGGAGTTTGGCCGGCGGCGACCTCAAGCCGCGGCGGAAGCTTGCCGGAAATCCACTACGGGGCTCGGTTTTGCGCGTGGTTTGCGTCTATGGGACGCTGGCAGTGGGGCGCATCCGGTGGTGGTGGCAGATGGAGCTGGGGCGGCCTACAGAGGCACCGGCGACGAGCTATGCGGCGGCCGGAGCTCGGGCTCGCTCGGACACGGCGTTTTGGGGCACGGGAGGAGGAGCTGCGGCACGCAACGGGCTCGTGGAGACGTTCTGAGAACGATGGTGTACTCGGGTGGGAGCTCCAGTGGCTATAGCCACGGCGGCAACATGGCGCGGCAGCGGCGAGCTTCGGCCATGGCGGAATCGGTGTTAGAGGATGCGCTGGAGGAAGGGAACAGGGGATTGGAGAGGAGCTCACAGCGGACTCGCAGAGAAACCCAGCGTGCTCGGGGAAGCGGCGGAGACGGCGAATCGGACGGCAGCATCCGGCGGCCATGGACGGGGAAGAAAGGTCGCGGCGTCGTCCCCGGGTCGTCCGGCCTTGCGTTGGTTGGCGGAGAGGTTCTTGGGGTTGGGGCGGAGCACGGGGGCACGGGAACGGTGCAAGGGTACGGCGGTGGGCGCAGCGGCGACGGCCTCCGTTCGGTGGTGCGTGCGAGAGGGGAGCAGAGGAGGGGATGGGGTCCAGGGGGAGAGAGGAGAGGTGCAGGGGGCGAGGGGGAGTGCCTGGCACCCTCGGGTGCCTCCAGCGGCGAGCAGGTAAGCAGGAGGTGCCCGGGGCTCTCGGGCGCGCGCCACGCCTCGCCTCTGCCTACTGGCAGAGGAAGACGACGAGCGGCGAGGGGGTTTGCGGTGGTGGGCTGGGCCATAACGGACGCTGGGCCGGCTCTGCTGTAGGTGAGCGCCAGGTAAGAAGGCCCAGGAGGGTTTCTCTCTCTCTCTCTGTTATTTCTATTTAATTATGTTTTCTATTTTCTGTAGTTTGTTTTGATTTAGTTTTAGACACTAAATCATTTTTATTGCTTCTGGTAATTATGGTAGGGACTAGTTGGATTATTCCAAAGCCCTTCATCAAGAATCAGAATTATTGGACATATATTAATTAATTAACAAATATATATCCAATGCAAATAGTTATTTATTTAATTCAAAGGCCCAAAATAATTAACTCTGAGATACCAAAAATATTGTTTTGAGTTTTACCTCTTTGCAATATTTTCAGAGACTAAGAGGAACATTTTCTTGGACTTATTTGAGAAGATTTTAATGTTGATCATTTTTAGAAGGTTGCTGAGGCTTTGAAAAATCCTCAATTCAAATACAATATGAGTTAATTTAAAAATCCAGAGTGGCCTAAAAAATAAGTGCATTATTTTTGGCAGAGGTTTTCACCTTCATCAAAAATAATGAATTTTTCTAAAGGGCATTCTGGGTTCATTGAAAATGTTTTTATTTTGATCCTAAATGCATTTCATTTAGTGCTAGGATTTGTCATCCCCATTCCAAATTTCGTGAAAATTAAACATGATGCATGGATGCAATGCCACTAGTTACAAGCAAGCTCTAGGGCTGTGACAGAAAGGGCTAGCGAGATACCATCCTATGATATCATATTATGATTGTTTTGAGGAAGTGTTGTCATCCGAGATTTATTATTATCGCTTGCTAGCTGATTATGCCATTGATATGAGTAAACATGAGACCTAAGAGTTATTGCAACTGTGGTTAGTCATAATATTTGCTAAAAACTTGAATGCTGGCTTTACATACTTACAACAACAAGAGCAAACAGAGTTTGTAAAAGTTTTTCTTTATCACTTTCAGTTTATCAACTGAATTGCTTGAGGACAAGCAAATGTTTAAGCTTGGGGGAGTTGATACGTCTCCGTCGTATCTAATTTTCCAAACACTTTTGCCCTTGTTTTGGACTCTAACTTGCATGATTTGAATGGAACTAACCCGGACTGACGCTGTTTTCAGCAGACTTTCCATGGTGTTATTCATGTGCAGAAATATAAGTTCTCGGAATGACCTAAAACTCCACGGAACGTCCTTTTGGAAAATAAGAAAAATACTGGAAGAAAAATCCACGTCAGGGGGCCCACACCGTGTCCATGAGGGTGGGGGCACGCCTGCACCCCCACGGCGCCCCCTACCTCGTGGGCCCCCTGACGCTCCACCGACCTCAACTCCAACTCCATATATTCACTTTCGGGGAGAAAAAAAATCAGAGAGAAGAATTCATCGCGTTTTACGATACAGAGCTGCCGCCAAGCCCTAAAACCTCTTGGGAGGGCTGATATGGAGTCCGTCCGGTCTAGAGAGGGGGATTCATCGCTGTCGTCATCATCAACCATCCTCCATCACCAATTCAATGATGCTCACCATCGTGCGTGAGTAATTCCATCGTAGGCTTGCTGGACGGTGATGGGCTGGATGAGATCTATCATGTAATCGAGTTAGTTTTGTTAGGGTTTGATCCCTAGTATCCACTATGTTCTGAGATTGATGTTGCTATGACTTTGCTATGCTTAATGCTTGTCACTAGGGCCCGAGTGCCATGATTTCAGATCTGAACCTATTATGTTTTCATGAATATATGTGAGTTCTTGATCCTATCTTGCAAGTCTATAGTCACCTACTATGTGTTACGATCCGGCAACCCCGAAGTGACAATAATCGGGACCACTCCCGGTGATGACCATAGTTTGAAGAGTTCATGTATTCACTATGTGCTAATGCTTTGTTCCGGTACTCTATTAAAAGGATGCCTTAATATCCCTTAGTTTCCATTAGGACCCCGCTGCCACGGGAGGGTAGGACAAAAGATGTCATGCAAGTTGTTTACCATAAGCACGTATGACTATATTCGGAATACATGCCTACATTACATTGATGAATTGGAGCTAGTTCTGTGTCACCCTATGTTATGATTGTTACATGATGAACCGCATCCGGCATAATTCTCCATCACCGATCCAATGCCTACGAGCTTTTCATGTATTGTTCTTCGCTTATTTACTTTTCTGCTGCTACTATTACAATCACTACAAAACACCAAAAATATTACTTTTTCTATCGTTACTTTTGTTATCGTTACCACTACTATCTTATTACTTTGCTACTAAATATTTTGCTGCAGATACTAAGTTATCCAGGTGTGGTTGAATTAACAACTCAACTGCTAATACTTGAGAATATTCTTTGGCTCCCCTTGTGTCGAATCAATAAATTTGGGTCGAATACTCTACCTTCAAAAACTGGTGCGATCCCCTATACTTGTGGGTTATCAGTGGACGTGGCGGCGGGAGAGGTAGGAAGCTTGTTGCGCCATCCTTGCCGCCACCCCTAGCTGTTTCTCCGGACCACCAGAGTGCTCCGTCTCAGGTGGACCCGTCAGACTTGGACCCGTCTCGGACTCTGATCCACGAGCCTCGGGCCCCAGAGTCTTCATCCCACGTGACTCCTGAGACTAGTGGCCATGCTGATGGCGAGGAGACCTGGTTTGACGATAGTTTTAGTGAGGGCGAGTGCTACCTCTTGAGCACTATGTTGGTTTTCCCTTCAAGAGGAAAGGGTGATGCAGCAAAGTAGCGTAAGTATTTCCCTTAGTTTTTGAGAACCAAGGTATCAATCCAGTAGGAGGCTACGCCCAAGTCCCTCGCACCTACACAAACAAATAAAAACCTCGCAACCAACGCAATAAAGGGGTTGTCAATCCCTTCACGGTCACTTACGAAAGTGAGATATGATAAGATAATATTTTTGGTATTTTTATAAAGTAAAATAAAAGGCAATAAAAATAGCTAAGTGTTGGAAGATTAATATGTTGGAAAATAGACCCAGGGCCCATAGGTTTCACTAGTTGCTTCTCTCAACAGCATAAGTATTACGGTGGGTGAACAAATTACTGTTGAGCAATTGATAGAATTGAGCATAGTTATGAGAATATCTAGGTATGATCATGTATATAGGCATCACGTCCGTGACAAGTAGACTGACTCTTGACTGCATCTACTACTATTACTCCACACATCAACTGCTATCCAGCATGCATCTAGAGTATTAAGTTCATAAGAACAGAGTAACGCTTTAAGTAAGATGGCATGATGTAGAGGGATAAACTCATGCAATATGATATAAACCCCATCTTTTTATCCTCGATGGCAACAATACAATACGTGCCATGCTGCCCCTGCTGTCACTGGGAAAGGACACCGCAAGATTGAACCCAAAGCTAAGCACTTCTCCCATTGCAAGAAAGATCAATCTAGTAGGCCAAACCAAACAGATAATTCGAATAGACTTGCAAAGATAACTAATCATACGTAAAAGAATTCAGAGAAGATTCAAATATTGTTCATAGATAAACTTGATCATAAACCCACAATTCATCGGTCTCAACAAACACACCGCAAAAGAAAGATTACATCGAATAGATCTCCACGAAAATCAAGGAGAACTTTGTATTGAGATCCAAAGAGAGAGAAGAAGCCATCTAGCTAATAACTATGGACCCGAAGGTCTGAAGTAAACTACTCACACATCATCCGAGGGGCTATGGTGTTGATGTAGAAGACCTCCGTGATCAATGGCCCCTCCGGCAGGACGCCGGAAAAGGCCCCAAGATGGGATCTCACGGGTACAGAAGGTTGCGGCGGTGGAATTAGGTTTTCGTGGATGCTTCTGTTGGTTTGGGGGTACGTAGGTATGTATAGGAGGAAGAAGTATGTCTGTGGAGCAACATGGGCTCCACGAGGGTGGAGGGCGCGCCCCCTAGCTCGTGCCCTCCTGGTTGCTTTCTTGACGTAGGGTCCAAGTCCTCTGGATCACGTTCGTTCCAAAAATCACATTCCCGAAGGTTTCATTCCGTTTGGACTCCGTTTGATATTCTTTTCTGCGAAACTCTGAAATAGGCAAAAATACAGCAATTTGGGCTGGGCCTCCAGTTAATAGGTTAGTCCCAAAAATAAAATAAAAGTGTATTATAAATCCATTAAACATCCAAAAAAGAATATAATATAGCATGGAACAATAAAAAATTATAGATTACTTTGGAGACAAATCAGCGAGCTGGTTGACCAGGGCAAGAAGGTCTACCAGCGTGGTGGTATGAAGCTCCCGGCCGTGCCGGCGACCCGCGATCAGAGGTGGTTGATTGAGCCTAACAGAGAGAAGTAAGTGCATTTACTCTTTTTTAACCTTTGTCCTTCATGTTTCTTCAAATTAATATCTAATCACTGTTGTCTTATTCGATTGCAGACCTTCTACAGGTGTTCTGAGGAACACGAGGCAGAGGCGGCTAGGGTTCTCGAAGCCGAGTGCAAGTGCCTACTTTAGAACTTACGGCACGAGGCTAGGGTGCAGGCTGTTCGAGACTACTACGCCCCGACTAACATTAGGAGAGCCATGAAGAAGTGCCGCGGCAAGTATGTGAGTAAGGACAAGTACATGAAGGTAATTACCTATTCTTAAGGTCTTGTACTTAGTTTCCTTGATTTCATTCGTAGGCGTAACGCTGAAATTTTTGTTTGCCAAACTTAGGTGCCCCCAAGATGGTGTGCGGATAGGATGGACTATTGGGAAGCGTTGGTGGATGAGTGGTGCTCTCCCCAATGGCTAGCCGAACACAACAAGGCCAGGGATAAGCGTGCCCAAATACGGGGTGTGCTACACCATCAAGGGAGGTCCAACCTGTTTGAGTACAGGCATCACTGGGTATGTGGTTTGAGCCCTTTACGATTCATGCAATTTCATTTTCGATGCTAGCTTGAGCCCTTAATTAATATGTTGTTCCTCTCTTTTAGGCGAAACACAACAAGAAGGACGTGCCACCGCTGTATAACCTCTATGCCATGGCCCATACTGCCCCGTTCAAGAAGGCCAAGGCATTCTCTGAGGATGACCTCGATCATCCAAAGAGCTTCACCAACATCTCCTCCCACAACAAGCTCGTGAGGTACAGAGACTTTGGGAAGGCGACGAAAGGGGATGACTTCAACCCGAGTTAGAGTGCTTTTGATCCAGAGCTCGTGATGCTATCTGGTGAGGGGAGGAAACATGGCTCGGCAGCCATTGGGGATGGACTGATACGTACTACTAGAAGTCTTCCGGAGATCAAGAAGCACCATGCAAGGTCTCTTCCTGAGATACCGCCTCGACCACGGCCAGTGGAGCTTGCCATCGAGGCTAGCGCCCAGGAGCTTCTGGGGGAGGCAAACAGGCGGACTAAGTAGAGGGAGATCGAGCTGGAGGAGAGGACAGCTAGTCTGTTGGAGGCGGAGAGGTGTTGGGGAACGTAGTAATTTCAAAAAACTTCCTACACACACGCAAGATCATAGTGATGCATACTACTAGAGGGGAGTGTGTGTTCATGTACCCTTGTAGACCGAAAGCGGAAGCGTTAGCGTTAGCACAATGCGGTTGATGTAGTCGTACGTCTTCACGATCCGACCAATCAAGTACCGAACGTACGACACCTCCGAGTTGAGCACACGTTCAGTTCGATGACGTCCCTCGAACTCCGATCTAGCCGAGCTTTGAGGGAGAGTTTCGTCAGCACGACGGCGTGGTGACGATGATGATGTTCTACCGACGCAGGGCTTCGCCTAAGCACCGCTACGATATTATCAAGGTGGACTATGGTGGAGGGGGGCACCGCACACAGCTAAGAGATCAATGATCAATTGTTGTGTCTATGGGGTGCCCCCTGCCCCCGTATATAAAGGAGCAAGGGGGGAGAGGCGGCCGGCCAAGAGGAGGCGCGCCCGGAGGAGTCCTACTCCCACCGGGAGTAGGACTCCCTCCCTTCCTAGTTGGATTAGGAGAAGGGGAAGGAGGAGGAGGGAAGGAAGGAAGGCGCCCCCCTCCTTGTCCAATTCGGACTAGAGGGGGAGGGGGCGCGCGGCCTGCCCTGCCCGCCCCTCATCTTCTCCATTAAGGCCCATGTAGGCCCATTAAACCCCCGGGGGGTTCCAGAAACCCCCGGTTCTACGGTAAAATCCCGGTTTCACCTGGAACACTTCTGACATCCAAATATAGGCTTCCAATATATCAATATTTATGTCTCGACCATTTCGAGACTCCTCGTCATGTCTGTGATCACATCCGAGACTTTGAACTATCATCGGTACATCAAAACACATAAACTCATAATATAACCGTCATCAAACTTTAAGCGTGCGGACCCTACGGGTTCGAGAACTATGTAGACATGACCGAAACACATCTCCGGTCAATAACCAATAGCGGAACCTGGATGCTCATAGTGGCCCCCACATATTCTACGAAGATCTTCATCGGTCAAACCGCTTAACAATATACGTTGTTCCCTTTGTCATCGGTATGTTACTTGCCCGAGATTTGATCGTCAGTATCTCAATACCTAGTTCAATCTCGTTACTGGAAAGTCTCTTTACTAGTTCCGTAATACATCATCCCGCAGCTAACTCATTAGTTGCAATGCTTGCAAGGCTTTTAGTGATGTGCATTACCAAGTGGGCCCAGAGATACCTCTCCGACAATCGTAGTGACAAATCCTAATATCAAAATACGCCAACCCAACAAGTACCTTCGGAGACACCTGTAGAGCACCTTAAAAATCACCCAGTTACGTTGTGACGTTTGGTAGCACACAAAGTGTTCCTCCGGCAAACGGGTGTTGCATAATCTCATAGTCATAGGAACATGTATTAGTCATGAAGAAAGCAATAGCAACATACTAAATGATCAAGTGCTAAGCTAACGGAATGGGTCAAGTCAATCACATCATTCTCCTAATGATGTGATCCCGTTAATCAAATGACAACTCATGTCAATGGTTAGGAAACATAACCATCTTTGATTAACGAGCTAGTCAAGTAGAGGCATACTAGTAACACTCTGTTTGTCTATGTATTCACACAAGTATTATGTTTTCGGTTAATACAATTCTAGCATGAATAATAAACATTTATCATGATATAAGGAAATAAATAATAACTTTATTATTGCCTCTAGGGCATATTTCCTTCAGTCTCCCACTTGCACTAGAGTCAATAATCTAGATTACACAGTAATGATTCTAACACCCATGGAGCCTTGGTGCTGATCATGTTTTGCTCGTGGAAGAGGCTTAGTCAAAGGGTTTGCAACATTCAAATCCGTATGTATCTTGCAAATTTCTATGTCTCCCACCTGGACTAGATCCCGGATGGAGTTGAATCGTCTCTTGATGTGCTTGGTTCTCTTGTGAAATCTGGATTCCTCTGCCAAGGCAATTGCACCAGTATTGTCACAAAAGATCTTCATGGGGACCCGATGCACTAGGTATGACACCTAGATCGGATATGAACTCCTTCATCCAGACTCCTTCATTTGCTGCTTCTGAAGCAGCTATGTACTCCGCTTCACACGTAGATCCCGCCACGACGCTTTGTTTAGAACTGCACCAACTGATAGCTCCACCATTCAATATAAACACATATCCGGTTTGCGATTTAGAATCGTCCGGATCAGTGTCAAAGCTTGCATCAACGTAAACATTTACGATGAGCTCTTTGTCACCTCCATAAACGAGGAACATATCCTTAGTCCTTTTCAGGTATTTCAGGATGTTCTGGACCGATATCCAGTGATCCACTCCTGGATTACTTTGGTACCTCCCTGCTAAACTTATAACAAGGCACATATCAGGTCTGGTACACAGCATTGCATACATGATAGAGCCTATGGCTGAAGCATAGGGAACATCTTTCATCTTCTCTCTATCTTCTGCAGTGGTCGGGCATTGAGTCTTACTCAACTTCACACCTTGCAACACAGGCAAGAACCCTTTCTTTGCTTGATCCATTTTGAACTTCTTCAAAACTTTGTCAAGGTATGTGCTTTGTGAAAGTCCAATTAAGTGTCTTGATCTATCTCTATAGATCTTGATGCCCAATATGTAAGCAGCTTCACCGAGGTCCTTCATTGAAAAACTCTTATTCAAACATCCCTTTATGCTATCCAGAAATTCTATATCATTTCCAATCAGCAATATGGCATCCACATATAATATCAGAAATGCTACAGAGCTCCCACTCACTTTCTTGTAAATACAGGTTTCTCCAAAAGTCTGTATAAAACCAAATGCTTTGATTACACTATCAAAGCGTTTATTCCAACTCCGAGAGGCTTGCACCAGTCCATAAATGGATCGCTGGAGATTGCACACTTTGTTATCTCCCTTTGGATCGACAAAACCTTCCGGTTGCATCATATACAACTCTTCTTCTAGAAATCCATTCAGGAATGCAGTTTTGACATCCATTTGCCAAATTTCATAATCATAAAATGCGGCAATTGCTAACATGATTCCGACAGACTTAAGCATTGCTACGGGTGAGAAGGTCTCATCGTAGTCAATCCCTTGAACTTGTCGAAAACCTTTTGCAACAAGTCGAGCTTTATAAACAGTAACATTATCGTCAGTGTCAGTCTTCTTCTTGACGATCCATTCATTCTTGATGGCTTGCCGATCATCGGGCAAGTCAACCAAAGTCCACACTTTGTTCTCATACATGGATCCCATCTCAGACTTCATGGCCTCAAGCCATTTTGCATAATCTAGGCTCACCATTGCTTCTTCATAGTTCGTAGGTTCGTCATGGTCTAGTAACATAACCTCCAGAATAGGATTAATGTACCAATCTGGTGCAGATCTTACTCTGTTTGACCTACGAGGTTTAGTAACAACTTGATGTGAAGTTTCATGATCATCATCATTAACTTCCTCACTAATTGGTGTAGACGTCATAGGAACCGGTTTCTGTGATGAATTACTTTCCAATAAGGGAGCAGGTACTATTACCTCATCAAGTTCTGCTTTCCTCCCACTCACTTTTTTCGAGAGAAACTCCTTCTCTAGAAAGGATCCAAATTTAGCAACAAAAATCTTGCCTTCAGATCTGTGATAGAAGGTGTACCCAACAGTTTCCTTTGGGTATCCCATAAAGACACATTTCTCCGATTTGGGTTCGAGCTTATCAGGTTGAAGCTTTTTCACATAAGCATCGCAGCCCCAAACTTTAAGAAACGACAACTTTGGTTTCTTGCCAAACCACAGTTCATAAGGCGTCGTCTCAACGGATTTTGATGGTGCACTGTTTAACGTGAATGCGGCTGTCTCTAAAGCATAACCCCAAAATGATAGCGGTAAATCGGTAAGAGACATCATAGATCGCACCATATCTAGTAAAGTACGATTACGACGTTCGGACACACCATTACGCTGTGGTATTCCAGGTGGCGTGAGTTGCGAAACTATTCTGCATTGTTTCGAATGTAGATTAAACTCATAACTCAAATATTCTCCTCCACGATCATATCGTAGAAACTTTATTTTCTTGTTACGATGATTTTCAACTTCACTCTGAAATTCTTCGAACTTTTCAAATGTTTCAGACTTATGTTTCATTACGTAGATATACCCATATCTTCTTAAATCATCTGTGAAGGTGAGAAAATAACGATACCCGCCGCGAGCCTCAACATTCATCAGACCACATACATCTGTATGTGTGATTTCCAATAAATCTGTTGCTCGCTCCATAGTTCCGGAGAACGGCGTTTTAGTCATCTTGCCCATGAGGCACGGTTTGCAAGTACCAAGTGATTCATAATCAAGTGGTTCCAAAAGACCATTAGTACGGAGTTTCTTCATGCGCTTTACACCAATATGACCTAAACGGCAGTGCCACAAATAAGTTGCACTATCATTATCAACTCTGCATCTTTTGGCTTCAATATTATGAATATGTGTATCACTACTATCGAGATTCAACAAAAATAGACCACTCTTCAAGGGTGCATGACCATAAAAGATATTACTCATATAAATAGAACAACCATTATTCTCTGATTTAAATGAATAACCATCTCGCATCAAACAAGATCCAGATATAATGTTCATGCTCAACGCTGGCACCAAATAACAGCTATTCAGGTCTAAAACTAATCCCGAAGGTAGATGTAGAGGTAGCGTGCCGACTGCGATCACATCGACTTTCGAACCATTTCCCACGCCCATCGTCACCTCGTCCTTAGCCAATCTTCGCTTAATCCGTAGTGCCTGTTTCGAGTTGCAAATATTAGCAACAGAACCAGTATCAAATACCCAGGTTCTACTGCGAGCATTAGTAAGGTACACATCAATAACATGTATATCACATATACCTTTGTTCACCTTGCCATCCTTCTTATCCGCCAAATACTTGGGACAGTTCCGCTTCCAGTGACCAGTCTGTTTGCAATAGAAGCACTCAGTCTCAGGCTTAGGTCCAGACTTGGGTTTCTTCTCTTGAGCAGCAACTTGTTTGCTATTCTTCTTGAAGTTCCCCTTCTTCTTCCCTTTGCCCTTTTTCTTGAAACTGGTGGTCTTATTGACCATCAACACTTGATGCTCCTTCTTGATTTCTACCTCCGCAGCCTTTAGCATTGCGAAGAGCTCAGGAATCGTCTTATCCATCCATTGCATGTTATAGTTCATCACGAAGCTCTTGTAGCTTGGTGGCAGTGATTGAAGAATTCTGTCAATGATGCTATCATCCGGAAGATTAACTCCTAACTGAATCAAGTGATTGTTATACCCAGACATTCTGAGTATATGCTCACTGTCAGAACTATTCTCCTCCATCTTGCAGCTTTAGAACTTATTGGAGACTTCATATCTATCAATCCGGGCATTTGCTTGAAATATTAACTTCAACTCCTGGAACATCTCATATGCTCCATGACGTTCAAAACGTCGTTGAAGTCCCGGTTCTATGCCGTAAAGCATGGCACACTGAACTATCGAGTAGTCATCAGCTTTGCTCTGCCAGACGTTCATAACATCTGGTGTTTCTCCTGTAGCAGGTCTGGCACCTAGCGGTGTTTCCAGGACGTAATTCTTTTGTGCAGTAATGAGGATAATCCTCAAGTTACGGACCCAGTCCGTGTAATTGCTACCATCATCTTTCAACTTTTCTTTCTCCAGGAACACATTAAAATTCAATGGAACAACAGCACGGGCCATCTATCTACAATCAACATGGACAAGAAAAATACCATCAGGTACTAAGTTCATGATAAATTTAAGTTCAATTAATCATATTACTTAAGAACTCCCACTTAGATAGACATCCCTCTAATCATCTAAGTGATCACGTGATCCAAATCAACTAAACCATGTCCGATCATCACGTGAGATGGAGTAGTTTCAATGGTGAACATCACTATGTTGATCATATCTACTATATGATTCATGCTCGACCTTTCGGTCTCCGTGTTCCGAGGCCATATCTGCATATGCTAGGCTCGTCAAGTTTAACCTGAGTATTCCACGTGTGCAGCTGTTTTGCACCCGTTGTATTTGAACGTAGAGCCTAACACACCCGATCATCAGGTGGTGTCTCAGCACGAAGAACTTCCACAACGGTGCATACTCAAGGAGAACACTTATACCTTGATAATTTAGTGAGAGATCATCTTATAATGCTACCATCAATCAAAGCAAGATAAGATGCATAAAAGATAAACATCACATGCAATCAATATAAGTGATATGATACGTCCATCACCATCTTGTGCTTGTGATCTCCATCTTCGAAGCACCGTCATGATCACCATCGTCACCGGCGCGACACCTTGATCTCCATCGTAGCATCATTGTCGTCTTGCCAACTTATGCTTCTATGACTATCGCTACCGCTTAGATAAAGTGAAGCATTACAGGGCGATTGCATTGCATACAATAAAGCGACAACCATATGGCTCCTGCCAGTTGCCAACAACTTGGTTACAAAACATGATCATCTCATACAATAAAATTTAGCATCATGCCTTGACCATATCACATCACAACATGCCCTGCAAAAACAAGTTAGACGTCCTCTACTTTGTTGTTGCAAGTTTTACGTGGCTGCTACGGGATGAGCAAGAACGGTTCTTACCTACGCATCAAAACCACAATGATAGTTTGTCAACTTAGTGTTGTTTTAACCTTCTCAAGGACTGGGCGTAGCCACACTCGGTTCAACTAAAGTTGGAGAAACTGACATCCGCCAGCCACCTGTGTGCAAAGCACATCGGTAGAACTAGTCTCGCGTAAGCGTACGCGTAATGTCGGTCCGGACCGCTTCATCCAACAATACCGCCGAACCAAAGTATGACATACTGGTAAGCAGTATGACTTATATTGCCCACAACTCACTTGTGTTCTACTCGTGCACATAACATCTACGCATAAAACCTGGCTCGGATGCCACTGTTGGGGAACGTAGTAATTTCAAAAAATTTCCTACGCACACGCAAGATCATGGTGATGCATAGCAACGAGAGGGAAGAGTGTGTCCACGTAACCTTGTAGACCGAAACCGGAAGCGTTAGCACAACGTGGTTGATGTAGTCGTACGTCTTCACGATCCGACCGATCAAGTACCGAATGTACGGCACCTCCGAGTTCAGCATACGTTCAGCTCGATGACGTCCCTCGAACTCCGATCCAGCTGAGATTTGAGGGAGAGTTCCGTCAGCACAACGGCATGGTGACGATGATGATGTTCTACCAACGCAGGGCTTCGCCTAAGCACCGCTACAATATTATCGAGGTGGACTATGGTGGAGGGGGCCCCTCCTCTTCACCACTAAGGCCCATGTAGGCCCATTAAACCCCTTCGGGGGGTTCCGGTAACCCCCAGGTTCTCCGATAAAATCCCGATTTCACCTGGAACACTTCCGATATCCAAATATAGGCTTCCAATATATCAATCTTTATGTCTCGACCATTTCGAGACTCCTCGTCATGTATGTGATCACATCCGGGACTCCAAACTATCTTCGATACATCAAAGCACATAAACTCATAATATAACCGTCATCAAACTTTAAGCGTGCGGACCCTACGGGTTTGAGAACTATGTAGACATGACCGAGACAAGTCTCCGGTCAATAACCAATAGCGGAACCTGGATGATCATATTGGCTCCCACATATTCTACGAAGATCTTTATCGGTCAAACCGCATAACAACATACGTTGTTCCCTTTGTCATCGGTATGTTACTTGCCCGAGATTCGATCATCGATATCTCAATACCTAGTTCAATCTCGTTACCAGCAAGTCTCTTTACTCATTCCGTAATACATCATCCTGCAACTAACTCATTAGTTGCAATGTTTGCAAGGCTTATAGTGATGTGCATTACCGAGTGGGCCCAGAGATACCTCTCCGACAATCGGAGTGACAAATCCTAATCTCGAAATACGCCAACCCAACAAGTACCTTCGAGACACCAGAGAGCACCTTTACAATCACCCGATTCGTTGTGACGTTTGGTAGCACACAAAGTGTTCCTCCGGTAACGGGAGTTGCATATCTTCATAGTCATAGGAACATGTATAAGTCATGAAGAAAGCAATAGCAACATACTGAATGATCAAGTGCTAAGCTAACGGAATGGGTCAAGTCAATCACATCATTCTCCTAATGATGTGATCCCGTTAATCAAATGACAACTCATGTCAATGGTTAGGAAACATAACCATCTTTGATTAACGAGCTAGTCAAGTAGAGGCATACTAGTGACACTCTGTTTGTCTATGTATTCACACAAGTATTATGTTTCCGGTTAATACAATTCTAGCATGAATAATAAACATTTATCATTATATAAGGAAATAAATAATAACTTTATTATTGCCTCTAGGGCATATTTCCTTCAAGAGGAACCGGAATGACACGTCTCACCGGGCCCTATACGAGCTCCTCGTGGTAAGTTTCTCCTGCATATTAGCCAAATCATGCACGTAGTGTTTGTTTCATTACTAGGTAATATGACTGACTCGTGAAAACAAAATGTGAAGTCCGTGTGCGAGAAAAACGGTCAGACCGCTCCGCCTATGCACCAGATTGCTATAGCGGACACGGTGAGTTTCATTTTAATGGTCATTAGTTACTAGTATTCACATTTCAGTTGCACCATGCTAACGAGACATTGCAAATGATCTTTGGTGCAGCATGCCTCCCGGCCAGCATCGACCGATCCTTCTCCGTCTTGCACTGGCGCAACCTGACCCCGATCGATCTTTCTCCGTCTCGCACTGGCGCAAACCCGACCGGTCCTTCATCTCCGTGATGCCGGTAAGTTTTCTCTAGTGTTTTGCTTACCAAATGCATAAAGTCCTAGACTTAGCTCGTAAATGATCTATACTTAGCTTTGTTTCTCCGAAATGACCTAAGTTAGCTTTAATATGCTAAATTATCTCTAATATGCTTACTTACCTAGGTTTGCTCAATAATGACATACACTTAGCTTACATATGTAAAAAATGGCATAATTAGCTTACTTATGTTCTAAAAAATGGCATAGTTAGCTTATTTTCGTCGAAAATGACATAATAAGCCTAATTAGCTCCAAAATGACAAATTTTACCTAAGTTATCTCCAAAATGACCTAAGTTAGCTCTAAAATGCTAAATTAGCTCTAATATGCTTAGTTACATGGGTTAGCTCAATAAAGACCTATAATTAGCTTACTTATGTCAAAATTGGCATAATATGCTTAGTTAACTCAAAAATGGCATAATAAGCTAGGTTACCTCCAAAATGACCAAGTTTACCTAGGTTAGCTCCAACATGATCCATTTTACTTAGGTTAGCTAAAAAATGCCATTTTTCCTACCTTAGTTAGAAGAAGAAGTAGATAAATAAGAGGAGAGGAGACTAAGAAAGAGTAGATAAATTCTACTTCTTCTTTTCTTCTTCTTCTTCTTCTTCTTCTTCTTCTTCTTCTTCATCTTCTTCTTTTTCTTCTTCTTCTTGTTCTTCTTCTTCTTCTTCTTCTTCTTCTTCTTCTTCTTCTTCATCATCATCATCATCATCATCTTCTTCTTCTTCTTCTTCTAGCTAGCCTTCTTCTTCTTCTTCTTCTTCTTCTTCTTCTTCTTCTTCTTCTTCTTCTTCTTCTTCTTCTTGTTCTTCTTCTTCTTCTAACTTTCATCTTTCTCAATTTGCAGATTTGCTTTAGATGAGGAGCTTGCTTTCATGGAGTCTACTCTTTTTGTTTTGATTTTGTACGATGAACTTTGTTGGAGGAAACTTCTTATTGGATATGTAGTGTTGGAAACTTGTTGGATATGCTTGTCTATATATATCTTCAAATCTTTATATATATATATATGTGTGTGTGTGTGTGTGTGTGTGTGTGTGTGTGTGTGTGTGAAATTCTATGAAATTGAATGAATTTAAGAAAAAAAATAAAAAATAGGGGCTATACAGGCTCTTTGTCGTCTGCTAGCAGACGGCAAAGAGCTTTGCCATCTACCAGCAGAGGGCAAAGCTTCCACGTGGCAGCTACATGTGCACCCTTGGGCACTGGCTGGCCTATTTGGTTACTTTGCCGTCGGCTGGCAGACTGCAAAGATCGTTGCAGCTTTGCCGTCTGCCAGCGGACGGCATAGCATGCCACGTGGAAGCACCTGGGGGCTGGCCTATTTGGTTGCTTTGCCGTCCGCTGGCAGACGGCAAATGTGCAATGGTCTTTGCCATCTGCCAGCGGACGGCAAAGCATGTCGTTAAACCCCTAATGGACCTAACCTGCCACATGTGCCGTCCTGACTCTTTGTCGTCTACTGACGGACGACAAAGACCGTTTCATCTTTGTCGTCCGCCAGCGGACGGCAAAGAGCCCTTCGCCGTAGCCTATTTAGCCGGACCCGTTGCCGTCTGCCGCCATGCCTTTGCCATCAGCCATGGCAGATGGCAAAGTGCCTGATTCCAGTAGTGTTACCTCGATTATCTTATTATTTCTGGTATTTATTTTCCTTGTGGTAGGTTCAAACAAGTTAGCATCATTGTATATATGTCAGATTGTCAACGTATTTTAGTTCAGCTCTGCATTTTGATTGTATGGTCATATTAGGGAAAGACATTCCACGATCCGAAGACGAAAATGAATACAAATATATGGTGCCTTAACTATGTGATCTCCAGTAATTATCATGGATAATTTGTAGAATTTTATTTCTCCCCAGAAAAGTACATAATTTTCTATTGACAAAAATAATTCCTTGGTTGTTTAATTTTGAAGTTTTTCTAGGACATTGACATTAATTCTGTTGTCAACTCAGAGTAACAGCATACATGCGCCTGTGTTGTTTCTGAAATTGCAAGTGAAGGTCAGATCTTCAGAACATGTGTAGCTTGTTAGAAATGATTAAGAAAATAACCAAGTTTTGTTCTTTCAGAAAGTGATGATATCCTTTTTGTAACTATATAGTTTTGGACAGGGCCGTACCATGAAAATTGGAGGCCCTGTGCAAATCAAAATTAAGCCTGCGAAAGAAAAACAATCAATTTTTTTGTCAACCACCGTAGTTCTTCGCAGGAAATTACACCAGTTGGAAGCACAAGCTCAAAAGACTTTTTTTCTCGAATACGCACGAGTGTGCATACTTTGTATTAAAGAAGAAGGAGGGGTAAAGAGCCCTCGTACATCATTTACTTACAGAGCGTTTGCACGCTTGCTCCACCCGGCTAGGCCGGTGTACCCACAGATCACTAACTCCTCACGCATGCCCACCTATCTAACTCCCCAAAGAACGCCGTCATGTCGCACTTGAAGAGTCCTACCTTTTTCCATGTCTTTCCCTCCTCCTTGACATGTTGCAATACTCGCCCTATGGATGGCGTTGCCCCATCGAAGTCGATTGCGTTTCTGTGCTACCACAACTCCCACATCACAAGCGTGAAGAGAATTCTGACGTATTTGCAGGCCGTTTTGTTCTTGACCTTGTCGGTGCACCAATCTTGTAGCGAGCTGGGCTATGCCAGCACCCACTCAGACTTCCCCAAAGCCCGGCAGAGCATCGTCCACGCCTCTCAGGCGAAGACACAGTGCAGTAGAATGTGTTGGATGGACTCCTCTTCTTGGTCGCAAAAAGGGCATGCCTCTTGGTGGTCCAATCCACGTCGCGCTAATCTCTGGGAGGTCCAACATCGGTTCCTAAGCGCCAACCATGTAAAGAAGCGGCACCGCATTGGCGCCTCAGAGTTCCAAGTGAATGCAGTTGTCGAAATTCCTTCATGTCCCCAAAACTTGGCCTCATAAGCTGAGCGCGTGGAATGCTGCCCATTGTGCTCCCATGACCATCTGATGCTATCATCACATCCCGGCTGTAGATGTGTTGTCTGTACCCTGGACCACAATTGAAGGTATTCATGTAGCATATGTTCAGTGAGTTCCGGGCCTATGTCCAGTGCCCAGATGCCTTCCACCAGAGCTTGTTGCACCGTACGCGAGGATCGGGTGCGTTTGGACACAATGCTGTGAAGGGCCGGCGCAAGCTCTTGTATTCGCATTACGTTCAGCCACCGGTCTTCCTAGAATAGAGTTGTTCTTCCATCTCCCACAGATACTCTGGCTGCCGCACGGAAAAGCTGCATGGACTGCTCAGGCACCGGGATGGCGAACTCAGCCCACGGTCTGCTAGGGTCGGACCTTTGTAACCATGGCCACCGTGACTGCACAACAGCATTCAGCCAGCTCAAGTTGGGAATACCAAGTCCTCCTGCCCACTTAGGTGTGCACACCCGATCCCATGCCACTGCACATTGACCACCATTCGCTTGCTCCTTTGCGCACCATAGAAAGCCTCGACATATCTTGTTCATGGCCGTTATTATTTTTTGTGGCAGGTCGAGCGTCATCATTGCATGGATCGGGATAGCGCACAAGACGGATTGCACCAGAGTTAGACGCCCACTCTTGGGCATGTATGCAGCTTTTCACTTCGGCAGCTGCCCTGCAAGCTTGTCCACGAGGCCACGGAGCTGTGTCGCAGTTTGTTTCCGCAAAGTCAGAGGAAGGTCAAGGTATTTGCTGGGGTACTACCCGCTGGACAGCCTAGGATCTGCACCACTCTGTTCAATATGTTCTCCGAGCAGTGGATAGGCAAGGCGGCACTCTTTGCCAAGTTGAGACACAGCCCAGAAGCATCCCCAAACACTTGCACACTACTAGGAAAAGGGTTATAGCTGATATGGACATTAATGGCGCACCATATATGTGGTGCGCCATCGCTATAGCGATGGCGCACTGCATACAAAAGCGCCATTAGTGTCTCATTAATAATGGCGCACTGACACACGGTGCGCCATTACTAGCAAATTTTAATTTTTTATTTTCCAAAACTATTAATGGCGCACCAGGGCACAGTGCACCATTACTAGTTTTAACTAGAAATGGCGCACCACACGCTCTATCCGCCACTACTGACATTTTTTTTAGTTTTTTTTTTCAAAAGTAGTAATGGCGCACCTGGGTGAAGTGCGCCATTACTAGTTCAAACTAGTAATGTCTCACCACAGCCACGGTTCGCCACTACTGACAACTATATTATTTTTTGCAAAACTAGTAATGGCGCACCCCTAACTGGTGCGCCATTAGTAACCATGGTTACTAATGGCGCATGTTTAGGTGGTGCGCCATTAGTAACCTGAGACCAGCTAGATATTTTGGACAGCCACCTACCACACTCACTTTCCCCACTTCATTCACTCCACCTCCTCCTCCAAGCTTGTCTCGGCTGCCTCCTCCTCCTCACCTCATTTGCACCATAGATTCACCCAAATTAAGTGGTTAAATTACCTTTTTTTGATAGGTAAGTAAGGGGAAAGCTTTCTTTATGTTGTAGATCTACTTTTTCTCCCTCCGACAACGTGCACATGCATTTTTATGGCCTGGCTAGATCTACGTATGTTTGTGGTGTTGCATATGTTTGTGGTGTTGCATATATGTTTGTGTTTGCAGGTACCGGTATTCGAAATGCGCTAGTTGCCAATATTTTGCCGGAATATTGATTCATTTCCGTTTCGGCGAGAATTTGGCACTATGCATTCTTTTTGGTCCTATTTTTAGGCAAATTCATGACAATTTTTTTTTCTTGGTTCTAAAATATCGTTTTGCTCTATCCCGCAGGCGACCATGGTTCGCACGATGACCGAAGTCATCGTGAATAGGTTTTTGAGCTCTGCGAAGGCGGAGATGCTTCAAAAGAACGAGACGGAGATAAGATGTCCGTGTCGAAGATGCAAGCTGAAGAGCCTTATTGCGGATCCGGATTCCGGGCAGGTGCAGGACCACCTGCTCTTGTGTGGTTTCATGGATGGCTATCGGTGGAAAGGTGATGAAGATGACTATGAAGTCGTCCATGGGGGCCGGGCAAGAAATGAGGAAGGGCAGCAAGACAACCACTGCGGCGAGGGCGGGAGAGAAGACGAAGAATCTCCAAGACATGATCACGACGGTGATGTTGTACACAACCATCATGTAGAAGATGCCGAACATGATGATGAGGAAGATCAAGACGAAGGGCATGATCATGAAGATGAAGATGCCAGAGCAGACGACGATGGACCATCGATGGGCTGGGTGCAGGACCCTCATATTCAAGAGCTGCTTCTCAAGCGGACAAATAACGCAAGAGCTGCCACCCGAGAGAAAGCCAAGCTGGATCAATTGGAGATAGACGCGGTTACTCCATTGTATGAAGGATGCAGGCCCGAGGATACCCGCCTGAAAGTAATGCTCATGGCTCTGGAGATGAAGGTAAAACACAAAATGACCGACGCATGCTTCGACGAGAACATGTTATTCTGGCACGAACGTCTTCCCAAGGGAAACAAGCCCGACCAGTTTCGAGGAGGCGAAGAAAATCATGTGTCCTCTGGATTTCCCACACGTGAAATACCATGTGTGCAAGAACAATTGCATCATTTATCAGGACGAGCACACGGAGTCTACCATATGTCCGGTGTGCAACATCACTCGATACAAGAAGAGGAAGAAAGCTCCTCGAAAAGTGGTGTGGTACTTTTCGATCACTCCTCGTCTGCAGCGGTATTTCGCGGACCCTAAGCTAGCAAAGCTCCTGCTTTGGCACGCGGATAGGGAGGAGAAGAAGCGAGAAGATGATGGAAATGATCCGGAGATAAATAAAAAAGACAAGATGCTGAGTCACCCTAAGGATGCGAGCCAGTGGCAAGCGTTGAACTTCGAACACCCAGAATTTGGGGATGATCCAAGGAACATCATGCTGGGCGCGAGCACCGATGGAGTCAATCCGTTTGGCAGCCAGAGAAGCACACATAGCACCTGGCCTGTGTTTGTGTGGATGTACAACCTTCCCCCTGGTTTTGCATGAAGAGGAAGTACGTTCACATGAGTATGCTAATTGAATTGCCAAAACAACCAGGGAACGACATCAATCTGTATCTGGGGCTGCTGAAAGAGGAGCTAGACACGCTGTGGAAAATGCCAGCCAATACGTGGGACGCCGCAGAGAAATAATATTTCCCTATGAGAGCCGCACTGCTCACGACGGTGCACGACTATCTCGGTTACGGATACTAGTCGTCAACCCGTGCTAATGCACGGCTAGTAATTATTGAAAATTTATAATAGTATACATAAAATGTTTAAGTAATTATTTACTTTATATCCCGTACAAATCAGAAGTATGGAATATTTTTTATTATTTGTACTACTTATTTTCATAGCGTATATAATATTATATTTCCTTCGCGCAACACTTAAATCTTTGTGGATAATCATATACCTTTGGATTTTTTTGTATTGATCTTGGGGACATAACAAAATATGGTCACACCATTATACATATTTAAGGTCTCCAAAATTAAAAATGGCTAAATGGATATGATGATGTCCTATCTTTTTAACAGTACTATACATATATCAGAAATGATTTTGCTCTCTACCACGTACTATTCGCTGGTTGCCCATGTTTCCGCATGCGTAGATGTGGTTAAAATATTTTTCAAAATATGTGTGACCAATAGCCATTCTCTCTCAGTAGTTCGTTATGCCGATCACTCTCAACCGCATCCATGTGTGCTCCCGATGTTTGTGTGTGTTACACATGAGCATGCACGGACACACACATAGCCCTATCCAACTCTTTGATGCACCCACCAGTAAGTGCTCATCAGTTCTACATGATGAGATGCACACCTCGCTACGGTCTGTGGCTAGGTTAATTCTTGTACTTTTAAATGTTTAAAAGATTGTTGAACTTCTTAAAGTTTGCTTTTAAATGCATGGAAGCCTTATATGTCTTTTTAATAATTCACTATATTTCTGGTTTTCTCATCGGATCAATTTTTTTACTTGGGCTGGAACGTTCTAGAATCCAACCTTTAGGCCATGCCCTCTAGCTCTTATCCTTCTCCATTATTTTTTGCGAGACGCCCGTACCCTATTCCATGATATAAGGCTTTATCTGCTCACATATGTGCAATCAATTTATCTGGAACACGTCTCTCTTTTCACAACTACTAAAGTGTATTTTAATCAAGTTTAAGTATTCTCGTATCGTGCGCTTATTCCTCGAATATATTATAAATAAAAAACATACACCCTGTGTCCAAACGTCTGAAGTCAGTCGGTTTCTGATACACTCGTCTATTTAACATTTTGGATTTTTGAAATACCATTGAGGATATTTTCAGTAAATATATTTGTGACATAGATTAGTACTTTTTCAATACAATTTTTTTCATATTTTCAGAAAAAACTATATGTCTATCATGTGGTTTAAATATTTTGGAATTTTTTGAAGATTTCTATTTCACTCGCGCAGTTTAGCCATTTTGGACTTTATTGAATATAATCTAGTATTTTTTAAAATATATTTCTGACATCGAGTTATAACTTTTTTATACTAATATATTTGTATTTTAAGAAAACACTATGTGCATGTCAAGTTCAAATTTCGGAATGTATACTTGTGTGATTTCTAAATGAGAAAAAATAATTAACATACCTAGATTTACGCACAACACATTTATAGTCTACGCAGATTTATGGTGAAGAGAATATCATCCATCCATGGTGTAGGATATATTCTTATTTGCAGTCGAATGATATACATATATTTGCTAGATGTCTTACGCATGCATGTGTAACTTCATCACTACGTTTCCATTAAAAAAAATCTTCAACCTCTTAGCTGATTTTAATTTGCATGTTTCCTTCTTTCCTGTTTTTTTTAACTTTCCTTACATCGTTTTTAAAGCGCATGTTTCCTTCCAAGCGTACAACCTATAGACTCTTGGGGTGGATTGGATCTCACATTTAAAGCATATGGACTTATTTCTTTTTTTGGCTCGAAAAAGCGCATGGACTTTTAAAGACACGTTTTCATCCAAGAGAAATACTGATGGACTCTTTCCCCTTTTATCGTTGGCCTTTTTTTCTATACGGGAAATCAGCCAAATCATTGTTCTTTCCCCTTTTGTTGTTGGACTATTCTCTTTTTACATTTATCGTTGGAGTTTTTACGTAGGCCTTCTTAATTTCAGGGAACGGACGGAGCCTTTCCTTTTTTTAACATGAGGCTTTCCTTGATTACTTTTACGTGAGGTTGTCCACTTTTTTTCACGTGAGGCTCTCCTTATTTTGTTTCACCAACATTAGTCGTGTCAGATGCGTTTTTTATAAGACAGAATGATTGGCGTTACGTAAGTTTTCCTTTTATCCTGATCGTAAAATTTTCAATCTAACGGTTTAATTAATTTTGATGATGTGGATTAATGAGAGATCATGAATGGTGCCTCCAATTAGTAAATATAAGATCTAGCGGGGCAGGTGGTCCACTGATTTTCTGGATGCGTCAGGTGCATGGATGACACAATGTAGCGCCAGCTAGATAGAGATCCCGGGTCTTCAGAAACCGTGTTCGTGGGACATCGAAGGTGGCTTCGTGACGATGACCCATGGAGAAAACGCAAGGATCTGTTCGATGGTGAAACCGAACCCCGAAGACGCCCGCGTACAAGGAGCGGCGAGGAAATAGACGAGATGTTGAAAAATTGGAAAGATTGCCCACTGTCGGGAATGAAGCCAAAGGCGCCAGAGCCGGGAAAGAAGCGAAAGGCGCCAGAGCCGCTGCTGAAGGTATGGAAAACAAGGTCTGTTTTCTGGGACTTGCCGTACTGGAAGATCCATCGTGTGCCTCACAGCCTTGATGTCATGCATATCACGAAGAACGTGTGCGAGAGTCTGCTTGGTACCCTGCTCAACATCCCAAAGAGGACCAAAGATGGGCCAAAAGCAAGGGTAGACTTGAAATCAATGGGCATCAAGGAGGAGCTTCACGCTAATGATGATGATGATGATAATGAGGCGAAGCAGGACACGGAAAGTCGTCGCAAAGGCAAAAAGGCCAAGAACACTAGAAATGACTACCCTCCTGCGTGCTTTACTCTAAGTCAGGAGGAGATTGAGCAGTTTTTCACCTGCCTCGTAGGAGTAAAACTTCCTTACGGTTACGCGGGGAAGATAAGAAGATACCTCGACTCAGCAAAGCAGAAGTTCAGCGGGATGAAGTCTCACGACTGTCATGTGCTGATGACGCAGATACTTCCAGTTGCAATCCCTGGGATCATGGACGCGCATGTCCGTCAAACGCTATTTGGCCTATGCAACTTTTTCGACGTCATCTCTCGGAAGTCGGTTGGCGTGAGGCAACTCAGAAGGCTACAGGAAGAGATCGTGGTGATACTATGCGAGCTTGAGATGTACTTCCCGCCCGCATTCTTCGATGTTATGGTGTATCTGTTGGTCCATATCGTGGAGGATATCATCCAAGTGGGGCCGACGTTCCTGCACAGCATGATGCCGTTCGAAAGGATGAATGGTGTCATCAAAGGATACGTTCGCAACATGTCACGTCCAGAGGGAAGCATAGCCAGGGGCTTTCTTACCGAAGAGTGCATCTCCTACTGCATGAATTATCTATGCATCGAGAACCCCGTTGGTCTGCCCGTCAACAGGCACCTCGGCAGGCTCGCTGGATGGGGTCACCGCGAGGGTCGCCACGAAATGCATGTCGACTTCGAGGGTCGACTCGCCGACTTTGAAAGAGCAAACCTAGTCGCGCTACAACACATAGACGTGGTCGATCCTTGGGTGGTAGAGCACAAAACCTTTATTGAGAAGACGTACAATGACCAAGGACAACAGAGGACGGACGGAGATATAATCAAGGAGCACAACTCATGTTTCACGCATTGGTTCAAGGAGAAGCTTCTGTCGTACCCTTTACATGAGGATTATTCCCCGGAAGAAAAACTCATATTCGCCTTGTCACAGGGCGCCGAGCACAACCTGATGACCTATGAGGTGTACGATATCAACGGCTACACATTCTACACCGAGGACAAGGACATGAAAAGCAATGGTTATCAGAACTCCGGGCTAATGATGGAATCCTACACCGGTAACGACAAGGACAGATACTACGGAAGGATCGAGGAGATCTGGCAGCTGAGCTACGCTGGAGAGAAGGTCCCAATGTTCCGTGTCAGATGGGCCAAGAGCGTCATAAAAGAAGACCTATATTTCACCACCATGGTTATACCCGAAGCCAAATCCAAGACAGCGGGCGCAAACGTCACCGCGAAAAATGAGCCATGGGTACTGGCTTCCCAAGTGGACCAATGCTTCTTCATTACCGACCCATCAAAGCCCAGTCGTGTTGTCGTGAGGAGAGGCAAAAGGAAGATCATCGGAATGGATGGAGTCTCCAATGAGCAAGACTTCGACAAGTACAGCGACCCGAAGATGGAACATGACGACGACAATGAAGTGCCATACACCACAAGAAGAAGCAGTACCACCCTACCTAAAAAACGTCCGTTCCACAGAAGAACTCCATTCGCGAAAAAGAAGGGCAAGAAGATTGTGAAAAGATAGCTAGCTAAGATCGATTGTATTTAAATCGTAGTCTTTATTTCTCGATTGTAATTCGAAATATTGAAATGATATTTCTTATGTTCTAGTCCTCATGAATATTTATTTATGTTTATTACGGTATTGAATTTCTAACTCACAAAAAGTATTGAATTTGTTAATATTTTTTGAACTCATGAATATTTTTAAATTTCATGGGCACGTTTTGAATTCATGAATATTTTTTCAAATTTGATGCTATTTTTTCATATTCACAAATGTTTTACCAATTCACAAATGAATGCAACTAAAAATCCAAAAAAAGAAATTTGATGATATTTTCAAATAACAAATTTGATGATGTTTTTTCATATTCATAAATATTTTCAAATAACAAATTCGATGATATTTTAAAAAAATTATTACTGTTTTTATAAAAAATTATTACTGTTTCATATTCATATTCATTTTCTAAAAAATTATTAGATGCAACAAAAAAATAATAATAATAAAGTACTAATGGCGCACCAGAGGTGGGTGCGCCATTGCTATCCAAAAAAAAGTTACTTATGGCGCACCGCTGGGTGGTGCGCCATTGCTATCCAAAAAAAAGTTACTTATGGCGCTTTGCTAGGTGGTGCGCCATTGCTATCCCTCCCCCGACTAAAATGCCCAATCCCCGATCCCCAATCTCACATCTCTCAGCCCCCACACGCGCCGCTGCCTGACCCACATCTTGCCCGCCGCGCCCCACCAATGCAGCTCATCCACCGCCCACAACTGTAGCTCCTCCGCACCCCACCACTGCAGCTCCTCCGCCGCCCACAAGTAGACACCCCATCCACCCTCCACCGGATAGCAAGTCGCCGCGGCCCCCAACCATCCCGCCGCCAACCCGCAACCCTCCCACCGCCGACAGCCGCCCTCCAACCAAATCACCGACGCTGTCGCCCCCCATCACGGTAGCCCCTCCAACATCCTCTGCCGCCCCAACAACCACTCCACTACCCCCGGCCACCACCATCGTCGCCCCACTCCAGAGCAGCGCCGTCGAGCACCCGTTTGACAGGGAGCACCACCGTCGTCGCCGAGCCACTCCACCGGCAGCCACCATCCTCGCGCGCTTCCTCCTCGAGCAGGCCTCCCCGCTGCCTCCGTCTGTTGTAGCAGAAGCAGCTTGCGCTGCCGCCTCCGTTGTCGTAGCAGAAGCAACCATCCCCATCGCCAACAGCCCAAGAAAGGTTCCTATCCCCTCCATCCCTCCCCCCCCTCCCACCCCTACGCCCCCTCACGCGTGGCTCTATGGATTGGTGATCTTTATCGTTTCGTTTTTGTGCTGGATCGATTTAATTGTTGTGATTGATTTCGTTGATAGTTTAGTTCCCGATATCTCTAGTCTGGTAGCCACTCTTTGGATCTCAAGTAAGCCTCGAGTTCTTACTTGCGGAATCGTTGATAGATACTAAATGCTGGTCCTTGCTGAAGATTTGTATAGAGGAGGAACTGAAACATACTGTCTTTAAATAAAACATAATATGGTTGGAGCCATAGCCCTATTTGTACCATATTGGTTCTTGCTGAAGATTTATTGTACTTTCTAATGGTATAACTTTTGTGACATGTATTGTTATGTTGGTAAAATAGACAACCTAGATTTACGCGCAGGATCTGTAAACTAGAAACGAGGGAGTATAAGATAGAAAATTTACTTGCAAAACAAGGGCTGTCAATTATAGTTTTGTTTTGATCTGCAATTGCATATACGGACATTTATGTGCTCTACTGTATGATCTCGAGTGGGATGGAATTGCACACTAGTTGTTCCTGCGGTTGTTCTGCTTTGCATAGAACTGTTAGTGCATTTGAATGGTGCATCAGTTTGTTGTTTCTGATGGTGCTCCTGCTTTGCCTATTGGAAAATGATATGTTTCTGAAACTTATCTTTACATCTAAACAGAGCCTGCAGTGCCTTCTGTTTCTAAACTTATCTTGCATCTAAACAGAGGCAAGTCTGTTGTGTTTCTGAATCACATTTCAGTAAGTAAAATGAAATGAAATGGAGTAACAAATGCAACAAGAGATCCGGCAGGGTCATTGGTGTAGACTATAGTGGCATGGAAATTTACTTTCAGTGTTGGTGCTTCTGCAGTTGCTGTAGACTACTATAGTGATTAGTGTCTAGCTTTTGTAATCTACACTTCTTGCATAAGGCTGGACTCTGCCCTTTTCACAGTTATAGTGTTGTCACTTTACAGCTTGCGTGCTGTAAAGTCCGAAATTTTCATTTTTACTACCGTCAAAATTCAGTTGACAAAGAAAGTGCCCAGGTGTCTTTGTGGGTTCTAATTCAGTAAACTGTATGTGTGTGTGTGTGTGTGTGTCTAGATGCCATCCACATGTCAGTGGCCATGCTAGACAGAGTTCTTATTCATGTCTAGACAGACTTCTTATTTATGACAAAACTGGATGTCTAGACATAATTCTTATTCATGTCTAATTGTAAAATTGCAGTGTGATGTACTGTACTGTCATTATTTAGTGTGATGTATTGTACTGTCATAATTTCCCGTTTGTAAAATTGCAGTATTGAAGATGTGTATTTTCCATTTTCAAGATGGAAATAAACCGCCAAAACTGAAATAAATTGGAGAGTTGAAGATCTGCTAGTGCTGAATTTTAGGAGTAGACTAAAATAAATTTTAGAATGACTGAATGTATGCAGCCTGCAGTAGTGTAGCTATACCAAAATCACATCTGCCCTAATGTATCCAGTCATGTTTTTATGCCATTCAGACTTGTCCACTGGGACTTCTCTCCTGTGATGTCTGTTTTGGTTCTGCAAAAACCCATTTAGTAGTGTGGGACTATGCATCATTAGCAAGGAAACCGTGCTTTAGTTCAGACTTCATAGATATTTTCCTTTGCTTCAATAGGTAGTTTGCTCACAGTCAACATATAATAGCATAATTTGTTGTCCTGCATTGGAATACATCAAACTAATACTGTATACGAATTAGGGTCCTTACGTTATGTTATATTCCATGCAGCAAAGGCAATTTTCATCTAAGTTGAGCTGATTTTGATTTCCGTATGTTATAGGGGGACAACAGATATTGCTATATGTTCATTCTTGAGGGTACAGACTTTCTAAACTATTGATGATTTTTTGTTGGGTGACCTATTAGATCTGGAATGGAAGCTGTCAGATGTTGGGTTCGGCAGACCCTTAAGGTTCGAACACTGGGGTGCGCACGAAGATCTCTCCCCTACTCACCTACGACCGATCGCCTTGTGAGATCTAAGCTGGAAAATGATGAACAACACAAGGGACAAGAGATTTATACTGGTTCCGGCCACCGTTGTGGTGTAATACCCTACTCCAGTGTGTGGTGTGGCGGATTGCCTCAGGGGCTGATGATGAACAGTACAAAGGGAAGAACAGCCTCGCGAGAAGTGTTCTTGGGCTGGTGCGATGAACTGCTTGGGTGAGTTCGATCGCCTCTCTCTCTCTCTATCTCTCTCTCTCTCTCTCTCTCTCTCTCTCTCTCTCTCTGCTAGGGCTCTATCAGATGCCTCTACTCTGTGATGGCTAGCTCTATTTATAGAGGCCCTGGGCCTCTCCCCGAATATTGAGAGGGAAGGGCGCCAACAATGGCCATTTCAAAGGGGAACATCTAGTACAAGTTATCCTGACCAAAGTTGGTCTTCGGCTGCCAAAAGCACTGGTGATGACGCCGTCTTGGGCTCCATGGTGACCTCCATCCTGCCGCTCCACTGGTCTTGGTCTCGTTGCACTAAAGTGGCAACCTTAGCCTGATGCCTCAGTACTCCACGTCTGTGCTTGCCCCCTTTGCACCAAAGAGGAAACAAGGACACTGCACAAGCCGGCGCCTTCCTGGCGCCCGCCTGGCCTCGATCGTCATGGCTTGCGTCACGAGCACCTCGCGAGGTACCCTGCCTTGATCTCTCCGCCTCCTCGCGAGCGTTCCTGGAGAGGCCGTCCTTGAGGAAGCCTTACGTCATCCGCCCCGCGAGGCTTGGCCCCTCGCGAGGGTCTTGAGTCTTGCGCTGATGAAGACGGGCCGTACTAGGCCACCACTTGAGCCACGCCGCAGGCCGCAGGCAGGCAAGTCTGGGAACCCCCGTTCCCAAAACGCTGACAGTAGTGCCCGGGCCCAAGGCGTGCTCGGACTTGGCTTAGCGGAGAAGCGAAGGGGCAAGTGCGGAGCGCCGTGGGCCCCATCAGCCTGCGGCCTTGGGCGCCGCGTGGCGGTTGATTGGACATGGGCGTCTCTGCTTCCCCACGCTACCTCGGCAACTGCTCGACTGACAAAAGGCTGGCTCTGGGTTAGCCTTACCTCATTATCCTCATTCTCTTTGATCCAGATCCCCTTCCTTGCTCTCTGCCTGCCTGCCTCCAAAATCTCCAGATCTGTTGCATTCTTTCTCCTCCGGCGAACTATGCCCCCCCCCCCACAAGACTCCGGCTGGGGCTACATCGGCCTGGTACTCGCCGGCCCTGGTCTCTCCCAACGTGACAGAGAAGAATCTCGCCCTCACGTGCCGGATGGCAGTGTCGCAGATCAACGAGTTTGGGGAGACTGCGCTCCGTCTTGGCTCTGCCCAGCCGGAGGACAAGGGGAGCACCTTCTATCCCTTCTTCATGAACGCCGTCATCGTTGGTTTGGTCCCTCCTTTCTCTGAGTTCTTCCTTGCTGTCCTTCACCAGTATCAGTTGCATGCTCTGCACATCCAGCCCAACTCCATCCTCCTCTTGTCGATCTTCGCCTACTACTGCGAGCCGCACGTTAGGGTGACGCCCTCCGTGGTCTTGTTGTGCCACTTCTTCTCCCTCCGGGTCTCTGGCGGCAATATTTCAGCGTGCGCGAGTTTCATCACGTACTCCAAGTCCAATGCCATCTCGAAGGCCGGGAAGAGGGCCGAGGGCTTTCGGAGAAAGTGGGTTATGATGAACGTTGGGTGCCACAACCCTCTGCTGGAGCTGCCGACGAAGCGACCCGAGGCCGTTGAGGCGTGGTCCCGTGCGAAGCTCGATGACCGGCAGGCGAAGCGGGTGTTGGAGAAGATGAACGCCGACCTGAGGCAGGACAGCCTGAGGGCGGTGAAGCTGACCGGGGCCTCGCTCCTGAGGGAGTTTCTGTCGCACCGGGTGGCCCCTCTACAGGCGCATTTGCGCCCGCTGTGGAGGCTCGCGGATGCGGATGTCATCCTCCGCCTGAGCTTGGACACCCTGAGCGACGAGGATCTGACCGCGGCCCTGCGCTGCTTGGTTGGAGAGGAAGTGGCAGGCCCGGTGGGTGCTCCAGTCCCTTTGTTCCTTCATGATGACTGGGAGCTGGTGGTTGACGCCATGCCTACCTTCGACGGGGTAGGCCTGGTGCCGGCGGTGGATCTTGAGGGTCAGTTGGCGACGGCGACGGTGAACGTATCGTCCAGTGAATCCAGTGGAGAAGAGGAAGGAGATGACGACGATGACGAGGAGCGCGACTCGGAGGCGACCTTCGAAGGGACGGGGGAGACTTCCCCATGGCGCAGGTCCAGGGCCCTCCGCTCCTTGCCTGATGACGACAAGGCCGGCACCAGGCGAGAGGGGGAGGATGCGCCCCTGATCCCGAGGAAGGACAGGTCCGGGCTGATCCCCCAAGGGTCTACCCCGACCCCTGCATCGGCCGAAGTCAGCTCCAGCCCTTCAGGCGCGCCTTCTCCTGCGACTGGGCCTCCCGAGGCTGAGCCCCGCAAGAGGCTCTCGGGCTTCAAGCTTGGCCGAAGTCCATGGGATCCCGCGGTAGTCAACAAGTAAGTGTTCAAATTCCGCCTTGCTCCTATCTTTTGCTGTCTTGACCTGACATCTTCCATTGCGCAGGCTACACCCCGCGACGAAGAGGCTGAAGGGAGGTGCAGCGACCGTGCCTGAAACAGGCTCATCAGCCGTGGTCGCGTCCCCCGCCCGATCATCCTCGCGAGGCCAGGAGGAATGCTCCGGCGAGGAGTCAGCCCCCGTGGCCCCGTTGAATCTGGAGGCGCCCGTGCTTGACGCTGGCGCCGAATTTGCCAAGGCTCAAGAGGTCCCTGCCTCCCAGGTTTGTATTACGCTGCCGTCTTCTCCTCCTACTCCACCGACCCCTGCCTCCTCTGCTTCCTCTGCTTCCTTGGACCGTGCTGCCGACGAACTGAACCGGCTGCGGGAGGATCTTCGGAGCGCGGACCCCCGCCTGGTGGCCGAGCGCCTGGAGTTGGTCTCCGGCTGGGTTCGTTCTGGCTCCTCCGTCCAAGCGGCGCTGAGCCAGGCTGTGACGGCTTCCGAGGAGGGGAAGCAAGCCACCTCCCAGGCCATGGCCGCCCGCGACGAGGCGCTGAGGGACGCTTCCACCGCCAAGGGCCATTGCAAGACAAAGGAGGCCGAATTGCAAGGGTTGTGCAATGAGCTTGCCAAGGAGATTCGTGACCGCCAGGTGAAGGAGGAGGAGATGAATGCTCGTGACGCCGAACTGTCAGCCGACCGCGACCAGCTGAAGAAGCTGGAGCAGGCGCTGCAGGTGGAGAGGCTCGAGCTGGATGCCGGGGAGAAGATCCTGGCCGAAGATCACACGACCTTCGCGCTCTACGAGGAGAGGGCCCGCGTAGCGCTGAAAACGCTTTACGACGAGGGCCTGGAGAAGCCACTAGCCAGAGCCATGGAAGGCCCTGCTAAGCTGGTTCCCTTCCTCGTCGAGGCGCTTGAGGAGGTCGTGGTCGGGATTGGCCCCATGGCTAAAGTCGAGGCTCGCGTTCTCTCCTCCGCAGCGCTGACGCGGATCCTCGGCCGCGTCCACCTTCGCAACCCCGACGCCAACCTCAATGACCTGCTGTAGCCCGTGGATGCCAAGCTCTCCGTCACTGCTGCTGAAGTCGTCAAGGGTCGAGCGGAGGCCTTGTTGTCGAAGTTCCGCACCTTCAACACCGCGCCCAAGCGAGGCGCTACCTGCCCCGCAGCTCCAGGAGGTGGAGCTACCAAGCGCGACTCTACCACGAGCGGTGGCGCGGCCCAGGGTTGATCTTCTCGTGGCCTTTTTCCTGCTTTGATTCCTGCAACATGCACGGTGCCACGTGGAGGCGTTTAAATTTGTGTCTGTTATTGTGCAAACAATTTATGGTATGTAATATTTGCTTCTGGATTTGCTAGATTTTGCGATTTCCTTCCTATTTGCTTGTGTTCTACATCGGCAGGGCCCTACCCCGCGCATACCTCAGCCGCCGTTAGCCCCGACCGGATCACCAGGACGGAACTAAGGAGTGAGGGGCTACGTGGCAAGCTAGGCTCCTGAGTCGCGATGCTCAAGAGTCCCCCTTGACGCGCAAACAACAAATAGGGAGGGGACGGAGGAGAGGATTTTTGTCGTTCTACGTCGGCAGGGCCCGGCCCCGCGCATACCTCAACCGCCGTTAGCCTTTCGGAACTAAGGTGTCAGGGGCTACGTGACCAGTTAGGCTCCTGAGTCACGATGCTCAGGAGTCCCCCTTGACGCTCAAACGAGTCTTCATACCTTGGCTCCGCTCGGGGAGGGGCGCGCGATGACCAGGTCCGAGAGACCTGGTTGGGTGGCATGTGCTCGGGCATGGCCCGGGCGCAGCCCCCGTGTCCAGCCCCCTCGCACGGCACTCCCGAGGGGAGGCTTTGCGATGGTGCCAGACACTAAGCTCTGGGCTCCCTGAGGTTGACACAGCCGTGGGCTGTCCTCAGTTGTTTATCACCAGCACCGAGCATAGTGCTTCCGTATGTGTACGGGCATAGCCGCTCCTCGGCAGTGTCGTCAGCCAGCGCGGCGCATGGTGCTTCCACTGGTTTGTGGGAGGGGGGCTCCCCTCCGACAGGAGCCCCCGGGGCGTGTATAGCCCCGCCCTGACACGTGGCCTGCACGGTAGGGCTAGGAGAGGTGTATCTAGGAACCCGTGAGCCAGCGCGGGACTCACGAGGCCCTACCTCAAGGCGGGTTGCGCCTTGCTCTGGGCCTTTGTGGATGGTATGTTCCTGCAAGGTGGTTAAAATGCAAATGCTCTACCTCCTGAGGTCCCGGCCCTCGAGCAAGCTCAGCCGCCGCTGGTATGACAGGTTGCGATGCCGTGGGTCAAGGCCAGGGGGTGAGGGCTGGAGAGCTAGTAAGAGCCCATGAGTCGTGATGCTCAGGCACCCCCCTTTTAACGTGCAAGCGGTTCGCATGAGGAGAAATAGGCCCGTGGTGGGCGGCGAGCGATAATCATGAACAGGTCAAACATGAAGGAGCAAATCAACTTAGGTAGATGTAGGGAAAGCAAACGCCACCTGGTCAGGCCCGAGCGGCTTGGGGATGATGCAGCCCGATGGGCACCCCCAACAAGACAGGCAGAAGATATAAGCAAAACGGATACATGCCGCAGGGACGGACCAATGCGACCTGGGAATGATGCAGCCCTGAGGGCGCTCCCAGCTGAAATAAAAACTGAAAAGAAGTCACCTGATGCTGTTGCAGATCGATAGTTGGTGTAGCTGGCGGTGCGGGGCGAAGAAGCCGATCCTCACGAGCCCTCGGGACTCCAAGCCTCGGGAGGCTCAGGAGGTCCGGGCGGCCTGTTGAGGTCCATCTCCATCTCCTCCAGGAACGTGCGATGCTTGGCCACCTGAGTTTCCAGAATGCTCCTCATCAGGCGCTGGTGGGCTGCAGCCGTCTTCGGCAAGCCGAAGGGCATACGAACAAAGCTGTGCGTTGGGCCCGCGCAACGCCCCATGCACAAAGGCCAGAAGGACTCCTGAAAAGTTGGTCGATTGAGCCCTGGGTAGTCGATGCAGACGTGCAGCCCACCATCCTCGCCTAGATGGGGAGCTACGCTGGGTAGGCGGCGGTTGCCGCGCATGACTCTCAATTCCTCCAACTCCTGAGCGGACTTGGTGATGAACTCCCTAGGGTTGGGTCCTTTTTTCCTTACGCCTTCCTGAGGGAAACGTGCCATGAAGCACGCCTCCAAGTGGTGCCCAAGTGCCTCCCTCGTGATATTGGCAAGGTCGGTGGCTCCCAAGGAGAGAGCCCCTGAACCCTGCCCGAGGAGGGCGCCGGGCCCGCCTTCCTATGCGATGGAGGGTGGTGCCCCTTGGACGGGCGCATGTCTTGATGTGGCGCCTCGGAGGTGCCTGCCTCCTAAGGCCTTGAGCCAGGTGATGTCTTCTTCTTCTTGGGAGCTGTTCCAGGGAGATTTCCACTTTTGCTGTTCGGGTCCTCGATCGACGCGGCCTGGAAGGCGCGCTCGAGGGAGCACACCGCATCCTTCTCCTCACAGGGGACCGTGATGACCCCGCCGCTTCTTGGCATCTTGAGGACGTTGTATCCATGGTGAGTCACTGCCATGAACTTGGCCAGGGCCGGATACCCGAGGATGGCATTGTATGGCAGGAGAATGTGAGCAACGTAGAAGTCAATGAGCTCGGTGCGGTACTTGCTGCGCTTTCCAAAGGTGACAGGAGGGCGGACCTGCCCTATCGGGACAGTGGAACCATCAGTGACTCCTGAGAAAGGCTTGGTTCGCTGAAGCTGATCATATGGCACTTGGAGATTGTCGAACGTCTCGACTGACAGAACGTTGAGTCCTGCGCCACCATCGATGAGGGCCCTGGTGACTTGCACATTGCTGATGACTGGGGAACAAAGCATTGGGAGGACACCGGCCATCGCCGCACACTTGAGCTGATCCGCTGAGCTGAACGTGATGGCGCACGCAGACCACATGAGAGGGCGTGTGGCCTCAAGCTTGGGGAGGACTGCATTCACCTCGCGAGAAAACTGCTTGAAGATGCGCATTGAGGCTGGGGCCTGAGCACCGCCTAGGATGCAAGCGATTGCACATGGCTATTGGAAGCCCCCAGCCCCCTCGTCCTGATGATGGTCTTCATTCCTTCTTGGTGGTGGTGGCAGAGGAGGAAGGCCTGCGTTGCCTTGCGGGCGGTCCTCGCGAGGCTGATCTCTCCAGACTCCCTCGCCCGTGGCCGGTCCTGCCAGCGGTCCTCGCGAGGTCGGTCACGCCACCCTTGGCTAGGGCCACGGTCGTCCCATCGTCCTCCACCTCTTGCTCCGCCTCGTCCGTAGCCCCGATTGTTGCGCTCGGAGCGTCGACCGACGCGGCCTTCTCGCACGGCCCTGAGCTCTTGGCATTCGTTGGTGTTGTGGGTGTGGAGATCGTGGTACACACAGTACCGGCTGCCCTTGGACGACTCCGGTTGATCCCTGCCGCGCTTGGTGTCTGGCTCCGCTGCGAGTACAGCTGCTCCCTTGCGCTTCACATCCTTGGCCCTGGCTTTCTTCTCTTCTGGGTCCGCTGCTAGGAGCTCGAGAAGGGAGAGGCGCCCTTCCTCAGCCCTTGCGCAGTTGGTCACCAGGCTGAACATCTCCAGAGACGTGCACAGATCTTCATGGATTGCCAGATCCTCCTTCATCTTGATGTCGCGAATGCCATCAGAGAACGCCGAAATGATGGCCTCCTCAGTCACCCTGGGGATCTTGAGGGGAGCGTTGTTGAAGCGCTGGATGTACTTCTGCAAGGTCTCTCCAGGCTGCTGCTTGATGCGGCGCAGGTCACCCACGGCCAGCGGACGGTCGCGAGTGCCCAGGAAGTTGGCGATGAAGCAGCTGCGCATCTCCTCCCAAGAGGAGATCGTGCCAAGAGCCAGGTTCAGGAGCCAGGTGCGGGCACCGTCCTTGAGTGCCATGGGAAACCAGTTCACCATGACCTTTTCGTCCCAGTTGGCAGCTTCAATGCCCAGCTCGTAGAGCTGTAGGAACTCCACGGCATCTGTAGTGTCGTCATAGCGAGGAGGCAGGTCCGGCTTGAACTTTCCTGGCCAGGCGACACTGCGTAGCTCGGGGGTAAAGGCACGGCAGCCTGCGGTGGCCACCGGAGCCCTCTGCTGATGTTGGGCTTGCTCCTGGAAATTCCCACGCGCCGCCGCTTGCAGCAGCGCGGGGTCTTGACGTGGTGGCGCAGGGATGCGGTCATGGCGCACCTGTGCCAGGAGCATGCGAGCACCTTCTTGGGGGCGAGGGATTTCTTGGCAGCTCCTTTTTTCGCGCAGGCGCCGGACGCGGTGGGTCTCGTCCTGGGGCCGCGCGCCTTGGAGCCAGGGTGCCTTTTTGTGGAGGAGGTGGTGGAGGCACCTCTTGATCCATGCCTCCTGCGCAGGATGGAGGGCGAGGCAGCGAGAAGGACAGCATAGGAGAGCCCCCTGCGGTGCTGACGAGCTCGGTGATGCGGGACGGTAGTGCAGGAGCTCACGCGCCAAGAGCAGCATGGCGTGCGCGTCCATGGGGGCGCGGCGTGCGCGTCCATGGGGGCGTGGCGGGCGTGGGACGACGAACCAGTTGGAGTCAGCGACGGGGTGGCGGTGCGGCCTTCCCGCCGCACCGATGGATGCAGAGACGAGGCCTGCTGCTCATTCCCTGTCGGGCCGGTGGCGGCGTTGGCGGCACGCGACGAGGAACGACGGGGGCACCCGCCGACGGGCGCCGTCTAGGCGACGCGGGCGGCGAGAGCAGCCCGACGCTCGGCGTGAGCCCGGCGAGCGTCAGCCATGGACACGACGGACGATCGAACGCGAATAGCGGAAGAAAGATTCCGGGGCACCCCTACCTGGCGCGCCAAATGTCGGATGTTAGGTTCCGGCAGAGCCCCTAGGTTCAAACACTGGGGTGCGCACGAAGATCTCCCCCCTACCGATCTACGTCCGATCGCCTCGTGAGATCTAACCTGGAAAACGGTGAACAACACAAGGGACACGAGATTTATACTAGTTCGGGCCACCGTTGTGGTGTAATACCCTACTCCAGTGTGTGGTGTGGCGGATTGCCTCAGGGGCTGATGATGAACAGTACAAAGGGAAGAACAGCCTCGCGAGAGGTGTTCTTGGGCTGGTGCGACGAACTGTTTGGGTGAGTTCGATCGCCTCTCTCTCTCTCTCTCTCTCTCTCTCTCTCTCTCTGCTAGGGCTCTATCAGATGCCTCTACTCTGTGGTGGCTAGCTCTATTTATAGAGGCCCTGGGCCTCTCCCCAAATATTGAGCGGGAAGGGCGCCAACAACGGCCATTTCGAAGGGGAACATCTAGTACAAGTTATCCTGAACAAAGTTGGTCTTCGGCTGCCAAAAGCATTGGCGATGATGCCGTCTTGGGCTCCACGATGACCTCCATCCTACAACTCCGCTGGTCTTGGTCTCGTTGCACTGAAGTGGCAACCTTTGCCTGATGCCTCGGTACTCCACGTCTGTGCTTGCCCCCTTTGCATTAAACAGGAAACAAGGACATTGCGCAGGTCGGCGCCTGCCTGGCCTCGATCGTCATGGCTTGCATTACGAGCACTGTCGGTGTACAAAAAGAGGGGTACACTTTTTTGTACCCCTATAACTGTGCACGGGCAGTCTGAGCCGCGGGCACCACCGCACTGAGCAAGGCAAGGGAGGTGAGCAAAGGTAAGGCCGAAGCTCAAAAGGAGCAGAACGACGCCAAGACCAAGACCACAAAGAGCAAGGGGACGAAGCAGACTCCCCCGGCAAGATCCTTGCCAGGAGGCGGTTTTAGCAAACCCGGCAAGACCCTTGCCGTGGCAGCTCGCCCCTCACCTACGGAGCGAGTCACCCTTGAGACCACTGCCCCCATGGGGCAAGGATTCGGGAGACATCCCCGTGGTGGCATGCAGATCGTTGTGAAGATATTCAAGAATCAGATACACACTATAGAAGACGACGACCCTTGGCGGGATCCCAGCCAAGGAGGACCACAAGGCCCTCGGCAAGAGCCTTGCCGGGGATGACAGCAGGCGCCACGGCAAGACCCTTGCCGGGGCTACGGGAGGCCCTTGCCAAGAACACCCGTAGGGCCACCATCAGGCCAACGCCAATCAAACCTCCACCACAGTTCGCATGCAGCTGCCGACCCAACCAATTGGGCAGGCACCTGCGTGGCGGCAAGCCGGTCTTCGTGGAGACCCACCACTGCGCCACCTCAGCTGCCTGCCTGCCTACATGGCACCACGGGCACCACTGGCCAGGGCACGTGTCAACACGAAGGGGAGCGGCGATGGACGAGACAGGGCTCTCCCCCGTCCCCGATAAAGCAAGGACACCAAATCAAGACGCATTAAAGGCGCCTTGTCATGTAATGCGAGGGATAAACTCGCATCACTGTACCCTTTCCACCTCCTGTGTGCCACTGTGGCAACCCCTTTCCCTATAAAAGGAGGCCCAAGGCGACCAGGAGGAGGATTCGGCTTTTTGGAGCTCCTCATGCCCCATTGCTAGTTCAAGAACACAGATAAACAAGCCACCAAAGCAGGAGTAGGGTTTTACGCATCCTCGCGGCCCGGACCTGTATAAAGAAACTGTGTGCTATCTGTTTGATCCGCTCTTCTCACGACCCCGCGCCCCGCGACCGTAGTAGGGATTCTTGTGATCCCATTGGTGTCGTTCCGCACTGACATCTTTGGCGCGCCAGGTAGGGGGCGCGCAGTTGCGAGAATCGGCTTTAGCGGTTAGCCCGGCACTCCTTCATCTTCGTGACCCTTGAAGAAGAAAGGAGGCCAGAAGATCGACACTCGAGCAATCGCAAACAGAAGCTAAGTTGCACTGAACCCTTATTTGTGCTACCCTTCTTATTTGAGGTTATTCCGCCCCCCCAGAGATGTCACGCCTTTATATTGAGAAACCTGCACGCCAGGGGGCTCTCCCACGATCGGCAACGCCCTTGCCCTATTTCGAGTCCGCTCAACAGCTTTAGCGGCTGCGTCGAGAATGGCAGAGTAACCTTCCGCGATCAACAATGCCCTCGATTGTGACTCGAGTCAAGCTCGACAGTTCGAGCGGCCGCGTTCGAAACGAGAAGGTGGCTCGTTTGGCAGCACGCATACCCGGCAGGCCCTGGGGATCCATCCCCAAAACGCCGCTAGGGGCTTCCGCGCCAGCAAGCCTACCCGATCGACGTAGGGCACGCATACAAAGAGGAATTGAATGGGGACATAACATGCATGAAAGTTAAGAGTACTTCAAAGTTATATTACATCACGTCATGGCTGCGGTTCTAACTAAAGATAAAATTTGTCTTGGTCGGGAACCCACAGCGGCGAAGAAGAACGGGATGCCTAGTCCCGGTGCTGGCCTTCCACTCTCTTGATTTCGTCGATGCATTCGGTGATGGGCTTGATGCGCTCCTTGAGCACCGTGAGGTCAACACCATCCGGCAAGCTCTTCATCGCGGCCGCGAAGTCAAGGTCGGGATTCCAGTACGCCATCTTGGTGAGGACCTTGGTCACGACCCTCCGGCAAAGTCGCCAGGCCTCCTCGGCCAGCGTGGCCGTCCTGTTGGAGTGAAGATAAGCCAAGGCTCCGAGGACGCCCTCGAAGAACTGGGTCCGCTTGGCGTTGACGGTCCCGCTGCGCTCGGGGGCGTACCTCACATTTGGCATCCCCATGGTGGCCAATTGCGAGGTGAACCTGCCGGCGACGACCTCCAGATGGCTGATCCACCTGTTCTCACCCACCACATATTCCTGGTGGGAGGCGGCCTCGTTTGCCCGCAGCTTCTTCTCCTCCTCGAGGCTCCTGGTCAAGGTCTCCTCCCGAGCCCTGCTCTCCGACAACACCTTCTCGAGATCCTCCAGCTTCAGCTTGAGGTCTCTGGTGGAGTTCTGCGCGTCGGAGAGCTCCCCAGTCCTGCTGATGACTGCTCCTTGCGCCTCTGCCAAGGCGTGGTTGAGCGTGCTCTTCTCGCCGGACAGCTTGAGGGCCTGCTCCTTCAGCTCGTCCCGCTCTGCTTCCAGCTCCTTCACCTTGCCAGCATGGGCCAGAGCTTGGGCATCAAGTGCCTCTTTGTGCCTCTACTCCAGCTCGCGAGTCCGTCGCGCGACAAGGGCCTCGAGCCCCTCCTTGCCACGGAGCGTTGCGATGAGCTTCGCTCCGCGTGCGGAGAGGTCCCCTTCCTGGGAATCCAAGGCGGCTTGATGCTGGTTCCGGGCAGCTTCGGCCGCGGCAGCCAAGTTCGCCGCCTCTTCCTGGGCACACTCGATGTCGGCCATCTTCATGGTGAGCTCCGCATTGCGCTTGGCCAATTCCTCCTGAAAGGCCCTCTGCTCCTCACGAGTCTGGTGGAACCAGGTCTGCGTCTTAGCGACGCGCACCTTGAAGTCCATCTCCGCGTTGTCCACCGCTGCCATCCTGGACTTGACCTTGTCCAGCCGGGCACGGTAGAGCACTTGCAGCTTCCGGAAATCGGCTCCCATAGCGCGGAAAAGCTTCTCTTCCGGAGAACCGTCGCCGCCAACGCCCGGCTCATCAACCACCTCAAGCCCGGTGGCAGCAAGCACCTCGCCGTCAAAGGCTTCCCCTTCGGCTGGGGCTCGGCTGGGCGCCCCTAGGAGATGGACGAAAAGATCGTCGCCCACCTTCAGATATCTGTCGAGGCCCGAGGTTGAGGAGGAGGGAGGCTGGTCACCCGCCACCTCTTCCTCGGCGGAGGCCTTGCTGGCCTCACCGGCAGGTCCACCGCTGGCGCCCTCGGCAGAAGCCTCGCCGGTCGCCTTGGCGGCCCCCGCAGCGGCGTCCTCGGCAGCACCCTTGGCGGCTTCGTCAGCGGCAGCCTCATCAGCATCTTTGGCGGCCTCCTCGGCGGCAATCCTGCTGGCCTCCGCCGCAGCCTCCTCAGCAATGTCTCCAACAACAGTGTCCACGTCCTCCATGTCTGTTGAAGGAGGGCCTGGGCAGCAATGGGAGCAATGAAGCCAAGAAAAGAATAAGGGAAAAACAGAGACGAAGGACAGGCGACTCGCCAGCACCAGGCTGTGAAGCAGAAGTCCCCTCTCCGCCAGCATTTGGCGCCGTGGCAGAGTCACCAGCGCCCAAGTTCCCCTCTTCCTCCTTGGGTGTGGGCTCCGTGCTTGATGCCCTTGACGGGGACGCCTCCCGCGGCGGCGTAGCCGATGGGGGTGGTGTGTTAGGAGTAGCCCTCTGTGGCTCCTCCTGCTGCCGCTCCCCTCCTGCAAAACCGGCAAGGTCAGCATCATAGCATCGAGCGCCTACCACATGTCGAGTAAGAAGAGGGTGACGAACTTACGCTGGGGGTTGCGCCGGGGGCTGCTGTCCGGGCTGCTCAGCACCACTAGTGGTGTCTTTGAAGCCCCAGTCAGGGACTGACTGCTCGCCGAGGTCCTCGCCCTCTTCACCCTCTGGGCCAACGTCTCTGCCTCCCTGCCAAAGCAAAAATGGATCAAGACAAGCGACCCGATTCAGGGAAATGGAAATGACAGTAAGGAATGGAGTACTTACTCGTCATCCGTCTCCTCCTCTTCCACCAGTTTCCTTTTCCTCTCTAGGCTAAGAGGCCCGAGATCAAAAGGGAGCTCCACATCATCATCCGAGTCAACGCCTACCGGAGGAGGTGAAGAAGGCGGCGGGGATTGTGCGCACCCGGATGAGGAAGGGGTTGTCGCCTTCTTCTTCTCAGCGGCCTTCGTCGGCCCTTTCGCTGCCGTGGCACTCGTGTGGCGCCCGGACCCCTCCAGGGTGAATTGAGGCCGCGTAGCCCTGCCGGGCCGGATCGGCTCGCTGGAGCCAGACCGCCGCAGGACTCGCCCTCTTCCCCTGGTTGGCGTCGAGCCCGCCGCCATGACCTCCTCCTCCGACGACTCGTCGGCCGTGTCCTCGACAAGCGGAGTTCATGAACGTCAACCGACGAGGGGAAGAAGAAGGCGGACTTCCTCCGGTCCCCCGACAGCGCGCTCTCCAGCGGCTCCACGGTCCCAGAGCCCTTAGCCACCCCCTTGCCCTTGGCAGATTTGGGCGCCATGGCGGCCGAGAGGTCTAGAGGATTGAGGAAGAGGGGTGGTGAAGCAGTGACAGCGGGCGACGGCGAAAGCTTAGGAAGGAAGGAAGAGAGGAAACAACGGCTCTGAGATTGGAAAAGGTATGAGAGAAGAGGAGAAAGTGAGCAGCGCGCCCGCGGTCATTCCTTCTTATGGGGGAAAACGCGGGCCGCCTCCTTTCACATTAACTGTGATGTGACGCATGCGCGCAGAGCTCAGCCCCACGCATGCCGCCCACGTCACGCACGCCTCCCCACGCCGAGCCACACGCGGGAGGCATGGGAAGCGCATTGCGTGAAGAAACTTACCGTGGTAAAAACCACCCCGCCTGCCCGCGCATTGTTTTTGGGCCTAGCCCAACGACGCGATTGCGCTTACGTGTGGCCCAGGCCCGGGGGCTCCTGTCGGTGTACAAAAAGAGGGGTACACCTTTTTGTACCCCTATAACTGTGCACGGGCAGTCTGAGCCGCGGGCACCACCGCACTGAGCAAGGCAAGGGAGGTGAGTCAAGGTAAGGCCGAAGCTCGAAAGGAGCAGAACGACGCCAAGACCAAGACCACAAAGAGCAAGGGGACGAAGTGGACTCCCCCGGCAAGATCCTTGCCGGGAGGTGGTTTTAGCAAACCCGGCAAGACCCTTGCCGTGGCAGCTCGCCCCACACCTACGGAGCGAGTCAGCCTTGAGTCCACTGCCCCCATGGGGCAAGGATTCGGGAGACATCCCCGTGGTGGCATGCAGATCTTTGTGAAGACATTCAAGAATCAGATACACACAATAGAAGACGACGACCCTTGGCGGGATCCCAGCCAAGGAGGACCACAAGGCCCCCGACAAGAGCCTTGCAGGGGATGACAGCAGGCGCCACGGCAAGACCCTTGCGGGGGCCGCGGCAAGACCCTTGCCGGGGCTATGGCGAGGCCCTTGCCAAGAACACCCGTAGGGCCACCATCAGGCCCACGCCAATCAAACCTCCACCACCGTTCGCATGCAGCTGCCGACCCAACCAGTTGGGCAGGCACCTGCGTGCCGGCAAGCGGGTCTTCATGGAGACCCACCACTACGCCACCTCAGCTGCCTGCCTGCCTATATGGCACCACGGGCACCGCTGGCCAGGGCGCGTGTCAACACGAAGGGGAGCGGCGACGGACGAGACTCTCCCCCGTCCCCGATAAAGCAAGGACACCTAAGCAAGATGCATTAAAGGCGCCTTGTCATGTAATGCGAGGGACAAAATCGCATCACTGTACCCTTTCCACCTCCTGTGTGCCACTGTGGCAACCCGTTTCCCTATAAAAGGAGGCCCAAGGCGACCAGGAGGAGGATTCGGCTTTTTGGAGCTCCTCACGCCCCATTTCTAGTTCAAGAACACAGATAAACAAGCCACCAAAGCAGGAGTAGGGTTTTATGCATCCTCGCGGCCCGATCCTGGATAAAGAAACCGTGTGTTATCTATTTGATCCGCTTTTCTCACGACCCCGCGCCCCGCGACCGTCGTAGGGATTCTTGTGATCCCATAGGTGTCGTTCCGCACCGACAAGCACCTCGCGAGGAACCCTGCCTTGATCTCTCCGCCTTCTTGCGAGCCTGCCTGGAGAGGCCGTCCTTGAGGAAGCCTTACATCGTCCGCCCCGCGAGGCTTGGCCCCTCGCGAGGGTCTTGAGTCTTGCGCTGATGAAGACGGGTCATACTGGGCCACCACCTGACCCACGCTGCAGGCCGCAGGCAGGCAAGTTTGGGGACCCCCGTTCCCAGAACGCTGACAGAAGCTCACATAAGTTGAGCTGATTTTTGTCCATATGAAAGCAGAGGACCATATGCTCTGTGGCCTTTTCATCCATATGAAAGTAGAGGCACATTGTGGTGCTAGTTTGCTGGGTTTTGTCTCCGACCATCATGTTGTGATGATTTTGCAGGTACCCGAGAGGCCCTTGAGTTTTAGCATGACTTTTCTAAAAATAGGACATATGGGGTACTTGCGACTAATGCATGGGCCGGGTATCTTAGTACTTAATTAAGTAGGATCAACAAGTGCTCTTTTCCTAGGCACTCGAGTAGGCGGTGTTGCCGATGCGATCTGCCATTTAGAGTACCCATATATATCAGTCAACCTAGGGTGCCTCGGCATCGATAAACCCTAAATGATGAAAACTTAACTTAGCATTTAGGGTGCCTCAGCGTCGATAAACCCTACATGATAAAACCTTGGCTTTTAGGGTGCCTCGGTGTCGATAAAAACCTAAATGATGAAAGCTTAGGCTTTTAGGGTGCCTCGGCGTCGACAAACCCCAAATGATAAAAGCTTAGCTTTTAGGATGCCTCGGTGTCGACAAACCCTAAATTATGAGACCATGATCTTGTTCCTTGACAATAACCAACTTTTTAACCAAACTTTTTTCCTATTTAGAGCGAAACATGGCCCACAACGATGAGGCCGGCTGTTCGGGCAAGGCATTCTGGGAGCTGTCCCAGGAGATGGAGGAAGAATCTCACCGCTATGAGGACGCCGCGGAAGACACCGATCCCGACTACACAACCCCTACTGGCATCGGGGATGACACCACTAATGGTGCCACCAAAGATGCCACCACTGATGATGGCGGCGCACGCACACATGGCAGCCAACCGAAGAGGCAACGGAAGGACCGGCGCCCAAATGTGCTTGGCACCGTCAAGGAGGAATTTACTGAAGTGTCCTCCGAGGGGCATCCAACGGCGCCCAAAGAAATAGTCAAGGGATACGCGGGACAGCTCGGGTGCATTCTCCGGAGCACTGTCTCGATCAACACCGAGAACCTAAGGCATCATGACCGAGGGAATTTGCGCAACCTCCTCTTCACGAAGCTGCACGAATGATACAAGTTCCCCAGTGACTTCGCAAACACACGCCTCTCAGGGAATAAAGTGAACAGTGCCGCCCTCACGAAGATGAGCAAGGCCCTGGCTACTTGGAGAGGTGCGGTGAAGAGAATGATTGAAAAAGGTGATAGTTATGAGAAGATCAAGGAGAAAAATCTTTCGATCAGCGAAGATGACTACCGGGAGTTCAAGATCAAGTGCGAGAGCAACGCATCTGAGGAATCAAGTCAGTGGGGGAAAGATATGCGGGACATGAACTTAGGGGTCCACAAACTCGGTACCGGCGGTTACAGAGTGGCGGAACCTATATGGGACAAGGAGGACGTGGAGCGTGCCGAGCAAGGCCTACCGCCCCACTTCGAGAAATACCGTGACAAGAAGACCAGGAACTATGCTAGGGCCCGGTACAAGATTGACCCGGTAACCAAGGAGCTTACCACGGATCCGAAGACCAAGGCACATGAATGTGTTCTGGTAAGGAATACACCCCCGCGTAATTAGCTCCATATATGGTTGCATTCTAGTTAATGAAGCCAAATTTCTAAATGGTTCACGTTCCTTCTGCAGGACACTGAAAGCAGTAGTGCGGGGTCGTCTAAGAGCTCCCCTTTCGACACCCCTTTAAGTAGGGCGTTGAACATAATGAAAAACAAGGATAAGTTTAGTAAGCCATCGTCAGCTGGTCGTGTGGCCGGCAAAGGCTTGTCCACGAAATGGTCAGAATACTATACCGCTGGGCGAAAGGAGAGAAAGACCAGCTCGGAAAGCCAGCAGCGCGAGGTTGAACAACTCAAGGCACAAGTGGCGCGGATTTCGGAGATGGTCGAAGAGCAAGTGCGAGACCAACTGGGAGCGATGATCACCGCCATTATACCTACCTTTGTTTCTGGGCTGCAGGCGTGGGTGGCGGGCGGCCAACAGGGGCCGCCCCCGATTCCCAGCTTCACGGGCAGCAACTCACGCAACGCGCCGGCGGCGGCATTGGTGTCTCCCGCGGCGGCGCCATTGGTGTCTCCAGTGGAGGTGGCATTGGTGTCTCCAGCGGAGGCGGCATTGGTGTCTCCCGTGGCGGCGCCGGCATTGCAGCTTAATGCACCCGGGTGTGGGAAGAATACGCCGGCTGGCACCTCGGCAGCAAGCGGCCCCTCCATCAATTGCACGCCCGCTGTTGGCGGTGCCTCGACATTAGCCGAGCTCGACGCCATCACGGTAACTCATTAAGCCTCTCGGCCGATGACTTCATCTCCTTGCCTTTGACTGGGCATCCCTGACGCCCTACATGTTTTCGCAGGGCGCCGCCAATGTTTCGTGCACTCTCGTGCACTTCATGAACGACGAGTTGGTCGATGTCGCCAAGGGAAGAATCGTTCAACCGGGCAGCCGCGTGTTCCACGGTAATCCAATGCTACCCACTGTTTATAGGGTTCAACTGGTTCGGGTGTTGCCGGGCTTCGACGACATATTACCTCCGTATCGACACCATGGGGCCAACGAAGATGATGTGATGACCCTCAGCGCCTGCATAAGATGGCCCATGGTTTGGCCAAAGAGCCAGATTCGTTTAGGGGCGGGGGACACCACCCCACAGACAACACCGCCAGTCGTGCCGGCACCAAGCCATGGCAAGACCCCCGCAACGCTACCGGACATGTCGGACATGCATATGGCACAGGATCCGGACGACGACGACGACGGTACATTTACCAACGTCGATAAGTACTTCAATGAACATGGGTACGGTGACGAATTTTGGGGCCTCCTTCTCAAGAACCCAACCCTGCAAAAGACGATCTAGCTGGTACCACGGAGAAACCCAATTGCAACAGGCGTCGTCTGGTGTTCAGTTCTTAGGAGACGCCTCCAGCTGCCGCCTTCACCGAGCCTCAGATAGCCGAGGTGCGAAATATTATCAGCCCCAACACACTCAAGAAGGCGATCTCTGAGCAGAACTCGATCACATTACAGCAGAAGAAGAAGGGACAGAAAAGAAAGAGTAACAAGGGTGCGAGCCAGCCGGCACCGAGTACGATCCGTGCATTGGACGGTCCACCTTCACCTAAGGATATCTCGAGGAGGGTGCATGTGGCGGGTAGGACGATGCTACCGACTAATCTGCTCAATGCTGCAACTGGTGCTATGCGGAGTCTGCATGACAGTGTTCATTCTTTGGAGAAGCGACGTCTCTCCGAGAATGATGTGGCATACCCGGTTTTCATGGCCAAGGTGCCAGAGGGCAAGGGCTTTGTGGATAGCGCCATCGGGGGTACGATCGTCATGCGGTTTGATGACATCTTCGCTATGTTTAACCTTCATCCGCTGCACTACACCTTCGTTCGGCTATTTTTGCTGAGTATGGAGATGCGGATCATTAGAGAAAAGACCCCGGACATCGTGATAGTCGACCCCTTCTACATGCGTGCCGAGATCTTGGGCAGCGCTGGGGACCGGCAAGTCGCGGGTTCATACCTCAAAGGCGTCATTCTGGCAAACCCAGATAAGGATAACTTTGTCACACCTTGATTTTCATGCCACTACACTTAAGCTAACAATCATGATAAAATGTGGTTTGGCAAAAACTTTTGAGTGTTTTGGACCTTGCCTTGATTGGTTTTTGTCTGTTGTTTGCAAGTGCTCTAAAAATAAAATAAATCCTCCAACTCTTATACTCCTTCTCCTTGATCCAAAAACCTTTCCCAATGATCATGCCATGTGTATAGGACATAAAAATAATTTCTTGCAAAAATAATTTGGCCAAATAGTATTTAAAAAAATTAGTTTTTCAAAAACCCCTGAATTGAGGTTTGCACTGCAAGTACTTAATTAAGGGCAGTAAAAATCTTTCCAAAAATATATTTGACTCCTATTAGATATAGGATACCCAGAAACCACAAAAATATAATTTTAACAGTTATTTTCCTATTTTATTTAAAAGCTTTTTCTTAATGCTAGAAATGGTCTTTAATAGGGAAAAATTATTTTATTGTTTCAAAAATATTTGGCAAAATTCTTGGAAGCTCATTGGACATATATTGTCCATATATGTGAGTTTCAACACATGGTCATGACAAAACATTGGACAAAAGCCTCCAAAACCATTTCTGCCCATTTCAAGGATTTTAAATATTTCTACAAGAAATATTTTCAAATAAATCCAAGAAAATTCTAGCAAGTCACATATGAATAATGTGATGATCTTGCAAAGTCTCACCACAATCAGAATATTTTTTGTTTCACTAAAGTGCCCAAAACCCTCTCTGTCCAGATCCAAGTTTGAACAACTTTACATTGCCAAGTGTCTACTTTTGATCTGAATTTTCGTGGGCATGTTCAAATCCTCAAAGTATGAAACTACACCAAGTGGTTCATCAAGGGGAAGTGATTTGCTCAACTAGATCTACACAAGTTCATTTCTGCTAATTTGTAGGGTTTACAAAAATTTGCATTGGCAACTTTGCCCAAATAAGCTCCAAATTGGTGGAAGGCCCTAATTATATGTGTCATTTCACCCTGTGGAGTCTCATGGCAAATGGAGATCATCTACTTGCCCAAACTATTATCAAGCACCTTCTGACACTTTACCAAAATGCCATTTTTGACCTCTTCCACTAATCTCCGTGGGCTCAACTTTGTACCACAGCTGCTCCTGACCCTCTCCTACCTCCAGTAACTCTCCCCTGGCCATTGCTCAATGATTAAGGGGTGAAACACCCCCATTTACCTCCCTGGACAGCAACTTCTCTCTCTCCCTCAACTTCCCTCCTCACTCCAGTGGCTCCCCAGGGCATCCAAGGCCATATCCCACTTCTTTACTTCCCCCTAGAGCTACCAGACACCTTTGGCCGTGACCACATTGCATAGAGAATGGCCATGCCGGCCATTTGGGCGCTCTGGAGCGCGCTACAGTGCGCTCCCGCACTGTAGCCGCCCCCTTCCAACCGCCTCCAGCCACCTCGGGCCTCCCCAGCGCGCCCGATGATGCGCCTCGACATCTGCGACACGCCACGCCTCTGTCCCGCTCCTGCTTCTCCCTCCTCTCGCCCAGCTCGCACGCGCGCCGGCCGCCCGAGAGCTCCAATGAGCAAACTCACATGCGCGGTGCCCCTGGCGCCCCTGCTCTCTCTCTTCTCTCCCTAGCTCTGGACTGAATCCAGGAACGCCCCAGACACACCACGACGAGCTCCCATGACCCGTGGCGACGTAAACGAGCTCGCCGTCGCACGAGTCCTCGGTGGACCGTCGCCCGCCTATTTAAAGGCCACCCCCGAGCCCTATCTCGTCTCCAACTTCCCTCTCTCCCTCCCCTGGACCCCCCGGACCGCGCCATTGTTCCTCCCGTGCCCCACATCCACCTCCAAGGCCGAAGCCGAGCCGCCGTCCATCGCCAAAATTCATGCTGTCCCGACTCCCTCCTCTCCCTATAACCGCATCACAGGACCCCCCAGAACCAGAGGAGCTCTACCGCACCCTTCTTTCTCCTCCGACGAGCCGCTAGGCCATGGCCACTCTCGCCCGACGCCACCGTCCGCCGCGGGCGAAGCCCTTCTCCCATCTGGGGACGCAGGCACCCGTGGTGGGGTCTCCCTGGTTCGTCTCTCTCCGCTGAGCACGCCGGTGGGTGGATCATCGCCGGAGACGCCTTGTAGCACCGGCGGCCGGCGTCGAACGCCTCCTCTGTCTCCCTTCGCACCCGCACGGGATGTTGAGGACAAACCTGCAGGCGGGGCCCGCTCGTCAATGGCCCAGCCACCGGGCCACCCTGGCAAGTGGAGGCGGGTTCGCCGTCTCCCGCGTCCCCGCAGCGAAGGCGCACTCCGCCTGGGCGCCTTCGACGTCGCCCTGTCGTCCGCGTGGCCGAGCCGCTGGGTCGGCCCAGTGCGCTGCGGCGCTATACTGCGCCTGGTGCATGGTATAGGTATAACCCCCACTTCCTGTCTTTTTCTTTTTCCAGAAATTTGTAAAATCTCCCAAATGTTCATATTAACTCCAAATTGAATGATTCAAATTTCTGGTAACTCCATAAATCATGCTCTACCTGTTGGTGCGGCATGAACATTTTTCCAGAACACCTCTCTTCACAAAAATCCAATAAAACCCCATTTTCCAATTCTGTGATGAACTTTAGAAAATCACAGAGAGCTCAAAATTGATCCAAATGCCATGACTCAAAATCCTTGATACTTCTAAGTTCATAACTTAGTTTTTCAACATTTTTCCTAATACTTTATGTGCCACACAAAATAATGAGCCATTTCTTCATATTAGCCAACTTTGCAAATTCATAGGAAATTCATTTGAACTCCAAATCCAGTGAAACCAACTCCTAGATGCTTCTAAAATTATTCCTTGTTAAATGGATGCCTTTGATCATTTTTCAAATAGTTCTTCTATACACTTCTTGCAAATCCATAAACCCCTTGATTCCATCATATCGAAATGTTTAGAAATATCCATTGCTCCACTTCCAATGAAATCACCTTGGTCATTCCTCATATGACCAGTAGAGGTATCCTAGAAAAGTCCAACTCACATTTTTTAGAGTACTTTTATTTTTGCCTTGTCGTGTTGCTTATTATGGTTGTTTTCGACGATAGTTGACGAAGTAGATGAAATGCTCGGAGTTGGACCAGAGATATTTGAAGACCTCGAAGAATTTGTTAAAATAGCAAAAGTAGAAAACGGAGCTTTAAAACCGGTTTGTAAGGGCCTTTAGTGCCGGTTATGGAACCGGCACTAAAGTGTGGGCACTAAAGCCCCCCTTAGTACCGGTTCGACACGAACCGGCGCTAAAGTGGCACCACGTAGCGTGAGCTCGCGCCCTAGTATGGGGGACCTTTAGTACCGGTTGGTGTTACCAACCGGTACAAAAGGTTTTTTTTTGAATTTTTTTTTGAAAAATTTGGAAAAATTTGATTTTTTTTCTATTTTTATTTTTTCTTAATTATTTGATGATTTAGTCTTAATCACCTCTCTTAGCTGCTCAAGTGTGGATCACTCATTCCAAATCATCTAACTTCCCGACCGGTCACCCGTCCCTCTCACTACTCCAGCCCGAGCACGCTTAACTTTCTGGTTCTATTCTCCTTCGTTTCCGAGTCTGCACTTGTTGTTTTCCTGACAATAGTAAGATGTCAATCCTATTAACCCTCAGGAGTTTAGCTTGAGCATGAAGTCACACATTTCACCGTTTGAGTTTGAAACTATTATTCTAAAAAAATAGTAATTATTTAGTAACGCTAATATTTCTTGAATAAGTTTGACCATAGTTTGACCATAGTTTGACCAGATTTGACCAAAATTCAAAAAATTGAAATAATTATTTAGTAACACTAATATTCTTGAATAATTATGTAGTAACATTAATACTTCTTGAATCAGTTGTTTGACCGGTTTGACAAGATTTATCCAAAATTCAAAAAAACATAAATTAGAGCATATCTTTTTTCCTTTTACAATTTTGTTATTTCAAAAATTGTCCTAAACTCTAAAACCGGGACTTAAAAAGTCGGAAACTCTATGCTAAACAGTAAAAATTAAGGGTTTAAACCATAACACCTAACCCTAAACTCTGAAATCTAAACCCTAGCACTAAACGCTAAAAACGTCTAAAAAACGTCTAAAACGCCCAAAAACTCTATTTTCCCTTTGGAATTTTGTGATTTTAAAAAATTGTCGAAACGGAAAACTCGTTGTTTCAGCGGATCGATCTTTTTGTTCTGCAAATTTTGATATCTTATATGTATTTTTCTGAATTAGGATGATTTAGTTATGATTTTTTCAAGTTTGAAAATTGCCCTATAGTCCCGGTTTGTGTCTCCAACCGGGACTATAGGTTAGACCCCTTTAGTGCCGGTTCGTGGCGCGAACCGGTATTAAAATCGACCTTTAGTACCGGTTTGTGCCACAAACCGGGACTAAAGGGCTCGTGGGCCCGGCCCGACGCCAGACCTGCCACCACCCCTTTAGTACCGGTTCGTGGCACGAACCGGTACTAAAGGTTCAACACAAACCGGCACTAATGCATAGCCGTTCAAACCGGTACTAATGATACCATTAGTACCGGGCCAAAATCGAACCGGGACTAATGTGTCTCACATAAGGTCCTTTTTCTACTAGTGTAGGCAAGCAGCCCTTTGACCATGTGTATGAAACCCTTTTTATGCATGTCATATAGCACCATATTGTTGTTGCAACAGAATTATGATGAGGTGGTAAGCACTTTGATGGTTTGCCACCGTAATTCCTTGTTGATACTTGCATTGTGCATGACCCTACCTTCTTATGAGGGTTATGCAGGTGGGGGTAGATAGGATGCTAAAGAAGTGCTACGCAAAAAGGGACGGGAATATGCATGGTGATGGAGACAAAGTATTTTCAAAAGACTTGTCGAAAACCCCATCGGGTACCACTTATGCCCGGGGGAGATGATGAGTTGGGTAGCCACTTGATGACGAAGTGGTGTACCGAGGCAAGTGTGTATGTTGTTTTCAAAACGGACTGGTTTAAGTTGCGACCGTTATTCCAACCTTACATGTGCAACCACTCTACCCTTATATGGGAAAGGGCATTATTGATTACCTAGGCATATACTAGCTTGGAGCCCGCATTACTAGTGACGGGGGAGAGTTGGTGCTCTCTCTCGGGATGGGGTCGTGCCAGGTAGGGCAGCCAAGAACATTTTTATGGGGCACCGGACACACCGTTGGTACCCCGTGCCAGTGGTATGTGATGAATATGCGAGCGAGGCTCCACAATTTTAAGATGTGAAATATTGGGCACAGGGGTTACTACCAATCGAGTGGACTCTATGTTAGTGTCTTCTAGGGAAAGATAGTGATCGGGTGCTTACCCCGGGTACTTGAGGTACCGCGGGTCGTGGATGACACGAAAGTTCCCCGGATCTTGTGGGTAAAGTGTGCAACCTCTGCAGAGTGTCAAACTATTCGAATAGCCGTGTCCGCGATCAAGGACAGTTGGGTAACCGCTCTTGGGTTACGTCCACATGTTTACAAACCAGTGTGTGTGTTTGGATAAGTGGGAAGATCTACTTGGGTCAAGTCAAAGGAGTTGACATGATTGAGTTGGGTTGATGCCCACTCTATTTATGTTCATATCTGTAACCTGTCCTCATGGTTACTTGAATTCTCCTGATGCATGTCTTACAAGTTGTTGAACATGTCATTGCACTCAAAACTAGCTTTATGCAAAAATTTACCTATATCATGCATTGTTGTATCTTGAACCAAAACATGGGTTGCTTGCGCGTACATTCAAAGTACTCATTGGCTTGCCACTGGTTATTTTATTGGCCAGGCATGAAAGAACAGGATATAATGAAGAGTACCTTGGTGACGAACATGCGAGCTAGGACGCTTCCCAGTCAGAATGCCTGTAGGGTTAAGGCGGATGGCATGGGTCCAAGTTGTTGTTGAAGATTTCCGCTGTGATGATACACTCAAGACTTGACCATAATGGTCCTACTTGTGTAAAACAGTATGTATGGATGTAAGACTCTTGTTATTCAGCTTCTGTGTGTTCAGTGAGCATCGATCTCTGAGATCACTGTACACGTGCATTCGGTGATCTCGACTTATGAGTCGGGGTCCCCATGATACGTCTCCAACGTATCTATAATTTTTGATTGCTCTGACTATATTGGGCTTTATTTTCGACTTTTATATTACTTTTGGGACTAACCTATTTACCGGAGGCCTAGCCCAGAATTGCTGTTTTTTGCCTATTTCAGTGTTCCGAAGAAACGGAATATCAAACGGAGTCCAAATGGAATGAAATCTTCGGGAACGTGATTTTCTCATCGGATAAGACCCGAGAGAGTTGGACCCTCCGTCAAGAAAGCTCCGAGGCGGTCACGAGGGTGGAGGGCGCCACCCCACTAGGGCGCGCCCTACCTCGTGGGCCCCTCAAGGCTCCACCGACGTACTTCTTCCTCCTATATATACCTACGTACCCCCATCAGATCAGATACGGAGCCAAAAACCTAATTCCACCGCCACAACTTCCTGTATCCACGAGATCCCATCTTGGGGCCTGTTCCGGAGCTCCGCCGGAAGGGGATTCCACCATGGAGGCCTTCTACATCAACATCATAGCCTCTCCGATGAAGTGTGAGTAGTTTACCTCAGACCTTCGGGTCCATAGTTAGTAGATAGATGGCTTCTTCTCTCTTTTTGGATCTCAATACAATATTCTCCCCCTCTCTCGTGGAGATCTATTTGATGTAATCTTCTTTTTGCGGTGTGTTTGTTGAGACCGATGAATTGTGGGTTTATGATCAAGATTATCTATGAGCAATATTTGAATCTTTTTTGAATTCTTTTATGTATGATTGAGTAATCTTTACAAGTCTCTTCGAATTATCCGTTTGGTTTGTCCAACTAGATTGGTAGTTCTTTTAATGGGAGAAGTGTTTAGCTTTGGGTTTAATCTTGCAGTGTCCTTTCCCAGTGATAGTAGGGGCAGCAAGGCACATATTGTATTGTTGCCATCGAGGATAACAAGATGGGGTATTTATCATATTGCATGAATTTATTCCTGTACATCATGTCATCTTGCTTAAGGCGTTACTCTGTTTTCATTATACTCTAGATGCATGCTGGATAGCGGTCGATGAGTGGAGTAATAGTAGTAGATGCAGGCAGGAGTCGGTCTACTTGTCTCGGACGTGATGCCTATATACATGATCATACCTAGATACTCTCATAACTATGCTCAATTCTGTCAATTGCTCAACAGTAATTCGTTCACCTGCCGTAAAATACCTATGCTCTTGAGAGAATCCACTAGTGAAATCTATGGCCCCGGGGTTTATTTTCATCATATTAATCCTCCTACGCTTTATTATTGTTTTGCTCTTTACTTTGCCTTTTATTTTACTTTGCATCTTTATACCAAAAATACCAAACATATTATCTATCATCTCTATCAGATCTCACTCTCGTAAGTGACCGTGAAGGGATTGACAACCCCTATTCGCGTTGGTTGCGAGGAGCTATTTGTTTTGTGTAGGTACGAGGGACTCGTGCGTGGCCTCCTACTGGATTGATACCTTGGTTCTCAAAAACTGAGGGAAATACTTACGCTACTCTGCTGCATCATCCTCTCCTCTTCTGGGAAAACCAACGCAAGCTCAAGACGTAGCAAGAAGGATTTCTGGCGCCGTTGCCGGGGAGTCTACGCACAAGTCAACATACCAAGTACCCATCACAATCCCTTATCTCTCGCATTACATTATTTGCCATTTGCCTCTCGTTTTCCTCTCCCCCACTTCACCCTTGTCGTTTTATTCGCCCTCTCTTTTCCGTTCTCCTTGATGTCTTTCTTGGCTCGTTTTCTCGCTTGGTTGAAATAGTTGAGTATTTATTCCTAAACAGAGAAGCTAATATCTATGGATCCTCATCCTCTTGCCAATATTTTAAAGAGATCCAATTATGATGAACCAATTCCTAGTGATTTGGATGCACTAGATTATCTTTATAAGCTTTAGCGTGAAATCTGTAAATTTGAAAATTGTGATGAAGTGCTTCACGTTAGATCTTTGAATAAAAAGCATGATTGCAATGATTTTATTATAAATTCTCTTGATGTCAATTGTGCTAATAATATGCAAAACCCTAAGCTTGGGGATGCTAGTTTTGCTATGTCTACTACTTGTTGCAATGATCATGATTGGGGTCATTCTTCTTATGATCTTGAAAATTTATTTAATCCCCATGATGAATATGAGATTGATAATATTGTTTGCAATAATATTGAAAGTGGGTTTGGAAGAGTGTCAACTTTAGATCCCACATATTTGGAGAATATTCAATGTTATGAAATTTTTGATAAAAGTGGGTTTGGAGAGGTCATGACTTTAGTTAATGTTAATCCCACTATTTCGGAAGAGTGTCAACTTTGCATGCATGTGGATCATGTTGAGAATATATTTTGTGATAGCTATATTGTTGAATTTGCTTATGATCCTACATGTAATTATTATGAGAGAGGAAAATATGGTTGTAGAAATTTTCATGTTACTAAATTACCTCTCTTTTTGATGAGATTGCTATTGTTTCTTCCCGCTTCCTTGCATGTGCTAGTTTTTGCTTGCCTTGATAATTTGTTTTCCTATAAGATGCCTATGCATAGGAAGTATTTAAGACTTAAGTGTGTTTGTCACATGTTTTATGATGCTCTCTTTGTGCCTCAATTCTTGTCTTTCTTGTGAGCATCATTGAATCTCAATGCCTAGCTAAAAAGGCTTTAAAGAAAAGCGCTTGTTGGGAGACAACCCAATATTTTTCCTTGCTGCTTAGTAATAAATAATCCATCTACCTTCTGTTTGGATGTGTTTTTAATTTTTAATTAGTGTGTGTGCCAAGTTAAACCTATAGGATCTTCCTGGATAATAGTTATTTGATCTTGCTGTAATTTCCAGAAACTTTTGGTTCACGAAAACAATTGTTAAAAATCACCAGAACGTGATAAAATAGTGATTCCAATTGCTTCTGATCAATAAACAAATTGCCTAGGTCTTCCTATTCTGGCTGAATTTTTGGAGTTCCAGAAGTTTGCGTTAGTTACAGATTACTACAGACTGTTCTGTTTTTGACAGATTCTGTTTTTCGTGTGTTGTTTGCTTATTTTGATGAATCTATGGCTAGTAAAATAGTTTATGATCCATAGAGAAGTTGGAATACAGTAGGTTTAACACCAATGTAAATTAAGAATGATTTCATTACTGTACCTTGAAGTGGTATTTTGTTTTCTTTCGCTAACGGAGCTCACGAGATTTCTGTTGAGTTTTGTGTTGTGAAGTTTTCAAGTTTTGGGTGAATATTTTTGATGGATTATGGAACAAGGAGTGGCAAGAGCCTAAGCTTGGGGATGCCCATGGCACCCCCATGATAATCCAAGGACACCAAAAATTCAAAGCTTGGGGATGCCCCGGAAGGCATCCCCTCTTTCGTCCACTTCCGTCGGTAACTATACTTGGAGCTATATTTTTATTCACCACATGATATGTGTTTTGCTTGGAGCGTCTTGTATTATTTGCGTCTTTGCTTGTTAGTTTACCACGATCATCCTTGCTGTACACACCTTTTGATAGAGCCATACATGAATTGGAATTTGTTAGAATACTCTATGTGCTTCACTTATATCTTTTGAGCTTGATAGTTTTGCTCTAGTACTTCACTTATATCTTTTAGAGCATGGTGGTGGATTTGTTTTAAAGAAACTATTGATCTCTCATGCTTCAATTAGATTATTTTGAGAGTCTTAAATAGCATGGTAATTTTCTTAGTAATAATATCCTAGGTATAATAAAAACTTTCTTATGAGTGTGTTGAATACTAAGAAAAGATTGATGCTTGATAATTGTTTTGAGATGTGGAGGTGATAATATCAAAGTCGTGCTAGTTGAGTAGCTGTGAATTTGAGAAATGCTTGTGTTGAATTTTGCAAGTCCCGTAGCATGCACGTATGGTAAACGTTATGTAACAAATTTGAAACATGAGGTGTTCTTTGATTGTCCTCCTTATGAGTGGCGGTCGGGGACGAGCGATGGTCTTTTCCTACCAATCTACCCCCCTAGGAGCATGCACGTAGTGCTTTGGTTTTTGATGGCTTGTAGATTTTTGCAATAAATATGTGAGTTCTTTATGACTAATATTGAGTCCATGGATTATACGCACTCTCACCTTTCCATCATTGCTAGCCTCTTCGGTACCGTGCATTGCCCTTTCTCACATTCAGAGTTGGTGCAAACTTCGCCGGTGCATCCAAACCCCGTGATATGATACACTCTTTCACACATAAACCTCCTTGTATCTTCCTCAAAACAGCCACCATACCTACCTATTATGGCATTTCCATAGCCATTCCGAGATATATTGCCATGCAACTTTCCACCATAACGTTCTTCATGACACATTCATCATTGTCATATTGCTTAGCATGATCATGTAGTTGACATAGTATTTGTGGCAAAGCCACCGTTCATAATTCTTTCATACATGTCACTCTTGGTTCATTGCATATCCCGGTAAACCACCGGAGGCATTCATATAGAGTCATACTTTGCTCTAGTATCGAGTTGTAATCATTGAGTTGTAAATAAATAGAAGTGTGATGATCATCATTAATTAGAACATTGTCCCATGTGAGGTTAAATAAAGAAAGGAGGCCAAAGAGCCCACCAAATAAAAAAGAGGCCAAAGAGCCCACCAAAAAAATGAGAGAAAAAGAGAGAAGGGACAATGTTACTATCCTTTTACCACACTTGTGCTTCAAAGTAGCACCATGATTTCCATATAGAGAGTTTCATATTTTGTCACTTTCATATACTAGTGGGAATTTTTCATTATAGAACTTGGCTTGTATATTCCAACGATGGTCTTCCTCAAATGCCCTAGTTCTTCGTGAGCAAGCAAGTTGGATGCACACCCATTTAGTTTCTTTTGTTGAGCTTTCATACATTTATAGCTCTAGTGCATCCGCTGCATGGCAATCCCTACTCCTTGCATTAACATCAATTGATGGGCATCTCCATAGCCCGTTGATTAGCCTCGTTGATGTGAGACCTTCTCCTTTTTTGTCTTCTCCACACAACCCCCATCATTATATTCTATTCCACCCATAGTGCTATGTCCATGGCTCGCGCTCATATATTGCATGAAAATTTATAGGTTTGAGATTACTAAAGTATGAAACAATTGCTTGGCTTGTCATCGGGGTTGTGCATGATGAGAGCATTCTTGTGTGACGAAAATGGAGCATGACTAAATTATATGGTTTTGTAGGGATGAACTTTCTTTGGACATAATTGCTTAGTTAGTATGCTTGAAGTATGCTTGAAGTATAATTGCTTAGTTATTTTGAGAGGACATAATTGCTTAGTTAGTATGCTTGAAGTATTATTATTTTTATGTCAATATTAACTTTTGTCTTGAATCTTTCGGATCTGAATATTCATACGACAAGAATTACATTGAAATTATGCCAAGTAGCACTCCGCATAAAAAATTCTCTTTTTATCATTTACCTACTCGAGGACGAGCAGGAATTAAGCTTGGGGATGCCTGATACGTCTCCAACTTATCTATAATTTTTTATTGCTCCATGCTATATTATCTATTGTTTTGGACTATATTGGGCTTTATTTTCCAATTTTATATTACTTTTGGGACTAACCTATTAACCGAAGGCCCAGCCCAGAATTGCTGTTTTTTTTGCCTATTTCAGTGTTTAGAAGAAACGGAATACCAAACGGAGTCCAAACGGAATGAAATCTTCGGGAACGTGATTTTCTCATCGGATAAGACCCGGGAGACTTGGACCCTCCATCAAGAAAGCTCCGAGCCGGTCACGAGGGTGGAGGGCGCCCCCCTAAGGCGCGCCCCTACCTCGTGGGCCCTCGAGGCTCCACCGACGCATTTCTTCCTCCTATATATACCTCGTGCCCCGTCGGATCGAGATCTGAGCCAAAACCTAATTCCACCGCCAAGAATTTCTCAGATCCACGAGATACCATCTTGTGGCCTGTTCTGGAGCTCCGCCGGAAGGGAATTCCACCATGGAGGGCTTCTACATCAACATAATAGCCTCTCCGATGAAGTGTGAGTAGTTTGCCTCAGACCTTCGGCTCCATAGTTAGTAGCTAGATGGCTTCTTCTCTCTTTTTGGATCTCAATACAATGTTCTCCCCCTCTCTCGTGGAGATCTATTCGATGTAATCTTCTTTTTGCGGTGTGTTTGTTGAGACCGATGAATTGTGGGTTTATGATCAAGATTATCTATGAGCAATATTTGAATCTTTTCTGAATTCTTTTATGTATGATTGAGTTATCTTTACAAGTCTCTTCGAATTATCCGTTTGGTTTGGCCAACTAGATTGGTAGTTCTTGCAATGGGAGAAGTGTTTAGCTTTGGGTTCAATCTTGTGGTGTCCTTTCCCAGTGACAGTAGGGGCAACAAGGCACGTATTGTATTGTTGCCATCGAGGATAACAAGATGGGGTATTTATAATATTGCATGAATTTATTCCTCTACATCATGTCATCTTGCTTAAGGCGTTACTCTGTTTTCATTAACTTAATACTCTAGATGCATGCTGGATAGCGGTTGATGAGTGGAGTAATAGTAGTAGATGCAGGTAGGAGTCGGTTTACTTGTCTCGGACGTGATGCCTATATACATGATCACCTAGATACTCTCATAACTATGCTCAATTCTGTCAATTTCTCAACAGTAATTCGTTCACCCGCCGTGAAATCTATGGCCCCCGGGTCTATTTTCATCATATTAATCCTCCTACGCTTCATTATTGTTTTGATCTTTACTTTGACTTTTATTTTAATTTGCATGTTTATACCAAAAATACCAAAAATATTATCTATCATCTCTATCAGATCTCACTCTCGTAAGTGACCGTGAAGGGATTGACAACCCCTATTCGCGTTGGTTGCGAGGAGCTATTTGTTTTTTGTAGGTACGAGGGTGTCGGGGAAGCTGATCTGACCCACGAACACCTATGGGGCCGGCGGACCGAGCCCCTTTCGGTTCGGTGGGGGGCGGAGGTCGCACGAAGAGCAGATCGAGGCGAAGCACACGAGCAATTTACCCAGCTTCGGAGCTCTCCGGAGAGATAATACTCCTACTGCTGCATGTCTGATTGTATTGTGTTCTTGCTAGGGAGCGCTGAGTGCTACAGTACACACCAGCTGCTAACGAGACCTAGCGTGGGTGTTTTCTGGCTTCAAACCTCTCGAAACCCCCCACGCTATGCATGGGCCTCCTTTTATATGCTCAAGGGTCACCGACAGTGGCAACGAGACAAGGGTAAAATGGAAAAGGAGTTGTGGTTGGTACAGCTACTTGTACAAAGGCATCATACCTAACCCCGACGGCAGGGGACAAAGGCATTAAATGCCCGCTCACGCCACCCAAACAAAGGCAAGCGAGGACCGTCGTGGATGCCACCGCTTGCCACGATGGCAATCTTATCAGCGCCGCTTGCACTGCTTCGCCCGCAGCAGACAGCCTCTTGCCACATGCGCTGGAAAGGTCCTGTAGGCGACACGCTGGTGGATGTCCGGAGCGCAGGAACAGAGTGTGATCTGCATGCAAGCGCCTTTGCCGCGGTTGTTGCCTTGTTGCTCCGAAGCTTGTCGCCACGGGCCTTTCCGCAAGCTCCTCTTGCCGGGCCTTGTCTCCTAGGTGCCTTGGTTATCCTTCCCGCAAGCTCCTCTTGCCGGGCCTTGTCTCCTTGGCTTAAATACTTTGTTCTTGAATGGCTCCAAAGGAACCACGGAGGACCTTGGTGGTCACCACGGCAAGCCTTGCCGCGGGGTGCTGCAACTGCCCGTGCACAAGTTCGGGATACTAGGGTACCCCTACTCTATTACACCGACAGGAGCCCCCGGGCCTGGGCCACACACGGTGCCGAGCGTTGTTGGGCCAGGCCCAAAACAGGGCACGGGCACGCGCGGCCTGGGTTACGCCGTAACTCACTCCGGACCCACCACGTCCTCCACGAACGGCAGGCGTTGAATGCGGCGTCGTGTGAGAGATCGTGGGGGGTTTCTTTATTCGGAAAGGCGGAACGTCCGCCCCCTCCCTCTTTATAAGCAAGGGAAACAGGGCAGTTTGCCCACCTCGCCAGTTGCTGTCCAATCTCGAAAAAACCTCCGCTGCTCCCCCCTTCTTCCCAAAGCTGAAAAGAGAGCAGCGCTCCGCCCCCTATCGCCACCAGCATCACCAGCGCCGTCGATCTCCCCCACCACCTCCGCCATGGCTCCGAAAGCCGACAAGGGGAAGGCCGTGAAGTCGGCCGAGGCGCAGCGGCTTGCGGCACTGCGAAAGGAGCGGGCCATCTTCCCCTCAGCTCGCCGCGAGGGATCTGAGGGAGAACTACTACCTCTTCTGGTCGACGGAGACGCGAGCGCATCCGCGCACAAAGGTACTCCCGCCGTCGCTTGAACTGGCTCGAACGGGTATCCTTCTTCGCGCTTTCTTCTCTGCGGGCTCGCCCGCCCTTCTCTGAATTTTTCTGTGACATCATGAACACCTACGGGTTCCGCCTCCTTGACTTCACGCCCAATGCTGTTCTGACCATGGCAGTTTTCGCACATCTCTGCGAAAACTTTGTCGGAGTCTATCCCAACATAGCCCTTTTCCGCCACTTCTTTATGCCCCGAGTCGAGAGAGGAGAGCCTCTTGCCGGAGGAATCGCTTGGATCTCAAGGATTGGCAAGAAGGAAGCTTATCTGGAGGGAGAGCTCCGCAACAAGTGGGAGGAATGGAGGGCAGATTGGTGCTGGATTGTCGAGGAGAACCCGCGGCCATTTACTGCCCAGCGCCAAACCCCAATAGTGCGCGGCAACGATTGGAGCAACGTGGCCCCGGAAGATGCTAGACTGAAAATTGCCGTCACCCGGATCCTGCGCCTCAGGCTTGCCGGGCTCACCGTAGGCACAGTTGGCGCAGACTTTCTTCGCCGCCGCATCGCCCCCTTGCAGGAAAGGAGGAGACCCGCCTGGGAGTTCCAGAACGCGGCGGATATCATGAGGCTGCGCCCGGGCCTCAACTTCAATTTCACTGTCTTGGAACTGGATGCGATGCTGTTGGAGCTGTTCAAGCCCGATCCTGACCATCCAGAAATGTTCAGGTTGCCGAGGGGTGTCGTTCACAGTAACAACTCCTCGCCGACCGCATCCGTAATGATGCGCTGTGCGCGACTCGCATGGAATTGTCCCAACATGGCAGGAGCCGGCAGATGACGTCGTGCGGGAGTTCTTCGACGGCCTGGTAGAAGTGCCGGTCCGCCCCGATGAGCAGAGGGGCCTCACCCGCGACACCACTGACGATGAGATGCAGCGCATCGCCACCAGGCTGGAAGAGGCGGCAGCAGCCGCTGCCGCGGGCGAGTTCGGATTCACCATGGAGGAGGCAGAGGCAGCAGAGGCGGCAAGTCTTGTCGAGCGAGGGGAGTTTGCCGGCGAGGAGGAGCTTGCCGAGCCTGAAGCTGAGTCGAGCGAGCCCGCCGAGGGCGCCTCCTCCCCACCTTCAAGTAGCTTGCCGCGAGCGGAGCCCCCAGCTCCACCAAGAAGGCGTCTCCGCAAGGCTGGAGACGTAGCGGGGTGGCAGACGGGCCAACAGCCGCCGCGCCACGTGACGCGCTCCACCGCGGCAAGCATTGTTGCCTCGGGAGCACCTCACGCTGCTGCGGAAACCGAAGCTGGGCCCTCCCAGACCACCGCTTCTGCTTCCACCAAGCGTCCAAGGGAACCCACTCCTCCACCTCGTCGCACTGGAGGCAAGCCAGAATTTGATCTCTCCGCGCTCAGCTCCGACGAGGAAGAAGAAGAGTAAGATTATTTGTTGTACTTGTAGTTCTTTGACTTTGTTGCTTTGTCTTGTATCTGATTTGCTTCACTCTGAAACCCTTCCTTTTCAGGACGCTGGCCCAGAGAACGTCGAAGAGAGCCAAGGCCCCGGTGATTGTCATCGAGGACGAACCCACCGCAGCAGCAGGAGGCGCGTCCGAGACCTCCTTGCCGGACCCGGCGACTCTTCCTCAGAGCAGCCCCCAGCGCAGCCCCCAGCGTAAGTATATGGTTTACTTTCTGCTGTTGGGCGTACATGGGTGCTCTTTCTTGGCTGATATCTGACTGCTGGTTTGTGTAGGAGCACAGCAGCCCCACCAGGAGTGCCCTGAAGCCGCTCCTGACATGCCATCTGCTTCGACTACACCGCCAAGGGAGGATCCCCCGGCAAGGGAGTGTTCTCCGGCAAGGGAGGTGTCTCCGGCAAGGGATAGCACCAGCGACCCTCCGGTGGTTGAGACCACGGCTGCAGATCCCATCGCAGGTAATCCTCTTGCCTGAAAATTTCCCTTGGGTTCTTTTTCTTCTGATTTTCTCTTTGAATATCTGCTTGACTTTTCTTCATTTTCTGGTCGTCAGATCCATCTGCTACAGAGCCAATGGAGACCGAGGTCGCCGGCGAGGAGGACGCGCGTGGCAATACTGACGACGCCGCCGCCATAGAAGAGGAGGCTGGCGCTGACGAGCCCGCCGGCGAAGAGGCCGCCAAAGCTGTCGCCGCAGAAGCTAGCGAGGGGTCCGGCGATCACACTGACGGCCCTGAGGCCGCAGGAGCGTCAGGCGCTACACCGACCGCCGATCCCTCCGCCGCTGCTGCAGCCAGTTCAAGAGCCCCAGCCCGCGCTTATCTCGGCGGGCGATGGCGTCTTCATCAAGCTCCCCTAGGCGTCGAGCTCCAGGGTGCCGGTCGAAGGAGAGACTTTTGACGAAGAGCTGCTCGCCTCCGCTGGGCTGACGCTGGTCGACGCGCCAAGCAGCAGCAGCGGCGAGTCTGAGGAGGAGCAGGTGTTGCGGAAGCTGTTGTCGCTCTACCGCACCCGACAAGACAAGCTGGAATACCGGGAAGCGCTTGTCGCGAAGGCGGGAGCAGACACCGAGAATCGCACGGAGGAGCTCCGGGCCTCAACCAAGAAGCTCTCCAGTCCTTGGCAGAGGAGCGGGAGCGATTCGCCGAGGAGCGCAAAGCCTTCCTCCTCGAGAAGGCTGAAGCCGAGGAGCAACAGCGGCTTGTCACCGAGAAGCTGTCTGCACAGGAAGGCGAGTTGGCGCAGCAGAAGGTCAATCTTGACAGCCATGAGGAGGACCTTGCCGCGCGCGAGCAAACGTTTGGCGGGGCTCTCAAGGAAGCAAAGGATGCTGCCACAGCTGCCGAGGCCGCCAAGAAGGAACTGGAGACGAAGGTGACGCAGCTGGAGGCCAATCTCAAGAAGAGCGGCAAGGAGCTTGCTGCACTCAAGCATGAGCGTGAGAAGGACGCCTACACTCTTGGCGAGCTGCAGGGCCGTCTCGCCGAGAGGATCAAAGAGCTCAGCGCCGCCAAGGACTCCAACGCAGATCTTGAGTTGAAGCTGATCACCTTGACTCAGACGCTGGACGGTGCCAGGGAGCGGGAGGTGGCCTTGTTGGAGAAGATCAAGGACGACGAGGCGCTGCTGGCGAGTGCTACTGCCGCCCAGAACACCTTCAGGGAGAATGTGGAGCACTGGACCGAGGGTCTCGTGAATGTTGCCGCAGCCATCAACGGGGAGCTGGCGCAGCTGGGGATGGATGATCTCGGATACTCCTCCGATGAGCACCTCCAACCCAGCGCCAAGCTCAGCTTGTTCTTCAAAGGCGTGGCGACGGCCCTCCAGCGACTCCGATAAGAGATCCCAAAGCAGTTGGCCGACGAGTCACGCCAGATCTGTGCGGGAGCTCTTCAGAAGGTGCTGATGAAGGTGGCCTTCCGCAATCCAGGCCTCAACCTCACCAACGTCCTCAAGTCCTTGCCGCCGGATGCTGATGTGGAGGCGCTCAAGACCCTTGTCGCACCCATCGTGGACAGGGTGAGCGGGATCAAGAGGGTTGATGGCGATCGTGTGGATTAGGCCGCCCGTTTTCTCTTTTCCTTGTCGCTGTTGGTTATGTTATGAGAACAATCTATTAGAGCTGCGACAAATTATCTTGTAATATAACTCTATTTTGAGTAGTGATTTCTATGTTATTTCCTTTACTTGATTCCTTCCTTTGTATGTTTTTGCCCTACGCTTTTAGGGAACTTGTCGGCAAGCAGCACCTTTGTCATGAAGCGCTGAAAGTGCGGAACGTCAAGAGCTCGTCAAGCGGTGCCGCTCCGACAAGCAACCTTGTCGCAACTAGTTGCAGCTCACTTAAGTTGTTGAGCGGACTCGAAACAAAGTAAGGGCGCAACTAGCTACGAGTTGGTTCCTCCACGCACAGGTTTTCCATACAAAGCACGGTCATTAGAGGAAGATAACTTAAAAAAATTTAAAACTGATTGCTCAAATTTTAGCAACTTAGCTTTTCTGTCGTTTGCTTCCCAGTAAGGCGAAACTTCCTCGAGCGACGTTTGGTCCACACCGTTATCTTCTCCTTTCCCCCCGGCAAACTTGTGTGCGAGGGAACCTTCCTTTCTTTGAGAAAGAGAAAGAAGAGAAAATAATGATATGGAGCCTTATGGCTCGTTATTGCTTACCGGGGTAGGTGCTGCACAAAGTGTCAGATAATGCATGCAAAAATTAAGTAGAAAGCATGAAATTGACAAGATGTGCGGAGCACATGAGCTTTACTTATGCACGGGGTATGCGCCCGACTTTGTACAAAGGATTACATGCAACATCGGCAAGACTTGTACAAAAGGTGGTTGCCGGAATAGGTTCCGCAACCACGCCTCACGGGTAAAACTTACGAAGATGCTCAATGTTCCGTGAGTTGCTCACCGAATGCCATCTTCGGTCTCAAGGAGGACAGCGCCAGCCTAGTGACTCGTCTCACCCGGTAAGGGCCTTCCCACTTCAAGGCCAACTTGTTGGAATTCTTGGCGGACTGAACGCGCCAAGAACAAGGTCGCCTTCCTCGAGACTTCGGCACTAACTTTATGGCTATGGTAGCGGCGCAAAGCTTGTCGATATCGAGCAACTCGTCATAGCGGCTCAAGACGGTCCTCCTCAAGGAGCAAAGTCCATCTTGTCACAACTGTTCTTGCTCAAGCTCATCATAAGCGAGCACTCGAGGTGACCCGTAACGAAGTTCCATGGGGAGAACTGCCTCTGCTCCATAGACTAGAGCGAAGGTGTCCGTCAAGGCTCGATTTGGCTTTGTCCCGATCGACCAAAGAACCACCGCAGCTCCTCAATCCAGTTTCTTCCGCACTTGTGCAGCCTGTCGAAAGTCCTGGTCTTGAGCCCGCAGCAGCACTTCAAAGATTCGCCCTCTCCGCTTGACCGCTACTTCTCGGATGGGCAATGTAGCGAAGCAGACCTTGGCGCCAAGATCTTGGACGATCGCATGAAGGTGCGGCTTGTGAATGCGTGCCGTTGTCGGTGATGATCCTGTTAGGAATCTCAAACGGCAAACAATCGACCAAGAACTTGATCGCCGACCGTGTTGTCACCTTCCTCATCGCTTCCACTTCCGCCACTTTGTGAACTTGTCGATTGCAACGCATAAGTACTCAAAGCCCCGACAGCTTCGGGAAAGGGGCCGAGGATGTCGAGCCCCTGCATCAAAATGGCCAGGATAAAGGGATCGCCCGGAGAGCTTGAGCTGGCTGGTGTATCTGCTTGGAATGGAACCGCACGCTTCACACTTGGTTACTTGTGCAGTTGCATCCGGAGGGCTGTCGACCAAAAGAAACCTTGCCGAAAGCTTTGCGGCAAGTGCTCTTCGCCAATGTGGTGGCCACATATGCCTCCATGTATCTCTGCCAACAGCTTCTGTCCATCTTCCCAGTGAATACATTTCAATTTCACACCGTTGAGTCTTCTTCTGTACAGTGTGTCGTCGACAAACTGGTACATACTTGACTGCCGGGCTACTCTTTCTGCTTCTTCTTGCTCTTCGGGACGTTCTCCTGTCTGAAGGAAACGGATGATCTGCTGCGCCCATGCTGGAGCTTGCGGCTCAACAACAAGGACTAAAGGCACATCTGCTGCTGCGGGAACATCCGCTTCTATGGCGAGAACCTGCGGCTCATCCGGAGCTTGACGTTCCCCGGCAAGCTTGCAAGAGCAAAACTTGTCGGGTGCGTCTGCTTCAACGGAACAAACCCTAGGGCTTGTCGGAGTAGACTGCTCCTCAGCACTCTTGGTTTTGATCTTGGGGACCTTCTTGGTGGCGGCTTCGGGGAGCTCTGCCGGAAAATAGTCACCAGAAACCAACTTCCTCTTCTTGTTCTGTCCAGTTGATGGTGCTACAATTGGTTGAGTCAGCTTGAGCACAAAGATCCCTGGTTCCACAGGTAACTTAAGTGCGGCGCACTTCGACAGGCCATCAGCAATGTCGTTCTGAGCTCTTGGAACATATTCCATCTGTAGGCCGTCAAAGTGCTCTTCTAGCTTTATCACTTCATCAACATAAGCCTCCATCAACGGACTCTGATAACTCTTGTTCACTTGGCGGACGACAAGCTGTGAGTCACCCCTGACAATGAGCTTCTTGATCCCAAGGTCTGCTGCGATCCTGAGACCGGCAAGCAAACCTTCATACTCTGCAGTATTGTTCGTTGCTTGCTCCTTGGGAAAGTGCATCCGACTACGTACTTGAGGTGCTCTCCGTGGGTGCGACAAGTAGCACGCCCTTTTGGGGCGCCTTGCAGCGAGAAGGCACCATCAAAGTACATCAGCCACTCCTTGCTTGCCTCCTTGACGGGATGCTCGCTTCGAATTTCTTCATCTTGTGTTGGCGCCCATTCTGCTATGAATTCTGCCAATGCTCTGCTTTGGATGGTTGAAGTGCTTTCAAACTTGAGGCCAAAGCTTGACAGTTCCAAAGGCCCACTGACAATCCTGCCTGTTGCTTCTCGATTTTGCAGTATCCTCTTCAGCGGAAAGCGAGTGACAACTGTGATCTCATGTGCTTGGAAGTAATGGCGCAGCTTTCTCGAGGCCATGAGAAGGCCGAAAAGCAATTTCTGCACACCAGAGTACCTTGACCTAGCCCCCTGTAGAAGGGAACTGACAAAGTAAACTGGGCGCTGCACCATTTTCTTCTGCACCTTCTCATGCGCCTGCGCGGATCCATCCTTGTCGGGACCAGAGCTTGCCGGTGAAGTCCCTTTTTTGTCGCTGGATGCATCTGCCATGGTTGCCGGCTCATCATCCGCCTCCCTCTCCGCTACTAACGCAGCACTAACCACTTGATTGGTTGCCGCTATATATAGCAGCAACTTCTCTTGTGGCTTAGGTGCAACAAGTATTGGGGTGGAGGACAGGTACCTCTTTAAGTCCTGCAGCGCAGCCGCCGCTTCCGGAGTCCATTTCATTGGACCTGCCTTTTTCAAAATTTTGAAAAATGGCAGGGCGCGCTCAGCAGACCTAGAGATAAACCTGCTGAGAGCAGCTACGCAACCGGCAAGTCTTCGTACATCCTTGACGTGTGTTTGGTGCTTCAATCTGCTCAATGGCCTTGATCTTGTCGCGATTAGCTTCAATCCCTCGCTGAGACATGAAGAACCCGAGAAGCTTGCCGGAGGGGACTCCAAACACACACTTCTCGGGGTTGAGCTTGAGGTTGATCGTGCGCAGATTTGCAAAGGTTTCGTCTAAATCTTGAATCAGAGTCGCCTTGTCCTTGCTTTTGACCACTATGTCATCCATGTAGGCTTCCACATTTCTGTGCATTTGTGGCTCAAAAGCGTCATGGACTACCCTTGCAAATGTTGAACCAGCATTCTTTAAACCGGAAGGCATCCGTATGAAACAGTATGTGCCACATGGGGTGATGAATACGGTTTTCTCCTCATCTTCTTCTGCCATGAATATCTGATGATATCCTGAATATGCATCAAGAAATGAAAGCAAGTCACATCCGGCCGTGGAGTCAACAATCTGGTCGATACGTGGGAAGGGAAATGGGTCTTTGGGACAAGCTTTATTAACATCGGTAAAGTCGATACAAAGCCTCCATTTCCCGTTTGTTTTACGCACGACTACAGGATTGGCCAACCACGTAGGATGGAGCACTCCTCTGACAAGGCCTGCTGCTTCCAATTTCTTGATTTCTTCGCGATGAATTCTTGGCGCCCACCGCTCGCTTCCCGACTTTCGCTTGACGGGCGCGCGATGAGGACAGACGGCAAGATGGTGCTCAATTACTTTCCAGGAACACGGGGATGTCGACGGTTGCCACGCAAACACGCCGACGTTTCGCCCAGCAGGAAAGCAACGAGCGCGCCTTCCTATTTAGGGTCGAGAGTGGCACAGATGGTGAAGGTACCACCAGTGTCGTCCTCCTTGGCGGACACCTTCTTGGTCTCTGGTGGAGCTTCCATCGCCTTCTTGTACTTGCCGGTGGAGCTCGATGGTGCGTCCTCGACGGTAGCGCAGCACTCCGAAGAGGTGCGCTTGCCGGAGTGGGCATCAGAACTCTTGCCGGACTTGGTCTTCTTCTTCGCCCCGGGAGCTTTAACGGCAAGTGACTTGTGGTCTGCTGCGGCTGCTGCTTCCCGGTAGATCTTGTCGGCGCAGATAAGAGCATCCTTCTTGTCGCCAGGGACGGAGATGACACTTATCGGGCCTGGCATCTTCAGCATGTTGTATGCATAGTGAGAGGCTGCCATGAATTTGGCGAGTGCTGGACGGCTAAGTATCCCATTGTAAGGCAATGGAAAATCAGCAACGTTAAAAGTGACCCTCTCAGTCCTGAAGTTCAACTGGCTGCCAAATCTCACCGGCAACGTGATCTTTCCCTTCGGCTTGCTCCTTCCCAGATTGATTCCTTGGAATGTGCCGGTCTCTTCGAGCTCGCTGTCAGGGATCTGTAGTTTCTGGAGTACCGCGGAGGAGATCAGGTTCAAGCCGACCCCGCCGTCAACTAGCATCTTAGTGACTTTGAGGTTGCGGATAGTTGGTGAAACCAACATCGGCAAGCACCGACCGCAGTTATGCGATCAGGTGGTCCTCAATATCAAAGATGATAGGCGTCTTGGACCATTTCGAGGCTTGCGGACTCGACGGATGGCTCGCCGCATTGACTTCCCGCACCCACCGCTTGAGTTGGCGGTGTGAAGTATGCAGAAGCACCGCCAAACGCACAAGACCTCTCGTGGCTTTCGAACTCCTGCTCATCGGTCTCGCCATCATCCATATCTTCATCGTCATCGTCATCTTCATCCTTGTCGCGACCGCGGGGAGGCCTGTCTCCTTGCCGCTGCTTGGCCTTGCTGTGGCGTCCTCCCCGGCTAGGACGTTTCTTGCCGGATCCTCCAGCACCTTCCTGGGCCTTCTCCTTGTCGCGTCGCTCGTATTCAGCCTTTTGCTGCTCGACAAGCTGCTCAACCTTCTTACAGCTCTGGAGGTCATGGCCCTTGGTGCGGTGGATCTTGCAATACTGGTTGTTGGAGCCGTCCTGCTTGTCGGCGACTGCCACAGCCTGGCAGTTGGTGCCCGCGGCAACCTCCTTGCCGGAGCTACCAACTTTGGCTTTCTTGGCGCCACCTCCATTGCCGGACTGCTCAACAACCAGCACATCTTTTCCTTTCTTTTTCCTGTTGTTCCGTCGCCGGCTTTTCTTTGCCGGGGCGGCCTCCTCACTGCCGATCCTCCTGCTTCTACATTCTCTCCGGGAGTTTCTCCTTCCTCAAAGACGCACACTTGTCGGCCAGGGCATATAGCTCATCGACGCCTCTGATTTTGCACATCGCCATCTCCTCCGCATCTCTGCGGTTTCGCGACGCTCGATGGAACGCGCTGATTACCACGGCAGGGTGGACATCTGGGATGTTGTGTTGTACGCGGCTGAATCTCTGAATGTACTTGCGCAGGGGCTCTCCTTCCTTCTGGGCAAGCAGATGAAGGTCGCTCTCTTGGCCATGAGGCTTGTGGCCACCTGTGAAGGCACCGACAAACTGATGGCATAGATCCGCCCAGGAGGATATGGATTTGTCCGGCAAGTGCATGAGCCAGGATCTGACATTGGGCTTGAGCACCAGCGGGAAGTACTTGGCCATGATCTTGTCGTCTCGCCCCGCAGCTTGCACCGCAATGGTGTAGATGCCGAGGAACTCCGGGATGCATCTTGCCGCCGCATTTCTCTCGCACGCGTCGGCTTGAATTCTTCTTGCTGGGCCATGGACTTGCCGCAGCTCACGAGTGAACGCAGGGCAACCTACCGCGTACGGCAAGTCGCCCGGTTCTCCTGGCGCATGCATGTCGACAGAGGGCCCAGCGCGCTGGTCGGATTGACGCCGCGCTTCTCTTGGCGCCGATCGCGCAGTTCGAGCGCCTTCTTGTTGTTGTTCGTGAAGAACTTGGCGCTAATCGCGACGAGCTCGTGGATCCGGCGACGCGTGGAGTCGCTGTCGAGGTGGATCCGCGAGTCGGCGATCTTGGCCTTCGGGTGGAGAGTGCATGGTGGTTGCACCCCACAGGTTTCGCCGCCACCGCTCGTGCCTTTGTCGCCCTGCCGCGGCAGCAATGTATTCGCTGTCATGAGTGTCGCTGCTGGCAAAGCCGATGAGACTCAATGGTGGCCTCCATTCGCCAACCTTGTCGGCTGTTGGTGGGTAATCCATGAGTAATTGAGCTCTCGCCAAAGCTTCTGCTGGAGTGGTGGGTGGTAGTGGCGAACGGCACGAGGAGCGGGATATGCTCGGACTTCTAACTATGTTAGAAGGAGCAGATCCCGCCCAGCGATCGCGTTTCGCTTCGTGCCAGCCTGCTGGCGTGCATGCTGGCCTTGAGCATCCCGAGATCCACCAGCTCGATCTTGGTCCAACGAATGTATGGTACTGTGAATACCATAACGCTGTTGGCCCCGCGCCTCCTGAGATGGGCGCGGTGCATGTACGGACGCCGAGGTCTGCGCCGCTTTGTCCTTGGACTTGGCAGCACCGTGGCTCCTCGTCGACGCCCGTTCTTCCGCCACGTCTACCCCACCACCCGCTTGCTCGGTGGTGGTGGGATCGACGTGGACGGCTCACTGCCGCCAAGCCTTCTTCTTCGGTGGCATGTCGAGGAAGATGATGAAGATGTAGCTCGTGTGAACGCCGGATTAGGTTCACACAGCCTCGACGCCTCTACCGCACGCCAAAGATGTCGGGAAGTTGATCGACCCACGAACACCTATGGGGCCGGGCGGACCGAGCCCCTTTCGTTCGGTGGGGGCGGAGGTCGCACGAAGAGCAGATCGAGGCGGCACACGAGCAGTTTACCCAGCTTCGAGCTCTCCGAGAGATAATACTCCTACTGCTGCATGTCTGATTGTATTGTGTTCTTGCTAGGGAGCGCTGAGTGCTACAGTACACACCAGCTGCTAACGAGACCTAGCGTGGGTGTTTTCTGGCTTCGAACCTCTCGAAACCCCCCTCTACGTTGCGCATGGGCCTCCTTTTATATGCTCAAGGGGTCACCGACAGGTGGCAACGTAGACAAGGGTAAAAATGGAAAAGGAGTTGTGGTTGGTACAGCTACTTGTACAGTGCATCATACCTAACCCTGACGGCAGGGGACAAAGGCATTAAATGCCCGTCTACGTCACCCAAACAGTGCAAATAGGGACCGTCAGGGACGCCACCGCTTGCCACGATGGCAATCTTGTCAGCGCCGCTTGCCATCACTGCTTCCGCTGGTCAAGACAGTTTTGCCACGCATACCGAAAGGTCCTGTATGGCACGCTGGTGGATGTGCCGGAGCGCAGAACAGAGGTGGTCTGCGCGCAAGCGCCTTTGCCGCGGTTGTTGCCTTGTCGCGTCCGGAAGCTTGTCGCCATCGGGCCTTCCCGCAAACTCCTCTTGCCGGGCCTTGTCTCCTAGGTGCCTTGGTTATCCTTCCCGGCAAGCTCCTCTTGCCGGGGCCTTGTCTCCTTGGCTTAAATACTTTGTTCTTGAATGGCTCCAAAGGAACCGCGGAGGACCTTGGCGGTCACTGCAGCAAGCCTTGCCGCGGGGTGCTGCAACTGCCCGTGCACAAGTTCGGGATACTAGGGTACCCCTACTCTAGTACACCGACAGAGGGACTCGCGCGTGGCCTCCTACTGGATTGATACCTTGGTTCTCAAAAACTGAGGGAAATACTTACCCTACTCTGCTGCATCATCCTCTCCTCTTCGGGGAAAACCAACGCAAGATCAAGACGTAGCACCCCACAAACTTCCTCGTGCCTTACTTTCCCGAGTAAGTCATCCCCTCACCGCCCCGTAACATATGATTTCTTAGATTTCGATCGTTTTTTTTTCTAACATTCCGTGTTTTGTGCAGTGACACACATTGCACACTCATCCTCTTAAGCCCGAAATATTCCTTGGCCACGTATTTCGACTCGGACCGTCTGTCAAAGAAAGACTACACAAATATCAAGAAAGTTCTTGATGATTTTCTCCCCGGCTACGCCGGATCTGGAGGCACCTTCAACAGGCCAGTTCGTAGGTACGGCAAGCACATGTTCACCCACAATACGACATTCCCCTGCGTCAAGCAGCCGCCTGGCGGTCAGAAGGATGCCTACTACGCCCTCCATTACATGCGGGCGATCGTACGGGACCATAATCACCTTCTGCTACCAAATAATCTCAAAGATTGGGCTGCACGCTTGTCGGCGATTCAGGACGCGGACATCAGACAAGAATTCTTTCGCATCCAGTCGGAGTTTGCATAAATCATCCATCAAGATGTCCTTCGTACCTCGGGGCAGTTCTACCTCAGATATCAACCGTCCAACAGTGAGATAGAAACAACGCTACAAATGCAGGCTGACAACCCCCGCGATTTCATGACCGTCACAACAGACGGTGGCTTCATCCACCCTCCGGTCCCTGAGTCGAGTCGAAAGTAGTGATGTTATGTAGTTCTGAAATATTGATTAGCTCATGTTGTAATTAAACTTTAATGAACTTGTATGTCTCTTTGGTTTGGACAGTCGCTCAACTTATATGTAATCGATGCTATTTATTAGTAGGACCATGAATCGTGCTATTAATTTCTTGCTTTTCTCTTCCGATCCTTTTGTTGCATACTTATATATTGCTTATGTATTGTCTGTGAATTTCTACTAACGTTTTGTTTGGCTAGTGCATAGAGATGCCGTCATATGTCGTGTACAATGGTAAGGTTCCCGGAGTCTATGACGACTGGGTGGAGTGTCGGAGACAGGTTCACCGTTTCAGCGGTAACAGTTACAACGGTTACACCACTAGGGCGGAGGCGGAAGTTAGATACGTGCGCTATCTAGCGGGAGAGAGGAGGGAGCGGAGGAGGAACCGGATGAAGACAAGCTTCATCGCGATGATGCTCATCGTGATGATCGTAGCTCTCTTCTATGTGATGGTAGTTTAGATGATCGATATCGACTTGTAATGTGAAGACAAACTCGCTACTCGCGGTCTCGAGACTTGTAATGTTCTAACTTTGTTCGGTATTTTGAATTCGGAGACTAGCTAATATGATGAATTGTATTCGGAGACTAATCTTCTATTGTACTCGATGAATCTGCTATTTATATGTTTTGCTGTCTATATTCTGTGCAGTAATATATTTTGTAACCTGTGCAAATATCAGAAAAGAAAAGAAAATTCCTAATACTCATACTAGTGGCGCACCATACAGCACATTAGTGGCGCACTGCTGTAAAAAATACTAGTGGCGCATTGTCTGTTAGTGCGCCATTAGTAACCCAGAGCTAAAGGTAAATATGGCCCCCTGGGAGGCATACTAATGGCGCACCATGGGACATACTAATGGCGCACTGCCTAGTGCGCCACCACTGTTTGATATACTAATGGCGCACCAGGGGTGCGCCATTAGTATTAGTTACTAATGGCGTGATGAAAGTGTGACACTCCAAAAAAATTTGTTTTGGTTTTCAGCAAAAACCTTGTTGGTTTTGTAGGAGGTCATTTAAACCCTTCCACAAATCTCTTTCTCTCAAGAATTTTTCCTTTGACAAAAGATTTTACTTTGGCATCTCCTTCAACTTTGGTGTTTGGTTATTAAAAACCTTTCCTCTGATCCTCACCCTCTCAATTTATTCTTTGTGGTTTATTTTTTATTTTAATAAAGAAAACCCTAGGAGTTTTGGGTCTTCTCTTATTTTCAATCTACCCATGGTTTTACCATGCCTCATGTGGTAAATCTTCCCAAAACCCCTCCTTCCCCTCTGGGACAATTCAAATATTCTGTCCCAACAAGTCCAACTCATTTTTGGATTTTATTTCATTAAATTCTTTTCCCAAAACAATTCTTTCCATTATTTTGAGCCTAGGTGATTTGCAAAGCAAGTACCTAAATGCCTTTGAGTTTTGTTCTCAAACCAACTACTCTGGATAGTCCCTAGCACCCACAACCTAGAACCATCAAGATCCACTCTTCTTCTTTTCAAAATTTTCAAGTTTCAGCTTCTGTAAGTTTGGACCAGATTTGTCAAATTAGGTGAAATTCATATCTCCTCTTCTCCAAAAATTCCACCAAAATTCAGTGTCAGGACCCTGATTCCAAATCACATCGATCTAGCCGGTAACACCTCATATCACTTTGCGGCCTCACGCACGGTATTCCCACGAGTGTTGCCTTACCATGGCCCGGGACCGTTTGCGCCTTTTGGCTCACGTATATGATAGTGTCGCTAGCATCCGTATGACAGAGAACCCGGGCCGATGGCTAGTCATGAACCCAAAGCGGCACTAACCCATGGGGACAGGCATACATGAATCACATCGAGCATGTCGGTCATCAACATATGAATCCGGGCTGTAGCACTGGGCGAACAGGACTCCGGAAACCCGGGCTGTAGCAGGCTAGGCAGGACTCCAGATGTCACCGCGTGATATTTCCCCGAAGGGACAGACATAGGAACAAAGTGAAACACATGCCGGCCAGTCAAGTGTCCAAGCAGTAGTGCTGGGCTAGCAGGACTCCGTGAACTGGCTGTAGCGGACTACTATCGCCAGAAGCACTAGCCTACATTTCCCCATATGAGAGGCTGGCAAGGATAAACAACTAGATTGTCGGATCCCACACATACCAAGCATTTCAAACATACACACAATATGCTCAATATGTGTAAATACAACATAACTCTACGACTCAAATATTTATTCATTAGGCTCCGAGGAGCGAGATATTACAAACATGGGTCTCACGACCCAACACTCAGAGCATACAAGTCAAAGCACAAGCGAAGCTAAACATGTCCGAGTACGCATAACTATAAATGAAAAAGGCTGAGAAGCCTGACTATCTACCAGATCCTGCCGAGGACACAAGATCGTAGCTGAGGTAACAAGCTAAACGTCGAAGTCCAAGCGGAACTACTAGTGAGACTGACGTCTCTCTGCAAAACATAAAATAAGCAAACATGAGTACAAACGTACTCAGCAGGACTTACATCAGAACTATCTACATATGCATCATTATCAACAAAGGGGGTGGTGGAGTTTGACTACAGCAAGCCAGCTTTGACTCGGTGGCTATCCTGAATACGACTGCAAGTAACTCTTTTGAGGTGGCGCACACGAGTCCACATATTCACCATATCAATACACCACTATGGACCCGCTCCCGTCTTCCTACGAGAACGCCATCCATAGCACTCACGCTTATCTTGCGCATTTTAGAGTATCCACTTTCACTTGTCTATGAACTGTTATAGGCAACCGAGAAGTCCTTCTCCGCGGACACGGCTATTCGAATAGATCATATTAACCCTGCAGGGGTGTACTTCTTCACACACGCTCTCACCACTTACCGCCGTTTACACGACATGTACTCGGCAACCTTCAAGCGGAAGCCCAACGTGGGTGTCGGCCACAGCCTACTTAAAAACTCAGGTCCCTAGTCCAGGTTTATCGCCTATTCAGGTTCCATCCGCAGGGAGTCCGGCCGAGGTTTCCACTAACGGCCCCGAACGATGTGTGCAGGGTTCCCGAGATACCAAACGGGCATTCGCACACCGGCCACGGTGTATCTACCGCATCATAGCCCACCCCTAGGGTCAGCGCTACGCAAGGCCTCCAACACATATCCTACAAACACCAGAAACTAGTTGCAACTCCTGGACAGAGAACAAGGGTGGTTAAGAAGCCGAGAGGGTCCATTGGTTTCGGGCCCAATGCGTGGTAGTAACTGTTTCATGGATCACAAACACAGAACTCAGTTCCTGAGGACGGCTGCAATGAGACAACCCACCATGTACTCCTACATGGCCTCTCACTGCTACCTTTACCAAATCGTGTTCACACACTTAGCTCACACACAGTAGGACATGTTTACACACCTCCGATTCATTCCCGATGAATCAGACCTGACTCAACTCTAAGCAGTAGCAGGCATGACAAACAAGCATGAATGAGTAGGCACAACAGGGCTCAAACAACTCCTACTCATGCTAGTGGGTTTCATCTAATTACTGTGGAATGACAGGTCATGCAGAGGATAAAGGGTTCAGCTACCGCAGCAAGTAACAGTTGAATCGATGTTGTCCTAATGCAGTAAAAGAGAGCAGAAGCAAGAGACTGGGATTGTATCGGAATGAACAAGGGGGTTTTGCTTGCCTGGCACTTCTGAAGATAATATAGTTCTTCATCGGTGTCATCGAATTCATCGTCGGTACGTCGTCTACCGAGAGGGGACAATTACCGGCAAACAAGAAAGAACACAATCAATGCGATGCAACAATATGATGCATGATAATGACATGGCAATATGCTGGTGTTTTGAGCTAATGCAGCAGTAAGCCAAGTTAATTGAAGTGGAATTCAAACAAGGTTAAACTCCAACTCCAAATGCTAGTTCATAAGTTGCCCTAATCATGATTCATCCTATTCAGTGAGGTTAACTTGTTCAATCATGCATGAAAGTGGTACCGATGGATAGATTGGATTTTTCTGATAATTTTTCATATATAATTTATTTCATTTGGAGTTACGGTTGAATTACTATGAATTTTAGAAGTTTAAATCATTTTCTGAATTTCCTGGATTATCTAGAATTAAACAAAATCCAAGAATGATTTAACACGTCAGCATAATGTCAGCATGACGTAAGCGAGTCAACAGGGCACGGTCCAGGTCAAACTGACCTGTGGCCCTGCGTGTCGAAGAGTTAGTTTAATCGACTAATATTAGTTAGTGTTAACCCTTTTAGTTAGTGGCGGGGCCCACACGCCGCTGAGTCGGGAAGTCAAACCCCTGGTCGATCAAGGCTAATCCACCGGCGCCGAAGTCGCCGGGCGAGGCCGAGACGGCGGAGGGGCTCGAAACGCTGCTCGGCGACCAAATGAGCGGCGGAGGAGCTCTATGCGTAGCTGGAGATCTCGCGCATCTAACGGTGTAAGAAGCAGCAGCTGGGGTGGTCTGAGTCGATGGCGGCGAGCACGAATGCGGCGGCCGGAGTTCGGGGTTGGTGCGGGTTAGCGCTAGGAAGCACGGGAGGGGGGAGCTACTGGTGGATACGGACTCCTGGGGCAGCTAGGAGCATGATGCGGTGCAAGGTCATGGCTGGGTCAAGCTCAGGCCACGGCGGCGACATCGCTGGCGAAGCCGAGCTCTCGGGCTCGATGGGAACGGCGGCTAGAGAGGAAAATAGAGCACGGGGAGAGAGGCGTTCGGCAGAGGAGCTCACGGAGAGGTCGATGAGTAGCTCAGCGTGCTAGGGGAAGGCCGGATGGCGTCGGAGCATCTCCGGCGATCTCGGAGCCGAAGGTTGAAGACGACGGCATCGGCGTCACTGCAGGGCTCCCGGCGTCGCGTGAGTCATCGAGGAGGCGTAGACGACGGAGGCGGAGCTCATGGGCACAGCGAGGGGTCGAGGGGGATGCGGTGGCTACGGCTACGGAGAACGGCGGCGACGGCAGCGCTCGGGTCCGAGGGGGTAGCGAAATAGAGAGCGGGGTGGGGGCGAGTGAGAGGTTGGGCGGATCGGGGCGACACCGGGGAGGCGTTTGCGGCGTTGAAGCGGTGACCGGGCGATGCAGACGAGCAGGGTGGTGGCGTGGCGAGCTCGGGCGCTGGCGCCAGTCCCTCCTCTCTCCCTCTCGGCGAGAGGTAGGCGATGATCGCACGGGCCAGATAGTGCTTTGGCAGCGGTGGGCTGCCAGGTGGGCTGCGCCAGGTAAGTGGCTGGATCCTTTCTCTCTCTCCTATTTCTAATTATTTCAGTTTACTATTATTCTGTAAATTTTTAGGGCTTTATTAAAAATACCTATGCACTTTCAAAAATCATGAGACTGCTTGTGGCCACTAGTTGGATTATTTCCAATAACCAGAATTTCAGTTCATGAATATTTGGACATTTAATATAATATATGAAATTTAAATGCCCAAATGCAAATAGGGTATGATTTAAATCCAGAGCCCAATATGTCATGGAAAATGTGCATCACCTCCGTTATCAAGTTTCCAGATTTTCCAAGAATGATGAACATTTTTGGAAGTCATTTGATTTATCGAAATATTTTGGTTGAACCTAGTGAATTCCTTTAATGCTAGGGTTTAGGCAATCCCCATTTCAAGTTTCTTAGAAATTTAAACATGATGACATGATGAGCAAGCAAAGTCAAACAAGGCCGATCTGGGGCTGTGACAGCTCACCCCCACTAAACAAGAATCTCGTCCCGAGATTCAAGACGTGAGGTAAAAAAGTCAGAGGGGTCACAAGCTAACACGATCTTCACGATCCAACTGTCCTTTTCAAGATGTTGATTCATTGCTTCATATTGATCTTGACGTCTTTGCTTTCGAGATCTTCATCCAACATGATGGCGACAGAAAGAAACTCTATAGGAAACAATCTCCTCGAAGATCGAGCACTCAAGATCAACTCGTGGAATGAGATGTTGAAACATCTTGAGTTGAGACATAAAACACATCGAGAGGGATGGAAGAACAAACGACAGGGTTTGATTGGTTGGCAACAATTCCACACTTAGAAAGATGGTGGATGGTGTCAAGGTGGCGAGGAAATATTTACCATGATCCCGTAACGGGGCACCTCGAGAAAGATGACTCGTAGAATTATTCCCTTAAGTGGCAAAAAGAATTACTTTTGATACAAAGATCATTGAAACTCTTTATACCAGCCTAAGGCAATCACAAACGATCGTTTGGTGGAGTGCAAAGGAATGGCATACCCAGACTAGAATGGATGATGTGGACTACCTTGTTGAAGACAACACAATGGATGATTTTTGCTTATCATCGGAAATGGATGGAACCCATGGTAGGCCCACTTCTGAAGATGATCCTGAACAACAACTGCCGAGAAGGACATCCCATCGAAAATTGGCACAATGGGGTGCAAGCGGGGAACAACATGCAAATGTTGGAAATGTTCCAACCGTCATATCTTCCTGAGATTCAGATCTGGTTAGTAACAGGATACTTCAGACAGCAGGTCTGGAAAGGAAAATGAAAGTTTGCAACACAAATCGATGAGATGGCGTTGCGAGATTCTCGGGAAATGAACTATGATAGCAAGCTCCAAAACATGAGCTGGTTCTGCTACAACATGTGAACACGTTGTCCGAGACAAGCATGACCACATAGTAGTTTTATAATAAAACACTACCGAGTTCAGGTGGGGAACCATCAACGAGGATAACGAAATCCTAACATAAGTCATGACCAGTTGTTATGAAGGAACTCCTTCTCCTTGAACAAATCAATCAGTGGCTTGGTGTGCTAGGGATACATATAGGATGAAGGTTGCAAGTCTCCAGACTACAGAATACTTCGCACGTATGCATGACTGATTTGGGATGATTCCAAAGGAAGCAAAACAAACCTTTCTAAAATTCACGGCGGCAACTTGCACCATATGCAAATGAATTAGAGGAAGTCACTACTTTCATCCAAACATATGCTTCACGAACGAAACACGAAGAAATGCTTACACAAGTTTCCAACACTAGGTTGATGTTCAACATGACTCATGGGGGAGACAAAATGCTGCTGATGGGCTCAACAACAACTCATCCGAATTTCCATATCACTGGACTTCCACCATCATGTGAACACGGTGATAGCATTGGTCAGACCAAAAGATGTAATGGTGTATGCTCGAGGGGTCAACCACGAGTAACACAACATTACGAGCATCGTTGGTACTGATTTGATTTGATGATAGCCCACACTCAAATCAAAGGATTGATAAGACAATAGGTCCAGCAACTGATCACAGGGACCAATCGATGAAGATATCATCTTTCTTCAACACACACTACACAAGAATATCCCTTTGGAACGAACTAACTTGGACAAGCTTTTATCTTCCAACTCTCCAAGTTGTTGTTTGGCTTAACCAACTAGCTCAGGGGTATCCAACACAGATTCTTGGAGAATGGCTGGTTTAGAGGAAAACCAACTTGATCACAAGCTCAACATAACAGTCAGGGGACAACCTGGTAATACTTCTGAGAGGATATTCGGAAATCACGAACCACCCGTATGTTACTAAGCTCGAGAACAATCTTGCTTTTGAGGGCAAGACGATATGATCAAATGAGTGAGGACTTGACAAGATCCTAACTCATCAATCGAAGTGTGCACCAGAAATAAGGACTAGGTAGCACGATCAATCTTAGGATGATGATTTAATAACCAACACGCTAAGAATGAGGATATTGTCCATTAGCTACCTAGCAACGAGTTGCTCGGAGTATTGATTTCACACATCACAATTCACTTGTCGGCATTCGGTTACAACAACTCGGGACCGAGGAATGAATAATGATGGAGAGAAGTATCACTGCGTCAAGAATTCATAAGAGAAGGTGCAATTCTCATGACGTTCCTGACATAAAGTGGGTAATACTTCAGGATATAACAGAATCAAAAGCTGGATGGGCACTTTGATCTGCAGAATACAACTGCTTTGACCCAATCCTAGAAATGGACAAGGTACTGGAGTTTGTTTCTCCTAGTCATTCCAGAACATAATGGCTTGACGGACCACAAGAAAAATGGGCATCGATGAGGACGAGAGCACGACTACTCCTGACTATCAAGTGATAGACGGGGGTCAGAATACAACTGAAGAGGGACAACTCAAAGGAACATATAATTTTCTGAGTTGTGGATGCATAGGCAAGCATGTCGAATGAGTTCAACATATTTCTTCCGGATAACCCATGCAGAAAGGTTGAACTGGCAGAGTCACAACTATGAATGGAGAACTCCTCAAGAGTACTCTGATTGTGATCTTTTAATTCAAAGAACTTCTACCTTATTGGTTCATGGTATTTGAAAGAAAGAAATACCACGGACCTTGAGGACTAATGCAAAGGTTACTAATATCCTAAAGGAACTAGCAAATACTAACAACATGAAGTAGGGTGAATCTCGGGTTCAAGAACCCAGGAATAGAATGCCTACCAACTAAATGGCATCACGGGATGCTTTCGAAAATGATGGCCAGAATCATCACACAGTGAACACAAAACGTTGCTAGATTACTAGGTGACTTCCTAAACACCTAGGGTCATAATAATAGCTCCAACATCTACGCCGAGGCAACAAAGTACCTCAACCTACCGATTAGTGTGCTTATTCTGACCAAAAAGGACATCGGGATCGGAAGGAAAGGATTTGCAAATGCATCAGACTATTTAGAGACCTGGGATGACTCGGACAACATAACGGCTGTAAATCCTCAAAATGATTTGAGACATCCTGCAAAATGGTGGCATAACCACTCAACATCACAATATCAAAGTTCCGAGATCAACAGTTAACATACATAAATAGTAGGAACTGAATTGGGGCTTAAGACCAACAATCTTAAAAGTCTATGGATTAGTAACACGTCATCCTGATAGATAGATGAGAAGCCTAGTTCTTAAACCCCGTAGAAGAGAAGAGGATGACTCAGATCAGAAGGCCATGAGGTATAAGGAGTAAAAAGAGCCTTACGTTCCCTTCCACAATCAATTACCTTACATAACTAAAGCATTTCTAGACACAACTTCGACCAGTTTTGCTTGGTAATCCTACAGGCAGTCAGGCTCTGATACCAACGCTGTCAGGACCCTGATTCCAAATCACATCGATCTAGCCGGTAACACCTCATATCACTTTGTGGCCTCACGCATGGTATTCCCACGGGTGTTGCCTTACCATGGCCCGGGACCGTTTGTGCCTTTTGGCTCACGTATATGATAGTGTTGCTAGCATCCATATGACAGAGAACCCGGGCCGACATGGCTAGTCGTGAACCCAAAGCGGCACTAACCCATGGGGACAGGCATACATGAATCACATCGAGCATGTCGGTCATCAACGATGAATCTGTGCTGTAGCACTGGCTAACAGGACTCGTAACCCGGCTGTAGCAGGCTAGGCAGGACTCGGATGTCACCAAGTGACATTTCCCGAAGGGATGACATAGGAACGAAGTGAAACACATGCCGCCAGTCAAGTGTCCAAGAAGTAGTCTTTGGGCTAACAGGACTCCGTGAACCGGGCTGTAGCGGACTACTATCGCTCAGAAGCACTAGACTACATTTCCCCATATGAGAGGCTGCCAAGGATAAACAACTAGATTGTCGGATCCCACAGATACCAAGCATTTCAAACATACACACAATATGCTCAATATGTGTAAATACAACATGGCATCACAACATAACTCTACGACTCAAATATTTATTCATTAGGCTCCGAGGAGCGAGATATTACAAACATGGGTCTCATGACCCAACACTCAGATCATACAAGTCAAAGCACAAGCGGAAGCTAAACATGTCTGAGTACAGACAACTATAAATGAAAAAGGCTGAGAAGCCTGACTATCTACCAGATCTTGCCGAGGACACAAGATCGTAGCTGAGGTAACAAGCTAAATGTCGAAGGCCAAGCGGAACTACTAGCGAGACTGACGTCTCTCTGCAAAACATAAAATAAGCAAACGTGAGTACAAACGTACTCAGCAAGACTTACATCAGAACTATCTACATATGCATCATTATCAACAAAGGGGGTGGTGGAGTTTGACTGCAGCAAGCCAGCTTTGACTCGGTGGCTATCCTTACAACGACTGCAAGTAACTCTTTTGAGGTGGTGCACACGAGTCCACATATTCACCATATCAATACACCACTATGGACCCGCTCCCGTCTTCCTACGAGAACGCCATCCATAGCACTCACGCTTATCTTGCGCATTTTAGAGTATCCACTTTCACTTGTCTATGAACTGTTATAGGCAACCCAGAAGTCCGTCTCCACGAACACAACTATTCAATAGATCATATTAACCCTGCAGGGTGTACTTCTTCACACACGCTCACCACTTACCGCCACACGACATGTACTGGCAACCTTCAAGCGGAAGCCCAACATGGGTGTCGGCCACAGCCTACCTAAACACTCAAGTCCCTAGTCCAGGTTTATCGCCTATTCGGTTCCATCCGCAGGAGTCCGCCGATGTTTCCACTAACGGCCCCGAACGATGTGTGCAGGGTTCCCAGATACCAAACGGCATTTGGTACACCGGCCACGTGTATCTACCGCATCATAGCCCACCCCTAGGGTCAGCGCCACGCACGGCCTCCAACACATATCCTACAAACACCAGAAACTAGTTGCAACTCCTGGACAGAGAACAAGGGTGGTTAAGAAGCCGAGAGGGTCCATTGGTTTCGGGCCCAATGCGTGGTAGTAACTGTTTCATGGATCACAAACACATAACTCAGTTCCTGAAGACGGCTGCAATGAGACAACCCACCATGTACTCCTACATGGCCTCTCACCGCTACCTTTACCAAATCGTAATACTCATACTAGTGGCGCACCATACAGCACATTAGTGGCGCACTGCTGTAAAAAATACTAGTGGCGCATTGTCTGTTAGTGCGCCATTAGTAACCCAGAGCACAAGGTAAATATGCCCCCCTGAGAGGCATACTAATGGCGCACCATGGGACATACTAATGGCGTACTGCCTAGTGCGCCACCACTGTTTGATATACTAATGGCGCACCAGGGGTGTGCCATTAGTATTAGTTACTAATGGCGTGATGAAAGTGTGACACTCCAAAAAAATTTGTTTTGGTTTTCAGCAAAAACCTTGTTGGTTTTGTAGGAGGTCATTTAAACCCTTCCACAAATCTCTTTCTCTCAAGAATTTTTCCTTTGACAAAATATTTTACTTTGGCATCTCCTTCAACTTTGGTGTTTGGTTATTAAAAACCTTTCCTCTGATCCTCTCCCTCTCAATTTATTCTTTGTGGTTTATTTTTTATTTTAATAAAGAAAACCCTAGGAGTTTTGGGTCTTCTCTTATTTTGAATCCACCCATGGTTTTACCATGCCTCATGTGGTAAATCTTCCCAAAACCCCTCCTTCCCCTTTGGGACAATTCAAATATTCTGTCCCAACAAGTCCAACTCATTTCTGGATTTTATTTCATTAAATTCTTTTCCCAAAACAATTCTGTCCATTATTTTGAGCCTAGGTGATTTGCAAAGCAAGTACCTAAATGCCTTTGACTTTTGTTCTCAAACCAACTACTCTGGATAGTCCCTAGCACCCACAACCTAGAACCATCAAGATCCACTCTTCTTCTTTTCAAAATTTTCAAGTTTCAGCTTCTGCCAGTTTGGACCAGATTTGTCAAATTTGGTGAAATTCATATCTTTCGTCCGAACTGTCTTGCGAGTACTTTCAAAGTACTCACCTGGCTTGTTGATTTGGCCAGATGATGACGAAGGCGATCTCATGGATGAAGAGTTCGATAGCGAGTCCGACGCCTAGAGGAATCCAAGTCAGTCTCGTGCAACCCCTGGATTAGTCACTGTGATATATTCGCTTCCGCTACCCAAATAAATTCACCGAGCCTCACCTCGACGCTCGATGAGCCACCAGTGTAGGAGTCATATCACCCACTCCATTGTGTTATTCCACCACTTTACCCCGAGTCAGTAGTATGCCACCACTCCACTGTGTCATATCCGCCACTATGTATAATTATTGGCGTGCTTGTAATAATTTGTTGAGCAAGATCAGCTCGACCCTGTAATATATTAATTGCTACTGGCTTATTGTATCAAGGTTTTGTCCACCAGTATGGAGGACTTTCCTCACACTGGAATTTATAGGTCTGTTTCTCAATAAATATTTTTATTGGAAAACCGGTCGTGACAAGCTTGGTACCAGAGCCAGGCTGACTGTAGGAAGCCACTAGGTGCGATCGCTAATCGGTTATTATCATATAGAGCTATTACTTAATTTTACAATTGTAGTCAATTTCTGACAGTTAGCATAAAATTTATGATTTGATTACTCAGGATTTTTGCCTACTTTTGTAGATGGCTGGCAACGACTGCGAGTCACAGATGTTCGCCAACATGCCCGATGGGTTCGTCAAGCTTCTCTCCTTCATCGTCCAAGTCGCGATGGGGCCATCTGTGCGCCCAGTCTTCTCACTCTCTCAGCACAAGGTCGATGACCATCTAACCATGCACCAAGCCGCGGTGCAATTCAAGGTAGGGCGAGTTGAGCGTTTCCGGTTCTTGGGGAGAGCCATGCCCACGGAGAAGCATGCACTACAGATGGCAGCCCGTGAGGCGATAGCTCGTCTCAGGGAAATCCTTCCTTCGATGAAGACTCGTCGTTACTGCTACCTGCCATGTCACGTGCCATACACCTGCCACTACGCGTTCTCTTGCCCCAGAGGAGAACGAGACGAAGCTTTTGAGATGCTTATCGAGTATCTCCGGGCTTTGGAGGCAGCCTTCGACAACCTGGTGGACGACTTTGTAGCTGCCGCATGGACTCAGTCCATGGCTGTGCCGCCAACAGAGGGAGCTCTTGCGCGCCCGCACCGCCACCGACTTTCGCCTCATCATCAGCATCTTTTGCTCCTACTGCTCTCACTACTCCTCGTCGCCTCCCTACCACGGAGGAGTTCAACCATGTCATTGCACCTACTCCGGTTAGATTCTGCACCACCCTCGTGCCCGCTCATGTTCGAGTTGTCCCATAGGGCACCTGCTCCACCAACTCAGCGCAGCACTTCACGCCTGGAGCCTATCACCAAGAGGAGGTTGAGTCCCCAGCCTCATCATACTCACCCTTGGCAGGCCAAGGGAAATACTTACCATCTCCGACTGAGTATGCTTAACCGCCATGCGATGTACCGACTTGTACGATATGTTTATATGTACATAGGCTGTGAGAAGTAGCTTGTTTGCGCATCATGTAGGAACTGGAGAAGTGCACTAGCCTAAATAACATGTCAGGATTATGTACGCCTATCCTGAGTGATGTATTGTATAATTACTGCTTGCGTGTAAGATATGTAATGAGCAGTCCTTCTCCGTGCGCAAACGTTTATTCTCTTGAAAAATCTTGGAGCATTTGCGACTTTTTCCGTCTTCATGAATTTATTGACTTTTGCGACTCAATTTCTTTTCTTATGAGTGTTGCAAAATATATCCCAAGAGTGAACAATGTCTCGTCCTTGGACGCGCTCCATGCCAACTCCGTCAGAGGAAAATTTTGGCACACCCCCAAGCAACAATTTCACACAGGGGCAGTCAAGTCAACAGGACAGTGAAACGACACTTTCCCAAATGTGCCATCTTTATGAGCAAAGTCAGCAACAACATCAGGAAATGATGAACCAAGTCATCAATATGGGAAATCACCGTGGACAGTATCAGCAGCAATCAAAGTTATCTGAGCTACAGAAGACGCGTAACCAAACATTTTCTCACACAAACAAACCTCTTGAAGCCAAGTACTGGCTTCGAGACATGGAAAGAAAATTAATTATTGCCCAGTGTTCAGATCTTGAGAAAGTGCTTTATGCTCCGCACTATCTCACTGGAGGAGCCGCATCGTGGTGGGAAAATTTCCTACACATGCACCCCAACGAAAATAATATAACATGGGAGGAATTTAAAGAAGGTTTTCGTGGGGCATATATTCCTAAGAGTCTTATGAAGATCAAAAAGAGAGAATTTGATGACCTGAAGCAAAGGACAATGACGGTGTCAGAATACAACAGTCAGTTTACTCTGCTGTCTTGCTACGCCAACGAGGAGCGTATGTCAGAAAACAAAAAGATGGAGAAATTCCTAGATGGTCTGACACCCGCGCTTAAATGCCAACAGGTCGTGCACACCTTTCCAGATTTTAAGACGCTGGTGGATAAGGCCATTACCTTGGAGAATGAAAGACGCAGCTTAGAAGATTTCCGCAAGCGGAAGAGGGACCAGACTAATCATGCCCGCAACCACCCCAGCAAGACAGATGTTCAGAAAAACTGGACACCCAAACCCACGACAAGCGTCTCACGCCCAATCAAGAATTTTCATGCAAGGAACAAGGAGTTCACATACGGCCCAGGCGTTACCTGTTACGCTTGTGGAGAAGAAGGGCACTATGCCAAGCAGTGCCCCAAGCCAAGGAACTCGACCCCAAAGCCGAACAACGGAGGCAATAATTTCGGCGCCAAAGCGCAACAATTTCAACCCAAATAACAACCACAGGAAGGGTCATCTGAACCAGTGACCAAAGAGGAAGCACAAAATGCCCCAGATAACGTACACGGTACGTTTCCTGTCAACACAATACCTGCCATGATTTTGTTTGATTCTGGAGCTTCTCACTCATTCGTTTCGAAAAGTTTTGCCTTGCAAAATAATTTTTCGATGCTTCCCTTGGAAAAATCTATGATCGTCAAGTCCCCTGGAATTAAGCAAGTTACCCAGAGTTATTGCCAGGGTGTGGTTCTCGAGTTTGAAGGATTGAAGTTTCACGCAAATCTTATCGTGTTGGAAAATAAAGGGCTAGATGTCATCCTAGGGATGGATTGGTTAACCACCAACAAAGGTTTTATTGATTGCTTCAACCGGACCGTAATTCTCACCCACCACCACGGGAAGACCATAAAAGTTTCAGCCAAGGAAATAAAAATATCCCGGCAACCGAGATTGAACAATGTGGATATTTCTGAATTGAGCAAGGTTCCAGTAGTGTGTGAATTTCCAGATGTATTTCCCGAAGAACTACCAGGCATGCCATCAGACCGAGAGATAGAGTTCAGCATTGAGCTAGCACCCGGAACCGCCCCCATATACAAGAAACCATACAGAATGGCACCATCCGAATTGGTAGAACTGAAGAAGCAAATAAAAGAATTATTGGACAAGGGTTATATCTGAGCCAGCTCCTCACCACAGGGTTCACCAATTTTATTTGCCAAAAAGAAGGATGGAACACTGAGATTGTGCATAGACTATCGAGCGCTAAACATGGTCACAATCAAGAACAAATATCCGATGCCACGAATAAATGATTTATTTGATCAACTCGCTCAGGCCAAGGTATTCTCAAAGATTGACTTGAGGTCGGGATACCATCAATTGAAAGTGCGAACCGAAGATATTCCCAAGACAGCTTTCACCTCCAGATACGGATTGTATGAGTTCATCGTAATGCCATTTGGACTAACAAACGCCCCCGCATATTTTGTTCACCTCATGAACAAAGAATTCATGAAGTTTATGGACAAGTTTGTTGTGGTATTTATCGATGATATTCTGTATACCCAAGACACCGTAAGAACACGCTGAACATCTCCGAATTGTACTAGGGGAGCTCAGAAACATCAATCAGACGCTAAATTCAGCAAGTGTGACTTTTGGCTAAAGCAAGTAGGTTTTCGGGCCACGATTGACCCAAGAAGGTATTGCCGTGAGACCGGAAAAAGTCAAGGCCGTGCTTGGCTGGAAGCCACCAGCCAGTAGAACGACGTCTGAAGTTTCTTGGGAATGGCGGATACTACCAAGATTTATTGAAGGATTCTCCACCATAGCAAAGCCAATGACACAACTACTCAAGAAAGACAGGAAGTTTGAATGGACGGAAGCTTGCGAGAAAAGTTTCCAAGAATTAAAAAGGAAGTTAACGTTAGCACCAGTATTAATTGTGCCGGACATACACAAGAATTTTGAGGTGTATTGCGACGCATCCCGGAAAGGCCTCGAATGCGTGTTGATGCAAGAAGGCAAGGTAGTCGCATATGTCTCCAGACAACTTCGCAAGCATGAAGAAAATTACCCTACTAATGACCTAGAATTAGCAGCAGTCATTCATGCACTCAAAGAATGGAGACACTTTTTCCTTGGAAATCGTTGTGAGATATATACGGACCATAAGAGCCTCAAGTATATTTTCACACAACCGGAACTGAATTTGAGGCAACAACGCTGGTTGGAAATAGTGAAGGATTATGATGTTGGAATTCACTACCACCCAGGGAAAGCAAATGTAGTGGCCGACGCTCTAAGTCGGAACCCTAGCCCAAACGACGACGGCCGGCCAAACCTGATGCCTGAATTCCGGCAGGAGTTTGCTAAACTCAACCTGCTGGTAGTCACCGAAGGCAGCATATCAAATTTAGAAATACAGCCTACCCTAATGGAGACAATTAAAGAGGCTCAGCATGGACACCCCAGCATTGAAGGCATTAAACGGAAAGTGAGTTTGGGCAAGGCCGCAGAATTCATTATCGATAAGCAGGGAATATTGTGGTACGGGGATAGACTTTGTGTACCAAACATCAAGGATCTTAAACAGCAGATCTTAGCTGAATGCCACACCGCCCCGTATTCGATACATCCCGGAGGGACAAAAATGTAGAAGGATATTCAGGAAAAATATTGGTGGCACGGTCTAAAAAGGGACATAGCCACGTTCATCGCATGTTGTGACTCCTGTCAACGCATCAAAGCCGAGCACCAGAAATCGGCCGGACTTTTGCAGCCAAATAAAATACCCGAGTGGAAATGGGGCGAGATTGGGATGGATTTTATTGTTGGGCTACCTCGGTCACAACGACGAATAACGCCATTTGGGTCATCAACGATAGATGACTAAAGTAGCACACTTCATCCCGTGAAGACAACCCACACCACTCGAAGCTTGCTAGGCTCTATCTTTCCGTATCTCTGCTTACATGGAGTCCCAAAGAAAATAATCTCGGACGAGGCACTCAATTCGTCTCCGATTTTGGGATCACTTACAACAAGCTCGGGAACTCGACCGCATTCAATGACCGCATACCACCCCTGCATGATGGGCAAACCGAGCGAGTAAACCAGATTCTAGAAGATATGCTGAGAGCATGTGTCCTCACCTATGGGACCAGTTGGGAAGAGAGCTTACCATACGCAGAATTCGCATATAACAACAGTTATCAGGCCAGCCTTTAAATGGCACCATTTGAGGCTCTGTACGGGCGAAGATGTCGTACCCTGCTAAATTGGTCGGAAACCGGAGACAGCCATATCTTCGGACCAGACGTGCTCAAGGAGGCTGAAGATAAAGTCAAGGTGATTAGGGATCGACTCAAGACAGCCCAAAGTCGACAGAAGAGTTATTACAATCAAAAACATCGGGGAATCAGCTTTGAACCCGGTGAATTTGTGTACCTACGAGTATCCCCTATGAGAGGCCGGCATCGATTCAAGATTAAAGGGAAGCTAGCACCAAGATTCATGGGACCATTCTGCATAATGGCACGAAAAGGCACGGTAGCCTACCAGCTAGACTTACCCGAAGATTTATCCGACGTCCACGATGTGTTCCACGTCTCGCAATTGAGGAAGTGTGTGAGCAACCCAGAGAAACAAGTACCTCATGAAAACATTGACGTGCAGCCAGACCTCACATATCGAGAGCATCCAATAAAAATCTTGGAAGAGTCTGAAAGGAGAACCTGACAGAAAACGATCAAGTTCTTCAAAGTTCAGTGGAGCAACCACACCGAGAGTGAAGCCACTTGGGAAAGAGAGGATTTTCTTCGGACAGAGCACCCCCATTTATTTGAGGATTAGCTGGAATCTCGGGGACAAGATTTTTCCTAAGGGGGTAGGTGTTGTGACACTCCAAAAAATTTTGTTTTGGTTTTCAGCAAAAACCTTGTTGGTTTTGTAGGAGGTCATTTAAACCCTTCCACTAATCTCTTTCTCTCAAGAATTTTTCCTTTGACAAAAGATTTTACGTTGGCATCTCCTTCAACTTTGGTGTTTGGTTATTAAAAACCTTTCCTCTGATCCTCTCCCTCTCAATTTATTCTTTGTGGTTTATTTTTTCTTTTAACAAAGAAAACCCTAGGAGTTTTGGGACTTCTCTTATTTTGAATCCACCCATGGTTTTACCATGCCTCATGTGGTAAATCTTCCCAAAACCCCTCCTTCCCCTTTAGGACAATTCAAATATTCTGTTCCAACAAGTCCAACTCATTTTTGGATTTTATTTCATTAAATTCTTTTCCCAAAACAATTATGTCCATTATTTTGAGCCTAGGTGATTTGCAAAGCAAGTACCTAAATGCCTTTGAGTTTTGTTCTCAAACCAACTACTCTGGATAGTCCCTAGCACCCACAACCTAGAACCATCAAGATCCACTCTTCTTCTTTTCAAAATTTTCAAGTTTCAGCTTCTGCAAGTTTGGACCAGATTTGTCAAATTTGGTGAAATTCATATCTCCTCTGCTCCAAAAATTCCACCAAAATTCAGGCAACCTCCAGTTGCAATGAGAAGTCACTCTACCAAAAATCAGCTCAAGGAAAAATCCCCACATACCAAAATCATTCTGTCCAACACCTAGCATGCACTGTCACTTTGCACTTTCAGTAAATTCAGAAATTCAGAGTTTCAGTTTCTTCGTCAGGGTCGGGTCACTGTCAGCAGTCGCTGGCGCGCCGCGCCGAACCTCTCCTCCCTGGCCGGAACACCGCACGCCCCTTGGACGGATGCAGGCATCGATGGCGGCGAGCCTCGCCGGCGTTGGCGGTTTCTGTGGTGGCTGCGCCACCCGTGGCGGCCAGCGAGGGCCCGAGCCCGCTCGCCACGCCACCCATCGCCGCCCATTGTTCTCTGGCCCTCCGCGTGGCTCTTGCACGCCAGCGCACCCCCGTTGCACCGTCGCCGTGGCCGGCAAGCACAGGGCGCGCCCTCTGCCGCCGACGGGCCCGCGCCGCCCTGTTCCGTCGAACTCCCCCCAAAGCTCCTCGTCCAAACTCGTTTAGCGTCTAAATGGAGCCAGTAGACGTCCACGTTGATGCTCAACCGCTAAACCACCCCGACCAAGCCCTGCGCCGCCGTAACCTTCGCCGGAGAATTCCGTTCACGGCCACCCCCCCGGATCGCCTATAAAAAGGGGCCCCGAGCTCGCCCTCGAGCACGCAGCATCCCTACACCTCACCTACACTCCGCCAGGCTACTAGGAGGACTTCGAGGAGGTCTCCTCCCCCAACTCCGGCCGCCCCGTTCCGCCTCGGCCTGCACCTCGATTCACTCCGGTGAGGCCGTCCCCGGCGCCCTAACCTCGTCAGCACTCCCCTCGACCACCCAGTAGCCTAACCCCCACCTCAATTTGCTCTTCGCAGCACTCTCCGGCGAGATCCAACCCCTCCCGAATCGCCGTCCGCCGGAGCAAGGACCGCCGTCGACGTGGTACTCGCGGCGACCACCACGACCACCCACCGACGCGGAATGGCCCCCTGAGCACGGAGGTACCACCCGATCCTCCGGCCCCGCCGTGGATCGCCGCCGGCGACCACCGCAGCCCTCGGGCGCCGACGAGCTCCGCCCCCCCCCACCCCCCCCCTTTTAAATTTTTAAACCTGACGGGTGGGATCCGCCCGTCAGCCTCTCTGTCTTTATTTTGAAATGTTTTCTGAAAGCGTATTCTGATAACTACGCTTTCCAAACCGAATCGTTTTCTGAACTTTTCTGTTCTGCCCCCTGAGTATTTTCTGTTTCATTACAGAAAGGTCATTGGACCAAAACACTTATAACTTTTAAACAGAAAAGGATTTTAGAGTGATTCTTTTTCTGTCCTCTTTAAAATTTTGTCTAGTTTTTTATCAGGTTTATTTGAAAAATATTTGGAATATTGTTTGAGCACCCCTTGGTATTTACGTTAGTGCGTATATTTTTTTGTATACCGTAGATACCGAAGGAGGTGACGGGACCGCGAACTTCACCGAGCTAAGCCCCGACTACTCCGAACTAGGCAAGCATGTTTGAACTTTTGATACGATGAGTGTTTGGGCATGTTTGCATTAATTTAGTATCATGGCATGTTCATGAGCATCTCGATGAATGTTTTTCTCGTAAGAGTTGAGGCAAGTGAGTTTCGGGAAATCCATGAGTTGTTGGAAAGTTGTTGCATGGCCATGAGTTGGCTTGAGAATGGGTAAGATGGCAGTGTTGTAGCATGCCAGTCTTATGCCTGATCGTTGACCTAGTGTCAACATAAATCAGTCAAATTCCGTCCGTCTCCCCTTTCGTACTACCACATGTTTTCCGCAAGGGATACGGCTTAGTAAGTTGCAAACCACTTTCTGGTACACCCCAAATCGAGAGGCCAGGATGAGGGTTCCATGGCCCTGGATTAAAGCCTTTCATCCTGTCAGGGGGCATGGGTGTTTCCGGTTGGGACCGAGAGGGGGGCACCCCTTAGAGCGCGTGTATATAAATTTGATCCCATGCTATTCGAGATTGTGATCTCCCCGTCTCAAAGTTTTTCTTGAACGCTGTCTAGGGTGATTCCTGGCAACGTGAGGTAGGATGGGTGTGTACTGGTTAGCTGTGTTTTCTCTGAAATACTGTAAACGGAACTAGTCCTTCGTGACTACGGAAATCGGTTGGCTGTGGATATTTTAGTACAAAACTCTGCAGAGTCAAAAATCCTTGAATTCATTCTATTCATGTCCAAGTATTGTGTTCATCTTATCTTGTCAAATGTCAGTCCCGGAGACAGTAACTCCTGAGAACCACATGAATGTTAAAAGTTCCTTTCCTGTGGATGGACTAACCCACTTATTGTCTTTGGATGAATGTTTTTCGTGAGTACCATTTCTTGTAAGTTATAAATAATGAATTATAAGCCCTTTCTGCGATGTCGCTCAGACCTCCGACTGTGGCATTGTTGTTTACTTATTTATGATATAAGCCCTTTCTGCGATGTCACTCAGACGTCCGACTGCGGCATTGTTATTTACTTATTATTGATATAAGCCCTTTCAGTGATGTCGCTCCGACGTCCGACTGCGGCACGCATGTCTTTTCTTTTAGTATAAGCCCTTTTCGAGGTGTCGCTTAGACGCCCGACTGTGGCATGATTTACTTAATTTTTCACCCTTCGAGGTGTCGCTTCAGACACTCGATCGGTCTTTAGTTAATTGTCTTAGGGTTTTCGAGCGGACTACCACCGATTTCCTTTTTACTTACCTTACTATACTGACTTGATCGCGCATTGTTGACTTGTTCATGTCACATTCATGCATACATTTGTTATATCTTTTGTTCGAACTGTCTTGCGAGTACTTTCAAAGTACTCACCTGGCTTGTTGATTTGGCCAGATGCTGACGAAGCCGATCTCATGGATGAAGAGTTCGATAGCGAGTCCGACGCCTAGAGGAAACCCAGTCAGTCTCGTGCGACCCCTGGATTAGTCACTGTGATATATTCGCTTCCGCTACCCAAATTAATTCACCGAGCCTCACCTCGACGCTCGATGAGCCACCAGTGTAGGAGTCATATCACCCACTCCATTGTGTTATTCCACCACTTTACCCCGAGTCAGTAGTATGCCACCACTCCACTGTGTCATATCCGCCACTATGTATAATTACTGACGTGCTTGTAATAATTTGTTGAGCAAGATCAGCTCGACCCTGTAATATATTAATTGCTACTGGCTTATTGTATCAAGGTTTTGTCCACCAGTATGGAGGACTTTCCTCACACTGGAATTTATAGGTCGGTTTCTCAATAAATATTTTTATTGGAAAACCGGTCGTGACAGATAGTGGCGCACCTGTAGTGCGCCATTAATGGCCAAAACAGGTGCGCCACTAACAGGCCTTTTCCTAGTAGTGGCAGCAGCGATGCACAAACATGCAAGTCCATGGCATCAGGCTTGAGGAAGATCATTACGTCATCTGCGAACATCGAGACACGCTGCTTCATACCCGTTCTTGCAATGGGTGCAAGTGATCCACGCTCCACCGCGAGCTCAAACAAGCTTTGCAAAGGCTCCATTTTCAGTAGGAAGAGCATTGGCGAAACTGGGTCACCTTGTCGGGGTCCTTACCTGCAATATATCGGCATCCTGGCGGTGCCATTCACCATGATTCTTGTGCTTGAGTTTGCTAGTATGCCGCACACCCATGAAATCCACCCATGGAAGCTCAAAAGACCTGGCGATAGCATGTAATGCATCGATGGATCGTGATTGGAGATAAATACATAGGGTGGCCTGGCATAAAAAATTCCCAATGGTTAGTTACTGTAGTATTAGTGCTTCAGTTAAAACCTTGGTTAACAAACAATTTGGGCCCCCTCCGATGTTGGGGGCCCTGTTCAGTCGCTCCAGCTGCACATGCCAACATACGGCCCTGGGTTTGGACTTCACCAGGTGAGTATGTTTTTTTTAAATGTCCAGCAATTGCTGGCTATTTCATTGATTCATAGCAGGGAGAACATGATGAAGAAATAACATGGTGTGCAATGGTCATTGACCAAGGAGGAAAAATAGAGAAAATAAAAAAAGGAGAGGAGCCACTCATAATCTAAAAATTCTCACGGCGGATCCCCGAAAGGGGTCTCAATGCAGCTTGCTCCTGCAAGCCTCCAAAGTTCCAAAACACTTTGCAAATTTCTCACAATGTCCGGTGAGGATGCCACCTTGTTTTGGAACGTGCACTTGTTTCTCTCCTGCCAGATTTCCCAGCTACTGCAAGTAGCATTGTTTTGACTCCCTTTCGATCCCTTGGAGCCGCCCCGGTGATGATATCTCCGGCTATTGCCACTGGCTGTTTCTGGCTCTATTCGTTTTTGGGCGTGAAGGTGGAACAGCCATGCCAGTCGCTACTTGTTGCCAAACTCTCGGGGCCTTTGGGCACTCCTGATGATGTGCCTGCTTGTTTCCAGATTTACGTGGCATAGCCGATGAAATAGCCATTTGGCCAGCCCGTTTCAAGCCCGTCATTTGACCGACACGATTCTGCAGCAGCAGCCAGCCAAACATCTTCACCTTCCCCGGAGCCCACGCCTTCCAAATGATGCTTTCCAAAACTGAATTTTGCCGACCACGAAAATGCATCTTGTAAGCTGAACTTGCTGTGTATTCCCTTTTGCCTCCATGTTCCACGAATTTGGTCCCTCAACGCTCCATCTAAGTGGATGTTTGCCTCTCGATCCTTCGTGCAGCTGCAGGAATTCAGGCGATGTCGGCTGATATCACCGTGCTCAAGGTCATTGATCCATGCGTCATTTTGTAGGGCTTCTGAAACTGTCCTATTTTTGCGCTTGGAGTGTTTGAACAGGGCTGGGTAGCTTTGTGCAGGCGTCTTCGGGCCGACCCAAGTTGAGTGCCAGAAAGACGCCGTTGTACCATCTCCAATGGTGACCGTTGTTGCTGCAGCAAACAAGGCTCTGTCGATGTCATCACAAGGCAGTGGTGTGCCAACCCACGGTCTGTCCTGGTCCTTCCAGGCAATCCATAGCCATCTTAGCCGTAGTGCTCGACTGAAACTTTGCAGGTCCAGGATCCCCAGCCCTCCCTTTTCAGTTGGCGCACAAACTCTTGGCTAGTTTACCTTGCAGCTGGCCCCTGTTGCTTCCTCGTCCTTCTTCCATAGGAAACGCCTCCTACATTTGTCTATTTCTTTGAGCAGTTTTTTTGGCACCCGCAGCACTGAGAGGGCGAAGGTGGGCATGGCGCTGAGCATATTGCGCACCAGCACTCTTCTGCTGCTGAGGGGGAGAAGGCGGCCTTTCCAACCTGCTAACCTAGCTCTAATTCGATCGATGAGGAACTGCATATGTACTAGTCTAATCCGTGTCGTCACTACAGGCAGCCCTAAGTATCTTATTGGGAAATGAGCAACTGAACCTCCAAAACTCTCAAGGATCTCAGAGAGATTGATTTGTTCACATCGGATCGGTGTTGCTGTTGATTTTGTCGGGTTTTATATGCAACCCAGTGGCATTTCCGAAATCAGTCAGGATCTCCATGATGGTTTGCACTTCGTGTTGGTTCACTCTGCACGTACAGAATAGTTTGCAAGCGCGTATAATATACAATCTTGCTCCCATGATTTATACTGCAGCAAAACCCCGAGTTTTCTCTGTTATAGATGGTAGGTTCATTATAATCGCATTGTTGGAATTATTGCCTAGAAAATGAAATATATATGTGTCTTAGGATTTGGGATTAAAATCAAAAGCATGAGATACTTCATCTTGACTCCAATAACGCTTGCACGACACCATAGCCGTGGTCTTCAGCGCCAATCTTCCCGACGGACTCACGTCCCGACCACCACCATCGACCACCATACCCACGAGGAGAGGGACCTCATTGCCTGCCAGGACCAATCGGACTGGGCCCACCATCATCTACTCGGAGCAGAGCTCCGACCTGTCCCAGGCCCTAAATTGACACGCCCGAGCATGAGCTCCTGGTCCTGGCCATATCCTTTGCGCGAGAACCCCGCGCTGTCGGCCGGGACCCGGAAGAAGAGAGGTACCACTAGCACCCCGCCGCCAACCGCCTCCACCAAGCCGCAGTGACTTACCCGCCGAACTAGACCGGGGCAAGGGGAGATCCCTTCCGCGACCTAGCACTCCACCCATTAGAGCTGTGAGGAGAAACCAAGGCCATTCATATGCACGAACCACCTTGAGCAGCTCCCTTGCGTCGCGCCCACAACACCCGGCGATGGATACGGGCCACCACCACGCGCCCGCCGCGCACCCCCTCCGCCGACAACCATGGCCGCCTAGAGCAAGGCCGCGGCCTTGGGCCCATGCCTACCCGACCCGTGACGTTTCTATTCCTATTTTGGCAGTGGTAGCGTGTTTCTAACACGGACACATTTGTTTTTACCACTATAAATAAGACATTTGTTTTCACCGCTCAATCAATCAGAAAAAGAAGGAAAGACACGGCAACGGCATGCACACTGGCTGGAAATCTCCCGTTACGCTCCCAATTCAGAAAAAGGAAAGCACCGCCACCGACCCGATCCGGATCCAGCGCCAACCCAACCCACCACCTCACCTCTGCCCGCCGCCACTGCCTCTGCCCCGACTATAAATGTCCGTCCTTTGGCAAGCCCGCTCCTCCGCTCTTCGTCCGGTCCGCACCTCTCGCCTCCTTCCTTCATCTTCGCTTCGCTCGGGCCGCGCCCTTTGGCCGTACCTCCGCTTGGCGGTCTCCGTGTCGGCCTCCGATTCCAAATCCATCCGCCCTGCTCCCTCGCCGTCTGCGGGGCCGCGCCCCTCACGCGGCTCCCCGAGGACGGCCAAGAAGCGGGCGACCGGCAGGGGCACCAGCATCGTGTGCCAGCTGCACGCGCTCGTCGCCGCGTGGTGCGTCGAGGTGGAGGGCAGGGGGATGGTGGTGCCCGTCGCCGCCTGGTCCGGGTGGGAGTTCTTGCGGTCGCGCTCCTCCTCCGCCGCCGCTGTGTTCAAGACCGTCTTCTTCAGATCGACCCGCCCTTCTGAGTCAATGTGTAGAGCCTCTCCTCCTCTCGCATCTAGTGTGGCAATTATTCCTCGATTCCTGCCTCTCCTCCTCTGGCCTCGCTCGATTCGTCCGCTTAGATTAGAAGAATCACATCTGCTTTGTTTCATTTTGCTCGTCGTTAGTTCATCTATTTTGATTCAAAAAGCGCGTCCGATTTGATTGTTTTGCTCGTCCTCGCCGTTGTTGTCAGTTTAGAGTCGCTTCTGAATTGATGATTTTGCTTGTCCTCGCCGTCGTTGTCAGTTTAGAGTCGCGTGTGATTTGATTTTTGCTCGTCGTCACCGTCGCCCTGATGCTCTCGCTTCTCAGCGCCGTCTTGTCCGGGGGTCTTCGTCCCTGCGAATCTCGGAGGAAGCGAGCGAGCAGCCCGTCAGTTTGGGGCATCGTCTGCTTGAGAAACTTGTGCGTTCGCTTCTGTTATCTGCATGTGTTTCATGTTCGCATCGGGGCGACATTTGCAGGAACAATCGGTTCTGGTTTTGAAATTGGAGCAGTGTCAAATCGCTCCCTCTGTTCCATCACCTGCGATGTTCGTAGGTTGTTTTCAGATCTCAAACGCATGCGCCCTTGTGATAATCTGGTCGCCCTCTATCGATTCTTGTTCTACCGGCAGGCGTGTGTGCTCCCATCATAGATGCAGATAATCTTGTTCTTGCATGTTACGGTTGTTCTAATACTGTTCTTTTCAATTGTTTAGTGTTACATCATGCTCTGCTTATATTCCCATATGGCACGATTGACTGATTGATTGTTGTTTGTTGTTTGTTGTTTGATTGATTGCCTTGAGATGGATTGTTGCTTGTTGTTTGATGATTGATTGCCTTGAGATGGATTGTTGCTTGTTGTTTGATGATTGATTGCCTTGAGATGGATTGTTGCTTGTTGTTTGATGATTGATTTCCTTGAGATGGATTGTTGCTTGTTGTTTGATGATTGATTGCCTTGAGAAGGTACAAACCATGTAGGCTAATTGATTGTTGTTTGTTGCCTTGAGATGGTACATGTTTATATGGCACGATTGATTACTGTTTGTGTATGGTTATTAAGATTGATTACTGTTTGTTGATTGATTGATTGTTATTTGTTGATCGATTGCTGTTTGTTGATTGCTATCTAACTTTGGTGTTGGAAGTTCCTTAGGTAACAGATCTAGCACTATTCCTTTTTCTGAACTTTTTTGTGATTATTATGCCTTCACATTGCACTGCCACCAGATCCATATCGACATGCCCACGCTGTCTGATGAGGATAAAGATGTAAGGAGCTCCTCCCAGAATCTCTCATGCTCCTTTTATTAACTTGGTTACTAGATTTACATGTTAATTATTATTTTCATGAAACTGGAGCTCCTTGCTGTAACCCATTATATGACTTTATGAGCATGCACCACTTTCAGGTTATGAAAAAATGGGTAAAACAAGATTGATTTCCTCTCTCTTTCTTATACAAGGAATGCAGAAGATGTGCGGAAAGTAAGTAACTCGTTATGTCGATATTTAGAGTGTATTACCTCACAGTGCCATCTTTCCCAACAGATTAAATTTTTTATATTGATATTTTGTTGAATAGTATCACAAGTTTGTTTGCATTTCATACTGTGGAAAAATGTTCCTAATGCTGATAGTATTTTTCCTGTAATAGGCACTGGAGTTCCTCTCGAAATTAGGTGATCTTAGCCAAACTTTAATTTTTGCCAAAATTTAGAGTGTAGGGGTAATTCAAAGATATTCTTTGAACATTCCTGAGCAACTTTGATTTGTTACCTATTATCTCCTTATTCCTTGCAGGGCATGAACCATTTTGATGGGATCCTGTAAGAAGCAGATGCTATAATTCTGTCAAGAGGAAACCTTGGAATTGATCTTCCACCTGAAAAGGTTGGTTATCTTAACCTTCGCAATGCATTATCTCTTAATGTGTCGTCCTAGGTAGTGAAAAAATTAGAGAGAATCACCCCAACTCTTAACGGTCGTATCTAAATGATATTGCATTTAATTAGTTTATCAATCTTTTTTACATCTCAACATTGTGGCCAAGTTATGGAGAAAATTAAAGAATAAGAAAATAGGGAGTGCAGGAAAACGAGCTAAGAGCCATATCTATATGAACATATAGCTCCACTCTCATTCTTTCTTAATTATTATAGTGCCACATCAGCATTTTGACTATGATAACGTGCTAAGAGCCAAGCATTGTGAGTGCCCTTCGTAGTTGTGAAGGCATTTTCTTAGATTAAGATGTATTTTTCCCATTTGCATGAAGCTTATTGGTGATTTTATGTGCTTTAGTTAGATTTTCTCTTTTTAAAACAAAAATCAAGGGTCTCTATGGAGTACTGCTTTATTCTTTCTTTAGATGTTCTTATTTTGGAAGTCCGCTCTACACAAGTGCAACATGGCTGGAAAGTCTATTGCTTCCTCTGAAGTGCGTATTTTATTTCTTTTCATTTTCCAACCTTTTGATAGTGTTTACAGGGAACAATTCATGTCTTCCATTGATTGAATATCAGCCTGTGACAGTCTGAAATAGTTCACTACCTATTTGCTAGGTGCGGGCTGCTATCGAAGTTAAGGCTTCGGTCATCATTTGCTTCACCTCATCTGGACGGGCTCCAAGGTAGAAAGAGAAAGAAAGAGTTTTTCTTCTTATAGGTGCTTCACCTCATCTTGTAGTTTAATGGAAACTGATTCATATATTATGTCGTATCGAGTATCAGCAGGCTAATTGCCAAGTACAGGCCCGCCATGCCATTCCTCGTCTAAAAAAAATCAATTGAAGTGGAGCTTTAGAAGCACATTTGAAGTATGTGAACAGCCTTTTTCCTTGTAACCTTTTGAGTAGCTCCTTCTGTGTGTGCAATATCTAGGTAATAATGATTCAGAACTAGCATGTTGATCTTCAAACTTTGAAAGATAACTTTAGGCTATAGTTTTTGTTAATGACAAATCTAACACTGAACCTTGCACAATCGTGCAACTACAAAGGAACAATATATAAGTATTTGCCATGTAATGCTAGAAAATTCATTTAGCATTTAACTTTCATGGTTTTGCCTTGATACATCATCCTTCTTTTCTCTCAGCAAAATATTGATGATATGTATTGGTCCTTTATTTTTACTTGGTGCATAATTCCTACTACCTTCGTTTCAGTTTATAAGGGACACCTATATTTCTAGATCATTAGTTTGACCAACGAAATATGTATTATATGCTGAAGTATAACATTGAAATTCGTATTTGAAATAGGCCTGTCATGGTGTACCTTCTGTAGCACACCTCATATTTCATTGGCCAAATTGTTGATCTGAAAATAGCATGTGCCTAACAAACCGAAAGACTGGGAGTATGTTTTTCAAACGGAATCGCTAATGTACTAAAGAATTTACCCTGATGAGAAACAGGGTGGTGTTCAACTAGATTCACTAATTAACATGTATTACCATGTGTCTAATACATCCGTATCTAGACAAATCTAAGGCAAGTAATTCGGGATGGAGGGAGTACTATAGAATTTTGCCCAATAAGAAACAATACTGCTTATGTTGTACTAAGACTTGTCTCTGGTGTTTGGCAGTGTGCCACTGTTATAACTCATATTTGTTGCATTATCTTCCTCCAGGCAAGACAATCACTCATAGTTAGGCCTCTTTCCCATGCTTGTTGATCCACGTCACTCGGTGAGTTAACCTGCCTTTCATCTGTTGCCTACATTAACCATTCTTTGGTGGTTCTTTTCTTTTTTAGAATACATGACATAGTATGTATAATATGAAAAATAGGAACTACCTACAAATATCAACGCCCTTGTTCTGAACATAAAGGGAATAATGGCAATTGGCGTCAGTGCATATTCCCAATATGTGAAAAGTGGATGCTTTACATACACTAGGGCAGTGAATTAATTCTGCTTTTAGGCTTTTTATTTGCATCATGTTCTACTTACAAATGGAATAAACACTAGAGTTTACTTTTGAACTGTTGGCAAGTCATCATAAGCTTGGTTAACCAGTACATTATTTCGAACTTGACTGGTGGTAGGCTGGTTTGTTTATTCTGTATAATATAAACGCAAATGTGAGCTTATAAGCTGGTACTGATTAAGTTGGTACATTATTTTGAACTTGACTGGTGGTAGGCTGGTTTGTTTACTCTAAATAATATAAACGCAATACGTGAGCTTATAAGCTGGCGTGCACCAGTGAGGCTGATGTTTGGAGGTGTTTCATCTTGCATCCACCTTGAATTATTTGGTAGCTAGTATTCCTTGATTTGGACCCAATAAGTAAGAAGGTTGGTTTGCCTGGTGATTTGTACTGATATTGTTTCTCTGCCCCACAGGCTGAATCTACTAGCACTACAAATGAATTCAGTGTTGAGGGTTGCTCTAACCTTAGCCAGAATTTCTGTAAGAATGTTGCTCATGTTACATGCCTTCCTTTCTCTAGTAAGTAGAAAAAGAATACATGTAACATTTCTTTTATGTCCATATGCGTACGCTCATGCACTACAAAAAAAAGACACTTCCGTGACATTTTGCGCCGAACGAAACTTTTTTCTGTCATACATATGACACTTCTATGACGATAATTGTGAAAAAACCCGGTATCATCATAGATGTGGTGGGCTCCTACTTCTATGAAAAAAAACCATGACAGAAAATGGGCTTTTCATCCTGGGCGGGCCGGAGACGCAGCTGCATGACATTCGTTGGGCCGTCCATGATGGAAAAAACCATGGTAGAAGCAAGGGGGAGGAAAATTTCGGGGAGTTGCCGGTTACGATGGGAGGTCGGGGGCCGAGCGATGTGCATTTCTCTCGTACATGTACGCGCGTGTGTGCGAGGCGTTGGCTCTAACTGAACCCGAGCGAGGCGTTGGGCTCTAACTGAACCCGAGTGATTGCATTGCAGGCTACGCGTTACTGAACCCGATCGAGCGATCCCTTTGCTGCTGCTGCTAACTGAAGCCGATCGATGCTGCCTCTGGGATGAACAGTGAGCGTTGCGGGGGGATTTGGATGAACAGTGAGTGGTGGCGTTGGCCTCTGGATGAACAGGACCCCGTGGTGTGGAGGGCTGGATGAACAGTAGACGGTGGAGGGGTGGTTGAACAGGACCCCGTGGTGTGGAGGGCTGGATGAAAAGTAGACGGTGGAGGTGTGGTTGAACAGTAGTCGGTGGAGTAGTGCGCGGTGGAGGCTGGATGAACAGGAGCCCGTGGAGGCTGGAGGAGGTCGACGGTAGCCCGTGGAGGCTGGAGGAGGTCGATGGTGGAGATGAACAGTATCCCGTGGAGTCCCGTTTTGCGGTACGCCACACCCCTCCCGATGAACAGGACCCCCGTTTCGACCGTAGGAGGTCCGTTTAAATCCGTTTTTGATGCGCCACACCCTCCCGATCAACAGGACCCCCGTTTCGACCGTAGGAGGTCTGTTTCCTCCGTTTTGCGGTACGCCACACCCCTCCCGATCAACAGGACCCCTGTTTCGAACGTAGGAGGTCCGTTTCCTCCGTTTTGCGGTATGCCAGACCCCTCCCGATCAACAGGACCCCGTTTCGAACGTGGCCGGTCGAACACAAGGCCGTTTCCTCCGTTCTGCGGTACGCCAGGCCTCGTTTCCATCACATGTTCCGTCCAAGCTGGTTAGCTCCCACGCGTTCCGTTGCCTCCCGATGAACACGACGCATTCCGTTGCCTCCCCATGAACAAGATGCATTCCGTTGCCTCCCCATGAACATGACGACGACGTTGTTTCTCTGTTCCGACCCAGCCATGTACACGAGCCCTCGCCGTACGTATGCGCGAGTAGGCGTTCGAGACCCTGCCCGTATGTACGTACGTGGCCGTATTTCCTTTCTTGCACCCTGGCCGCTGTACGTACGTGTACATGCTACGTGCGCGCCTCTACAATGAACAGTATGTACGTACACGTTCGCGACCAGAATGACAACGCTACGTACGCTTCGACCAGGTGGGTCCCGACTGTCAGGCACTTCCTTGCGTGCAAAAATGTAGCTGGTGGGTCCCAGCAGTCAGAGGGGCGAATCGTTTTTTTTTGCCCGGACGCACTTCCTTTGTGTGCGAAGATGTAGCTGGTGGGTCCCAACAGTCAGGGGGGCGAATCATTTTTTTGCCCGGACGCACTTCCTTGTGTGCAAAGATGTAGCTGGTGGGTCCCAGCAGTCAGGGGGGCGAATCGTTTTTTGCCCGGACGCACTTCCTTGCGTGCGAAGATGTAGCTGGTGGGTCCCATCAGTCAGGGGGAAACGTTTTTTCGCAAAATACGGTGGCCCGTCCGGTGGGTCCCCGCTGTTAGGTGGAGGAATCATTATTTTGCGCTTAATAAGGAGGCACTTCCTTGCTGCGGCCATGGACCCACCTGTCAGCCTCTCCACGTACAGTCCACGTCCGATGGAAGTCGTTCCTTGACAACGTTGACCATGCCGTGCCGAGAGCACCACAGCGGTGGACGACGGTGAGGCCTAGGAAGGGGACGACTCGGAGCCAGGGAAGACGCAACAGTGGATGCCCACGCGAAGAGGAGTACGAGGGTTCACTGGTTCGGCTGCGGTGTGAGGCTGCTGTCGCCGCAGAATAACAGTGGGTGTGGGTGAGTAGAGGGATGGCCTGGCCAGCGGTGGGAGTAGTAGGGGGCGGTGAGGCCTCCGTGGCATCACAGCCGGCCACGGGAGCACGCGGCACGACCGGTGCTGGTTTCGGCGGCTGGCGCAAGAAGATCAGAGGTTGAAGAAGCACTAGGCCGTTGGATGAACATCGTCCGGTAACAGGAGCTAGAATCGTTCATATTGACTAAGTTGACAAAGCCGTCCATCCCCGTCAACTTGGTAGGCCCACAAGTCAGCCTCCCACTATGCTGGTTTCCAGCTGGCAGGGGGAGTATTCATTTTTTTGTGCAAAATAAGGAGGCACTTCCTTGCGTGCGAAGATAGCTGGTGGGTCCGACATGTCAACGGGGGGCACGTTTTTTTCGCGAAATACAGAGGCCCTTCCAGTGGGTCCCAGATGTTAGGTGGAGGAATAATTATTTTGCGCGTAATAAGGAGGCACTTCCTTGCTGCTGTTGTGGACCCAGCTGTCAGCCTCTCCACGTATAGTCCACGTCCGATGGAAGTCGTTCCTTGACCACGTTCACCACGTCGCGCCGAGAGCACCAGGGCGGTGGACGACGGCTGTAACATCCCAATTTTCAATTTGAATGTTTATAATAGATCATTCATATGTATCCATGATTTATGCATTTTTGCCTCATTTGTTTTATTTGATTTTTGATCCAAGGAACTTTGAGCAACTCAAGGACCAAAAGAGAGAGTTGGAAGTTTCCCAAGAAAACGAATTTTGAATTTTTTTTCGAAGTTGGGAAATTGGATCAAATTTGGTTTCACCAAAAAAATTCATTTTCATTATTTCAAAAAAATAAAGAGAGAAGATAAAAGGACTTCTTCAAAAACAGAAAAGAAATATTAGAAATTGAATTTGGAATCAAAATATATTTGTTGGGTTTTATTTGCAATTTATTTTATTAGTTTAGCAAAAATGGTTATTTTTGAAAACTTGAATTTTAGGCCGGATAAATGTTCACAAGGTCATATGTAAGACCATATAATTATGTGAAAATTTCTTGGAATTCTTAGACTTATTTTCATTTGTCTTTTGGTCCTTTGATTCTGCTATTGAAAACGATTTAAGAAACAACAGCCGGCCCAGCTAGCGCCAGCCAAGCCCAGCCAGCGAGGCCAGCGAACCGAGCGAGGCTCCAGCGCTCGCTCAGCGCCCATCCCCACGTGATAGAAAAAAGAAGAAGAACGAGGCCAGCGCCCCATGCTGGTTGCTCGCTCTTCCTCTTCCTCGTTGACTCTCTCTCTCTCCCCTGACGCTTGGACCCCACCCCACCTCTTCTTCTTCCTCCGGTGAACGGACAACAGAAACGTACGCGTACCTCCCGATGTCGCTTGGTTTCCAATTCTTGGAAATCAATTCTCCAGCTCACTTCACGTCCAAGGAAGATGTCCTATAAATAGCCACGACTCTCCTCGACCGATTCAGTCGAAAATCTCTCGCCAAAACTACCTCTAGACGACGCACTCGTCATTCCAATCTTGCCTCAGAAGCTGTAGTTCATAGCAAGTTTCCGACGCCGGTGAGCCATCCCGAGCCTTATCCTTTTGTGTTCCGACTTCTCTCGATCTCCACAATCTTTTTGACAAGGTCTTGTGATCCCTTTACTTCTACAGAGGCCTTCCCGACCACGTTGTCTTCACAAGAGCACCCGGAGCACCAAGCTTCGCCGCTTCGTTTCGTCGCCATTCGTCGTCCCCGATCATCACCGTCTACACCACCGGACGAGCCACTCTCCACCGCATCTCCTAGACACCTCCGCTGCCGCCCACGATCGCCGGAGCCGTCGCCACCACCACCCCACCGCCACCCTAGTGTACGTACGTTTCTCTATAGGGTTAAGTTCGTTTCAGTCTAAAAAAATGTTTTCGTTACGGATCGGCCACCCTCTTCAAATATAGCAGCAAACACGAGCCCAACCAACCAGAGCCGCCGCCGCCGCACTCCGGCGAACGGATCTCCTCTCTCCGGTGAGCCCTCTCCCTTCGATCTGCTCGATCTAACAGGTTGCTCTCTCTGATCTGAAAAAAACGAAGGGGTATCTTCCTATAGCAGCGCGCCACGTGGCAGCTCATATTGAATCCCGTAATTGATTTCCAGAAAAAATGCCCAATCTTCAGAAATTCATATCTTTTAATCTATAGATCCAAATTAGGTGATTCTTATTCCTACTAGTTCATAAAAATCCCCTCTATCCAGATAACCAAACAAAAAATATTTTCAATTTTTTAAAAAAATTTGAATTCAAACAGATCTGAATTCAAACTTTGTTAGGCCGTAACTCGAGTTTCGGAACTCCGTTTTAGGTGATTCTTTTAGCAGATCGAAGCCCGTAACGTGTACTTTCTGTTAGACCCAAACATACATATTTTTGCTACTGTAAAAATTACGTTCTGTACAGAAACTTTATTTAGATGTTTTGGAGTTTTTCAAAGTCTTTCATTTGTTTTCTTTTGAACCTTTGCTTGTATGCTTATGTATGTTATTGCTTGTTTCCGTTAGATCACCCGGAGTGCGAAGCTTGCTACTACGAGTCTTTAGAGTTCAACGATCGTCAGCAAGGCAAGTTCACATTTTGATCATAATTTTTTAATACCCAGTTTTTACTATGCATTAGTTTAACCCTCAAAGATTGCACGAATAGGATTGGAACATGTGGTTATGCTATGTAGTTCATGTGGTAGGAACCTATGACCTTAAATCACCCCGGGAATATTCGATATATCATATATTGCTTAGCCATGCTCGTAGACGGGGATTGGTATGTGTGATCCATGCAAGTTGCGAGAGTTAATAATTTTCGGATAACCTAAGGTGGCAACTTTAATACACATCTGGGTGGATTGTTTGGGGCACCTGGAGAAACAAGTGCTTGCCCAAGGGGAATCCCAGAGTACCCATGATTACCCTAGGTCCGCCACCCAGGCTCAAAGGGATCATAAGATATTTCATGCCTAGAAACTTCCATGTGCAGCCACAAGCCATTATGGGCTCCGGCATAGTTGAGTAAGTTGTGTGGCCTCTTTCCGTGGTAGAGTAGTTGATGTAGGGGAAAGTAGGTGTACCGGTCTACCCAGGGTTAAGGGCAAACGCTTCTGAAAGGCTATGTCTCGATCTTTCGATCATGGAGGTGGTCGAGTCTTGTGGGGAAAAGTGTGCAAACCTCTGCAGAGTGTACAAACTAATCATGATTAGCCGTGTCCCCGGTTATGGACAACTTGAGTATCTAGAAGTGAATTATTGGTTGATCTCATCACTCTATTTAATGAAATTATTGGGTTACTAATAACTTGGGAATTTTTGGGTTTGAGTTGGAGGAACCTTCTCAATAATGGCATTTTAATTTAGTACTAAAAAAATTATTCCATTGTTGTAGGGTAAAATTAGCTTTATGCAAAATAAAACTTAGAGCCTCCACCAGCTAAATTTGCATATAGAGATAGTCTTTTTAATATTATTATTCTATGGTGTGAAAATTTCCAGCATATTCCATGTGCTGACCTACACGGCTGTAACGTCTCATGTCGCAGACTTTTCCGACGAGGATTAAAGGTGCGATAGGTCGTTGTTCTGCACTCAGTTTGCCATGGAGTTGGATGGACACATTTACCTTCGATGCTTCCGCGGCTATTTTATTTTAGATGGTCTTTGGCCATATTATTGTAATAAATACTCTTTTGAGGATCTCGATGTAATAAAGTGTGTGATTGAACTCTGTTATAATTCCTCGAGTACCGTGTGGGTCAGCATACCGATCCAGGGATGACACTTAAGCACAGAGACTTTGATCCATTTGCGTCGGGTTGCTACAAGATGGTATCAGAGCAAACGCTGACTGTTGGACGCGACCACTAGGAAATGGAAAGCCATAGGAAGAAAACTCTATTTTACGACTTCCTTCAATATCCGTTGGTCTATACTCTTCTCTATTCATTTCTATATCTCTCCACTTCAATAAAATAGTTGTTGAAGCCCATCACCAAGTTGCTCAGCCCGATGAGACCATGACCTATGGAGACATCATTAACGAAGAAGAAGAAGAAGCTAGAGTTGACTTTGATTTGAGATGATTTAGTTCAGACCACCACTATCAAGTTGAGTCCAACGAATGATTGCGGTAGTATGAAGAGATCATATCTCTTGTGGATATGACCTTACCTGTAGGATTTTGCTTGTGTGGTGTGATCTGTGTGAATTGCTTGATTTGAAATTTTCTTGCTACCATAAACATATGGGTAGTGATTTCTCTCTTTAGGCCCTTACTCTATTCTAATTTCTCATCCACTCTAAACCATACTGGATGCCCGCAAATGATCTGGAGGAAATTAAGAAGCATATTAAGGAATTATTTGAGAATGGTTGTAGATTATCGTACGCTAAACAAGGTGATGATTAAGAACAAGTATCCTCTGCCGATGATCAATGATTTGTTTGACTAGCTACAAGGAGCAAAACTTTTCTCAAAGATCGATCTTCGATCAGGATATCACCAGCTGAAGATTCGAGAACAGGATATACCCAAGACAGCTTTTACCACGAGATCTGGGCTTTATGAGTACACGGTCATGTCTTTTGGTTTGCCTAACGCCCCTGCCTATTTTATGAGTATGATGAATAAGGAATTCATGGAGTTCTTGGATAAGTTTGTTGTGGTATTCATTGATGACATATTGATTTACTCGAAGAATGAAGAAGAACACAAGGAACATTTGCGCTTGGTCCTTGAGAAACTCAGGGAACATCAGTTATACGCAAAGTTCAGCAAGTGCGAATTCTGGTTGAAGGAAGTCGGATTTCTTGGACATGTCATATCAGGAGAAGGAATAGCAGTAGACCCCTCCAAGGTTGAAACCGTCACCGAATGGAAGGCACCCACCTCAGTCGGAGAGATTCACAGTTTTCTTGGACTCGCGGTATATTATCGGAGGTTTATTGAGAATTTCTCCAAGATCGCGAAGCCCATGACAGATTTATTGAAGGAAGACAGTAAGTTTGTTTGGACCGACGAATGTGAGGCCAGTTTTCAGGAGCTGAAGAAACGTTTGGTCACAACCCCAGTGCTAATTCTTCCGAATATACACAAGGATTTCCAAGTATATTGCGACGCTTCTCGTCAGGTTCTTGGAGGTGTTCTTATGCAAGAAGGAAGAGTTGTTTCATATGCCTCACGTCAGCTTCGACCTCATGAGCGGAATTATGCCACACATGATTTGGAGTTAGCAGCCGTAGTGCATGCACTCAAGACCTGGAGACATTTTATTATTGGAAATAGGTGTGATGTTTACACGGATCACAAGAGTTTGAAATATATCTTCACGCATAAGGAGTTGAATCTCAGGCATAGAAGATGGTTGGAGCTCATAAAGGATTATGATATGAAATTGCACTCTCACCTAGGAAAGGCCAATGTTGTGGCAGATGCATTGAGCCGCAAGAGCTACGTCAATACCCTCACAGCAGGAGGATTACCTCAGGAGTTAATTGATGATCTCAGAGATCTTCGATTGGAGATAGTACCACGAGGTTTTGTTGCCGCAATGAAAATTCAATCCACTTTGTTGGGAAAGATCCGAGAAGCCCAGAAGATAGACAAAGGTATTGTGGAGATAAAGGGAAGGATGAACCAAGGAAAGGCAGAAGGATTTCGTGAGGATGAACATGGAACCTTATGATTTGAGAAGCGCATTTATGTACCCAATAACCCAGAGATCAGGAAGTTGATTCTTCAGGAGGCTCATGATTCGCCTTACTCGATACACCCGGGCAACACCAAGATGTATTTGGACTTGAAAGAAAGTTTCTGGTGGACAGGTATGAAGAAGGATATTGCCGAGTATGTTGCAGTATGTGACGTATGTCGAGGGTTAAGCGAGCACGAAACCAGCAGGATTACTTCAGCCTTTGCCGATACCAGATTGGAAGTGGGACAAGCTTGGCATGGACTTCATTACAGGATTACCCAGGACCCGATCAGGCTATGATTCTATTTGGGTAGTGGTTGATCGCTTGACTAAGGTAGCTCACTTCATCCCCGTGAAAACCACATATACAAGTGCTAAGTTAGCCAAGATATACATGACCAGGATTGTATGTCTGCATGGAGTTCCGAGGACCATCGTATCAGATAGAGGAACACAATTTACCTCAAAGTTTTGGAATCAGTTACACGAAAGTTTGGGTACCAGGCTAGAGTTCAGTACAACCTTTCATCCGCAGACAGATAGGCAGACCGAGAGAGTCAACCAGATTCTGGAGGACATGTTGAGAGCTTGTGCACTAGATTATGGATCTAGTTGGGATGATAATTTGCCTTATGCAGAGTTCTCATATAATAACAGCTATCAAGCTAGTTTGAAAATGGCCCCTTTCGAAGCTTTGTACGGAAGGAGGTGCAGGACACCATTGATGTGGGATGAAGTTGGAGACCGTAAATTATTCGGACCAGATTTAATCAGAGGTTCAGAGGAGAAAATCAAGCTGATCCGCCACAGACTCAAGATAGCCCAATCCAGACAGAAGAGTTATGCCGATACTAAATGCAAGGAGGTAACCTATGAAGTTGGAGATAGAGCATATCTTCGTGTGTCGCCACTTCGAGGAGTTAAACGATTCAGAGTCAAAGGAAAGTTAGCACCACGGTTTGTGGGGCCGTACAGAGTTTTAGAATGCATGGGTGAAGTTGCTCAGAAGTTGGAATTACCCGAAGCCTTGTCAGGAGTTCATGATGTGTTTCACGTTTCCCAGTTGAAGAAGTACCATGCGGAGGTGGCCGATATTCCTTGAGAGATACAGTTCCACTTGAGGCCATACAGTTGGATAGTTATCTGACCTATGAGGAGAAGCCGTCAAGATTCTTGAAACTACAAGCAGGGTTACCCGCAGCAAGGTCATCAAGTTCTGCATGGTTCAATGGGGTCATCATACCGAAGAATAAGCCACTTGGGAACGAGAAGATGATCTCCGACAGGACCACCCACACCTTTTTGCCAGCCAACCCGAATCTCGAGGGCGAGATTCATCTTAAGGGGGGTTAGGTTTGTAACATCCCAATTTTCAATTTGGATGTTTATAATAGATCATTCATATGCATCCATGATTTATGCATTTTTGCCCCATTTGTTTTATTTGATTTTTGATCCAAGGAACTTTGAGCAACTCAAGGACCAAAAGAGAGAGTTGGAAGTTTATCAAGAAAACCAATTTGAATTTTTTTCGAAGTTGGGAAATTGGATCAAATTTGGTTTCACCAAAAAAATCCATTTCCATTATTTCAAACAAAATAAAGTGAGAAGATAAAAGGACTTCTTCAAAAACGGAAAAGAAATATTGGAAATTGAATTTGGAATCAAAATATATTTGTTGGATTTTATTTGCAATTTATTTTATTAGTTTAGCAAAAATGTTTATTTTTAAAAACTTGCATTTTAGGCCGGATAAATGTTCACAAGGTCATATATAAGACCATATAATTATGTGAAATTTTCTCAGAATTCTTAGACTTATTTTCATTTGTCTTTTGGTGCTTTCATGCTGCTGTAAAAAAACGATTTAAAAAAAACAGCCGGCCCAGCTAGCACCAGCCAAGCCCAGCCAGAGAGGCCAGCGAACCGAGTGAGGCTCCAGCGCTCGCTCAGCGCCCAGCCCCACGTGATAGAAAAAAAAGAAGAACGAGGCCAGCGCCCCAGGCAGGTTTCCCTCGCACGCTCGCTCTTCCTCTTCCTCGTTGACTCTCTCTCTCCGCTGACGCTTGGACCCCACCCCACGTCTTCTTCTTCCTCCCATGAACGGACAACAGAAACGTACGCGTACCTCCCGGTGTCGCTTGGTTTCCAATTCCTGGAAATCAATTCACCAGCTCACTTCACATCCAAGGAAGATGTCCTATAAATAGCCACGACTTTCCTCGACCGATTCAGTCAAAAATCTCTCGCCAAAACTACCTCTAGACAACGCACTCGTCATTCCAATCTCGCCTCAGAAGCTGTAGTTCATCGCAAGTTTCCGACGCCGGTGAGCCATCCCGAGCCTTATCCTTTTGTGTTCCGACTTCTCTCGATCTCCACAATCTTTTTGACAAGGTATTGTGATCCCTTTACTTCTACAGAGGCCATCCCGACCATGTTGTCTTCACCAGAGCACCTGGAGCACCAAGCTTCGCCGCTTCGTTTCGTCGCCGTTCGTCGTCCCCGATCATCACCGTCTACACCACCGGACGAGCCACTCTCCATTGCATCTCCTAGACACCTCCACTACCGCCCACGATCGCCGGAGCCGTCACCACCACCACGCCACAGCCGCCCCAGTGTACGTATGTTTCTCTGTAGGTTTCAGTTTGTTTTAGTCTAAAAAAACATTTTCGTTACGGATCGGCCGCCCTCTTCAAATATAGCAGCAAACACCAGCCCAACAAACCGAGCCGCCGCCGCCGCACTCCGGCGAACGGATCTCCTCTCTCCGGCGAGCCCTCTCCCTTCGATCTACTCGATCCAACATGTTGCTCTCTCTGATCTGAAAAAAACGAAGGGGTATCTTGAAGGAAATATGACCTAGAGGCAATAATAAAGTTATTATTTATTTCCTCGTATCATGATAAATGTTTATTATTCATGCTAGAATTGTATTAACCGGAAACATGATACATGTGTGAATACATAGACAAACATATAGTCACTAGTATGCCTCTACTTGACTAGCTCATTAATCAAAGATGGTTATGTTTCCTAACCATAGACATGAGTTGTTATTTGATTAATGGGATCATATCATTAGGAGAATGATGTGATTGACATGACCCATTCCGTTAGCCTAGCACTTGATCGTTTAGTATATTGCTATTGCTTTCTTCATGACTTATACATGTTCCGTAACTATGAGATTATGCAACTCCGTTTACGGAGGAACACTTTGGTGCTACCAAACATTACAACGTAATGGGTGATTATAAAGGAGTACTACAGGTGTCTCCAAAGGTACATGTTGGGTTGGCGTATTTGAGATTAGGTTTTGTCACTCCGATTGTCGGAGAGGTATCTCTTGGCCTTCTCGGTAATACACATCACATAAGCCTTGCAAGCATTGCAACTAATAAGTTAGTTGCGAGATGATGTATTACGGAACGAGTAAAGAGACTTGCCGGTAACGAGATTGAACTTGGTATTGGATACCGACGATCGAATCTCGGGCAAGTAACATACCGATGACAAAGGGAACAACGTATGTCGTTATGCGGTTTGACCGATAAAGATCTTCGTAGAATATGTAGGAACCAATATGGGCATCCAGGTTCCGCTATTGGTTATTGACCGAGAATAGTTCTAGGTCATGTCTACATAGTTCTCGAACCCGTAGGGTCCGCACGCTTAATGTTACGATGACAGTTTTATTATGAGGATACAAGTTTTGATGTACCGAAGTTTGTTCGGAGTCCCGGATGTGATCACGGACATGACGAGGAGTCCTGAAATGGTCGAGACATAAAGATTGATATATTGGAAGCCTATATTTGGATATCGGAATGGTTCTGGGTGAAATCGGGATTTTACCGGAACACCGGGGGGTTACCGGAACCCTCCCCGGGGATAATGGGCCTTAGTGGGCCATGAGGGAGAAGAGGAGGGCCGGCCAGGGCAGGCCGCGCGCCCCCTCCCCCCCTAGTCCGAATAGGACAAGTAGAGGGGGCAGCGTCCCCCTTCCTCTTTCCCCTCCCCCCTTTCCTTCTCCAACAAGGCAAGAAGGGGGGAGTCCTACTCCCGGTGGGAGTAGGACTCCTCCAGGCGCACCCCTTGGGGGCCGGCCGCACCTCCCCCTCCCTCCTTTATATACGGGGCAGGGGCACCCCGAACACACAAGTTGATCTACGGATCGTTCCTTAGCCGTGTGCGGTGCCCCCTCCACCATATTCCACCTCGATCATATCATCGCGGAGTTTAGGCGAAGCCCTCGCGATGAAACATCATCATCGTCACCACGCCGTCGTCTTGACGGAACTCATCCCCGACGCTTTGCTGGATCGGGCCGGGGTTCGCCATCGAGCTGAGCGTGTGCTGAACTCGGAGGTGCCGTGCGTTCGGTACTTGGATCGGTCGGATCGTGAAGACGTCGACTACATCAACAGCGTTGTCATAACGCTTCGCTTACGGTCTCACGAGTGCGTGGACAATACTCTCCCTTCTTGTTGCTATGCCATCACCATGATCTTGCGTGTGCGTAGGAAATTTTTTGAAATTACTACGTTCCCCAACAGTGGTATCACAGCCTGGTTTTATGCGTTGATGTTATATGCACGAGTAGAACACAAGTGAGTTGTGGGTGATACAAGTCATACTGCTTACCAGCATGTCATACTTTGGTTCGGCGGTATGGTGAGATGAAGCGGCCCGGACCGACATCACGCGTACGCTTACGCGAGACTGGTTTAACCGCCGCGAGCACTCGTTGCTTAAAGGTGACTGGCGGGTGTCTGTCTCTCTCACTTTAGTTGAACCGAGTGTGGCTACGCCCGGTCCTTGCGAAGGTTAAAACAACACCAACTTGACAAACTATCGTTGTGATTTTGATGCGTAGGTAAGAACGGTTCTTGCTCAGCCCGTAGCAGCCACGTAAAACTTGCAACAACAAAGTAGAGGACGTCTAACTTGTTTTTGCAGGGCATGTTGTGATGTGATATGGTCAAGACGTGATGCTATATTTTATTGTATGAGATGATCATGTTTTGTAACCGAGTTATAGGCAACTGGTAGGAGCCATATGGTTGTCGCTTTATTGTATGAAATGCAAACGCCATGTAATTGCTTTACTTTATCACTAAGCGGTAGCGATAGTCGAGAAGCAATAGTTGGCGAGGCGACAACGATGCTACGATGGAGATCAAGGTGTCGCGCGGTGACGATGGTGATCACAACGGTGCTTGAGATGGAATCACAAGCACAAGATGATGATGGCCATATCATATCACTTATATTGATTGCATGTGATGTTTATCCTTTATGCATCTTATCTTGCTTTGATTGACGGTAGCATTTTAAGATGATCTCTCACTAAAATTATCAAGACGTGTTCTCCTGAGTATGCACCGTTGCCAAAGTTTGTCGTGCCCAGACACCACCGATGATCGGGTGTGATAAGCTCTCGTCCATCTACAACGGGTGCAAGCCAGTTTTGCACACGCAGAATACTCAGTTAAACTTGACGAGCCTAGCATATGCAGATATGGCCTCGGAACACGGAGACCGAAGGTCGAGCGTGAATCATATAGTAGATATGATCAACATAGTGATATTCACCATTGAAAACTACTCCATCTCACGTGATGATCGGTTATGGTTTAGTTGATTTGGATCACGTGATCACTTAGATGACTAGAGATGTCTGTCTAAGTGGGAGTTCTTGAGTAATATGATTAACTGAACTTAAATTTATCATGAACTTAGTACCGATAGTATTTTGATTATCTATGTTTGTAGATAGATGGCTCGTCTTTGTTGTTCCGTTGAATTTTAATGCGTTCCTTGAGAAAGCAAAGTTGAAAGATGATGGTAGCAGTTACGGACTGGGTCCGTAACTTGAGGATTATCCTCATTGCTGCACGAAGAATTACGCCCTGGAAGCACCGCTGGGTGCCGAGCCTGCTGCAGAGAGCAAAGCCGAAGTTGTGAACGTCTGGCAGAGCAAAGCTGATGACTACTCTATAGTTCAGTGTGCCATGCTTTACGGCTTAGAACCGTGTCTTCAACGACGTTTTGAACGTCATGGAGCATATGAGATGTTCCAAGAGTTGAAGTTAATATTTCAAGCAAATGCCCGGATTGAGAGATATGAAGTCTCCAATAAGTTCTATAGCTGCAAGATGGAGGAGAATAGTTCTATCAGTGAGCATATACTCAAAATGTCTGGGTATAATAATCACTTGATTCAACTGGGAGTTAATATTCCGGATGATAGTGTCATTGACAGAATTTGGAATTCTCCAATCACTGCCACCAAGCTATAAGAGCTTCGTGATGAACTATAATATGCAAGGGATGAACAAAACAATTCCCGAGCTCTTCGCAATGCTAAAAGCTGCGGAGGTAGAAATCAAGAAGGAGCATCAAGTGTTGATGGTCAACAAGAGCACTAGTTTCAAGAAAAAGGGCAAAGGGAAGAAGAAGGGAACTTCAAAAGAACAGCAAGAAAGTTGCTGCTCAAGAGAAGAAACCCAAGTCTGGACTTAAGCCTGAAACCGAGTGTTTCTACCGCAAGCAAACTGGTCACTTTGGGCGGAACTACCCCAAGTATTTGGCGGATAAGAAGGATGGCAAGGTGAACAAAGGTATATGTGATATACATGTTATTGATGTGTACCTTACTAGAGCTCGTAGTAGCACCTGGGTATTTGATCTTGGTTCGTTGCTAATATTTGCAACTCAAAACAGGGACTACGGAATAAGCGAGCACGGCAAAGGACGAGGTGACGATGCGCGTGGGAAGCGGTTCCAAAGTCGATGTGATCGCGGTCGGCACGCTACCTCTACATCTACCTTGGGATTAGTTTTAGACCTAAATAATTGTTATTTGGTGCCAGCGTTGAGCATGGACATTATATCTGGATCTTGTTTGATGCGAGACGGTTATTCATTTAAATCAGAGAATAATGGTTGTTCTATTTATATGAGTAATATCTTTTATGGTCGCACCCTTGAAGAGTGGTCTATTTTTATTAAATCTCGATAGTAGTAATACACATATTCATAATGTCGAAGCCAAAAGATGCAGAGTTAATAATGATAGTGCAACTTATTTGTGGCACTTGCCGTTTAGGTCATATCGGTGTAAAGCGCATGAAGAAACTCCATCTTGATGGACTTTTGGAATCACTTGATTATGAATCACTTGGTACTTGCGAACCGTGCCTCATAGGCAAGATGACTAAAACACCGTTCTCGGTTCTATGGAGAGAGCAACAGATTTGTTGGAAATCATACATACAGATGTATGTGGTCCGATGAATGTTGAAGCTCGTGGCGGATATCGTTATTTTCTCACCTTCACAGATGATTTAAGCAGATATGGGTATATCTTCTTAATGAAGCATAAATCTGAAACATTTGAAAAGTTCAAAGAATTTCAGAGTGAAGTTGAAAATCTTCGTAACAAGAAAATAAAATTTCTACGATCTGATCGTGGAGGAGAATATTTGAGTTACGAGTTTGGTCTACATTTAAAAAATTGCGGAATAGTTTTGCAACTAACGCCACCGAACACCACAGCGTAATGGTGTGTCCGAGCGTCGTGTCGTACTTTACTAGATATGGTGCGGTCTATGATGTCTCTTACCGATTTCCGCTATCGTTTTGGGGTTATGCTTTAGAGGCGGCCGCATTCACATTAAATAGGGCACCATCAAAATCCGTTGAGGCGACTCCTTATGAACTATGGTTTGGCAAGAAACCAAAGTTGTCGCTTCTGAAAGTTTGGGGCTGCGATGCTTATGTGAAAAACTTCAACCTGATAAGCTTGAACCCAAATCGGAAAATGTGTATTCATAGGATACCCAAAGGAAACAGTTGGGTACACCTTCTATCACATATCCGAAGGCAAGACATTCGTTGCTAAGAATGGATCCTTTCTAGAGAAGGAGTTTCTCTCGAAAGAAGTGAGTGGGAGAAAAGTAGAACTTGATGAGGTAACAGTACCAGCCCCTTATTGGAAAATGGTTCATCACAAAATCGGTTCTGTGACACCTACACCAATTAGTGAGGAAGTTAATGATGATGATCATGAAAATTCAGATCAAGTTTCTCTTGAACTCGTGGTCAACTAGAGTAAGATCCGCACAGAGTGGTACCGTAATCCTATTCGGAAGTCATGTTACTTGACCATGGTGAACCTACAAACTATGAAGAAGCGATGGTGAGCCCAGATTCGCAAAATGGCTGGAGGCCATGAAATCTGAGATGGGATCCATGTATGAAAACAAAGTATGGACTTTGGTTGACTTGCCCGATGATCGGCAAGCCATTGAGAATAAATGGATCTTTAAGAAGAAGACTGACGCTGATGGTAATGTAACTGTCTATAAAGCTCGACTTGTTGCGAAAGGTTTTCGACAAGTTCAAGGGGTTGACTACGATGAGACTTTCTCACCCGTAGAGATGCTAAAGTCTGTCCGAATCATGTTAGCAATTGCTGCATTTTATGATTATGAAATTTGGCAAATGGATGTCAAAACTGCATTCTTGAATGGATTTCTAGAAGAAGAGTTGTATATGATGCAACCAGAAGGTTTTGTTGATCCAAAAGGTGCTAACAAAGTGTGCAAGCTCCAGCGATCAATTTATGGTGCAGTGCAAGCTTCTCGGAGTTGGAATAAGCGCTTTGATAGTGTGATCAAAGCATATGGTTTTATCTGAGACTTTTGGAGAAGCTTGTATTTACAAGAAAGTGAGCGGGAGCTCTGTAGCATTCGATATTATATGTGGATGACATATTATTAATTGGAAATGATATAGAATTTCTGGATAGCATAAAAGGATACTTGAATAAAAGTTTTTCAATGAAAGACCTCGGTGAAGCTGCTTACATATTGGGCATCAAGATCTATAGAGATAGATCAAGGCGCTTAATTGGACTTTCACAAAGCACATACCTTGATAAAGTTTTGAAAAAGTTCAAAATGGATCAGGCAAAGAAAGGTTTTTACCTGTATTACAAGGTGTGAAATTGAGTCGACTCAATGCCCGACCACAGCAGAAGATAGAGAGAAAATGAAAGAAGTTCCTATGCTTCAGCCATAGGCTCTATCATGTATGCAATGCTGTGTACCAGACTGACGTATGCTTAGCAATAAGCTTGGCAGGAAGGTACCAAAGTAATCCAGAGTGGATCATCGACAGCGGTCAAGAACATCCTGAAATACCGAAAAGGACTAAGGATATGTTTCTCGATATGGAGGTGACAAAGAGCTAGTCGTAAATGGTTACGTCGATGCAAGCTTTGACACTGATCCGGACGATTCTAAATCGCAAACCGGATACATGTTTTTATTAAACGGTGGAGCTGTCAGTTGGTGCAGTTCTAAACAAAGCGTCGTGGCGGGATCTACATGTGAAGCGGAGTACATAGCTGCTTCGGAAGCAGCAAATGAAGGAGTCTGGATGAAAGAGTTCATTTCCGATCTAGGTGTCATACCTAGTGCATCGGGACCAATGAAGATCTTCTGTGACAATACTGGTGCAATTGCCTTGGCAAAGGAATCCGGATTTCACAAGAGGACCAAGCATATCAAGAGACGCTTCAATTCCATCCGGGACCAAGTCCAGGTGGGAGACATAGAGATTTACAAGATACATACGGATCTGAATATTGCAGACCCGTTGACTAAGCCTCTTCCACGAGCAAAACTTGATCAGCACCAAGACTCCATGGGTGTTAGAATCATTACTGTGTAATCTAGATTATTGACTCTAGTGCAAGTGGGAGACTGAAGGAAATATGCCCTAGAGGCAATAATAAAGTTATTATTTATTTCCTCATATCATGATAAATGTTTATTATTCATGCTAGAATTGTATTAACCGGAAACATGATACATGTGTGAATACATAGACAAACATATAGTCACTAGTATGCCTCTACTTGACTAGCTCATTAATCAAAGATGGTTATGTTTCCTAACCATAGACATGTGTTGTTATTTGATTAATGGGATCACATCATTAGGAGAATGATGTGATTGACATGAACCATTCCGTTAGCCTAGCACTTGATCGTTTAGTATATTGCTATTGCTTTCTTCATGACTTATACATGTTCCGGTAACTATGAGATTATGCAACTCCGTTTACGGAGGAACACTTTGGTGCTACCAAGCGTCACAACGTAATGGGTGATTATAAAGGAGTACTACAGGTGTCTCCAAAGGTACATGTTGGGTTGGCGTATTTCGGGATTAGGTTTTGTCACTCCGATTGTCGGAGAGGTATCTCTGGGCCTTCTCGGTAATACACATCACATAAGACTTGCAAGCATTGCAACTAATAAGTTAGTTGCGAGATGATGTATTACGGAACGAGTAAAGAGACTTGCCGGTAACGAGATTGAACTAGGTATTGGATACCGACGATCGAATCTCGGGCAAGTAACATACCGATGACAAAGGGAACAACGTATGTCGTATGCGGTTTGACCGATAAAGATCTTCGTAGAATATGTAGGAACCAATATGGGCATCCAGGTTCCGCTATTGGTTATTGACCGAAAATAGTTCTAGGTCATGTTTACATAGTTCTCGAACCCGTAGGGTCCGCACGCTTAACGTTACGATGACAGTTTTATTATGAGTATACAAGTTTTGATGTACCGAAGTTTGTTCAGAGTCCCGGATGTGATCACGGACATGACGAGGAGTCTCGAAATGGTCGAGACATAAAGATTGATATATTGGAAGCATATATTTGGATATCGGAATGGTTCCGGGTGAAATTGGGATTTTACCGGAACACCAGGGGGGTTACCGGAACCCTCCCCGGGGATAATGGGCCTTAGTGGGCCATGAGGGAGAAGAGGAGGGCCGGCCAGGGCAGGCCGCGCGCCCCCTTCCCCCCCTAGTCCGAATAGGACAAGGAGAGGGGGGCGGCACCCCCCTTCCTCTTTCCCCTTCCCCCTTTCCTTCTCCAACAAGGCAAGAAGGGGGGAGTCCTACTCCCGGTGGGAGTAGGACTCCTCCAGCGCACTGCCTTGGGGCCGGCCGCACCTCCCCCTCCCTCCTTTATATACGGGGGCCGGGGAGCACCCCAGAACACACAAGTTGATCTACGGATCGTTCCTTAGCCGTGTGCGGTGCCCCCCTCCACCATATTCTTTTTCCTACTACTTCATAAAAATCCCCTCTATCCAGAGAACCAAACAAAAAATATTTTCAAATTTTATGAATTTTTTTGAATTCAAACAGATCTGAATTCAAACTTTTTTAGGCCGTAACTCGAGTTTCGGAACTCCGTTTTAGGTGATTCTTTTTGCAGATCGAAGCCCGTAACGTGTACTTTCGTTTAGACCCAAACATACATATTTTTGCTACTGTAAAAATTACATTCTATACAGAAACTTTATTTAGATGTTTTGGAGTTTTTCGAAGTCTTTCATTTGTTTTCTTTTGAATCTTTTCTTGTATGCTTATGTATGTTATTGCTTGTTTACGTTAGATCACCCGGAGTGCGAAGCTTGCTACTACGAGTCTTTAGAGTTCAACGATCGTCAGCAAGGCAAGTTCACACTTTGATCATAATTTTTTAATACCCAATTTTTACTATATGCATTAGTTTAACCCTCAAAGACTGCACGAATAGGATTGAGAACATGTGGTTATGCTATGTAGTTCATGTGGTAGGAACCTATGACCTTTGATCACCCCGGGAATATTCGTTATATCATATATTTCTTAGCCATGCCCGTAGACGGGGATTGGTATGTGTGATCCATGCAAGTTGCGAGAGTTAATAATTTTGGGATAACCTAAGGTGGCAACTTTAATACACATCTGGGTGGATTGTTTGGGGCACCTGGAGAAACCAGTGCTTGCCCAAGGGGAACCCCGGAGTACCCGTGTGATTACCCTAGGTCCGCCACCCAGGATCAAAGGGATCATAAGATATGTCATGCCTAGAAACTTCTGTGTCCAGCCACAAGCCATAGCTCTGGCATAGTTGAGTAATTTGTGTGACCTCTTTCCGTGGTAGACTAGCTGATGTAGGGGAAGTAGGTGTACCGGTCTACCCAGGGTTAAGGGCAAACGCTTCTAAAAGGCTATGTCTCGATCTTCCGATCATGGAGGTGGTCGAGTCTTGTGGGGAAAAGTGCGCAAACCTCTACAGAGTGTACAAACTAATCATGATTAGCCGTGTCCCTGGTTATGGACAACTTGAGTATCTAGAAGTGAATTATTGGTTGATCTCATCACTTTATTTAACGAAATTATTGGGTTACTAATAACTTGGGAATTTTTGGGTTTGAGTTGGAGGAACCTTCTCAATAATGGCATTTTAATTTAATACTAAAAAAATTATTCCATTGTTGTAGGGTAAAATTAGCTTTATGCAAAATCAAACTTAGAGCCTCCACCAGCTAAATTTGCATATAGAGATGGTCTTTTCATTATTATTATTCTATGGTGTGAAAATTGCCAGCATATTCCATGTGCTGACCTACACGGCTGCAACGTCTCCCGTTGCAGACTTTTCCGACGAGGATTAAAGGTGCGATAGATCGTTGTTCTGCACTCAGTTTGCCGTGGAGTTGGATGGATGTCAGGACCGGATTTTCGGGATATTAATTTCTAGAGAACGGCCCTTGTGCTCACCAGCCCCAGGATTACTGTTAGCTGGCGAGACACCAACTTGATACAAAAACTCCAAGCAAAGTACAAAATATGTAGTACAAGACCATTCTGGCCTATAAGTACAACAAATGGTTTCTAGGGGTTGATGGCGAAAGCGGTTTGTGGATCATCAACGTTATGGGACTCCATTTCCCACAGGAACAGTTGACTAGGTTAACTCCTATCTTCGCGAGGCTGCTATCACCCTTGCTTAGGTTCCGGGGCTGTCATCGCAACGCTCCTCTCCAAGCAAGAAATCTGGCCAAGACAATAGCCAGGGACAAGCCAGTGAGTACTTTGAATGTACTCGCAAACATTATGAACACGGGTATAATATAAAAACGATAATCAAGCTCTAAAAACATTCTATGATCACAACATCAGTCAAAATAATAAAATCCCTGATGCATGCAAGCAGGTTATTTATATGCAACATGAATACGTAATAACAGAGTAGTAATAAAATGCACCGATCGGATGTCTGAAGCGATGTTTGAAAGGATAGTAAATAACGAGCATGCCTCAGTTGGGCGTCTGAGCAACACCACATAAAGGGCTTATAAAGTAAATAACAAGCATGCCACAGTCGGGCATCTGAGCGACACCACATAAAGGGCTTATAAATTAAATAACAAGAATGCCACAGTCGGGCGTCTGAGCGACACCACATAAAGGGCTTATAAAGTAAATAACAAGCATGCCACAGTCGGGCGTCTGAGCGACACCACATAAAGGGCTTATAAAGTAAATAACAAGCGTGCCACAGTCGGGCGTCTAAGCGACACCACATAAAGGGCTTATAAAGTAAATAACAAGCATGCCACAGTCGGGCGTCTGAGCGACACCGCATAAGGGGCTTGTAAGAAAAATAATCACAGTGAATATCCAGGAGGTAGAACCTTCCCAGGGATACTCAATAATTCAAATAATATAAAAAGGGTTAGTCCATAATAATAATAATCATAACCTTCATAAGTCACACGTCATGATTCATGTTCTGGTTTAGTAGTTGCTCCTCCGAAGACCGACACTAAGACCGACACTTGACCCAACCCAGACTGTAGTCCTTAACCATGGACACGGCTATTCGAATAGATTTAATCTCTGCAGAGGGTGTACTCTTTACCCGCGAGTAACGGATTCCTTTAGTCCATCGGGACTAATTCCATTTACGGTCTTTTAATTGAAAACACGCCTAACTCGCACACACCAGCTTAACTTACCGGTGTCTGGAATCACCCACGACACTTGTTAAGAAAACTCTAAGTGGGGAGGCTACAACCTCGCGTAGCATGGGATCAAATTTATATCGCGCGCTCTAAGGGGTGCCCCCCTCTCGGTCCCAACCGGAAACACCCATGCCCCCGGACCAGGTGGCATGCCTACCGGATGCAGCCGGTATCTTCCACCATGGCCTCTCTGTACGGTGTGTGCTAGGAAGGGGTTTACAACTTACTGAACCGTACCCTACCCGCAGTAGGGACAAGTGGTAGTACGAAACAAGTATGTGGGTTACTGGAACAAGACTCGATCTACGGTCGCCACAGGAGGTTTAAGCAATTTCCTGCATGATTAGCATAACAAATATATTTTCAACCAACAGGCAGAATCACCACTCATCATACCCCGTCATGCCATACCGGACACAACCGTCTCGACGAGGAACTAGGGACAAGCTCGTGTCTACCCAAGACCGCGACTTTCCCGGTTTCCTTACGGTATGTATGAAAGGCATACGAGGGTGATTACTATCACAATGTATCAAATTTCAGTAGCACGGAATCATCAATATGCACTTATGAGTATGCTCATACCATCACATAAAATAACGAAACTCCGAGACAAGGAGTGTTGTAACCGTATTCAAACGACACGCAAAAAGATTATGCCAGAGTTCAGAATGCTTGCCTTCAAGTTGTGGAGGGGGTGAAGTGCACTCCAAAACTTTTGAAAGTTATAATCTCCCCTACAAATTCCTATTTTCAAAAAAATATTCAAATAACACAAACTTTAAAAACAGTACAAAAAAGTTGCTTGGAATATTTTCAAATAAATATGAAAATAAACTAGACAATATTTGGGAAACAACAGAAAAAGAATCAAGTCATTTGGAGTTTTATTTAAAAAGATATAGCCAGTCAAAGTTTAGTCAATATTCTGTTTTTAAAAAACACCAGAAAAAGAAAACGTTTCGATGAGAATACTCTTTCGAAGCAGGGGAGACGTACTCGGGTATTTTACGCTTCGACTTAAAATACGTGGAGGCGGGGCTGGGTCACTGACAGTGGGTCCCTTGGGCCCACTGGTCAGGTTTGACCAGTCATCCCCCGCCTTCCCTCTCCTTTGGCCGAACGGAGGCGGAGCTCCGGCGAACGACAGCTCCTCATGGGCATCTGAGGGCAGGGATGGATCCGCCAGCCCAAGGCGGTCCTCCTGGTAGTCGCTGAGCTGGTGGGGGCGAAGGGAGTCGCCGGCGGTGAGCTTCGCGGTGGCCGGTGGCTTCGCGAAGTTTGGGGCTTTGGGCTATGGGGGTTCCTTGACGCAGCTGAGAGTTCGGGGGATCCACACGGTCGAGGGGAGGCGGATGGTGGTGCCAGATGGACGGGAGGGTCTCGGGTTGCGACTGAATGGACCAGAGGGCGGCGGCGGCTGTACTGGCTGGAGATGGGGAAGAAGACGTTCCATGGTCGATTGACTGCTACGGGGGCGCTAGGTGGGGTGGCTTGAGGTCGCCTGAGGTTTCGGAGAGGCTCGGGGCTCCTTTTATAGTGCAACGAGGTCGGTTCCGCGGCGGTGGATAAGGACGCCGGCGAACCGCCTCGCTGTAGCTAGTAGGGCGACGTGGAGCTGGCTGGCGCATCCAGACAAGCTCCCTACTGCTCAAGAGGGCGAGCTGGCGTGCGGGTGTGGCTCGGGCGGCGCCGTCCACGGCATTGGCCTGCTGCGGCCGTCGGCGGCTAGCGGAGGCGGCGCTGTGGAGCGTCAGGGGGGTCCAGGCGGCTCTGCGGTGAGGGAGGAGTCGGGGCGCGATGGCTGGGAGAGCGGAGGGGCCAGAACGGGCGCGGGGGAGGCGGCAGCGGGACGCGGCGACTCGGGTGTCCGCACGTGCAAAATGCGCGCTCTGGCCGCGCCCATAGCTAGCCCACCAGGTGCTCGACGAAATGCAGGGGATTGCCAGGAGGCCAGGGTGGAGCTGGGGTTTAACATGATTAGGTTAGGGTAGTCTAGAGGCTTAGTGGACATGGCGGTTAGGCAAAGCAAGCAGGTCCATAGTACAAACAAGAAACTATGTCAAAACTTATCATGTCCATAAGGTGTTTGACAAAATGCCAAGGGCACCTAGCATTTCTTGGGGTGGCCAAACTCTCCAGTCTAGTGTCTCTTTAGATGGTGAAGAGGTTGGCAAGGTTAGTTTGCCACAAGCAAAAACTTGTTAGTGCAAGTTTTTGAGAAAACCCATTCTGGACAGAAAGAAGAGGGCATAATTTCATGGACCAAAAATCTTCCAATGGGTCCAATCTCCTGGACTTAGGGTTTTTGCAGGGTGGTCAATAAGCAAGAAAAAGAATCATGGGTAAAGGAGCAAGTTAAAATATGGTTACAGTACAAATCATCAAGTTGGACCAGAATGAAAATGAGGTTGATTTACTCAAATTTTTCAAAGGACATAAAGTTGAATAATATACTCCTATTAACATACCATAATTTTGGTGGAAGTTTTCAAGAAATATTTAAATAGGTTGTAGTGCAAAATTGCCCACTGGACCAGATTTGAAAATTTGGTGTAGAGCTCAAAATCCCCAATGAACAGAAGATACTTTTGCATAAAAGTGATTTAAAAACATCACATGACATCTCCAAATTTTTGTTGGATTTTTAAATAAATTTATCAAATGGTTGTAGTTGAAATAGAGCTCCAAAACTAATGAAAAATCACTTTAAGGAATATAGTTCAGAGAGCAATAAATATGCAAATAAATCCACTGACAATAGAAATGTTTTTCTTGAGAGGGTAAACAAGTCCAATAATATAATTGGAAAGTTTTCACTTGGGGTAAAAACTCCATAACAATAAAGAAAGGAATAGTCCTGAAATCAAAAGAAAATCCAGAAATTAAAAGTTTAAGTTTCCTGGCAAAATTCTAATTAATAAAATAAGGTTAAAATTTTGGGGTGTCACAATGGACTCATTTACCTTCGATGCTTCCACGGTTATTTTATTTTAGATGGTCTTAGGCCATATCATTGTAATAAATACTCTTTTGAGGATCTCGATGTAATAAAGTGTGTGATTGAACTCTGTTATAATTCCTCGAGTACTATGTGTGTCAGCATACCAATCCAGGGATGACACTTAAGCACAGAGACTTCAATCCATTTGGGTCGGGTTGCAACAATGACGAGGCCTAGGAAGGGAACGACACGGAGGCAGGGAAGACTCGGCAATTGTTTCCCACGCGGAGGGGAGTACGACTGTACGAGGGTTTACTAGTTCATCTGCCCTCGCCGGAGAATAACAGCAGGTGTGGGTGAGTAGAGGGATGGCTAGCCCAACGATGGGAGTACGGTGGAGCTGTGAGGCCTCTTGGCAACCTGACCCCGCTTGAGGAGAGGAGGGAGCAGGCAGTCCAGCCGGCGCTTGTTTGAGCGGCTGGAGCAGGAAGAGCAGAGATTGAAGAAGCACGACGGCCGTTGGATGGACATCGTACGGTCACTGGAGCTAGAATCGTTCATATTGAGTAAGTTGACAAAGCCCTCTGTCCCCGTCAACTTACTAGGCCCACAAGTCAGCCTCCCACCATGGTGGGTCCCAACTAGGATGGGGAGTATTCATTTTTCTGTGTGTAATAAGGAGGCACTTCCGGTGGGTCCGAGTGACAGCTGAGGGCGTTTTTAGCGAAATATGGTGGTCCGTCCAGTGGGTCCCAGCAGTCAGGGGCAAAGGTTGTTTTCGTGAAATACGGTGGCCCGCCCGGTGGGTCACAGCTGTCAGGGGGAAACGTTTTTTTCGCGAAATACTGGTGGCCCGTCCTGTGGGTCCTTGCTGTCAAGTGGAGGAATAATTATTTTGCGCGTAATAAGGAGGCACTTCCTTGCGGCTGCCGTGGACCCAGCTGTCAGCCACTCCACGTACAGTAATCTTCCGATGGAAGTCGGTCGTTGACCACATTGACCACGCCGTGCCGAGAGCACCAGGGCGGTGGACGACGGCGTGGCCTAGGAAGGGGACGACGCAGAGCCGGGGAAGACGCGGTAGTGGATGCCCACGCGGAGAGGAGTATGAGGATTCACTGGTTCGGCTGCGGTGTGAGGCTGCCGTCGCCGCAGAATAACAGGGGGAGTGGGTGAGTGGAGGGATGGCCTAGCCAGCGGTGGGAGTAGTATGGGGACGGTGAGGCCTCCGTGGCAGCACAGCCGGCCACGGGAGGCAGGAGCATGCGGCACGACCGGCGCTGCTTTGGCCGGTTGGGGCAAGAAGACCAGAGGTTGAAGAAGCACTACGGTCGTTGGATGGACATCGTTGACCACGCCGCGTCGAGAGCACCAGGGCAGTGGACGACGGCAAGGCCTACGAAGGGAACGACACGGAGCCGGCGAAGACACGGCAGTGGATGCCCACACGGTGGAGAGTACGAGGGTTGACTGGTTCGGCTGCAGTCGCCGGAAAATAACAGGAGGTGTGTGTGAGTAGAGGGATAGACAGGCCAGGGATGCGAGTATGATGGGGCCGTGAGGCCTGCCCGACAGCACTGCCCGCCACGGGAGGCGGGAGCAAGCGGTTCCGACGGCGCTGGTTTGGGCGGCTGGGGCAGGAAGATCAGAGACTGAAGAAGCATGATTGCCGTGAGATTGACATCTAACGGTCTGACGCTGGTAGAGTCGATTGTTGACTAAGTTTCTTTTTTAAGAAACCTTGTGTAGGCCCACAAGTCAGCCTCCAAATATGTGGCAGACAACATAAAGCCCATTTGCTATTTTTTATAATTTGCAGCCCATTTGCTAATTCTTAAGTAATTTATTACAGCCCATTTTCTGCCCAGAACCACGGTCAAAAAGTTCAACCTTATTTTGCATATTTTGGTGGAGTCAAAACTGTTGTAATCCCGAAATGATAAACATTTTTTTAAAACTTATTGATTTCCCAAAAAAAATCGTTTTGTTTTTGTAAGAAAATAAGACGTGGGACAATTGAGTTGGTTTAAGGGAAAACCAGTGGTAAAAAAATGAGCGCTGGGTGGGAAAAACAACAAAAAGAAGGATGTAAATATGAAAAGGGAATTTCATGTGTTTTCAATATAATGATACGTGTATATGAACTAGTTAAACTATTGGTAGAGATTAGAAAATGGATGTAGGACATGCGTTTCAAGAGGAAAATAGAACTGGGCTGTGTGTTTGATTCAGTAAAAAAACCTGCCTGCGGATGTTGTAAGACAAAATACAACTAACGCTGGCGGGCCAGAGGCCAGTAGATGTAACACTCCAAAATTTTTGATTTGGTTTTTTTATCAAAGATTTTGATTGGAAGGAGGTTATTTAATTTTTCTAAAAGACTCTCCTTCTCAAAAAAAAATTATGACAAATATTTCTTGGGTTCTTCCCAAGCTTGATTTTTGGTCTTGAGGGATTTTCATATTGTGTTGGCTCAACACAAATAATTTTGGAAGGTTTTTACAATTCTTTTTATTAAAAAGAACTCCTATAAATTATGGATTTATTCTTTCCCCATTCAAAGATTTTCTCTTTTGCCATGACCTATGTTGAAAACTTCCTTCCAAACCCACCTCCCTACTTTGGGTCAAGCCTAGCATCAAATTCCAGCAAGTTTCAACTTCCTCTAGATTTTATTTCTATTTATTTTAACCTCAAAATATTTTCTTTCATTTAATTTGGACCTTAGAGATTTACAAAGGAACTCCCAGATTTCCTTTGAGTTTTGACTCCAAATAAATTCCTATGGCTAGTCCTTAGCACCCTCAACCAACATCCATCAAGATCTGCTGGTCCACAGTTCAAATTTTTAAAATGTGCTTGCTGCAAGTTTGGACCAGATTTGCCATTTTTGGTGAATTTCATTCTTTCTCCTTTCCAAAAATTCTGAGATAAATCAGGCAGTCTCCAGATGCATCAAGAGATCACCTCACCATGCCACAGGTCAAGAAAAGTTTTCCACGTGCCTAAATCATTTTTTCGAACAGCTGGTGTGAACTGTTTCTGTTCAAATTCAAAAATTCAGTGTTTCAGTTCAGTGACGGTGTCGTTTTCGTCTGTCTGCAGCATCAATCTCGCCAGTGCTCTCGTTGTCTCGTTGCTCACTGCTCCTTCTTATCCGATGCGCCGCACAGTTGTTTGGCCGGTCGCGATTGTCGGTGGCGACGTGTCGCGTCAGCTCCAGCGTCTTCCACGGTGGCAGAACCGCCCGTGGCGGCCAGCAGGGGCCGGACCTGCCATACGGCGCCGTCCAGCACCGCCCATACTGCCAGGAGCCTCCGTGTGGCCATCCCCTTCCCTATGCGTGCTGGAGAGCCGTCGACGTGGCCTAGAAAGCGCAGAGCACGCTCCCTGCCGCCGACGTGCCCGTGAGGCCGTTCCGTCCAGAGCTTGGAGTATCACCCAAGTTGTACCAAGTTTAGCCGCTGAACGGAACCAGTGAACCAATCCGAAGATTCCCAGTCACTTAAACCTCCAGTCCAACATCTGCCTCACCGTAATCAGTCACCGGAGAAACCCCGTTCTCGGCAACCGCCTCGGGCCGGCTATAAATGGAGGCCCTGAGCTAGTTCCTGACCCAGCACCTCCCCTCCATGCCCCAGAACCTCGTCACGCTCATCGGAGGGCCTCAGGAGAGCCTTCTTCCCCGACTCCGGCCGCCCCAATCCGCTTCGGGCTCCGGCAAGATTCTCTCTGTTGAGAGCACCCCCGCCTCCCAAACCGTGCCAGTAGCCTCCTAGTACACCCACTCCCCTAACCCGCACTTCAATTTGGCGTCTGCAGCCCTCCTCGGTGGGATCCATCACCGCCCGAACCACCGTCCGCCGGAGTGGAGGCTACCGTTGACGTGGGGCTCGCCGACGACCAACTCCACCACCCATAGACGCGGGAGAGCTCCGGGAGTCTGTAGGTACTCTCCGTTTCCCCTACCTCGCCGTGGATCGACGCCGGCGACCACCACGATCCTCAGGCGCCGGTGTGCTCTATTTTAAAATTTAAACCTGACGGGTGGTACCCCTCGTCAGCCTCTCCTCTCTTATTCGAACCGTTTTCTGAAAGCGCCTTCGGGCAAAGTACGTGTTCCCTTTGGGTTGACGTATTTCCAACCGAAGCGTTTTCTGTTTTTCTAAACTAGCCCGTGGAAAATTTCTGTTTCATCACAGATTAGTCCCTGGACTAAAACCTTAATAACTTTTAAACAGAAGATGATTTTGAGTTGATTCTTTTTCTGTCATCTTTATTTTTCTATCTAGTTTTGTTTCATATTTATCTGGAAAATATTTGGAACAATTTTTATGCACGCACGGTATTTACGTTAGTATCCGATTTCTTTTATAACGTCGATACCGAAGGAGGTGACGGTGCCGCAAACTTCGCCAAGCTAGACTCCGACTACTCCGAACCAGGCAAGCATGTTTGAACCTTTGATATGATGAGTGTTTTGCATGTTTGCTTGAGTGGTTTTCTCATGGCATGTTTAATTAAGCATTTGTGAACATTATATTGCATGCAAGGCAAGCTACAAGTGAGCTTCGAAATTTGATGTGTTCATATGATGGTGAGATAACCTGATCATGTGGTGGCATGATAGGTTGTAAGCTAGTATTCTTGAACCATGCTAGTTTTATATCAACTGTTTAATTCCAGTATCAACGTGGATCAAGTCTTGTTCCCGTTCGTCCCCTTTTTCGTGCTGCCACATGTCTTCTGGAAAGAATGCGGTCTAGTCAGTTGCAAACCTCTTTCCTTGTACAAACCAAATAGAGGGGCCGTGATGATCCCATGCGATATAAATTTGATCCCATGCTACTCGAGGTTTTGGCCTCCCTGCCTTAGAGTTTTTCTTGAACGTTGCCTAGGGTGATTCCTGGCAGCAGAATGTGGAATGGGTGTGTACTGGTTATATGTGTTTCTGCTAAAATACCGTAATCGGAACTAGTCCTTTGTGACTACGGAAATCCGTTGGCTGTGGGTAAAGAGTACAAAGTCTGCAGAGTCAAAACCATTCGAGTAGCCGTGTCCATGGTCAAGGACTGTGATCAACATATCAATGTCGATGATCGATGTCGGGCTCAACGTCCGTCTCGGCGTCGACCTCGATTATCGATCTCCAAAGACAATCTCCGGTGAACAAACATGAGTGGTAAACCCGGCTGAATCTTATTCCTGTGGATGGACTAACCAGTTTATTATTATGTACTGAGTATTTCCTTGGGATGATTTAAATTCATGAGCTACTTGAATTCGAATGGTGAAATATAAGCCCTTTATGTGATGTTGCTCAGACGTCCGACTGTGGCATTCTTGTTATTTACTTTTGATATAAGCCCTTTATGTGATGTCGCTCAGACGTCCGACTGTGGCATTCTCGTCATTTACTTTTGATATAAGCTCTTTATGTGATGTCGCTCAGATGTCCGACTGTGGCATCCTTGTTATTTACTTTTGATATAAGCGCTTTATGTGGTGTCGCCCTCACGCTCGACTGCGGCATGTTAATTTATTTTACCTTTTGAGGCGTCGCTTCAGACACCCGATCGGTCTTCAGCTATTTAAGGGGGATTTCGGGAGGACTACTGCCTGACTTCCTTTTTATGTTACATGCAGTGCAAAAATTTATTATCTAAGCGCGCATTACTAGTCTGCTCATGTGCATCGTGTTTGCATTAGTTATATCTTATGTCCAAACTGTCTTGCGAGTACATTCACAGTATTCAATGGCTTGTTGATTTTGCCAGATGTTGACGAAGGCGATCTTATGGATGAAGAGTACGATAGCGAGTCCGACGCCTAGAGGAGTCCCAGTTAGTCCCATGCGATCCTGGAGTTGGTCACTTGTATTATATACGCTTCCGCTACCCAAATAAATCATCGAGCCTCACTCCGGCGCTTGATGAGCTGTAAGATTTTGGAGTCACGTCACCCACTTCACTGTGACATATCCACCACCACTTTTATTACGAGTCACTAGTTATGCCACCATAACCTTTGTGTCATATCCGCCCTTATGTATAAAATATCAGCGTGCTTGTAATAAATTGTTGAGCAACCTCAGCTCAACCCTGTATAATATTTAGTACTTCTGAATTTCTGTATCAAGGATTTCTCTACCAGTAACGAGGATTCTTCTATACTGGTCCGATATAATGGTCGGTCTTCAAATAAATGTTTTATTGGAAAACCGGTCCTGACAACCTTGGTATCAGAGCCAAGCTGACTGTAGGAAGCTACTAGGTGTGAGCGCTAATCGGTTATTAGCGTAATTAGTGCTATTTTAACATTTTGCAAATGTAGCAGTTTTCTGTTAGTCATCATAAATTTATGATTTGACTGTTTGGAATTTTTGTCTTCCTTTGTAGATGGCTGGCAGCGACTATGAGTCACAGGTGTTCGCCAATGTACTTGGGGGTTTATCAAGCTTCTCGTCTCCATCACCAAGGTCGCGATCGGGCCATTGGCTCGTCCGGAGTTCACACTCTACTAGCACAAGATCAGCGACAGTGTGTCTATGCACCAGGCCGCGGTGCAATTCAAGGGAGGACGTTCTGAGTCATGCCGCTTCCGATTTGTGGGAAGGGCCATGCCTACGGAGAGGCATGCCATGCAGATGGCTGCCCATGAGGCGATAGCTCGTCTCCGGGATGCTCTTCCTTCGATGAAGGCTCGTCGCTACTGCTACCTCCCTTGCCACGTGCCATACACTTGTCGCTATGCATTCGCTTGACCTAGGGGAGAGAGAGATGAGGCTATTGAAATGTTGGTTGAGTATCTCAAAGCTCTTGAGGTAGCTTTTGATAACCTCGTGGACGACTTTGTGGCTGCTCGTATGGACTTCGTGCAAGGCTGTTCCGCCAACAGGAGGGAGCTCATCCTCAGCATCCTATACACTTGCCATCTTAGCCACGGCTCACCGCCTGCCCACCACTGAGGAGTTTGACCAAGTCATTGCTCCTACTCCAGTCAGTGCTGCACCACCTGCCACGCCCGCACCAACTCCTCAACCCAGTACTTCGTGCCTGGAGCCTATTAGTGAGGAGGAGGTTGAGTCTACAGCATCACTGGATCTTACCCTCGGCAAGCCGAGGGAAGTTTTTACCATCACCGACTGAGTGCGCCTAGCAGCCGTGTGATGTACCAGCTTGTATGGTATGTTTATATGTATATAGGTTTGGTGAGAAGTAGTTTGTGTGCGCATCATGTAGGAACTCGGAGAAGTGCACTAGCCTAAATAACATGTCAGGAATGTGTACGCACATCCTGCGTGATGTATTGTATAATTACAGCTTGCGTGTAAGATATGTATTGAGCAGTCCTTCTCCATGCGCAATCAAATATTTTCTTGGAATTTTTTTTTGAGTTCTAAAAAAATTCTGCCGTTGCGAAATTATTTATTTTTTGCGACTCGGATTTTTTTCTCACGAGTTCTACAAAAATACCCCAGAGTGGAAAATGGGACGTTCCCTGGACTCGTTCCATGCCAAGTCCGCCGGAAGAAAATTATGGTACACAGACAAGCAATAATTTCACACAGGGGCAGTCAAGTCAGCAAGGCAGTGAAGCATCATTTTCTCAAGTATGCCGCCTTTATGAGCAAAGCCAGCAGCAGCAGCAAGAAATGTTGAATCATGTTATCAATATGGGAAATCACCGTGAACCATATCAGCAGCATTCCAAATTGTCTGAACTACAAAAGACGCGTCCCCCAACGTTCTCTCACACTGATAGACCTCTTGAGGCCGATGATTGGCTTCGAGACATTGAAAGGAAGTTAATTATTGCACAATGTTCGGACCGTGAGAAGGTACTTTACGCACCTCATTACCTCACTGGAGCAGCTGCATCATGGTGGGAAAATTACCTACACATGCACCCCAATGAAAATAACATCACCTGGGAAGAATTTAAGGAAGGTTTTCGTGGGGCGCACATTCCCAAAAGCATTATGAAGATCTAGAAAAGGGAGTTTGATGACCTCAAGCAGAGAAGCATGATAGTGACTGAGTACAATAGTCAGTTTACTCAATTATCTCGTTATGCCAACGAAGAGCATATGACTAAAAATAAAAAGATGGAAACGATTTTGGACGGTCTGGCACCAGCACATAAATGCCAGCTGGTTGTACACACCTTTCCGGATTTGAAAACACTTGTGGACAAAGCCATTACATTGGAAAATGAGCGCCGCAACTTGGAGGATTTTCGCAAGCGCAAAAGGGACAAGACTACTCATGCTCGCAACAACCGGAACAAGCCGGATTTTCAGAAAAATGGAGCAAACAAATCCACGACCAATATAGCTACTAAGTATAAACCGGCCAGGAGGGCCCGGTTCACCTTAGACTGTGCTGAAGCCCATGAAGGTCTTGAAGATGGCGTTCAACTAGTAAAGCTTGGAAGCCCACGACCCAAAGGCGGATTAGGGCCCGTAGTGGTAAACCGCCATGATTATGTAAACTTGTAATATAAGTTAGAAAGGAGAGAGACAGAGCCGGACACTTTGTATAGGTCGGCTCGGGACTCTGTAGATCGGCCGGGCGTCAACCTGTGTATATAAAGGGACGACCCGGCGGTGGTTCAGGACAGACAACAACAACTCAAGGCTTTTACCTTCATCGAAGGGGCCGAACTAGTATAAACTCTTGTGTCTTTGCGTCCGCTTTAACCCCTTCAAGTTAACCCGTAGCGATGGCTCCACGACTAAGTCCTTTCACGAGGACATCTGCCGTGACAAAACCACGACAGTTGGCGCCCACCGTGGGGCTATCGCACGATGGTTTGATGATCTTGGAGGGCAAGTTGAAGGACTCGAAGGCTATCTTTGTGGGCGGATGACCAAGATTCGTCGCGGCAAGCTCTACATCGACGATGCAGGCTGGGGCCCCGAGGTCGGCTCGATTGAGTACGGGTACCGGGTCCCCTTTGGTGGCATACACGTCTTCATTGGCAAGATTGGTGAACCGGGCCCTGAGTTGGACACCTGCACCGACCTCGTCGAGACAGCCTAGTGTGCGCGATCTGCCCAGGTAAAACCGACCGTGAAGCTTGCCTTTGTGGGAGTCATCCACGGAGGAAGTTATGAGGACGAATCAGAATCTGGTAGCGAGACCGCCGTCTAATCTGGCGACGAGTCGTCAACCGGAGAAACTGAATCTCTATATCAGTTACAAGATTGCCGGATTGGGGGTTGTTCTGATGGTGACAGTATTCTGGACCCCTCCGATCTGCCCAACCGGGTTGGAATATTCATGGCCGGTACACAAGCAGCGCTTCACTCTTCGACTGCTGCGGCAATGATCTCCGGTTCAACAGCGGTGACGGCTGCCGGGGCAGGTGGCCCTGTGCGCCCGCCGGCTCAAGTTTTATCAGATCTGTTCGATGTGTTGGCTGCGCTCATGGCAGAGGCTAACCCGGCGGATCAGGACGCTCATAACGCAGAGATTGCGAATGTGAAGGAACAAATCACTCAGGCTAAAGCGGATCTAGCAGCTGCGAGACGCCAGATGACGGTAGAGCGGGCGCTTTAGACGCTGCGAGCTTATAGGCTCATGTTGGATCGAGCGCGCCACATGAAGTCATGAAGAGGAAACACAGATCCCGTTTGCCTTCAGTTTTCGAAGCCAGAGACCTCTTCAACACCCCCGGAGCGGGAACCAGTAATCCGCCGGTGGTAAACCGGGCGGAAGCACCTGGGACGGGCGCGCCGGTCCAGCCCCGCTTAATAGATCTACCTCGCCATAACGCCAGTGTGCCTCAAGCCGTGCAAACACCTCCGGGTCACTACTCCAACCCGATGGATAACCTTGTTGCAGCTGCGGCACGGCTGGAGGCTATTCAATTGAAGGTGACTCACCGCAGCGATAGAGGCAGCGCTGGTCAAGGAGCTCCTTAGGACAGCTTTGGTCCAACAGAAGCGTATTAAATGCAGCCGCGACGGATCCACTCTACCCCCCGCCCAAGCCGGAGCTATAGCAGGCACATGGATGAACCGGCTGTATCAAGTAATGCACGGCGTGGTGCGCCCCGTGGCAACAACCCGGCAGGTGGCGTCGATAATGCCCAGAGGTGGTGGACCGGGCCCGAGCGCGCAGGGAGGCCGAGTTAGCAACCTGAGCGAGGCGCGTCGGCTTCGCGGTTCGCCCCACCACCTCGGTCGAGCCAGGGTCGCTTCTAGCTTGGGGGTGCCTGTTTGATCCCGCTTTCATAGCGTCGCTTGCCCAAAGACTTCATGGGTCGCGCAAGGTGCCAAGTTACACCGCTGATTTACCTCGAAGCATGGATGAGAGCTATGAGATGGCCATGGAGATGCTAGATGTGGATGAGGCGGCGTGTGCAAAGTATTTTACCATGATGCTTGAAGGGACGGCCCGTACTTGGTTAAAGAGCTTGCCGCCCAATACTATCAGTTCATGGGCCCAGTTGCGAACCCGATTTATCTAGAATTTCAAAGATACCTGTAAGCAGCCCATGTCCGTAGTGGACTTGGCGGCTTGTGTCCAGGGGGAAGGGGAGTCAACAACCCATTGGGTACGCCGCGTCTCGGAAATCTTACACTCGTCGAGACGGATCAGCGCCGACTCTACGATCTTAACCCTGGAGGGCAACTGCCGGTTTAAGCCTTTAAAGTTGAAGTTGGGGCGTATGAAGCGATTTTGTAACGACATGGGAACTCTCATGGGTGCTTTAGTGAAGTATGCTGATTCTGATAATACAAAGGACCTCGAATCTGAGGATGACGAAGCAGAGAAGGGAAAGAAGAACAGCAACTCCAGGGGGCATCAACACAAACTGGCGGGCCATGGGAATGGAGGCAAACGTAAAGCGGATGGCAACATGGAGTTTGTGGCTAATACTAATGCGCAGGACAAGGGTCAGCGACGCAGAGGTAAAGCGGCGAATCGTGGTGGGGCTCAGAATCCTAACCCGGATCGCTTAAATTATTTATTGAATCAGCCCTGTCCAAAGCACGGGACGAAGGAGATGCCGGCCAACCACCTTTGGAAGGACTGTTACATTATGCAGGAGTTCAAAAACTCTAATGCTTTCCGTTATGATCATGGGTCCGGTGGTGGCTCAGGATCCGGTTTCCATGGGCCGGGTCACGATGGAGGAGCTTCCGGTTCAAGCTTCAGTGGAAATCAGGGCGGACATAACAATCAGAATAGTCAGAATAACCAAGGTGGTTACAACCAGCAGCAGCAGCAGCAGTCGGGTTATCAGAGCCATCCGAAACAGTTGAACAGTGGGCAGTATCACGTTTTCACAACTAGCTTGGATAAGTGAGACCGGAAGGTTCAGAAGCGGGCAGTCAACGCTGTTGAACCGGCCGTACCCCATTACCTACGCTAGTCGGAGCAGCCCATTATATGGAGTAGAGAGGATCATCCTCCCCGGGTCGACAATCCGGGTCAGCTAGCCCTGGTGGTGGCACCTCAGGTGGGAGGTTATAAGTTCACCAAGGTACTCATGGATGGAGGGAGCAGTATTAACATCCTGTACTATGAGACCTTCCGTCGTATGGGACTAACGGATAAACATCTCAAACCGTCCAATACAGTGTTCCATGGTGTGGTACCTGGCAAGTTAGCATATCCTGTTGGTAAAATAGCTCTGGAAGTGGCCTTTGGTGATGATTATGACTCCAGATCGGAAACATTGACGTTTGAAGTGGTAAAAATCCAAAGTCCATATCATGCCCTGGTCGGGCGACCGGCTTACGCCAAATTTATGGCACGACCCTGTTATGTGTATTTACAGCTCAAGATGCCGGGTCACAAGGGGACCATAACGGTTCACGAAAGCCGTAAGGTCGCTTTGGAGTGCGAGGAAGGAGATGCGGCTTACGCAGAGTCGGTTTGTGCCACCGAGGAACTAAAGTACTATAAGGACAATGTTGATCCGGCGGACATGACTCCATTGAAGAAGCCAACTACAGAGCATGATCCGGCCCTGAAATTCAAATCGGCAGCTGAGACTAAGCTTGTTGACTTTGTGCCTGGCGATTCGTCCAAGCAGTTCAGCATCAGTGCCAACTTGGATCCGAAATAGGAAAGCGCGCTCATCGAGTTCATCCGTGAGAATCGGGACATTTTTGCATGGAAGCCTTCTGACATGCCAGGTGTACCGAGGCAACTCACTGAGCACACTCTTAACGTTGACCCCAAGTACAAACCGGTGAAGCAGTTTCTCCGCCGTTTAAACAAAGAAAGGCGCAAGGCCATTGGAGAGGAGGTGGCAAGGCTCTTAGCAGCTGGTTTTATCGTTGAAGTCTTCCATCTAGAGTGGCTTGCTAATCCGGTGCTGGTTCTTAAGAAAAACGGCACTGGGTGCATGTGTGTGGATTACACAGATCTTAACAAGGCTTGTCCAGCAGATCCTTTTGCCCTCCCCCGCATTGACCAGATTATTGATGCTACTGCGGGTTGTGAGCGTTTGAGTTTTTTGGATGCGTATTCTGGGTATCATCAGATCAAGATGGCAGTTAAGGACCAAGAGAAAACAGCGTTTATCACTCCCTTTGGAGCCTTCTGCTATGTATCTATGCCTTTTGGGCTCAAGAGCGCCCAAGCAACTTATCAACGCTGTGTACAGAATTGTCTGCATAAACAGATCAGCCGTAATGTGCACGCCTATGTTGATGATATTGTGGTCAAGTCAAGGGAGAAGGAGACAGCGATTGGCGATTTGAAGAAACCTTTGACAACTGCGGGTTTACAAGATGATGCTCAACCCGGCCAAATGTGTCTTTGGTGTTCCGCGAGCAAGTTATTGGGTTTTCTCGTGTCCAACAGGGGAATTGAAGCTAATCCGGAGAAGATTACGACTATTACCTCCCTGGCTAAACCGAAGTGTATCAACGATGTCCAGCGTTTGGCAGGCCGGATTGCCGCGCTGAGCCGATTTATCAGCCGCCTCGGAGAGAAGGCCATCCCTTTGTACCAGATGCTGAAAAAGACAGATCAGTTTGTCTGGAATCCAGCCGCCGATGAAGCGTTGGAGGACTTAAAGCGGCAATTGGCCAACCCGCCTGTGCTCGCCGCTCCCATTGACAAGGAGTCGCTATATGTTGCTGCTAACGCCAGGAGGTCAGCGTGGCCATTGTGGTGGAAGCGGAAGGAGGCAGGGAAGGAGCATCGGTTCAACGTCCGGTTTACTATATCAGCGAGTACTTATCGAATCTAAGCAAAGGTATCCGCATTGGCAGAAGCTGGTATATGGAGTTTTCATGGCAAGCGGAAGCTGAAGCAGTATTTCAAGGGCACCCCATCACGGTGGTCGATTCTGCTCCTTTAGGCGATATCATCTGAGCACCGGAAGCGGCGGCGGATTGCCAAGTGGGCTATAGAGCTTGGGCGCCGGTCTGAATTACGTGCCTCGGACAGCGGTGAAGTCTCAAGCACTTGTGGATTTCATTAATGATTGGACGGAGTTGCAAGCACCTGAAGAAAGGCCGGATCACACATATTGGACCATCCATTTTGACGGATCCAGGCAATTGGAGGGCTCGGGGGCTGGAGTCGTATTAACTTCCCCACGAGGTGACAAGTTCTGTTACGTTCTCCGCTTAATGTTCCCTTGTACTAACAATGCAGCTGAGTATGAAGCCTTGCTCCATGGTCTCCGGACGGCCAAGGAGATGAATCTAAGCCGGGTTAAGTGCTTCGATGACTCGGACCTAGTGGCTCAACAGGTGTCTGGCACTTGGGATTCAAAGGACCCACTCATGGCTGCATGTCGTCGTGAGGTGGATATTGTTGCAGGTCATTTCAAGGGCTATTAGGTGGACCACGTGGACCGTTGGAAGAATGAAGCGGCGGACGCTTTAAGCCGGTTGGGCTCTCAACGTAAACCGGCCCCGCCCAATGTTTTTCTGGACGTGCTGCACAACCCGTCGGTCAAGCTCCCTGGTGAAGCGGATTTGGCTATTCCTGATCCGGAGGCTCAATTGGTGGCAGCTCTTCACGTCACTCCGGATTGGACGCTTCCTTATCTTGCGTACATGAACCAGGGCGAGTTACCAGAAGATGAGACGTTGGCCCGGCAGATAATCCGGCGATCCAAGTCTATGACCATTGTTAATGGCGGATTGCATCGTTGCAGCATGTCAGGGGCGTTTCAACGCTAGGTGTCCCCTGAGGAAGGCTGTGAAATATTGCGTGAGATCCACGAAGGAGATTGTGGTCACCACGCCGGCTCAAAATCCTTGGTAGCTAAAGCGTTCCGCCACGGTTTCTATTGGTTGACTGCTCATGCTGATGTGGAAGATCTGGTCAGACGATGTGATGGTTGCCAAAAGTTCTCCAGGCGCGCTCATGTACCGGCCCAAGAATTGAGGATGATTCCAATTACTTGGCCGTTTGCAACCTGGGGTCTGGATATGGTTGGACCTTTTAAAAGGTCCAAGGACAAGAAGACCCACCTCCGGTGGCGGTTGACAAGTTTACAAAGTGGGTAGAGGCAGAACACATTTAGCAAGTGTGACGCGCCATGGCGGTTCAGTTCATAAAAAGGTGATTTTCGGTTTGGCTTTCCACACAGATCATCACAGATAATGGTACCAATTTGTTCAAAGGTGCCATGAAAGAGTTCTCATGACGTGAACACATTCGGCAGCGTTTCTTGATAGCCCACCCACAGTCCAATGGTCAAGCGGAAAGGGCTAATCAAGAGATCTTGAGAGGCATCAAGCCCGGCTTATGGTCCCTTTGCGAGAGGACACGGGTTGTTGGGTAGAAGAGCTACCATCGTGTTATGGAGTATCAAAACTACGCCTAACAGATCCACGGGATACACACCGTTCTTTATGGTCTATGGAGCGGAGGCGGTTCTCCCCAGTGACATCCGTCATGACTCACCTCGTGTGGCAGCTTATGTTGAAGCGGACAACGAGACGGCACGGAAAGACGCTTTGGACTGGTTGGATGAGGAGCGCGACATAGCAGCTGCCCGCTCGGCGATTTACCAACAGGATCTTCGTCGTCACCATAGTCGCCGGGTCAGAACCATAACTTTTCAAGAAGGAGATTTGGTGCTTCGGCTCATCCAAGACGAGACTGATATGCACAAGTTATCCCCACCTTGAGAGGGACCTTTCGTGGTCAGCAAGAATCTGCACCACGGGTCGTACTATCTGATCGATATTCGAGAGCATAAAGACTCACGCACGTCAGAGGAGGAGACAACAGGCCGTGGAACATAGCTCATCTTCGGCCTTATTATACCTAAGCCATCAGCTCTACTCATGTACATATTATGACAGTGTATATATTATGAATAAAGTAATAAACCGGAGCCTCAGCTAAAGCGGGGTATCTGTTCTGTTACATCATGTGTGGTTACATGGAGTTGTTCTGTCTTAAAGCGGCCTCCGGTTTACCCCTTGAGTTTGCTTTTCAAAAGCTTTATGATATCACTTGGGGGCTTGGTCGTGTCCGAACCAATGCAACACCTTTTGATAGGCGAAAGCCACCAGATCACTTGGGGACATGGTCAAGTCTGAACCAGTCACGCCTCTTGATCGGCCTAAGGCCATAGAGTCACTTGGGGGCTTGGTCGAACCCGAACCATTGCCACGCCACTTGATCGGCATAATGCCACGGTTTCAGTTGGGGACCTGGCTGACTTGAACCATGGCTACACCTTATTGGGAGCTTGGTCGTGTCCGACCATGGTAACACCATCTGATCGGCTCAGTAAAGCCTCTTTTTGCAAACGGTTTTATCATTGCCTTTGCTTCCATATTCTTTCATAACTGTTATTTGAGTTTTTGTTGCATTTTTTTAAACCAATAACATTTTTAAAACCGGTTCAAACTGTCAATTGACGGAATTTGGTCCATTTTTAACCCGGAGATAATTTTTCCGGTTTGACTTTTTCTGTTAACATCCCATTATGGAGTAACAGGGGGCTTGTCATGACCCGGCACGGTTTACATGGTAAACCGGCATTATAAACTCAGAGAGCTGTTTTCTCCTTTGGCGGTAATGGTTTATACAACCTCCGCTTCAAGATTGGCTAAGCCAACTTCATGCCCAGCGATGGCAGGTATTTTGTATCACAAATTTTGATTATGTACCTCAATATTTCATTTCATATATATATGAATGTCACAAACTGGCTGGTGGCACAAACCGCCGTGGCAGTTTAAGATTTTGTGACTGCAGGCAATATAGATTGAAGGTTTCAATCATTCAATCAAAGGTATCAGCACCATTGCACGAAGGCATATTAAAAGCAAAAGTGTTGGCTATCCTATTACAAGGCATTCAGAGGCCCGAAATTTGGAATTGCTTCATAACGGGCAGTGTCTGATGTATCAACCGACTTGACGGATTAAGCTTCATTGCGGGTTGGCGTGAAGTAGATGGGTCGTCGGCGTCGGTTCAACTTCTTCCTCCTCACCATCCAATGGCGGAAGTCATTGGTGGTCCAATCGATTAAAGCACGAAAGACAGCCTCTTCACTTATAAGCTCAGCGGATCAGCGTCGAGGGCATAAGTGTGCTTACGGGTTGGTGGAACAAGGTTACGCACTTCGGAATAACAGCTTCAACCCGTCATTGTTCGCGTCGTAGAAGGAGCGGTGAACCGTCAGGTTGGCCTCTTCTGCCAGTTGACTCGCCAGAGGAAGCATCTCCCTTGTTACCCGTTTGAGAGCATCATTATCAAATACTTTGCCATTTTCTTGAGCACTGGGGAAGCCTTTGGCTATGTCAGCCGGATCAAGGTCAGCTATCCATGCTTTGGCACGAGTTAGTGCCAATAAGGTGCCAGCTCGGGCAGCGGATCGTTTCAATTCTTCTATCTATGCTGGTATCATAGATAGCCGATCCAGTGTGTCCTTGATCAATGTCGGAGCTGCATTATCATAAGAAGTGGCGCAAATAACTTCGCTGGGTGCGGTATACAGCTGTTCAATTAGCGTATCTGCGACCTTGAGTTTCTTCCGCATGTTAGAGCCCGGATGAGAAATCGCCTACCTATACGGTTTAAGAAAGTTCAGGTTAAACCGGAGGAAATTTCAAAACGGAATATTCATCACAACCTTGGTGAAACGTTGCTTACCAAATATTGCAGAGGTCATGGCATTGATTTGGCGCTTTAATCCATGAGCTCTTCCGTCGCGGTTTAAGAGCTGCTTGACATCTTCCGCCCGTTTAGCAAGCCCGCCTTTTGATATCCCAGCTGGCCGCTCATACTTAAACCACTCCTTGAGCTGCTCCATGGTAGTCAAGGCGGTTTTAAGCTCATCCTTGGCCTTGGAGGTTTCTGCTTGCTGAGATTTCAGATTTTCTTGAAGATCATTGATTTTTGAGACTTGTTGGCGTATCTCACTCTGCAACAAAAAGGGAGCATGTTAATATCTTCATTAGAAGTCCCAAGCGCATAACCAGTCATACACTTGGCACTTGGGGGCTAATGTGGATCATTTTTTATACTGATTATTGAAGTCCCATGGATTAATACAAGTGTTAATCATGGCACTTGGGGGCTAATGCCTGTTTGATCAGAAATATATAAGACAAAGTACTATGAACTATGCAAAGTCCCGGTTTGACTTTCTAGGGACAAACCGGCCCTTGGGTGCTACTATGCAATGAAGGTACAAGAGAAGGGCACAACTATTTACCTCATAGCGCTCCTTCATAAGATTTACTAAACCGGCTTCATAATCACGGCTTGTGTAGAGCCGGTTCAGGAAGCCAGAGTGAAGGTCTTAGGCAGAGAGATTGTTATAAGCTGACAGATCAGTTTTTTCCTTCCCTTTGCTCATGGCAGCAAATTCTTCCTTAGCAGAGTGCTTTGACAAAGCAACCGGATTGCCAGGGCGGTATATGCGGTGCCCGTAACTACGACATCATCATCTTTGGTCGGACTAGCCGAAGTAGCATTTTCAACAGGGCTTGGCGCTTTCATACCCGGGCTTGGCGGATCAGCAGTTGAGTCCCGTTGTTCTACTGCAGGACTCAGAGGAGCAGGAGGATGTGAAGTCTCAACTTGGACATCGGTTCAACCTCTGGCGGATTAGCATTGGCATCTTGATTTTTCCCAGCAGAGTTGTCTTTAGCAACCGGGATTTTCACCATGATGCTCTGAGTCTTCTCCGGATCAACATCCACAGATGAGGGTCAAGGGTCTTGGCCTTTTTACTAAGTCGGCCTTGGTGCTACAACATCAAGGGTTAGAATATAATAAACCGACAAATACAAGGAACAAATTAAGGAGTAATATACTTACCCAGCAGCAACTTTGAGAGGAGGCAGCTGAGTGGTTGATGAACCGCCGCAGCGAGTTGGAAGAAGCACTGTAATTCGGATCGACGGATTGAGAGGCCATCGGAAGAAACCTTTCAAAGGATAACGCTTTTCAGGAGAACAAGTCACCTCTGGACGACATTTCCGGGTGGGTGTGTCAGCTAAACCGGACGACGTAATTTGTTGACCGCTATGCCGGGTCGTACGGCGTTCTTCAGTTTGTTGTGTCTTCAAAGAAAATTTTGGATCCAAATGAGCATAGGGTGAGATTGTTTCACTTTCCGGACTGTGCGGCGAATTCTTTTAACGGTACAAGATCGAAATCAGAAGAAAGAAGGATTACCTCAACAGTTACGCATGGCTGGCCTCGGCGTCATCCTGGGAATTGTAACTGTCAATAAAATGAATGAAAAAAGAACCAAGTGAGTCAAGATCTACCTCAGCATCTGATTCTTCATCTTGTGGCGGTTCAGAAGACTCGGCGGTTTTCCTCTTGCCAGGTTTCTTGGTGGTCTTGGTCTTTGCACGAGGAACCCGGGCCAGTTTAGTTCGTTTCCAAAAGGAGCTGTTAGCCTGAAAATTAATACAGAGGGATTAATACAATCAATATGGAATCAAAATCAGTAGAGTAATGAGAGGAACCTTACCACGGGCGGTTTGTTGGAGAGGCAGAACGGAGCCAGCCCGGTTTGGCTGCATGCGGAGATCGGCTCATCGAGCATTTTCTTCATTGTTTCCGTAACTTCAAGCTCAGTTATTGATAGTTCGTGATGTCATTGAGGATCTTTGACGTCACCAGTATATTCGTGCATCAATTCGGGGCGGCGGCTTCATGGCAAGATGCCCCAAGAAACCCAGCAGCGGACAAGGTCAATACCAGTTAAACCGTTGGCCATCAGAGCCCGGAGCTTGGTAATTTGAGGTGCAAAATTCTTCCGTTCTGTGGCGGTCAAGCGTGAAGGCAATGGGTGGCTGTTGCTAAGCCGGTGAGGGCGATAACCCGGCAAGGGATTTTCTCCGTTAGGAGCAGTGTTCCGGCAATAGAACCAGGTTTGATTCCAATCTTTAGGATGGCTATGATGTTTGGCGTGAGGAAGTCCACTTCCTTCCTTTTACGGATTGAAACGCCGCCAAGTTCTGTGTTAGGACCGTCAGAATTCTGTCGGCGGTTCAAATGAAAGAAATCTCGAAATAACTCCACAGTTGGTTCTTCTTGAAGATAGACTTGAGAATACTTGAAAGTTGCATATATTGGACACGAGTTCGGACCAATATCTTGTGGATGGAGTTGGAAGCTTGCGAGGACATCCGGAAATTTTTGATCGGGCGGGCTGAATCCCGGTCTATGTGTTGCATAAAACAATCACCTCTCCTTCTTGAGGTTCGGTGGACATTCCGATTCGGAACTTCGCCGATGGAGAACATTTTTGAGGCTAAAAGCGCCCGGTGGTGGCGTAGCCGTTGAGTTGTGTTTCCGTAATCCGGGACGGAACCCAATTGCAAGCGGCAAATTGTTTTGCCATTCCGGAAGGGGGGAGCTGAAAGAAAATCAAACAGGTGCCGGTTTACTGTCTACGGTTCGTAAGTGAAAAATTCAGTGTTAAACCTGTGAAAATACAAATGCAAGGTCCAGTTGGCGGTTTAAGAGAGGGCTAATGACATATGGCGGATTGGCCATCAAGGATTAAACCGCCCATAGGCAGAAAGGCCAAGATTCAAGATTTCTGTTAAGTGTTGACAGAAACATGTTTTACACAATGTTCAAATCTATTTGGATCTACCGCACGTCTATAGAGCAGTTTTTACTGTGTTCGTTAAAAGGCGTTCAAGTAGAACAGAGAAGGATGCATACTTTACAAGAAGAAAAGGAAGGGCTGCTAGTATTAAAGACAGATGCGGAATGACTACCGCAGGAGATCTATACCGTTTTTGGATCAAAACTACCGCGGCAGAAGGTAGGATGAAGAGGAAAAATGGAGAACTGTGCGGATGAGCTTGCAAAAATCAAATGCAGATCTAAGGACGAAGAACAGAAGAAGTTTACAGCTGCAGATTACGGCGGAGGGGGGCAATGAGCCTCTGATCTAACTCAGGTTGATGCAGCGGCCTTGGTTGGTGCAGTTCTCGAAGGTCGTGGACGACGGCGGAGCTTCAGAGCTGAGGGCGTCGCGAGGAAGAAGAAGATGCAGAAGAGGAAGAGGAAAAGGAGCCCTCGGGCTTTATTTATAAGGGAAAGAGTAAAAGGCAGGCGCGAGAATCAAGGCGTCCGAAGCGGCCGAGTGGGTGCGCCTGTCGCCTTGATTTTCAAGATAATCATTAATGAGAAGGGAATCTTTTTAATCCTTTTATGCAGAGATGATGTCATGACGGACCGTTGCGGTGCACCAAAGATGACGTCACGGCGGTTTACAAAAACTCATAGGAGAAGTCAATATGGCGGTTTACGAAAATACAAGAGGATATTTACAAGATATTTTTAGTGTTGAAGATTGACATGAATAAATTCAAATCAATCCGGGGCCTAATGTTGAGGATATAGCTACTAAGTATAAACCGGCCAGGAGGGCCCGGTTCACCTTAGACTGTGCTGAAGCCCATGAAGGTCTTGAAGATGGCGTTCAACTAGTAAAGCTCGGAAGCCCACGGCCCAAAGGCGGATTAGGGCCCGTAGTGGTAAACCGCCATGATTATGTAAACTTGTAATATAAGTTAGAAAGGAGAGAGACCGAGCGGACACTTTGTATAGGTCGGCTCGGGACTCAGAGACCGGTCGAGGCGTCAACTTTGTGTATATAAAGGGGCGACCAGCGGTGGTTCAGAGACAGAACAACAACAACTCGAGGCCTAAGCGAAGCTTATTTGCTCCTAGTCATCGAAACCACATCAATCCCATGCCAACTAGACGTAGGCTTTTACCTTCATCGAAGGGGCCGAACTAGTATAAACTCTTGTGTCTTTGCGTCCGCTTTAACCCCTTCAAGTTAACCCGTAGCGATGGCTCCACGACTAAGTCCTTTCATAAGGACATCTGCCGTGACAAAACCACGACAATGCCCAAACAAAAAATTTCATGCAAGGGACAAGGATTTTATGTATCACCCAGGTGTTACTTGCTACGCTTGTGGAGAGGAAGGACACTATGACAAATAGTGCCCAAAACAAAGAAACTCGGCCCCCAAGCCGAACAACAGTGGAAATAATTCAGCCCCCAAGCATAACAACTTCAACCCCAATAACAATCACCAGAAGGGTCGCTTGAACCATGTGACCAAGGAGGAAGCACAGAATGACCCGGATATCGTACTCGGTACGTTCCCTGTCAACACAATACCTGGCACGGTTTTGTTTGATTCGGGACCTTCTCACTCGTTCATTTCAAAGAAATTTTCTTTGCAACATGATTTTTCGATGCTTCCCTTGGAAAAATCCACGATCATCAAGTCCCCCGGGATCAAGCAAATCACTCAGAGTTACTGCCAAGGTATGGTTATTGAGATTGAGGGACTGAAATCTCAGGCAAACCACATTGTATTGGAAAATAAGGGACTGGATGTTATCCTAGGAATGGACTGGTTAACCACCAACAAGGGATTTATCGACTGCTTCAATCGGACTGTAATTCTTACCCATCATCACGGAAAGATGATAAAAATTGCAGCTCAAGAAAGACCAATATCATGGCAACCAAGGTTGAACAAGGTGGACATTTCAGAGTTAAGAAAAATTCCAGTGGTGTGTGAGTTCTCTGACGTATTTCCCGAAGAACTACCAGGCATGCCACCAGACCGGGAAATAGAGTTCATCATTGAACTAGCACCTGGAACCACCGCCATTTACAAGAATCCCTATAGAATGGCACCCTCTGAGTTGGTAGAATTAAAGAAGCAAATAAAAGAATTACTGGACAAAGGATTTATTCGGGCCAGCTCCTCACCTTGGGGTTTACCAGTATTATTTGCCAAGAAAATGGATGGGACACCAAGATTATGTATAGACTATCGAGCACTCAACATGGTCACCATCAAAAACAAATATCTGATGCCATGGATAAATGATTTATTTGACCAGCTCGCACAAGCCAAGGTTTTCTCAAAAATTGATTTAAGGTTGGGGTATCATCAATTAAAAGTACGGATAGAAGATATCCCTAAGGCAGCATTCACCTCCAGATACGGATTATATGAATTTACAGTAATGCCGTTTGGACTAAAAAACGCCCCCGCATATTTTGTCCACCTCATGAACAAAGTGTTTATGAAATTTATGAACAAATTTGTTGCGGTGTTCATTGATGATATTCTGGATACTCTAAGACACCAGAAGAACATGCTGAACATCTCAGAATTGTACTGGGAGAATTAAGGTAACATCAATTATACGCCAAATTAAGCAAATGCGAATTTTGGTTAAGACAGGTTGGTTTTCTAGGCCACGTATTGACCCAAGAAGGTGTTGCCGTGGACCCAGAAAAAGTCAAGGCCGTACTTGGCTGGAAACGACCAGCCAACGTAACAGACGTATGAAGTTTCCTAGGAATGGCTGGATATTACCGAAGGTTTATTGAGGGGTTCTCCACCATAGCAAAACCAATGACACAGTTACTCAAGAAGGATAAGAAATTTGTATGGACTGAAGCGTGCGTGAAAAGTTTCCAAGAACTCAAAAGGAAATTAACGACAACACCAGTATTGGTTATACCAGACATACACAAGAGTTTTGAAGTATATTGTGACGCATCCCGGAAGGGCCTTGGATGCGTACTAATGCAAGAAGGCAAAGTAGTCGCATACGCTTCCAGGCAACTACGAAAGCATGAATAAAACTATCCTACTCATGACTTGGAATTGGCAGCAGTCATTCATGCACTCAAAGAGTGGAGGCACTTTTTGCTTGGAAATTGTTGTGAAATATAAACGGACCATAAAAGCCTCAAATATATTTTCACACAACCCGAACCCAATTTACGACAACGACGCTGGTTGGAATTAGTGAAAGATTATGATGTTGGCATTCACTACCATCCAGGAAAGGCGAATGTAGTGGCAGATGCTCTTAGTCGAAACCCCAGCTCGGGCAACGACAGTCTACAGAACTTGAGACCTGAATTTCAGCAGGAGTTCGCCAAACTCAACTTGGTGATGGTCACTAAAGGCGATGTGTCAAATTTGGAAATACAGCACACCCTAATGGAATATATTAAGAAGGCTCAGCATGGACACCCCAGCATCGAAGGCATAAAGAGAAAAGTGAGTCTAGGCAAAGCTTCAAAATTCGTCATAGACGATAAGGGAATATTATGGTACGGAGACAGACTTTGCGTACCAAATATAGAGGACCTCAAATAGCAAATTCTATCCGAAGGCCACACCGCTCCATATTCAATCCACCCTGGAGGAACCAAAATGTACAAGGACATTCAGGAAAATTTTTGGTGGCACGGTATGAAGAAGGATATAGCCACATTCATTGCATGTTGTGATTCATGTCAGCGCATTAAAGCCGAGCACCAAAAACTAGTAGGACTATTACAGCCAAACATGATACCTGAGTGGAAATGGGATGAAATTGGAATGGATTTTATTGTCGGACTACCTCGGTCATGACAGGGAAATGATGCCATATGGGTCATCACAGATAGATTAACCAAGGTGGCACACTTCATTCCAGTAAAGACAACCCACACCACTCAGAAACTTGCCAAACTTTATCTCTCCCGTATAGTTTGTCTGCACGGAATTCCAAAGACTATAATATCCGACAGAGGCACTCAATTCGTCTCTAGATTTTGGGATCATTGACAACAAGCTCAGAACTCAACTAGTATTCAAGATAAAGATACCACCCCGATGGAGGATAAACTGAACATGTGAACCAAATTCTAGAGGACATGCTGAGGGCATGTGTCTCACCTATGGAACCAGTTGGGAAGAAAGCTTTCCATATGCTGAGTTCGCATACAACAACAGTTACCAGGCCAATCTACAAATGGCACCTTTTGAAGCCTTGTACGGGCGAAGATGCCGTACTCCATTAAATTGGTCAGAAACAGGAGACAGTCGTATGTTCTCCCAGACATGCTCAAGGAAGCTGAGGAGAAGGTTAGACTAATCAGGAATCGACTCAAGACAGCCCAGAGCCGACAAAAGAGCTATTATGATAAAAAACATCGTGAAGTCAGTTTTGAACCCGATGAATATGTGTATCTACGAGTATCCCCTATGAGGGGCCTGCAGCGATTCAAAGTTAAGGGAAAGCTAGCACCATGATTTATTGGACCCTTCTGTGTAATTGCGCGAAGAGGCACAGTAGCCTACCAGCTAGACCTACCCAAAGAACTGCCAGACGTCCATGACGTGTTCCACGTCTCACAGTTGAGGAAATGTGTAAACAACCCAGAGAAGCATGTATCTCATGAGAAAATTGACGTGCAACCAGACCTCACCTACAGGGAACATCCAATAAAAATATTAGAGGAATCCGAAAGGAGGACCCGTCAGAAAACAATTAAGTTTTTCAAGGTTCAGTGGAGCAATCACACCGAGGATGAAGCAACATGGGAAAGAGAGGATTTTCTTCGGACAGAGTACCCACACCTATTTGAGGATCAGCTGAAATCTCAGGGACGAGATTTTTCTAAGGGGGTAGGTGTTGTAACACTCCAAAATTTTTGATTTGGTTTTTTTATCAAAGATTTTGATTGTAAGGAGGTTATTTAATTTTTCTAAAAGACTCTCCTTCTCAAAAAAATTTATGACAAATATTTATTGGGTTCTTCCCAACCTTGATTTTTGGTCTTGAGGGATTTTCATATTGTGTTGGCTCAACACAAATAATTTTGGAAGGTTATTACAATTCTTTTTATTAAAAAGAACTCCTATAAATTATGGATTTATCCTTTCCCCATTCAAAGATTTTCTCTTTTGCCATGACCTATGTTGAAAACTTCCTTCCAGACCCACCTCCCTACTTTGGGTCAAGCCTAGCATCAAATTCCAGCAAGTTTCAACTTCCTCTAGATTTTATTTCTATTTATTTTAACCTCAAAATCTTTTCTGTCATTTAATTTGGACCTTGGAGATTTAAAAAGGAACTACCAGATTTCCTTTGAGTTTTGACTCCAAATAAATTCCTCTGGCTAGTCCTTAGCACCCTCAACCAAGATCCATCAAGATCTGCTGGTCCACAGTTCAAATTTTTCAAAATGTGCTTGCTGCAAGTTTGGACCAGATTTGCCATTTTTGGTGAATTTCATTCTTTCTCCTTTCCAAAAATTCTGAGATAAATCAGGCAGTCTCCAGATGCATCAAGAGACCACCTCACCAAGTCCTAGCTCAAGAAAAACTTTCCACGTGCCTAAATCATTTCGTCGAACAGATGGTGTGCACTGTTTCTGTTCAAATTCAGAAATTCAGTGTTTCAGTTCAGAGACAGTGTCGTTTTCTTCAGTCGGCAGCGTCAATCTCGCCAGTGCTCTTGTTGGCTCGTTGCTCACTGCTCCTTCTTATCCGCTGCGCTGCACGGTTGTTTGGCTGGTCGCGAGCATCGGTGGCGACGTGTCGCGTCAGCTCCGGCATCTTCCGCGGTGGCAGAACCGCCCGTGGCGGCCAGCAGGGGCCGGACCTGCCATACGGCGCCGTCCAGCACCGCCCACACCGCCAGGAGCCTCCGCGTGGCCATCCCCTTACCTGTGCGTGCTGCAGAGCCGTTGTCGTGGCCTGGAAAGTGCAGAGCGCGCTACCTGCCGCCGACGTGCTCGTGAGGCCGTTCCGTCGAGAGCTTAGAGTATCACCCAAGTTGTACCAAGTTTAGCCGCTGAACGGAACCAGTGAACCAATCCGAAGATGCCCAGTCACTTAAACCTCCAATCCAACCTCTGCCTCGCTGTAATCACTTGCCGGAGAAACCCCGTTCTCGGCAACCGCCTCGGGCCGGCTATAAATGGAGGCCCTGAGCTCGTTCCTGACCAAGCACCTCCCCTCCTCGCCACGCTCATCGGAGGGCCTCGGGAGAGCCTTCTTCCCGAACTCCGACCGCCCCGATCCACTTCGGGCTCCGGCAAGATTCTCTCTAGTGAGGGCACCCCCGATTCCCAGTAGCCTCCTAGTACACCCACTCCCCTAACCCGCGCTTCAATTTGGCGTCTACGGCACTCCTCGGTGGGATCCATCACCGCCCGAACCACCGTCCGCCGGAGTGGAGGTCGCCGTCGACGTGGGGCTCGTTGACGACAAACTCCACCACCCATAGACGCGGGAGAGCTCCGAGAGTTCGTAGGTACTCTCCGTTTCCCCAACCTCGCTGTGGATCGACGCCGGCGACCACCGCGATCCTCGGGTGCCGGTGTGCTCTGTTTTAAATTTTAAACCTGACGGGTGGGACCCCCTCGTCAGCCTCTCCTCTTATTCGAACCGTTTTATAAAAGCGCCTTCGGGCAAAGTACCTGTTCCCTTTGGGTTGGCGTATTTCCAACCAAAATGTTTGAACCTTTGATATGATGAGTGTTTTGCATGTTTGCTTGAGTGGTTTTCTCATGGCATGTTTAATTAAGAATTTGTGAACGTTATATTGCATGCAAGGCAAGCTACAAGTGAGCTTCGAAATTTGATGTGTTCATATGATGGTGAGATAACCTGATCATGTGGTGGCATGATAGGTTGTAAGCTGGTATGGTTGAAGCATGCCAGTTTTATATCAACTGTTTAACTCCAGTATCAATGTGGATCAAGTCTTGTTCCCGTTCGTCCCCTTTTTCGTGCTGCAAACTGTCTTCTGCAAAGAATGTGGTCTAGTCAGTTACAAACCTCTTTCCTTGTACACACCAAATAGAGCGGCCGCGATGAGGGTTCCATGGCCCTGGATTAAAGCCCGTCCTCCGGTTAGGGGGCATGGGTGTTTCCGGTTGGGACCGAGAGGGGGCACCCCTTAGAGCGTGCGCTATAAATTTTATCCCATGCTACTCGAGGTTGTGGCCTCCCCGTCTTAGAGTTTTTCTTGAACGTTTCCTAGGGTGATTCCTGGCAGCGGAATGTGGAATGGGTGTGTACTGGTTATATGTGTTTCTGCTAAAATACCATAAACGGAACTAGTCCTTTGTGACTATGGAAATCCATTGGCTGTGGGTAAAGAGTACAAACTCTGCAGAGTCAAAACCATTCGAGTATCCGTTTCCATGGTCAAGGACTGTGATCAACATATCAATGTCAGTATCAGTGTTAGTCTCAATGTCCGTCTCAGCGTCAGCCTCAGTGCCAGTCTCAGTGACAATCTCTGGTGAACAAACATGCGTGGTAAACCCGGCTGAATGTTATTCTTGTGGATGGACTAACCAGTTTATTATTATGTACTGAGTATTTCCTTGGGATGATATAAATTCATGAGCTATTTGAATTCGAACGGTGAAATATAAGCCCTTTATGTGATGTCGCTCAGACGTCCAACTGTGGCATTCTTGTTATTTACTTTTGATATAAGCACTTTATGTGATGTCGCTCAGACGTCCGACTATGGCATTCTCGTCATTTACTTTTGATATAAGCCCTTCATGTGATGTCGCTCAGACGTCCGACTGTGGCATCCTTGTTATTTACTTTTGATATAAGCCCTTTATGTGGTGTCGCCGTGACGCTCGACTGCGGCATGTTAATTTATTTTACCTTTCGAGGCGTCGCTTCAGACACCCGATCGGTCTTCAGCTATTTTAGGGGGATTTCGGGAGGACTACCGCCTGACTTCCTTTTTATGTTACATGCAGTGCAAAAATTTATTATCTAAGTGCGCATTACTACTCTGCTCATGTGCGTCATGTTTGCATTTGTTATATCTTATGTCCAAACTGTCTTGCGAGTACATTCAAAGTACTCACCTGGCTTGTTGATTTGGCCAGATGTTGACAAAGGCAATCTTATGGATGAAGAGTACGATAGCGAGTCCGACGCCTAGAGGAGTCCCAGTCAGTCTCGTGCGATCCTCGAGTTGGTCACTTGTATTATATACGCTTCCGCTACCCAAAATAAATCATCGAGCCTCACTCCGGCGCTTGATGAGCTGTAAGATTTTGGAGTCACGTCACCCACTTCACTGTGACATATCAACCACCACTTTTATTATGAGTCAGTAGTTATGCCACCATACCCTTTGTGTCATATCCGCCCTTATGTATAAAATAACGGCGTGCTTGTAATAAATTGTTGAGCAACCTCAGCTCAACCCTGTATAATATTTAGTACTTATGGATTTCTGTATCAAGGATTTGTCTACCAGTAAGGAGGATTCTTCTATACTGGTCGGATATAATGGTCGGTCTTCCAATAAATGTTTTATTGGAAAACCGGTCCTGACAGTAGATACCTGCTGGATCTTTGTGCCCCTTTGTCGTCATGGGTTGGGCCTGTTAAAAACAAAACCAACCCTTGGCAGTCTACAGCGCAGTTGAAACTTGCTCGATCTGAAAAAACAATATACGTGCTCAATAAATGAGAGAATTCTGCAAGCACAGACTGATAACTGGGATTCAGCACGGATATTGTTCTTTTATCTTGATAATAAGTGCATGCACTTGTTTCGAAAAAACTGCAGAACTGGGAATTCGAACAGCGGGTACTTATGCTACCCATCAAATAAAAATCAGGTGCCTGAGAATTCGTTTCGAAACAAATGATTCAGCTTTATATCCACGTCGACCCTCTGCATGATGGTTGGAAGCAAATGCAAGTTCATACCAAAAGATCGTTAACAACAATACAAACTTGCGGACGACAAGGTACTACAACTACCAATACCAAACTAACTTATAATCTTTTTACTCCTAGCCCTAGTGTTCGTCTGGTAGAAAATCTTGCAGTGGACCAGCTCCCGATCCTTCTCTTGCTCCAGGTCCCCGAGGTGGTACTGGTGCATCACCCAGTTGGTCCTCTGCTGGTCGAAGTTCTTGTTGGTGTGCAGCACCAGAACCTTTTTTGCTGCCCGTCTGCCGGCCGTTGACCATCACCGCAAGGTATTGCCGGTCTTGTGCCACATCGCGTGCATGCCGCACTCCGACGCATCTTGCGGCGCCATCCACGTGCCCCTTTGAGCGCCTGGAATTATGCCGAAGAAATGCTTCCTTAGGCCACTTAGTGTGATACCTGCAGATTGTGGAATACAGGTTTTAGTGTACCTAGTTGGCATTTTCATAACATCTTTGGCATGTTGCAGTCACTTGTTTCACTTTTCATTAACTGTCAAATTGTAATTGCTTCACCAGGTCTGCGTCTAAAAGAAAAATAGAGCTATAAAGAAAGGAATATGTTTGTGCAAGTAGACGGCCGCTCGATGTCTTACCCGAAGTTTCTCGGGTTGGGTGTAGCATATCTTTGTTTCATTGTCGATGGTTGGTATGAACAAATCGATGAGAGACTGAAATCTCGCTACCGTCAAGACTCACTTTAGCCTCAAGGTGCTCGATCAGCCCTCGATCCGTGGGATCAAACTTGACGCCACCGCAGCATCGGCCAATCCTTCTTCGACTTGCATCGGTAATTCCAGCTTATATGGTACTCAATGTATGATCAATCGACTGTTTTAAGTGAATGATGAAAGATTTGACGGATAAGTGGTACTCCAAATCTGAAGTCCGAATACCCAAACACGCCGTAGGGATTCTTGTGTCACCTTACGCGCAGCGTGTTGTCACATCAATTCAATGTGTGGACATGATGAATAACTTGACCAACGTATACTAGTATCTGCTCTTGTACTACTTAGTAGTCATATTTAGTGTCACAATTTATACATAGGTTTAACTAACAAATGCACTTGAAGCCTAACTAATATATATATATATATATATATATATATATATATATATATATATATATATATAGGGTGGCACTATTATGATCCTGGGATCAAAATAACTATTTGGATCACGTTGGGCCTATATAGGGCCCAATTAGGTTACCCGAAAAAAAAAACACATCAGACCAACTGCCCCCCACACCTCGCGCGATCTTCTCCTTATCCACCCCACGAACTTCCAGATCCCGCTGCTCCCTCCTTCGCTTCCTCCACCGTCCACTGCCCCCTACGACGCGCCACCCAACACCCCCCGCCCTCTCCGTGTCGCCGCCCCTCCTCCAGTCATGAGGCCTCCCCCCGTGGCCATGAGGCCCGCCCTCCCTCCCGGCCCGCGCGCGCCTCCTGCCGCCGCCTCCTCCTGCCACCCGCCCAAGCGCGCACCGCCCGCCCACTACTCTCGCCGGATCGCCGCGCCTCCGACCGCCACCGCCGTCCACGACGCACCTCCAGCAGCCGGCCCCCGGATCCGCCACCCCTCACCTGGATCCGCCTCCGCGCCGCCACCTCAACTAGATCCGGCAACCGCGATGCCCCCATGCTTGAACCAGGCCACCGCGTCGCCGGCCTTCCTCTCCTTCCTTCCATCGCGGCGGCGGTGGCCTCCCTCCCCTTGCATCTACCATCGGCGGCGACCTCCTACCCCCTTCTTCTATCCATCCATGGCGGCGGCCTCCACACTGGCGAGGAAGACGGGATGGAGGCAGGGAGATGCCCAGGATCCTCCTATACTGCTCCTCCTACCAATGGATTTCTTCCCGACAAGCACACAAGCCATACACCTTCTTCCCCAAAAGCCACTCGATGTCATTTGCTCCCGACTCCTCTCTACCATGTGTTTCAAATTCTTATGCAGATGCAGCAGAAAAAGTCAACCTCTCTCTTCGGTTCAGACTTTACATATGTTCTACTACAGCTTTAGAGATGTGCAAAATTCTAGTGCTAGGGCAAATGATCAGGAAGTTATACTATGTCTAAATGCCAAATTTCAGATTATAGAAAACTTATGGTTGTACCAATCTTGGTGATGTGTTGGTCGTCCATGTGGCACGCGCAAAAATATATGTGTATTGTTGTGCCTAATTTTTTTTAATTTCAATAGCATGTGAAGTTCATGTTTCAGAAATTCCGAAGTTCACGTGTAGTACATATCAAAGAAACATCATCAAATGAAAAAAAGGACCGCCTAGGCCATTTCACCGACAGCAAAAAATGCATAAAAGAAAGAAGCAGGCGGACGTTAAAAGAAAGAAGTTTTTAATATCTAAAAGTCAAATTTGGAAGTTCAAAAATTTTGAGCAAGAAGTTCAAATAAAAAAAAGCACTTCCAAAAATATTTATAACGGATTTTCCCCGTTTATAAAAAAATCATAGAAGTCCAAATTAAAAAAAGAGGAGCATTTCACAAAGATTTTATAAAAACATATTTCCTCCATTCTATAAAAACTAGAAGTTCCAAAATAAAATAAGCGTGCGGTTTATATAAAAAAGGATTTTCCCCGTTACTAACCAATAATACTAAGAAGCTAAAGTTTAAAAAATGGTGAGGTTCGATGCTTATAAAAAATTCGATTTTTTACATTATAAAAAATAAAACCAAGAACTTCAAAAATTTTAAAACAAGGAAGTTCAAAAACTCGATTTTCCTTGTTACTAAAGAATAAAACTAAGAAGTTCAAATTAAAATAACAGAGAAGTTCAAAGTTGATAAATCTCGATTCTCGTTCTAAATAATAACTAATAAGTTCAAATTAAAGTAATGGAACAACAAAAAAGTTTTAAAATATTTTTCCCTTTTTAAATTTGGATTTCCCGGTACTAAAGATTAAACCAAGAAGTTCAATTTTAAAAAACAGAGTAATTCAATATACATTAAAAACCCAGTTTTTCTCAAGTTCTTGAATAATAAAACCAAGAAGTTCAATTTAAAAACATGGAGAAGTTTGATATTTAGTTAAAAACTCAAATTATTTTGGTTAGTAAAGAATAAAACAAATAAGTTCAATTCAAAAACGAAGAAGTTTGATGTTTCTAACAAAACCACAATTTTCATATTTCTAGAAGTACATAAAATAAATTCAAATAAAAAATTAGTGTGGTTCGATATAGAAGTTCGATGATTATAGAAAACTCAGATTTTCCTCGTTATTAAAAATGGAAACAAGAAGTTCAAAAATAAAAAAACAAAGAAGTTTAACTTTTTAAAAATAGAGCGCTTCAAAATTTCATATAAAAGATTAAGAAAAAACAAAACGAGGAAGTCCATATTAAAAACATGGAGAAGTTCAATGATTATAGAAAACTCAGATTTTCCTCGTTATTAAATAATGGAAACAAGAAGTTCAAAAATAAAATAACAAGAAGTTCAACTTTTTAAAAATAGAGCGCTTCAAAATTCATAAAAAAAGATTAAGAAGTTCAGATAAATATTTATAAAAAAACTCAGATATTTTCACATAACCGAGAGAAGTTCGATTGATAACTGCCAGAAGTTCACGTACTACACAGAGTGCATTTTGCATTAAAAAAAGAATAAGAAATCAATGACTAAAAGTTTTGTTGTTATAAGTTCAACTCCTCGGTCGGAGAAAGTTAAAAAAATTATTGTGAGAGGGGTTTGTACAAAAAGAGTATCATTTGTGTAACACTAACGAATGGATGAGAAAATTACAAACGAAAATACGTCACAGAAGTTTAGCGTGAAAACAGCAGGAAGTTCAACTAATGCACTGAATGAATTTTAGATGAAAAAGTTTTAAAATCGTCGCGAGTATGAAAAAACGATCAACACGGGAAAGTTGCGTGTTTACATCAGCTTTCCACCGGTATATCACTTTCTCAATTCCGATGAGTTGATGGAGAGCTAAGAGCAGTGGATGGAGATCTATGAGCAAAAAAAGCACGTGAAAAACAGAGTGAAGTTCAAGTAGACATGCCGAGAAGTTCAGGTTCTTCACGTGGTGCATTTTTGAAGAATCTGTTTCGCGATAAAGGTAGAACGAATGCTCTCGCCATTTTTGAAATTACTTGAAAACGGCTAGGAATCACAGAAAACCATCAACATGAAAAAGTTTCACATTTTACTTAGATTTTCAACGGTATATTGTTTGCCCCATTCCGATAAAGTTTGTAGAAATTATGACGAAAATATATTTTAGCCATTTTTAAAATTGACTTAAAACAGTAAGAAATTGGGAGAAACAATATATACCAAAAAGTTTTGCATTTCCTCAAGCTTTCCAACGCCGTATCATTTGCTGCATTTGTACATATGGTTAAAAAATAGATCAAAAATACAAACTCGGTGAAACTTGTACCATTTTCTAAATTACTCTTAAACAGTTCAAAATTAGAAAACACTTTCTACATGAAAAAGTAGTGCATTTTCATAAGCTTTCGAACGCCATATCATTTTCGTCAATTGGATTAGCCGTTTAGAAACGACATCGCAAATACAAACTCAGCTGTTCGGTTTGCGAAATTTTATGATTTTCCAAATTACTCTTTAACCGTAGGGAATTAGAGAAAACTTTCCACAGGTGGAAGGAGCGGTTTTGCAGCAGCTTTCCAACGCCATATTATTTGCCTCATTCCGATAAATGGTTTAGAAATGCGATCGAAAATATGATTCACGTTTTTGTATGAAGAAAACATGGTTTTCAAAACTGCTCTTAAACCGCTTACATTTTGCCAAAAATTTAACTTGGGTCATGATACTGGTGCCCATAGCTTTCCAACGGTATATCGCAAGCCCCATTTGGGCAATGTTGGCGGAAGTTCAACCTAGCAAAAAACGCAATTTCATCATGACCCGAGAGCAAAATCCGCCAATGAGCCAGATTTCTATTTAAAACTGGTATTTACTTGCTAAAAAACGTTTCTAGATTACACTAACATCATATAGAACACGACTAACAAGAATAATTCGCGGGGGAAGCCACGGTTGCGAAGATAGCACGAAGGTCGGGTTCGTATAGAGGGAAATTCAGGTGCATTACTCAGGCAGTTCAGGTTGTGATCAGAATATTATTCTGATCCCGTGATCAGAATAGTGTTTATGTATGTATGTATATAAATATGCACAGCATCTCCATCATCATTATCAGTACATCCTACGCAGGTGAGTTAGGATGCACTTGATCCCAGGAAGGTATCTATCCTTCAAACCAGAGGAGTGCTTCAAACTGACAACATTACATAATATCCAACAAAAGAGGGTCATGCTACAGCACCAAAATACATGGCTCAGTCTAGATATCAGCACGAATCAAGTTGTGCATATTTGCTGTTGGCATGAACCACATCGCCGCATGTCGTGTTTGCAAAAGCCATCCATCGCATGTAAGCTTGATGCCTTTCACACACTGAAGATTATCTGGCAACAATATATGTCACGAATCTCTGGATATGGTGATTCATGAAAACCATGGTATGATGTGTAAACACAGCCCCCCCCTCGCGAATGGAAGGTGCATAGCACAGTAATCATCGCCGGTGATATGATCGATGATCGGATAATTGAGCCCGAGGAACAAGGAGTGGTTGTCGAGGCTGTAAACCCGCCTCCAGTTGAATACGCCTGGCCCAACGGAGCTGGGATCTTTCTCGAACACGAAGCAGCTATAGCCATCAATGTTACGAACGCCCCACGCATTGTACTGCATGTGGTCTGATGTAATGGTTTGGTCAATTTGGTACGTGCGAATGAGCATCAAATGACCGCCGTCAGCTAAACGAGCGATAAACTAGCACCCATCGGCTGGTATGATTCCAGGTCCTGGAATCATGAAGGCCAGCGCATTTGCGTATGCTGCAACAATTCAAATTGGATACCAAAAGGACAAAAATAAACAATCATGTTCAGAGTATGTGTGGAATTAAGATTATTATTACAGTGACACATATCATAGACAGAGAATTGTAATGCCATGGTCATAATCATACCCCAAGTTAAAAAAATAAGCCGATGGCTTTCATATTCTAGCAACATGTCATGGTTCAAACATCATGTAACAATGAGAGGAAAACAGATATGACAGCGCCTACTCATATTCTACCATAGCACTTACTACTACTATTCTCATATCAACTCTAAGCAATAACATGCGTTGTTATAAAAATCTTGTAAACGAGAATAACATATAACAATCATGATGTTATGCTCATAATATGTATTCTAACAATCATTAGATGCCAATTCTTCTCATATCAAGTCTAACAATAACATGTGCGGTCATAAAAATCTAGGAAATGAGAGGAACATATAGCAATGATGTGGTTATAGACATGCTATGCATTCTAAATTTGTAACAAATGAACAGACAGTCGTATTCATAAGGTAAAGATGAGATGAGATAGAACAATTACACGACGATAGATTCCACCAAAGATAGGCAGCCAATCTGTGTGTCGACACAGCGTAACGATGCCATCATGCACTATAGCATCGATGTAAATGTTGCCTCAATAGGATTGATGATGAGCCATAACCATGTATGGCGACCGGATTCGAGATAGACTAATCCCATGTTGAACAAAGCAATGAGCTTGTAATCCATGTAGTCTTCTGATGGTGTGGGCACTTCGCAGATTACAACTTTCTGCAAACAGAGGTCGAGCCAAAAGCTTGACGCGTCTCGTGCGTAGTAGGTAGGAGTGTCCGGCGGGCCGCGAGGCTCGATGGCGGCGGTATCCAACGATGGAAGGGTGACCTCTCGCTGGGTGTAGATATCCACGAGATGCCACGGACTACTGGTGTGGTGGATGAGGACGATCCAGTTGGCCTTCATGCCCGCCCAGTAGTGGCCGCGCATGAAGGACAGGTGGACGGGTAGTGGTAGCATGTCGAGGGGCACCACGGCTACCTCCGTAGGATCGTCAAGTCGGTGTCTGGGCCACTTGCGAGGATCTCGCATCAGCAAGCAGGGTGTCTTGAATAGAGCCGGCCGGTTGCAGACGAGTAGACGGTACAAAGACACCGAGCATGCGGCCAGACGGACGGTGCTAAGTAGGTCCATACGACTACAGATCTGCTCCAAGAGAACATCGGGGAGGGAATTCCAATCGCGGCTTTGCATGTCAGTCGGTTCTACCATTGGGGTTTTCGGTGCTGCGAGCTAAGCGGGGAAGTGGATTCGCCGGCGAAGAAGAAGCTTCTCCTCGTGTGGCGAAAGCAAAGGAGCAGGGGAATATGGTACGACGAGCTACCAAGGAAGATGGCGCGGGCGGCGGCGGCGATGGAGCGGGGTAAATGGTGTGCGGCCGACGATGGGGAAGAGAGGAGGAAGAAGAGTGGAAGACGGGGAAGAAAGTGCATTAAATCTCAATTCTACTAGTACTACTACCAGGATATAGGCACCGTCCTTCGTAGTGTAAATAGTTACACTGATGACATGTGGGTCTACCACAAGAGGGCCCATATGTCAGCTAATGGAGGACAGAGGTGCGTAGGCGTATTTGCAGAAGTGTGCTCTACTGGCAAACATGATGGCAGTACTGGGTAAGGCTGATTTAGTAACACCAACACGCTGGTTCAGCTTATTAATTACGTGTCCCATCTGCTGCAGCGTGTATTGTCACTTCACTGCGAAGACTAGATGAATAGTTCTATCTGACCAAGATGGGGAATAATGGATCGCGAGGACTTCCTTTCTACAGTATCCCTATGCCTCTACGCTCACTTCACTCATTTTGCTCCGTACCTAGTCACTTATTGAAATCTGTAGAAAGACAAATACTCCGTATTTGGGAACAGAGGGAGGCTTTTACTTCGTACTATTTGGGAACAGAGGGAGTATCACCATATGGAGGAAACAGAGGAAGCTTGAAATATGAACATGTCAATGGGAGGGAGTAAGCCCCATGCATGCATGCATGCATGCAACATGAAACACTCACACGTACTCCACATGGACGCACACAACACTCACGCACCCATGCAGCACACAGCACACGACGCAACACACACGCTCACGCTCAAGTGCTCAACCTACTCCCTACGTCCGTGAAAGACTGTACATTTAGAGATCTACACATTGACCAGGGTATAATTAACGCCCAAAAGTAGCAGACTTATGTGTGCATGCGACCATTGAGATAAGAAGATTAAATGAAGACCGTTGCATGCTGTAATTAAGGATAGACATGTAGCCTATACCTACAGCACAGGTTGGTGCATTAGTCAACCAATATCGATTTAGATTAAAGGCTAAATGCATTGGAAGTGTAGATGTACATCATGTACTACTACACTCTTTGTTTTATAGCCGATGTACACTCTTTGTTGGAAGACCGAGGGAGGACACATGCATGCACTCACATACACAGCCAGGGCGGTTCGGGCGCAAGGGTTGGACTCGTGTCGCGCCTGCGTAAAGTTTTGTTTAACTGATTTCTTTGCTCTGCCAACTGACAGGTGGGACCTAGAAACCAGGTGACAATTTAACTAGTCAACAAAGTGCCACATCGACTATGTGGCCGGTCAATAGGGTGCAATACAATGCTCTACGATGAGCTAGTGATCGTATAATCGACGCAAAACTATATATAGTGACCGTAAAGAGCGTATTGTTACATACGTTGACCGCCAGTGTATTTTTCTCGTTTCAAATTAAGCCATATTAATCAGAAAGAACGAAGTATGGACTATTACTAGTACTAGTACTGCTTTGATGTGTCCTGTCAACTTGCCAAACGAGGAGAAGCTTGCTTACTACGCCTCTCCCTCGCCCACGCGCGTGGTGGTTCGCAGGACGAGGAGAGGGTTTTGACTACATCGCCCTCTCCCTCTCCCTCTCCCTCTCCCTCTCCCTCACCCTCGTCCTTGCCCTCGCGGTGGACGTGCAGCAGTTCAATCGGTGTCAGATTGCCAGAAGCATATTCTACTGTAGTATCATCATTGTTGGACCTTCCGAAGAGGCGAAGAGCCAAGTGCAAGGTTCACACGAGTATGAACTGTTGAACCTCCCAAGAGGCAAAGAGCCAAGCGCAAGGTTTTATAGGAGTTGTCGTCCTAGTAGGAGTGTACTACAACTATAGCGAACGATGCTACTTGTATGATGCCGCCACGCCACGTATATCCGAAGCTGTGCCACCTTTTTTTCTCAAAGAGCTTGTTGGAGCCCGTGCAACAACCACACAAGTTGCACATACACATAACACATTTACTAGTAATAAATTCTAAAGGACAAATGCCAGTATGCCACACAAGTTCATCTCCAATTCATGTGATAAATTTGTGCACGACTAGTCTACATATATTCACAGCGCTACCGTTCACAATTACCGTACTCCACTTACACGTTATAGATGGGCAACATGTCCTCCTCCAGGTTCCAGTCCCAAGTGTTCTTCATGGATGGCACGATCCATAGCGGTGGGCAACGGGAATCATTGTCGCAGCTTTCTAGTCCGGTTCCACACGATGGAGACTCATCCAAGCTGAAGCGGCATAAATCAGGGATAGCGTGTCCCATCATGTCGTTCATCCGGCGGTGCGCACTGAAGACACAACCATGCTTCATGAACGGCAGGCCTTCCGTGTCGTGCACGGAAGGTGGCATCCACTTCACAATGGGGTAGCTGTCCCTGATGAAAAGCGAGTACTCTCCAAGAGTGTTCCTCGGCACCCACGTAGCATCACAGGGGTCGAACTCGACGCCGTTCATCTAGTACACGCGGCATCCCAGATCTGGACGTACATAGTCAAGGTCCATGCATAATAATGTTGTGCTCAAATATGGCGGTCAGTAATACTGTGCAGCAAATAGTACTACTCCGGTATAGAGGAAGTAAAATAACCGGCTTATTATATATAGCCACTCTTGGCTACATGGATGAGATAGTAAGACATGGAAAAACAAAAATGGTGGCAGCTAGTGGGTTCAAGTCTTCAAGGGCCTAGCTAGCTATACACGTCCTCCAAGGAAAAAAGTACTCCTACTAGTACTACTTAGTATACTACTAGTACAACAATGAAAGAGAAGGCGAGAGGGTTAAAAAATGGAATACCTGGGTAGATGGTGAAGGTCCGATCGTGGTAGATTGTGTGACCATGTTGCACATTAGTGGTACCATGGGTAATGACTGCTAAGATAGTTGATCCCAATATGCCAAAGTCAGCTACAAGGTTCCAGGTTAGACCGAATCGCGGATGCAAATGCACATCCAGGATCGGCGATCTTATTTTGATCGGGGGATGCCTGGTCCCTGCAAAATAATGGAGTACCGTTAGGGATGCGAATGATGGTTTGTGCATTCCGTTTGTAATCTCCCGTACCGTAGGATGGCAACCAGATGAAACAAGTCCCCTGGCTTGTCACCGCGAAGATGCGGCCTAGACGGTGCACAGCGTCTTCGAACGTGTAGGGGTACAAATCTGCCACCGCCAACATGCGCCAGCCTCTGCCGTTACTGCCTCTTGCATTGATGGCAAAACTTATGTCGAACACTGTGATGAGATAGTAATCGTCGTGGCCGCGTCGCTTTGTCGGCGGGTCCACAATTGCTATCTTCTTCAATCTCATGTAGGCATCATCGTACGTATTCAAGCCCAGCCAGTCGGGAAGGCCGAGCCCAATGGTGGAGAAGGGGTCTACCAGAATCGCCGCACTGCTGTGGATGTTGTGCAAAATGATGGTGGTATCCGGCCGGAGGTATGCAAGCTAATCTTCGTTGGCACCGACCCAGACCTATATATAAGACGGTGGGCAGCGCAGAAATTACGGGGTGGAAATGGAATAACTAAGTACTACATGATCAAACTCCATTACTGACCTGCTCATCGGACAAAATCCGACTACCTCTCAACGTCGGTAACTCTAGCGGAGTCAACGTGCAACCATGGCCAGGGAGTGGTGGACTGTTCGAAGGATTGTCCCATAGAAGAACCTTCTCCTCGAGGACGCATGGAAGACCAACAAGCATGGCCTTTTCCCAAGCCTGTTTAAGCAGCGTCTTGAAAAAGTTGGTGCAGGACGAGTCTTGCGGCGGTGAGGATGTCGGAGCGACGTGCGATTTATCCCAGAGGATCGTCGTCCAAGGTCTTCCAGCCCCGACGAGGAGGAGAACCACCTGGCGAATCCATGGGAGCAGCGACAAACTGCCTTCTCTTCGGAGGGAGGGGAACTGGCGAGGAGGAGATAAGAGCGTAGTAACAGCAGGGCCTCGTCCCTTCCAATTGTAGATCGTTCCTCAGCGAAGGGGTGAGGCTATTATTTACTACTAAGTACTAGCATGATGGAACGTTATGGGATTGCATTATACTGTAAATAATAGCACTAGTAAGAAATTTTTGGCACTAGGTAGTAGTTTTTGGCGTGGATTAAGAAATTTTGGGTATGTTTTTGCCATTTTTGTACACGCCAACTAGTGTCAAAAACGCCTTACATTATGTGACGGAGGAGTACGTGATTGCATCTTGTAGCAATACTAGTACTACTTTTCTCAACTAGTAGTGCGATGTACTGTACTTCTAGTCTAGTCTAGTATAGTGCACCAGTTTTGAACTCTTGAATCTCGGGGCCAAGGAGCTACAGCTTGGAAGTGGAGGTACTCATCGTTCTCTAGAACCATCATTGTACTATCAATGCAGGGGAAGTACACCTGCGTAGTGGCCTGGGGGGTACTCTTGGTGCTCTATTCAGCCGCTCCTCTCACGTAGCTGGCCTACTCAGCCGCTCCTCTCACCCACACACTAGCAGCCTGTTTATCAGCGATGGTTACTGCGAGGGTAGAACATTTGAGTTATTTGATACAGCGAGACTAGGCTTTTCGCTTCCATTTGTGGAGGTGTAATGGATCTCGTCGAACTTTGTTAGTAGTTCCTTCTTTATGAATGAGATGAAGCAAAGCTTTTGCCTCCGTTTCAAAAAAAACACGTCAAGAGGAATTTATTTTATAGTAGAGCCGATAATGGAGTGAAGTCCATGCGTGCAACGCCACAAGCTACAGAGTAGTAGTAGAGCACTTTACATACAGAGCCATATTTCACAGTTCCCAATGCCCCGCCAGGCTTTTCTGGCTCCTCGGGCTTAATTGGGAGGCGCTAGTTTAAATATGCTACTAGCTGATGAGGAAGCTGCAAGCGAGGTGCGGCTAGGGAGAGCACGCGAGCCACGGGATGCTGGGAAGGAAAACCCGTTCACGTGGCTAGGCTGTCCAGTGCACCCAGATTATGGGGCCGCACGTCTGTTTGACTTCAAAACTCAAACTACCCGTGTAAAATATTGGCTCGCAGCGAAGTGTAGTAGTACTATTTTCTAAAAAAAAGGCCGCCGTGCGTTCGTCCGGGATCGAACCCACAAAACGAGGTATACACTCCCGCGACCACTAGTAGTACTCGTTGGAGTACAAGGCAACCTAGAATCGCCTTTTGTCGCTAGTAGTACGTACATTGTTCCTTACAAGAAACCCCTAATAATGTAAGAAACCACTAAAATGCCAAGAAACTACTACCACTTGCATACGTGGCAGACCTAAGATAAGACTACCTTATCAACCATTGTACATGCTCTTACCAACAAAAATCCTCGAGTGACCTCCTACCACTACAAGAAATATGTCAACTAGTGACCTTTTGTCAGTGACCCTGGAAGAATTGGTCATAAATTTACGACCATTTTAGACCAATAGGTCAAAAGCTGTTCGGGGCTCAGCACCCTAACCTATAACGACCATTCTGGTCAGAAAGGTCATAATGTCATTACAGGAAATGGTCATAAAGCAGGAAGCACTGTCCACTGCCTCACGCCTAGCTGATAACGACCAATATAACATAGTAACTACACTTGATTTTGAATGAATTAGGATGATTAGGCAGCCACCTCAGCAACCTCGCTTATGTGTCACTGTCTAGGTGTCATTTTTGGTTAAATATTAATATTCAACAACAGACGGGGCACACACTGACATGCAGGACCCATTTGACAGGAGGGGCCGAGTGCTTAATTCGCCCAAAAAATGTGCGCTAGCGGGGACTCAAACCCACGACCTCGCGCTTGCTTCGCTCGTTCGGTACCACTGGGCTAGAGAGGGATTGTTGCTTTGGTATGGGAACTAATCTATACATTATATAAAACCACGGTTATCTCCTATCAGTGACAAGTGGGGCCTTCCGACCAGGTGGCATTGAACAGAGCAACACTGACAGGCAGGAACCATTTGACAGGTGGGGTGAGCCACTGATAGGTGGGTAAGCGAGCGTTTAATTCCATAAAAAATGTGCGCTTTAATTCCTAAAAAATATGCGCTAGCGGGGACTAGAACCCACGACCTGGCGCTGTTTAACTTGTTCGCTACCACTGGGCTACAGAGGGATTGCTGCCCATCTAGCGGAATGGCTCTATATATTATATTTTAGCGCCAAATCTAAGTCATTGACAAGTGGGACCAGGTGGTGGCGGGTTGCGGGCAGAGCCAACACTTAGCCAAAAATTTCTAGGTCTTCCGACGGGTGGCGGCGGGCTGCGGGCAGGGGCGTGGCCGGCGGACGAGGGCGGAGCCGGCGGCCGAAGCGACCGGGCAGGGGCAGGGCGACCGGCGGTGGTGGGGGCGGGGGCAGGAACGGCCTCGCCGCAGGTGACCTCGCCCACGGCCTCGCCGCTCGCCTTGTCCCCGAGGGCAGCAGCGGAAGCAACCGGCGGGTGTGGAGGCGGGGCTGGCTGCCGAACCGACCAGCAGGGGCGTGGGCCACCTGCAGTGGTGGGGGCGGGCGCAGGAATGACAGCCACGCAAGGAGAGGCTCGCCGAGCATGGGGGACTCGCCGCCGCCGCAAGCACACCTCCCGGTATGCACCCCTCTCCTCTTCCCCCCTCTCCTCTCTCACTATCTGCACCTCGTCGCCGAGCACAGATGAATTTTGTTGATGAATTTTGTCAGATGTTCTTCAGCATAGATGAATTTTGTTGATGCACTGTTAGGAATTAGGAGATAGCTTTCTTGTTTGGTAGATATTGCATAGATGAATTTTCTTGATGTACTGTTGGGAGTTCTACAGCTTGTTTGTTAAGAATTGTTCAGGCCTTGTTCGGTTAAGATTTGGGGGGAATTTCAGCTAGATGGGATTTATTCCCTGCCAATATCTGTTAACCCCTCTCATTTATCAAGGCCAGAAACAAGGCCTTGGTCTTCAATTGTTTGTCTACAGATTGTTAGGATAATTGTAATTGTAATTGATAGAAACATCATAGTATTTGTTAGGAGCTAGCTAGCTAGTTTGGTTTAATTTGAATTAGCCTTCTCTGCAACATAAATTCATGCCAATTTCAGTGTTGGTTTGATTTATATTTTGGTTTGTTTCAATGTTGTGGTTAGGTAATTAGCATATAAAATTTTCTGGAATTTTAGCTTCCATTACTTCCATCCATTTTCATTAATTAATGTTGATGCACTTAGATTGATTTGCTAAGTTGCAACAATTTTTTGTCTTTGGCAGATGGACAGAAGCTGGATTAGAAAATGAGTTAGAAAGTTTTCGAAAGAACATATGAAAGGATTTGATGATTTTATGGCATTTGTTCGGGCAAATTTTGCCAACGATGCTCACATTCTTTGCCCATGCTGCGAATGCCTCCACCGTCCAAGAATGGCTCAAGGAAGAGTGGGAGATCATCTGCTTCTTAATGGGATGTCCAGCACATATGATAGATGGATATATCATGGAGAACCTTTGGACAGTCAACCTCAACATTTTGAACCTGATACAGAGGCCCCTCATATGATGGGTGGTGGTGATGCTGGCATTGATTTCATGGAAAAGGTTTTGCGAGATAATGCTGTTTTGGAGGAAGAGGATGGGCATGAAGATGATAGGATTCCTGGCCTATTGAAGGATTTGTACGATGCTGAAGATCATGCTGATGGACAGAAGTCGTTGTCTGCTGAGGTGTTAGAGAAGGCGAAGCGCGCAGCTCGTGAAGGGGGGTAAATTTTAAAGATTTACTTTCACTGTGAAGTTACTCCACATAAAGTCTTTCTACCGGATTAGCAATGCTGCATTCAACGCAATACTCCGTCTTTTGAGCTTGCAATTCCCTGATAGTTGTGTTCCCAGATCATATGATGAAGCATTGAGCATAATCCGCAGGCTGGGGTTAGGTTATGTGTCAATAGATGTGTGCCCAAATAATTGTGTCTTGTTTCGGAAGGATTTAGCAAAGCATGACAACTATCCAAAATGCAATGCATCTAGGTGGAAAGATGCTGATGGGAAGAAGTCAATACCGGAGAAGGTACTGAGGCACTTTCCCTTGATACCAAGGCTGCAGCGGATGTTCATCTCGAAGGAATCATCGCGTGAGGTACAGTGGCACAAGCTGAAGCGGCAACCTGTGGATAGTGAGCTGAGTCATCCAGCGGATGGAGAGGCATGGAAAGAGTTTGACAGTATACATTTAGATTTTGTTGCAGATCCACGGAACATAAAACATGGCATTGCCACAGATGGGTTTAATCCGTTTGGGAACATGAGCACGTCTTATAGCATGTGGCCAGTTTTTGTGGTGCCGTACAACCTGCCACCATGGGCATGCATGGATCAGTCCAACTTCATGATGTCATTGCTTATCTCGGGTCCGAGTCTCCGTGAAAGGATTTTGATGTCTTTATGGAGCCCTCAGAGAAGAACTGCTCCAGCTCGGACTGGTGTACCTACATACGATGCCTTGAGTTCGAAGACAAGTTCAATCTCGTGCTGCAATCATATGGTCCATCCATGATTTCCGGCTCGCACACTCGTCATGGGAGGATCACAGCGGGTTATCAGGCTTGTGTCCATTGTGACAAAGACCCTTGCTCAAAGAGAATAAGGAGCAAGATCTGCTATATTGGGCACCGCCGCTTTCTTCCCCGAAACCATCGCTGGCGAAGAAGCAAAGATTTTAATGGTGAGAATGAAACCCGTGACAAGCCAGCTGAATTCACTAAAGAAGAGCTGGAGCAGCAACTTGAAAAGGTGAAAGATGTGAGACCAGGAAAGCTGGCGAAGAAAAGAAAGCGTGAGGAAGGTCAATGTTGGGACCGGAGGTCTTGTTTGTGGGACCTGCCATACTGGGCTGATATGAAATTAAGGCATAATCTTGATGTAATGCACATTGAGAAAAACATATGCGAGAATCTGCTAGGGACGTTTCTGAACATTGAAGGGAAGACAAAGGACACGGTTAGTCCTAGGCTTGATTTGGAGGACATGGGCATAAGATAAGATTTGCATCTACAGCACAATGAAGATGAAGATTCATTTGAAATGCCACGAGCATGGTATACAATGAGTAAAGAACAAAAGCTTGCATTCTGTGAATTCCTAAGAGCGGTGAAATTTCCAGATGGTTATGCTGCTAACCTAGCAAAGTGTGTTACTTCTGATGGATTCAAGCTTTCAGTATTGAAAACCCATGATTGTCACATCCTCCTCCAAAGGATTTTACCGGCGGACCTCCGAGGAATCATGCACAAGGATGTATATGAAGCGGTTGCTGAGCTGGGAAATTTCTTTAGAGAACTGTGCTGCAAAACACTCAAGTTAACTGTCCTGGAAAGACTTGAAAAAGAAATCCCAATTATTCTTTGCAAGCTTGAGAAGATTTTCCCTCCAGCTTTCTTCACCGTGATGGTCCACTTGGCGGTGCACTTACCAAAAGAGGCAATGCTTAGAGGCCCTGTGCAATACGGTTGGATGTACCCAATCGAAAGAAGGCTGCTTACTTGTAAGCGTTATGTGCGAAACATGGGAAGACCTGAAGGTTCTATTGCTAAAGCATATGTCGTTGACGAGTGCTTGACTTTTTGCTCTAGATACTTTGGCGATGTGGAAACAAGATGGAACCGGCCGGGCAGGAATAGAGAGCGGTCTGATTCGCAAAGTGGTGATGTCTCTGTTTTCAACCATGGTGTGAACTTTCTTGGAGCCTCACAATACTTGGAGGCTGATGATGAGTATGACAAGATGGTTTGGTTTGTGCTCAGCAATTGTGCCAAGGTTCTACCATATATCGAGTACGTTATATCTTGTGCACTCATTATATATATATATATATATATATATATATATATATATATATATATATATATATATATATATATATATATATATTGCTTAGTTGGCACCAGCCTAATGTTTTAATTCACATGTTTTGTTGGCATTGCAGGAAATGCAAGGAAGAGTTAAATCAGGAAGAAAACAATATCCATGTTGATAAAACGGTTGCCTAGGGGTTTGCTAAGTGGTTTAAGAATCATGTGAGATATTTAGCCACATGTTTTATGTTTTATGTGTTATTCACCAATTGTTAAATACCATTGTTTGCTAACTGGTTTATTTTTGCAGATTGGAAAGTTGCATGAGGAGAAGAAGGTCAGTGATGATCTATTTGCTTTGGCATGTTTACCGGATAAGCGAGTGAGAGTGTATTCAGCATGCATTGCTGGCGGTGTCCGGTACCACACCGTTGACCGCGAGGAAAAAAGGAAGACACAGAATAGTGGAATCGTCACTGAGGGGTCACACGATGGTGAGATCATTGACTTCTATGGTTAGTTGAGAAGCATCGTAGAGTTGCAGCACAACTCTAGTGGAGGCATCCATCGCTCGGTAGTCTTATTTCGCTGTGACTAGTTTGAGCTTGGTAGCAAGAAGAAGAGAGACTCTTTTGTCAAATATGATGGCCACTTCAAAAGCATCAACACTGCAAGGTGCTGGTATAAGAGTGATCCCTTTATTCTAACAACACAAGCAACAATGGTGTTTTATCTGCCAGACACGCTTTTGCACGAAAAATGGCGAGTTGTGCAAAAACTTTCAGCACAGACACTTGTGGAGTGTGACTGAAACTGAAGTGGAAAAGGGCCCCGGTGATGGTGGACAAACATACCAAGATGATGACTCTACGGAAGTTCCGTTGCAAGCTGGTGATGAGTCTATGGAAGTTTCGGTGCAAAGCAGAGTGCGAAGGTACCGGGAACGTGTGATCGTTGGTACTGCAACAGTTGAAGGCATCAAGAAAAGAAGAAAGGTGGTAGCGAATGGACATGAGAGCGAGGATGAGGAAGACCAGACTGATCATACTATGCTGCAATATTGTAGTGATCATGAGGAAAACAGGAGTGGGCATAGAGTTCCTTGTTTTCGTATCGACGACGATGAGTAGCGAATGGGCATGAAGGTTATACTATTACTGCATGTTCCTTGTTTTGATTTGTGATCAACCTTCTCTGTAGTTTTTGTTGATGTGATCCTGATGTAGTTTTTCTACTACAATTCTCTCCAGGTAGCAAAATGCATGAGACTTTGGTGATGAAGAGGCTGATGGTGAAGATACAATGCATTAAAACTCTGGTGCCATTTTGGCTGATACTTTGGTGCCATTTTGGTGGCATTTTTTGCTGTTTTGGCTGATGTTGTTTTGGTGCTGTTTTGGTGCCATACTTTGGTGTTGTTTTAATGCTTGAAGATTGATCTCTTAATATGGTTGAAGTGATCATTAATTTTAGAACAAAATATGGCTATTATTTTTTTGTTTTGTTTCAGAAACAGGAGAAACCAAAGGGCCCACGTCTCCCCTCTAGAGTTTTTGAGGGCCCACGTCTCCCCTCCTGGACGTTTGAGTTTTTGAGGCAACTCCCCACGTCTCTCTTCCACAGGCAACTCCCCACGACGCAGAGGGGGTTTTCTTCCCACGTCCAGGTAACTCCCATCCTATTCCATTGCCGCTCCATCTTCCTCCCTCCGCCTCCCTCCTCATTCCATTGCCGCTCCATCTTCCTCCCTCTACCTCCCTCTGCCTCCACCATCAAGCAACTCCCCTCTGCCTCCACCATCGCTGGCCAGGAGGGAAATGGCGGAGGAATCATGGAGCAACTATCCTCCGTCTGCCAAGAGAATGGCGGAGGCATCATGGAGCAACTCCCCTCCGTTTGCCAAGCATCACCGTGATGAGGCATCTGGCAAGGAGCCGCTGGTGTTCGACGACGACGTTCCGGTCCCCGGGCAGAAGCTGGACTACACCGTGCCGCTCAAGGTTGATATCCACCTGAAGGAGCTGCTGGATGTCGTATGCACCAGCAATCCAAACGAAGCCGACAAGAGGATCCGCCAGATCAGGAGGAGGCTCGGCAGCATGCTTTCTCGGTCGATCGGCGTTGATGTCGAGTATACCAGGGAAGACGAACCTCCGCAAATGGCTGCAGTTATGCAGTTATGCGTGGAGGATCTCGTCCTGGTATACCACATCATCGCGGCAACCAAATGGTAAAAACATCCAGTTCTAAAGTTTCTGAAGTTCTGAAGTTTCTGTCTACTTAGTAGTTTCTGAAGTTTCTGAAGTAGATGCAATAGTTATGAAGTTCTGAAGTAGATGCAATACTAGTTCTGAAGTTTCTGAAGTTCTAAAGTTTCTGTCTAATTAGTAGTTTCTGAAGTTTCTGAAGTAGATGCAATAGTTCTGAAGTTCTGAAGTAGATGCAATACTAGTTCTGAAGTTCTGAAGTTTCTATCTAATTAGTAGTTTCTGAAGTTTTTGAAGTAGATGAATTTGATGCAGGCCCAAGGAACTCCGCCCGCTCCTGCAGGAGAAGAAGCTGTACACCTTTGTTGGCTTCTCCATTGGAGGTGACAAGGAGAAGTGGCAGCCTTTGGCTGAGTTTGCAGCCAGCCTCATCCACCCATCCTACAAAGAAATGAAGCAGAAGATTGACAAGAAATCGGACCACCTACTATGGGGGGACAGCCCACTTCCAAACAAGCTCATCGAGTACGCCGCGAAAGATGCGTACGTCACCTACGAGGCATGGAAGAAAATCGAAACCATCAAAGAAGGTTTGGAGCAATGGCAAGAGGCGGAGGATCATTGGGATGACCCCTACTACTGGGGATATAGAGTTGTTTGTGGTATTGTGATGACCCCTACTACTGTGTCTCAGTTTGTAGTTATGTGGTTGAACAAGTTTGCTTTTGTTATGTTGAACAAGTTTGCTTTTGTAATGATGAACAAGTTTGCTTTTGTTATGTAGTTATGTGATTGTTATGATGCTGGTGCAGAACACTTGTTGTGATTGTTATGGTTGTGATGTGATGCAAAATCCTTCAAGTTTTGGTGATCTAGTTTTGGTCAGATCATACAGAATGTTGTCTAGAAGTTTTTGTGATCATTTAGTAGCTGTTATGAATGTTGTCTTGTAATGCAAAAGATTGCAAAAAAATACAGAATTGAGATGTTATGCTTGCTGTTTTGATCATACAGAATGTTGTCATCCAGTTCTGTTGTGATCATTTAGTAGTTGTTGTGATCATACTGTTTTAACTGAATTTTGGTCAGAACTGAAGATGCTATTTTAACTGAATTTTGCTTCAACTGAACCCATTTTCATTGTGAGAAAAAAAATTATGCGCCAGCGGGGACTCAAACCCACGACCATGCGCTTGTTTCACTATGTTTCTACCACTGGGCTAGGACGAGGCTATTAGTCTTCCACTCTATGCCAACCTTTTTGAATATATCAAACTAGTCAAGTATCAAGCACACACCTCAAAAGTGGGCCACTCGACCCACTCGCTGACAAGTGGGCCATTTTGCTATTGTACCCAAGCTACCAAAAATATGCGCGTGGCCAAAAAATATGCGCGTGCGGGGGATCGAACCCACGACCGTGCGCTTATTTCACTGTGTTTCGACCACTGGGCTAGGAAGAGGTTGTTGGTTTTGTACTCTATGCCACACTTTTTAATATATCAAATACAGAACTTGCTGACAAGTGGACCCGCTCCTCCACTTGACCCACTCCTCCTCTCCATTATCCACTCGACCCACTCCTCCTCTCCGCCGCCGGCATCCCCTTCTCCTCCATCGACGGCGAGAACCTCCATCGACGGCGACCCACTCCTCCATCGACGGCGACGGCGACGGCCTCCTAAGGTATGAATCCACCGACTCCTTCCTGTTCCTCTTCCTATTGATTAGATTAGGGTTCCATGGCACTGATTAGGGTTCCTCTTCCTAAACAACCACGAGATCCACGACACCCTTTGTAGTCGCCGTCCCCCCCTCTGCAGATTAGGGTTCTTTTAGTACGAGCTGGAGTAGCTAATTGGTGTTTCTGATCTTAATTTTGGGCGCCTAGCTTGGCGCCATGAGGAATTTTTGTTATTTTTGGTTGGGGTTAGATGCACTAGGTTGTGCTTAATTAAAGTATCAGGAATGCTCAGTGACAGATTTGATGATTCTCAGTGACAGATTTGATGAGTGGGGTTACATTATGTTGATCAGTGGGGTTACATTTTGATATACCATCATGGTTTAGGTTGTGTGCTGGCACATTTTGTATTGGATTAGGTTGTGTAAGATTTGTTGGTGTCTGTCTTGATAAGTTTCATTCTTAGTTTGATTCTGAAACTTGGGCCTGTTCTGTTTCATTTTTAGTCGAGATAAGTTTCCTTGTTGGCTGTTTGAAAGCATTAGCTGCTTATTTGAGAAGGGTATATGTTGGGGCTACATTTTTGGTTGGGTTTAGATAGGGATATTTTCTGTCATTTATGTCAGTGTTCAGATATGTTCATTTATAGATATGCAGCAATGTCCATTTATAGTAGATATGCTTCTAGTTGTGTTCTGGTCCTTTTATAGTAGATTTTAGTGCTGTTGCTGTTGCTGTTGATGTTTTTGCCACATGTAGAAATTATTCTACTATTTTGAAGTGCTTGTTTCCTATTTCTGTCCAGTCCTGTTGTTTACTTTACAATGCTGCTTTTCAGAGAAGTGAGATGGCTGGCTTGGAAGGTTTCGAGTTCTTCGAGATCGTAATTGAGAAATCTTGCAGTAGGCAGGTATGTTTATCATCACTCATTTCTTTATCATCACTCTGCTGTCTAGTGCTTGATTGCCACAATTAACCACTGCTTGACCCTCGCTCAGAGGCTGCCTGACACGTTTGCGAAGATGCTCGCCGGCCGTGAGCCCCACAAAGTGAAGCTGCGGGAGGCCGGCAGCTGGCTTCACAGGCTGTGGGACGTGTCGGTGGTGTTCGATGGTGAAGGCCACATGTACCTAGGGCCCGGCTGGGAGCATTTCGCCCGCGCCCATGAGCTATAGCTTAGGTACTTCCTTGTCTTCCGCTACGACGGCGACACCATGTTCACCGTGAAGATGTTCGACAACACCATGTGCCGCATGTACTACCAGCACGACGACGATGCCAGTAAGCTCTCTGCCTCTCTTCTTCCTGTCCTTTTGCATGGCTTCCTCTACCAGCACGACGACAACACCATGCTCACACTTTGTTGCATTTGGCCAGGCAGTGGGAGCAGCAGCGGGGATGACGAGGAGCAGATCGGGGATGACGAGGAGCAGAGTGGGCAAGAAGACGAGCAGAGCGGGGATGACGACCTTGCTATGGTGGTGGTGTTGGGGAACGTAGTAATTTCAAAAAAATTCCTACGATCACGCAAGACCATGGTGATGGCATAGCAACGAGAGGGGAGAGTGTCCGTCCACGCACCCTCGTGACCGAAAGCGGAGCGTTATAACAACGCTGTTGATGTAGTCGACGTCTCCACGATCCGACCGATCCAAGCACCGAACGTCGGCACCTCCGAGTTATGCACACGCTCAGCTCGATGACGATCCCGGACTCCGATCCAGCAAAGTGTCGGGATGAGTTCCACAAGACGACGGCGTGGTGACGATGTTGATGCTCCACCGACGCAGGGCTTCGCCTAAGCTCATGACGATATGACTTCTCCGGCGCAGGGCTTCGCCTAAGCTCTCGACGATATGACCAAGTGGAATATGGTGGAAGGGGCACCGCACACGGCTAAGGAACAATCCGTAGATCAACTTCGTGTCATGGGGTGCCCCCTGCCCCGTATATAAAGGAGCAAGGAGGAGGTGGCGGCCAAGGGAGGAGGCGCACAAGGGGGAGTCCTACTCCCACCGAGTAGGACTCCTCCTTTCCTAGTAGGAGTAGGAAAGAAGGAAGGGAAGAGAAGAAGGGTGCGGCCCCTCCCTAGTCCAATTCGGACTAGGCCTTGGGCGCGCGCCTGCCCTAGGCAGCCCTCTCTCTTTCCCAGGGCCCAATAAGGCCCAATACTTCTCCCGGCGAATTCCCGTAACTCTCCGGTACTCGAAAAATACCGAATCATTCGAACCTTTCCGAACTCCGAATATAGTCGTCCAATATATCGATCTTTACGTCTCGACCATTTCGAGACTCCTCGTCATGTCCCCGATCTCATCCGGGACTCAACTCCTTCGGTACATCAAAACTCATAAACTCATAATATAACTGTCATCGAAACCTTGTTGTGCGGACCCTACGGGTTCGAGAACTATGTAGACATGACCTAGAACTATTCTTTGTCAATAACCAATAGCGGAACCTGGATGCCCATATTGGCTCCTACATATTCTACTTAAGATCTTTATCGGTCAAACCGCATAACAACATACTTTGTTCCCTTTGTCATCGGTATGTTACTTACCCGAGATTCGATCGTCGGTATCCAATACCTAGTTCAATCTCGCACGGTAAGTCTCTTTACTCGCTTCCGTAATACATCATCTCACAACTAACTCATTAGTTGTAATGCTTGCAAGGCTTAAGTGATGTGTATCACCGAGAAGGCCTAGAGATACCTCTCGACAATCGGAGTGACAAAACCTAATCTCAAATACGCCAACCCAACAAGTACCTTTGGAGACACCTGTAGTACTCCTTTATAATCACCCGATTCGCTTGTGACGCTTTGGTAGCACCAAAGTGTTCCTCCGTAAACGGAGTTGCATAATCTCATAGTTACGGAACATGTATAAGTCATGAAGAAAGCAATAGCAACATACTAAACGATCATGTGCTAGGCTAACGGAATGGGTCTTGTCAATCACATCATTCTCCTAATGATGTGATCCCGTTAATCAAATGACAACTCATGTCTATGGCTAGGAAACTTAACCATATTTGATTCAACGAGCTAGTCAAGTAGAGGCATACTAGTGACACTATGTTTGTCTATGTATTCACACATGTATTATGTTTCCGGTTAATACAATTCTAGCATGAATAATAAACATTTATCATGAAATAAGGAAATAAATAATAACTTTATTATTGCCTCTAGGGCATATTTCCTTCAGTCTCCCACTTGCACTAGAGTCAATAATCTAGTTCACATCATCATGTGATTCAACACTAATATTCACATCTGTATGTGATTAATACCCATAGTTCACATCGTCATGTGACCAACACCCAAAGGGTTTACTAGAGTCAATAATCTAGTTCACATCGCTATGTGATTAACACCCAAAGAGTACTAAGGTGTGATCATGTTTTGCTTGTGAGATAATTTTAGTCAACAGTGTCTGTCACATTCGAGCCGTAAGTATTTTGCAAATTTCTATGTCTACAATGCTCTACACGGAGCTACTCTAGCTAATTGCTCCCACTTTTAATATGTATCCAGATTGAGACTCGAGTCATCTAGATTAGTGTTAAAACTTGCATCGACGTAACCTTTACTTACCTAACCTTTTTCACTTCCATAATCGAGAAACATATCCTTATTCTACTAAGGATAATTTTGACCGCTGTCCATTGATCTACTCCTAGATCTCTATTGCACTCCCTTGCCAATCTTAGTGGTAGGGTATGCAATAGATTTGGTACACAGCATGACATACTTTATAGAACCTATGGCTGATGCATAGGGAATGACTTTCATTCTCTTTCTATCTTCTGCCGTGGTCGGGTTTTGAGTCTTACTCAATCTCACACCTTGTAACACAGGCAAGAACTCTTTCTTTGACTGTTCCATTTTGAACTACTTCAAAAACTTGTCAAGGTATGTATTCATTGAAAAAACTTATCAAGCGTCTTGATCTATCTCTATAGATCTTGATGCTCAATATGTAAGCAGCTTCACCGAGGTCCTTCTTTGAAAAACTCCTTTCAAATACTCCTTTATGCTTTGCAGAATAATTCTATATTATTTCCGATCAACAATATGTCATTCACATATATTTATCAGAAATGCTGTAGTGCTCCCACTCACTTTCTTGTAAATACAGGCTTCTCCAAAAGTCTGTATAAAACCATATGCTTTGATCACACTATCAAAGCGTTTATTCCAACTCCAAGATGCTTGCACCAGTCCATAGATGGATCGCTGAAGCTTGCACATTTTGTTAGCTCCTTTAGGATTGACAAAACCTTTTGGTTGCATCATATACAACTCTTCTTTAATAAATCCATTAAAGAATGTAGTTTTGACATCCATTTGCCAGATTTCATAAAATGCGGCGATTGCTAACATGATTCGGACAGACATAAGCATCGCTACATTTGAGTAAATCTCATTGTAGTCAACACCTTGAACTTGTCGAAAACCTTTCTGCGACAAGTCGAGCTTTGTAGATAGTAATGCTACTATCAGCATCTGTCTTCCTCTTGAAGATCCATTTATATAATATGGCTTGTCGATCATCGGGCAACTCCATCAAAGTCCACACTTTGTTCTCATACATGGATCCTATCTCAGATTTTATGGCCTCGAGCCATTTCGCGGAATCTAGGCTCATCATCGCTTCCTCATAGTTCGTAGGTTCATCATGGTCTAGTAACATGACTTCCGAACATGATTACCGTACCACTCAGTGCGGATCTTACTCGAAGACCTACGAGGTTTGGTAGCAACTTGATCTGAAGTTTCATGATCATCATCATTAACTTCCTTACTAATTGGTGTAGGAATCACTAGAACTGATTTCTGTGATGAACTACTTTCCAATAAGGGAGAAGGTACAATTACCTCATCAAGTTCTACTTTCCTCCCACTCACTTCTTTCGAGAGAAACTCCTTCTCTAGAAAGGATCCATTTTAGCAACGAATGTTTTGCCTTTAGATCTGTGATAGAAGGTGTACCCAACAGTTTCTTTTGGGTATTCTATGAAGACGCACTTCTCCGATTTGGGTTCGAGCTTATCAGGTGAAAACTTTTTCACATAAGCATCACAACTCCAAACTTTAAGAAACGACAGCTTAGGTTTCTTCGCTAAACCATAGTTCATACAAAGGTCATCTCAACGGATTTAGATGTTGCCCTATTAAACGTGAATGCAGCTGTCTCTAATGCATAACCCTAAAACGATATTGGTAAATCGGTAAGAGATATCATTGATCGCACCATATCAAAATAAAGTACGGTTATGACGTTCGGACACACCATTACGTGATGGTGTTCCATGTGGCGTGAGCTGTGAAACTATTCCACATTGTTTTATATGACGGCCAAACTCGTAACTCAAATATTCTCCTCTACGATCAGATCGTAGAAACTTTATTTTCTTATTACGATGATTCTCCACTTCACTCTGAAATTATTTGAACTTTTCAAATGTTTCAGACTTGTGCTTCATTAAGTAGATATACTCATATCTGCTCAAATCATCTTGTGAAGGTCAGAAAATAACGATACTTGCCGTGAGCTTTAACACTCATCGGACCGCATACATCAGTATGTATTATTTCCAATAAGTCATTTGCTCGCTCCATTGTTCCGGAGAACGGAGTTTTAGTCATCTTGCCCAAAAGGCACGGTTCGCAAGTATCAAATGATTCATAACCAAGTGATTCCAAAAATCCATCCTTATGGAGTTTCTTCATGCGCTTTATACCGATGTGACCCAAACGGCAGAGCCACAAATAAGTTGCACTATCATTATTAACTTTGCATCTTTTGGCATCAATATTATGAATATGCGTATCACTATGATCGAGATCCAATAAACTATTTTCATTGGGTGTATGACCATCGAAGGTTTTATTCATTTAAATGTAACAACAATTATTCTTTGACTTTAAATGAATAACCGCTTTGAAAACTATTTTCATTGGGTGTATGACCATTGAAGGTTTTATTCATGTAAACAGAACAACAATTATTCTTTGACTTTAAATGAATAACCGTTTTGCAATAAACATGATCAAATTATATTCATGCTCAACGCAAACACCAAATAACATTTATTTAGGTTTAACACTAATCCCGAAAGTATAGGGAGTGTGCGATGATGATCATATCAATCCTAGAACTACTTCCAACACTCATCGTCACTTCCCTTCAACTAGTTTCTGCTCATTCGCAACTCCGTTTGAGTTACTACTCTTAGCAACCGAACCAGTATCAAATACCGAGGGGTTGCTACGAACACTAGTAAAATACATATCAATAATCTGTATATCAAATATACCTTTGTTCACTTTGCCATCCTTCTTATCCGCCAAACACTTGGGGTAGTTCCGCTTCGAGGACCAGTTCCAGCAGCAAAAGTACTTAATCTCGGGCTTAGGTCCAGACTTGGGCTTCTTCACTCGAGCAGCAACTTGCTTGCCGCTCTTCTTGAAGTTCCCTTCTTCCTTTGCCCTTTTCCTTGAGACTAGTGGTATTGTCAACCATCAACACTTGATGTTTTTCTTGATTTCTACCTTCGCCGATTTTAGCATCGCGAAGAGCTTGGGAATTATTTTCGTCATCCCTTGCATACTATAGTTCATCACGAAGTTCTAGTAACTTAGTGATGGTGACTAGAGAATTCTTTCAATCACTATCTTATCTCGAAGATTAACTTCCACTTGATTCAAGCGATTGAAGTACCTGACAATCTGATCACATGCTCACTAGTTGAGCGATTCTCCTCCATCTTTTAGCTATAGAACTTGTTGAAGACTTCATATCTCTCAACTCGGTATTTGCTTGAAATATTAACTTCAACTCCTGGAACATCTCATATGGTCCATGACGCTCAAAACGCCTTTGAAGTCCCGATTCTAAGCCGTTAAGCATGGTGCACTAAACTATCAAGTAGTCATCATATTGAGCTAGCCAAACGCTCATAACGTATGCATCTGCTCCTGCAATAGGTCTGTCACCTAGCGGTGCATTAAGGACATAATTCTTACAGGCAGCAATGAGGATAAACCTCAGATCACGGATCCAATCCGCATCATTGCTACTAACATTTTTCAATACAATTTTCTCTAGGAACACATATAAAAACTTAGGGAAGTAACAACGCGAGCTTATTGATCTACAACATAATTTGCAAAATACTACCAGGACTAAGTTCATGATAAATTAAAGTTCAATTAATCATATTACTTAAGAACTCCCACTTAGATGACATCTCTCTAGTCATCTAAGTGATCACGTGATCCAAATCAACTAAACCATGTCCGATCATCACGTGAGATGGAGTAGTTTCAATGGTGAACATCACTATGTTGATCATATCTATTATATGATTCACGCCGACCTTTCGGTCTCCGTGTTCCGAGGCCATATCTGTTATATGCTAGGCTCGTCAAGTTTAACTGAGTATTCGCGTGCGCAACTGTTTTGCACCCGTTGTAGATGGACGAGAACTTATCACACCCGATCATCACGTGGTGTCCAGGTACTACTTAACTTTGGCAACGGTGCATACTCGAGGAGAACACGCCTTGATAATTTTAGTGAGAGATCATCTTATAATGCTGCCGTCAATCAAAGCAAGATAAGATGCATAAAGGATAAACATCACATGCAATCAATATAAGTGATATTGTATGGTCATCATCATCTTGTGCTTGTGATCTCCATCTCCGAAGCACCGCCATGATCACCATCGCCACCGTAGCGACACCTTGATCTCCATCGTAGCATCGTTGTCGCCTCGCCAACTATTGCTTCTACGACTATCGCTATCGCTTAGTGATAAAGTAAAGCAATTACATGGCTTTGCATTTCATACAATAAAGCGACAACCATATGGCTCCTGCCAGCCTGCCGATAACTCGGTTACAAAACATGATCATCTCATACAATAAAATATAGCATCACGTCTTGACCACATCACATCACAACATGCCCTGCAAAAACAAGTTAGACGTCCTCTACTTTGTTGTTGCAAGTTTTACGTGGCTGCTACGGGCTGAGCAAGAACCGTTCTTACCTACGCATCAAAACCACAACGATAGTTTGTCAAATAGACTCCGTTTAACCTTCTCAAGGACCGGGCGTAGTCATACTCGGTTCAACTAAAGTGAGAGAGAGACACCGCCGGTCACCTTTAAGCAACGAGTGCTCGGGCGGTGAAACCAGTCTCGCGTAAGCGTCTGCGTAATGTCGGTCCGGGCGCTTCATCTCACAATACCGCTGAACCAAAGTATGACATGCTGGTAGGCAGTATGACTTGTATCGCCCACAACTCACTTGTGTTCTACTCGTGCACATGACATCAACGCATAAAACCAGGCTCGATACCATTGTTGGGGAACGTAGTAATTTCAAAAATTTCCTACGATCACACAAGACCATGGTGATGGCATAGCAACGAGAGGGAGAGTGTCCGTCCACGTACTGTGAGACCGAAAGCGAAGCGTTATAACAACGCTGTTGATGTAGTCGTCGTCTCCACGATCCGACCGATCCAAGCACCGAACGTCGGGCACCTCCGAGTTATGCACACGCTCAGCTCGATGGCGATCCCGGACTCCGATCCAGCAAAGTGTCGGGATGAGTTCCGTCAACCGACGGCGTGGTGACGATGTTGATGCTCCACCGATGCAGGGCTTCGCCTAAGCTCATGACGATATGACTTCTCCGCGCAGGGCTTCGCCTAAGCTCTACGACGATATGACCGAAGTGGAATATGGTGGAAGGGGCACCGCACACGCTAAGGAACAATCCGTAGATCAACTTCTGTGTCATGGGGTGCCCCCTGCCCCGTATATAAAGGAGCAAGGAGGAGGTGGCCGCCAAAGGAGGAGGCGCACTGGGGGGAGTCCTACTCCCACCGAGTAGGACTCCTCCTTTCCTAGTAGGAGTAGGAAAGAAGGAAGGGAAGAGAAGAAGGTGCGGCCCCTCCCTAGTCCAATTCGGACTAGGCCTTGGGCGCGCGGCCTGCCCTAGGCAGCCCTCTCTCTTTCCCGCAGGCCCAATAAGGCCCAATACTTCTCCCGGCGAATTCCCGTAACTCTCCGGTACTCGAAAAATACCGAATCATTCGAACCTTTCCGAACTCGAATATAGTCGTCCAATATATCGATCTTTACGTCTCGACCATTTCGAGACTCCTCGTCATGTCCCCGATCTCATCCGGGACTCCGAACTCCTTCGGTACATCAAAACTCATAAACTCATAATATAAGCATCATCGAAACCTTAAGCGTGATTCCCTACGGGTTCGAGAACTATGTAGACATGACCTAGAACTATTCTTGGTCAATAACCAATAGCGGAACCTGGATGCCCATATTGGCTCCTACATATTCTACGAAGATCTTTATCGGTCAAACCGCATAACAACATACTTTGTTCCCTTTGTCATCGGTATGTTACTTACCCGAGATTCGATCGTCGGTATCCAATACCTAGTTCAATCTCGTTACCGGTAAGTCTCTTTACTCGTTTCCGTAATACATCATCTCACAACTAACTCATTAGTTGTAATGCTTGCAAGGCTTAAGTGATGTGTATCACCGAGAAGGCCTAGAGATACCTCTCTGACAATCGGAGTGACAAAACCTAATCTCGAAATACGCCAACCCAACAAGTACCTTTGGAGACACCTGTAGTACTCCTTTATAATCACCCGATTACGTTGTGGCGTTTGGTAGCACCAAAGTGTTCCTCCGGTAAACGGGAGTTGCATAATCTCATAGTTACAGGAACATGTATAAGTCATGAAGAAAGCAATAGCAACATACTAAACGATCATGTGCTAGGCTAACGGAATGGGTCTTGTCAATCACATCATTCTCCTAATGATGTGATCCTGTTAATCAAATGACAACTCATGTCTATGGCTAGGAAACTTAACCATCTTTGATTCAACGAGCTAGTCAAGTAGAGGCATACTAGTGACACTATGTTTGTCTATGTATTCACACATGTATTATGTTTCCGGTTAATACAATTCTAGCATGAATAATAAACATTTATCATGAAATAAGGAAATAAATAATAACTTTATTATTGCCTCTAGGGCATATTTCCTTCAGGTGGCTGACGACGACCTTGCTATGGTGGTGTCTGACGACGACCCTGCTATGGTGGTGGCTGACGACGACCCTGCTATGGTGGTGGCTGACGACGACCTCGCGATTGTGGTGCCTGACGCTGACCTCGCGATGGTGGTGCCTAACGATGACCTCGCGATGGTAGTGGCCCCGGCGATTCCACAGCTGGGCGACAGGACCATGCCAATTGTGGTAGAGGAGTACATCCGCGTTGGGATTCGCCACTCTGAGCGCATCAGGTTGATGAAGGAGAAGAAGGAGGAGTGAAGATGTTAAGAAAATGAAGTGGCAATGTTAAGCATGTTGGGTTTAAGCTTGTCAATGTTAAGTATGTTAGGTTTAATTTTGTGCATGCTCATGGATGCTGTATGACAGTGTCATCTAAACATGTCAATGTCTTAACAATGAATATTTAGTTTGGTAATTGATGGAATTGAAATTTTTATGCATGCTCATGGATGAAAGATAAAATTATGGGTTTTGTGCATGCTCATGTATGAAACAATATAAGTTTCATTTTTGAATGCTAAAACATGACTCAAACCCTAGCCACGAGCGATCACCGTGATTTAAATCCGATGATTTTTGAAAACACCGTAAAAATTTCAAAAACCATTTTTCATTTTTTGAATGCTAAAGACATGCGTTTTTTCATGAAGCGGCTACAAGGTAGGCATTTCATCACATAATCGATAACAGATTGGCATGGATCAAACCCTAGCCACGGACGGCCGCCGCGACAAAATCGGCCGGTTTTTTAAAACACCGTAAAAAATTCAAAAAAATCAAAAAATGGGAGACCTCCGCGTCACATCATCACATGTGGCCTACCAACTAGCAAAAATACAAAACTTGCAATCGGATGTTTTCTTGAAAAAGTGTTCTAAAAAGCGACCTACCATGAGCGAAGATTCATGGCTTTCAAACCAAACTAGCAATGATATGGCGCATCCGATGAATAGTTTCGATAATATGCCCAAATTTGGTGCAGCTTCAAGGTAGGCATTTCATCACAGAATCGACAACAGATTGGCATGGATCAAACCCTAGCCACGGACGACACGACAAAATCGGCCGGTTTTTAAAACACCGTAAAAAATTCAAAAAAATCAAAAAATGGGAGACCTCCGCGTCACATCATCACATGTGGCCTACCAACTAGCAAAAATACAAAACTTGCAATACGGATGTTTTCTTGAAAAAAGTGTTCTAAAAAACGACCTACCATGAACGAAGATTCATGGCTTTCAAGCCAAACTAGCAATGATATGGCCGCATCCGATGAATAGTTTCTGATAATATGCCCAAATTTGGTGCATGCCTCCGTATTGTGATGGAAAACAATGTTGCCAAAGCGAGGTTCCAACTTATTTAACAAAAAAAACCGTTTTTCATTTTTTGAATGCTAAAGACATGTGTTTTTCGTGAAGCGGCTACAAGGAGGGTCACCCCTAACGGCGCCATTCCATGTCTATCTCAAAGTAGACTCTATTTTACGGACAGTCACCAAAAAGCATGCATTTCCGACCCTCGTAGCTACTCCCGGCAATTCAGACCACCTTCGGCCGATTCAGCTGGAACCGGCTGGAATTTGAACTGCGGGTCCTCCATAGCTTGCCCGTTATTTTTGCCAAAATGCTTTTAGCTTCACAGTAGGCATTTCATCACAGAATCGACAACAGATTGGCATGGATCAAACCCTAGCCACGGACGGCCGCCGCGACGAAATCGGCCGGTTTTTGAAAACACCGTAAAAAATTCAAAAAAATTCAAAAAAAATGGGAGACCTCCGCGTCACATCATCAAATGTGGCCTACCAACTAGCAAAAATACTAAACTTGCAATACGGATGTTTTCTTGAAAAAGTGTTCTAAAAAACGACCTACCATGAACGAAGATTCATGGCTTTCAAGCCAAACAAGCAATGATATGGCCGCATAGGATGAATAGTTTCTAATAATATGCCCAAAATTGGTGCATGCCTCCGTCTTGTGATGGCAAAAAATGTTGCCAAAGCGAGGTTCCAACTTGTTTAACAATAAAAACCGTTTTTCATTTTTTGAATGCTAAAGACATGCGTTTTTCGTGAAGCGGCTATAAGGAGGGTCACACCTAACGGTGCCATTCCATGTCTATCTCAAAGTAGACCCTATTTTACGGACGGTCGCAAAAAAGCATGCATTTCCGACCCTCATAGCTACTCCCGCAATTCAGACCACCTTGGCCGATTCACCGGAACCGGCTGGAATTTGAACTCGGGTCCTCCATAGCTTGCCGTTATTTTGCCAAAAATGCTTTTTAGCTTCACAGGTAGGCATTTCATCACAGAATTGACAACAGATTGGCATGGATCAAACCCTAGCCACGGACGGCCGCCGCGACGAAATCAGCCGGTTTTTGAAAGCATCGTAAAAAAATAAAAAAAAAATAAAAAAATGGGAGACCTCCGCGTCACATCATCAAATGTGGCCTACCAACTAGCAAAAATACTAAACTTGCAATATGGATGTTTTCTTGAAAAAGTGTTCTAAAAAACGACCTACCATGAACGAAGATTCATGGCTTTCAAGCCAAACTAGCAATGATATTGCCGCATCCGATGAATAGTTTCTGATAATATGCCCAAATTTGGTGCATGCCTCCGTCTTGTGATGGCAAACAATGTTGCCAAAGAGAGGTTCCAACTTGTTTAACAAGAAAAAACGTTTTTCATTTTTGAATGCTAAAGACATGCGTTTTTAGTGAAGCGGCTACAAGGAGGTCACCCTAACGGCGCCATTCCATGTCTATCTCAAAGTAGACCCTATTTTACGGACGGTGGCCAAAAGCATGCATTTCCGACCCTCATAGCTACTCCCGCAATTCAGACCACCTTGGCCGATTCAATGTGGAACCGGCTGGAATTTGAACTCTGGGTCCTCCATAGCTTGCCGTTATTTTTGCCAAAAATGCTTTTAGCTGCACGGTAGGCATTTCATCACATAATCGACAACAGATTTGCATGGACCAAACCCTAGCCACGGACGGACGCCATTGACGAAATCGGCTGGTTTTTGAAAACACCGTAAAAAATTCAAAAAATGGGAGACCTCGCGTCACATCATCAAATGTGGCCTACCAACTAGCAAAAATACTAAACTTGCAATATGGATGTTTTCTTGAAAAGTGTTCTCAAAACGACCTACCATGAGCGAAGATTCATGGCTTTCAAGCCAAACAAGCAATGATATGGCCGCATAGGATGAATAGTTTCTAATAATATGCCCAAAATTGGTGCATGCCTCCGTCTTGTGATGGCAAAAAATGTTGCCAAAGCGAGGTTCCAACTTGTTTAACAATAAAAACCATTTTTCATTTTTTGAATGCTAAAGACATGCGTTTTTCGTGAAGCGGCTATAAGGAGGGTCACACCTAACGGTGCCATTCCATGTCTATCTCAAAGTAGACCCTATTTTACGGACGATCGCAAAAAAGCATGCATTTCCGACCCTCGTAGCTACTCCCGGCAATTCAGACCACCTTCGGCCGATTCAGCTGGAACCGGCTGGAATTTGAACTGCGGGTCCTCCATAGCTTGCCCGTTATTTTTGCCAAAAATGCTTTTTAGCTTCACAGGTAGGCATTTCATCATAGAATTGACAACAGATTGGCATGGATCAAACCCTAGCCACGGACGGCCGCCGCGACGAAATCAGCCGGTTTTTGAAAGCATCGTAAAAAAATAAAAAAAAATAAAAAAATGGGAGACCTCCGCGTCACATCATCAAATGTGGCCTACCAACTAGCAAAAATACTAAACTTGCAATATGGATGTTTTCTTGAAAAAGTGTTCTAAAAAACGACCTACCATGAACGAAGATTCATGGCTTTCAAGCCAAACTAGCAATGATATTGCCGCATCCGATGAATAGTTTCTGATAATATGCCCAAATTTGGTGCATGCCTCCGTCTTGTGATGGCAAACAATGTTGCCAAAGAGAGGTTCCAACTTGTTTAACAAGAAAAAACGTTTTTCATTTTTTGAATGCTAAAGACATGCGTTTTTCGTGAAGCGGCTACAAGGAGGGTCACCCCTAACGGCGCCATTCCATGTCTATCTCAAAGTAGACCCTATTTTACGGACGGTGGCCAAAAAGCATGCATTTCCGACCCTCATAGCTACTCCCGGCAATTCAGACCACCTTCGGCCGATTCAGGTGGAACCGGCTGGAATTTGAACTACGGGTCCTCCATAGCTTGCCCGTTATTTTTGCCAAAAATGCTTTTTAGCTGCATAGGTAGGCATTTCATCACATAATCGACAACAGATTTGCATGGACCAAACCCTAGCCACGGACGGCCGCCGCGACGAAATTGGCTGGTTTTTGAAAACACCGTAAAAAATTCAAAAAAATGGGAGACCTCCGCGTCACATCATCAAATGTGGCCTACCAACTAGCAAAAATACTAAACTTGCAATACGGATGTTTTCTTGAAAAAGTGTTCTAAAAAACGACCTACCATGAACGAAGATTCATGGCTTTCAAGCCAAACAAGCAATGATATGGCCGCATAGGATGAATAGTTTCTAATAATATGCCCAAATTTGGTGCATGCCTCTGTCTTGTGATGGCAAACAATGTTGCCAAAGCGAGGTTCCAACTTGTTTAACAAGAAAAACCGTTTTTCATTTTTTGAATGCTAAAGACATACGTTTTTCGTGAAGCGGCTACAAGGAGGGTCACCCCTAACAGTGCCATTCCATGTCTATCTCAAAGTAGACCCTATTTTACGGACGATCGCCAAAAAGCATGCATTTCCGACCCTCGTAGCTACTCCCGGCAATTCAGACCACCCTCGGCCGATTCAGCTGGAACCGGCTGGAATTTGAACTGCGGGTCCTCCATAGCTTGCCCGTTATTTTTGCCAATAATGCTTTTTAGCTTCACAGGTAGGCATTTCATCACAGAATCGACAACAAATTGGCATGGATCAAACCCTAGCCACGGACGGCCGACGCGACGAAATCAGCCGGTCTTTGAAAGCACCGTAAAAAAATCAAAAAAAATCAAAAAAATGGGAGACCTCCGCGTCACATCATCAAATGTGGCCTACCAACTAGAAAAAATACTAAACTTGCAATACGGATGTTTTCTTGAAAAAGTGTTCTAAAAAACGACCTACCATGAACGAAGATTCATGGCTTTCAAGCCAAACTAGCAATGATATGGCCGCATCCGATGAATAGTTTCTGATAATATGCCCAAATTTGGAGCATGCCTCCGTCTTGTGATGGCAAACAATGTTGCCAAAGAGAGGTTCCAACTTGTTTAACAAGAAAAACCGTTTTTCATTTTTTAATGCTAAATACATGCGTTTTTCGTGAAGCGGCTACAAGGAGGGTCACCCCTAACGGCGCCATTCCATGTCTATCTCAAAGTAGACCCTATTTTACTGACGGTCGCCAAAAAGCATGCATTTCCGACCCTCATAGCTACTCCCGCAATTCAGACCACCTTCGCCGATTCAATTTGAACCGGCTGGAATTTGAACTCTGGGTCCTCCATAGCTTGCCCGTTATTTTTGCAAAAAATGCTTTTTAGCTTCACGGGTAGGCATTTCATCACAGAATCGACAACAGATTGGCATGGATCAAACCCTAGCCACGGACGGCCGCCGCGACGAAATCAGCCGGTTTTTGGAAACACCGTAAAAAATTCAAAAAAATCAAAAAAATGGGAGACCTCCGCGTCACATCATCAATTGTGGCCTACCAACTTGCAATACAAATGTTTTCTTGAGCTACTCGGTATGATTTTGACCATGATTTCTACAAAGTTTACAAAAAAACCCTATTTTTTCTGCCTCAAAACCTCTAAAAACTGGTGAAAATTTCCCTCCACCCCACCAAAATTTCCCTCCTAGCACCAAATTTTCCCTCCCACCCCACGAAAATTTCCCACCACTTCTCCACCACTACCATTCGGGACCCACCACCCCTGTCCCACTAAAAACGCGGGATCCTCCCCTCCCACTCCCCAAAATTTCCCCATTCCATTCCCTCCCACCTCCCTCCCTCCCTGCTCACGCCGCCCGCCCCCCCTCCCCTCCTCCTCCTCCCTCCCTGCCGCCCCACTCCCTCCCTTGCTCCGTGCCGCCACGCCGCATCGCGCCGCCCTCCCCGACGACGAATCCCCTCCCCTCGGCTACATCGACTACATCGACGACGACGGCTACATCGACTACATCGACGACGACGGCGGCTACATCGACTACATCGACGACGGTGGCGGCTACATCAACGACGACCACCACTGCATCATCAACATCATCCGCCCCTAGGTACTTCTCCATCTCCCCTCGATATTCGGTGGATCCATCTCCCTTCCTCTGCTAGATCCATCTCCCCTCTGGTTCGGTGGATCTTCTAGGGTTAGGATCTCCGTCTGGTTCATGGGGTTAGGGTTAGGGTTCATGGGGCCAGGGTTAGGTTTCATGGGGTTCGTGGGGATGATCTCCCTCTGGTTCATGGCTAGAACATGATGGGGTTGGGGTTCTTGTTGCACGCCCATCCTGATTGTTCAAGTAGAAGACTTCTTTTATGTTGTGCCCATAGGGTTTGTAGCAGTGTTCTTCTTTTATGATATGCGCATGAAGCTTGTGTTCTTCTTTCCAGTGAAAAAGAGAATGCTTAGTACTTACTGTGGTATTGGAATTCCCGGTGTTTTAAGGCAGTATGACTAGTTTTAATATATACCATATTGGTGCTATATAATTTTTGGTGTTTTAATATACTCTTCTAAATTTCCTGCATAAGCATGATTTCAAGGCCTACTATTATTGTTAACACGGCTTGCTTCTTTATTCATCAACTGTTGGGCAATCAGTTGCTCTGAATGCATAAGCTTGCCTCCATTAGGGAAAAAAATTGAGTAATTGAGTAATGCATAAGCTTTGTATCCAACTATATATAATTGTAATACATGTGAGTTCTGTTCTTGTCTCTGGTACCACAACCTTAATTCACTTAGCTTGATGTAGTTTGCTTCACATATACTACTGCTAATGCATTGCTTCACATATATAGTTTGCTTCAATTCAGTTGCTTGATAGCATACATATGGTTAGGGTTTGCATCAGCAGTACTACTAGAACTTTGCTTGCTTGTTGTGTACTTTATATGAGGCACTAGGAAGATTTCTTGATGTACATTACTTCCTCCTGCTTGATGTAGTGAAGATATTAAGAGATGCTTCATATCTTTCCAGTGTACATGCATGCTTGTTTAGTGCACTTACATGTTTGCTTAATTAATAACACTATATCACTGTATTGTTGATCCATCAAGTTTGTTTCACATGTATTACATGTATGTGCATTATGGTCCAAATGCTTTCCTTTATTGATACAAGTGCATCATTTTACTTTATCCCTGTTGTATCTGATTGTTGTTTATTCTATTTTGCAAGCACCACCTCAAGATCATCCATGGCAAGGATGTCAAGGTCAAACGTGAGGCCAACTGTTGGTATGCAACTTGCTCCTTGTGGTTATACTGTCAGTTTCATAAAATATGTGTCTTAATATGCTAAGTGAAATGTATTGCTGCAATCTGAATAAGCTGGCTTAATTGTGCATGTGTGTTGTTTGTCTTCCTTACCTGAATAACTAGGATTAAATGATAATAAAATTTCATAAGATATGTATTCAAAACATTCATGCATTCCAAACATTCCAAACATTCACCTAATAGTTACATTTCCTTTATCATGCAAAGAAGAGCCTCTCACCGAGTACGAGAAGGTTAGGGCTAGAAATATCATGAGGAACAATCGGATGTTCCAGACCCTTGGCATTGGTGCAATAGCGTCGATGATTAGGAAAACAAATGATGTACGAGAAGGTAGAAGTGATGAGGTTCAAGAAGGTAGTGGAGTTATCAATGATGACCCAGAGTACAATCCTAAGGAGGATGAAGTTATTGATGGAGAGGAAGTGGATGATGTTGTAGTGAGAAAGACTGTTAAGGTGCAAACTCTGTCTTGCTTGGAGGGATGGGGTTCTTTTATGCTATGTTATTCCTTGTGCTCACATATTTCTCTTGTGATCTAATGCTTTTTTCTGTGTTGTTTATACGAGGCACTGAAGGAATCTAGGACGAAGAGGCCTGGTGTTAAGAAGACAGTCAGCAAGAAGAAGAGCTCAGAAACATCTGCTGCAATTCCTCCAGGAAGTGTGATGGCCCGAGCTCCAGGACAAAAAAAGAGGATCCTGGAACATGATGAACCTGCCCTTGATAGAGTCACAAGGCAGAAAGCAAAGATGGCGACTGCGATGGACCATCAGGAAAGTCTGCTGCGCATGGACTCTGAGACCTCGGTGCAAATGGGTGATGAGTTGCCGCCCATGGATGAAGGAACCACTCTCAGCATGGATGGAAGTGGCACTATCTGCCTAGATGAAGGAGGAACCATCTGCATTGATGAAGCAGGCACTGTCCACACAGACCTCATGAAGGAAATATGCCCTAGAGGCAATAATAAAGTTATTATTTATTTCCTTATATCATGATAAATGTTTATTATTCATGCTAGAATTGTATTAACCGGAAACATAATACATGTGTGAATACGTAGACAAACAGAGTGTCACTAGTATGCCTCTACTTTACTAGCTCGTTAAATCAAAGATGGTTATGTTTCCTAACCATAGACATGAGTTGTCATTTGATTAACGAGATCACATCATTAGGAGAATGATGTGATTGACTTGACCCATTCCGTTAGCTTAGCACTTGATCGCTTAGTATGTTGCTTATGCTTTCTTCATGACTTATACAAAGTTCACGAAACTATGAGATTATGCAACTCCGTTTACGGAGGAACACTTTGTGTGCTACCAAACGTCACAACGTAAATCGGGTGATTATAAAGGTACTCTCAGGTGTCTCCAAAAGTATATGTTGAGTTGGCATGAATCGAGATTAGGTTTTGTCACTCCGATTGTCGGAGAGGTATCTCTGGGCCTTCTCGGTAATACACATCACATAAGCCTTGCAAGCATTGCAACTAATGAGTTAGTTGTGAGATGATGTATTACGGAACGAGTAAAGAGACTTACCGGTAACGAGATTAAACTAGGTATTGGATACCGACGATCGAATCTCAGGTAAGTAACATACCGATGACAAAGGGAACAACGTATGTCGTTATGCGGTTTGACCGATAAAGATCTTCGTAGAATATGTAGGAACCAATATGGGCATCCAGGTTCCGCTATTGGTTATTGACCGAGAATGGTTCTAGGTCATGTCTACATAGTTCTCGAACCCGTAGGGTCCGCACGCTTAACATTTCGATGACAGTTCATTATGAGTTTATAAGTATTGATGTACCAAGGTTGTTCGAGTCCGGATGTGATCAATGACATGACGAGGAGTCTCGAAATGGTCGAGACATAAAGATTGATATATTGGAAGCCTATGTTTGGACTTGGAAGGTTCGGATGAAAACAGAAGTTATTGAACACCGGGGTTACTGAACCCCGGGGTCAATGGACCTTGATGGGCCATAGGGAGAAGAGGAAAGGGCCGGCCAGGGCAGGCCGCGCGCCCCCCTCCCCCTCTAGTCCGAATAGGACAGGAGAGGGCGGCGCCCCTTCCCTCTTCCCCCTCCCCAATCCTATTCCAACTAGGAAGGGGGGAGTCCTACTCCGGTGGGAGTAGGACTCCTCTAGGCGCCGCCCTTAGGCTGGCCGCACCCCCTTGCTCCTTTATATACGGGGCAGGGGGCACCCCAGACACACAAGTTGATCTACGGATCGTTCCTTAGCCGTGTCGGTGCCCCCTCCACCATATTCCACTTCGTCATATCGTCATGAGCTTAGGCGAAGCCTGCGCGGAGAAGTCATATCGTCGTGGAGCTTAAGCGAAGCCTGCGCCGTGAAGCATCATCATCGTCACCACGCCGTCGTCTTGTGGAACTCATCCCGACACTTTGCTGGATCGGTCCGGGATCGCCATCGAGCTGAGCGTGTGCTGAACACGGAGGTGCCGTGCGTTCGGTACTTGGATCGGTCGGATCGTGAAGACGTCGACTACATCAACCACGTTGTTATAACGCTTCGCTTACGGTCTCGAGGGTGCGTGGACATACACTCTCCCCTCTCGTTGCTATGCCATCACCATGATCTTGCGTGTGCGTAGGAATTTTTTGAAATTACTACGTTCCCCAACAAAGGTATCGAGCCTGGTTTTATGCGTTGATGTCATATGCACGAGTAGAACACAAGTGAGTTGTGGGCGATATAAGTCATACTGCTTACCATGTCATACTTTGGTTCAGCGGTATTGTGAGATGAAGCGGCCGGACCGACATTACGCGACGCTTACGCGAGACTGGTTTCACCGCTTGAGCACTAGTTGCTTAAAGGTGACCGACGGGTGTCTGCTCTCTCACTTTAGTTGAACTGAGTGTGGCTACGCCCGGTCCTTGCGAAGGTTAAAACAACACCAACTTGACAAACTATCGTTGTGGTTTTGATGCGTAGGTAAGAACGGTTCTTGCTCAGCCCGGCAGCCACATAAAACTTGCAACAACAAAGTAGAGGACGTCTAACTTGTTTTTGCAGGGCATGTTGTGATGTGATGTGGTCAAGACGTGATGCTATATTTTATTGTATGAGATGATCATGTTTTGTAACCGAGTTATCGGCAATGGCAGGAGCCATATGGTTGTCGCTTTATTGTATGAAATGCAACGCCATGTAATTGCTTTACTTTATCACTAAGCGTAGCGATAGTCGTAGAAGCAATAGTTGGCGAGACGACAACGATGCTACGATGGAGATCAAGGTGTCGCGCCGGTGGCGATGGTGATCATGACGATGCTTGGCGATGGAATCACAAGCACAAGATGATGATGACCATATCATATCACTTATATTGATTGCATGTGATGTTTATCCTTTATGCATCTTATCTTGCTTTGATTGACGGTAGCATTATAAGATGATCTCTCACTAAAATTATCAAGAAGTGTTCTCCACGAGTATGCACTGTTGCTAAAAGTTCAGAGTACCCGGACACCACGTGATGATCGGGTGTGATAAGTTCTCGTCCATCTACAACGGGTGCAAGCCAGTTTTGCACACGCAGAATACTCGAGTTAAACTTGACGAGCCTAGCATATGCAGATATGGCCTCGGAACACGGAGACCGAAAGGTCGGCGTGAATCATATAGTAGATATGATCAACATAGTGATGTTCACCATTGAAAACTACTCCATCTCACGTGATGATCGGTTATGGTTTAGTTGATTTGGATCACGTAATCACTTAGATGACTAGAGAGATATCTGTCTAAGTGGGAGTTTTTAATATGATTAATTGAACTTAAATTTATCATGAACTTACTACCGATAGTATTTTTCTTGTCTATGTTTATTGTAGATAGATGGCTCGTCTGTTGTTCCGTTGAATTTCAATGCGTTCCTTGAGAAAGCAAAGTTGAAAGATGATGGTAGCAATTACACGGACTGGGTCCGTAACGAGGATTATCCTAATTGCTGCACGGAAGAATTACGTCCCGAAGCACCGCTGGGTGCCGAACCTGCTTTGCGAGCAACGCCGAAGTTGTGAGCGTCTGGCGAGCAAAGCTGATGACTACTCTATAGTTCAGTGTGCCATGCTTTACGGCTTAGAACCGGTCTTCAACGACGTTTGAGCGTCATGGAGCATATGAGATGTTCCAAGAGTTGAAGTTAATATTTCAAGCAAATGCCCGGATTGAGAGATATGAAGTCTCCAATAAGTTCTATAGCTGCAAGATGGAGGAGAATAGTTCGTCGGTGAGCACATACTCAAAATGTCCGGGTATAATAATCACTTAATTCAGCTGGGAGTTAATCTTCCGGATGATAGTGTCATTGATAGAATTCTCCAATCACGCCACCAAGCTACAAGAGCTTCGTGATGAACTATAATATGCAAGGGATGACTAAGACAATTCTGAGCTCTTACAATGCTAAAAGCCGCGGAGGTAGAAATCAAGAAAGAGCATCAAGTGTTGATGGTCAACAAGACCACTAGTTTCAAGAAAAGGGCAAAGGGAAGAAGAAGGAAACTTCAAAAGAACAGCAAGAAAGTTGCTGCTCAAGAGAAGAAACCCAAGTCTGGACCTAAGCACTGGCCGAGTGTTTTTACCGCAAGCGATGGACATTTGGAAGTGGAACTGCCCCAAGTATTTGGCGGATAAGAAGGATGGCAAGGTGAACAAAGGTATATGTGATATACATGTTATTGATGTGTACCTTACTAGAGCTCGTAGTAGCACTGGTATTTGATACTGGTTACATTGCTAATATTTGCAACTCAAAGCAGGACTACGGAATAGGCGAGCAGCGCAAAGGACGAGGTGACGATCGCGTGGGAAACGGTTCCAAAGTCAATGTGATCGCGATCGGCATGCTACCTCTACATCTACCTTCGGGATTAGTTTTAGACCTAAATAATTGTTATTTGGTGCCAGCGTTGAGCATGTACATTATATCTGGATCTTGTTTGATGCGAGACGGTTATTCATTTAAATCAGAGAATAATGGTTGTTCTATTTATATGAGTAATATCTTTTATGGTCATGCACCCTTGAAGAATGGTCTATTCTTGTTGAATCTCGACGGTAGTGATACACATATTCATAATGTCGAAGCCAAAAGATGTAGAGTTGATAATGATAGTGCAACTTATTTGTGGCACTTGCCGTTTAGGTCATATCGATTGTAAAACGCATGAAGAAACTCCATACAGATGGACTTTTGGAATCACTTGATTATGAATCACTTGGTACTTATGAACCGTGCCTCATGGGCAAGATGACTAAAACACCGTTCTCCGGTTGTATGGAGAGAGCAACAGACTTATTGGAAATCATACATACAGATGTATGTGGTCCGATGAATGTTGAAGCTCATGGAGGATATCGTTATTTTCTCACCTTCACAGATGATTTAAGCGAATACGGGTATATCTACTTGATGAAGCATAAATCTGAAACATTTGAAAAGTTCAAAGAATTTTAGAGTGAAGTTGAAAATCATCGTAACAAGAAAATAAAGTTTCTACGATCTGATCGTGGTGGAGAATATTTGAGTTCTGAGTTTGGTCTACATTTGAAGCAATGCGGAATAGTTTCGCAACTCACGCCACCGGAACACCACAGCGTAATGGAGTGTCGAGCGTCGTGTCGTACTTTACTAGATATGGTGCGATCTATGATGTCTATTTCCGATTTACCGCTATCGTTTTGGGGTTATGCTTTAGAGACGGCCGCATTCACGTTAAATAGGACACCGTCAAAATCCGTTGAGACGACACCTTATGAACTATGGTTTAGCAAGAAACCAAAGTTGTCGTTTCGAAAGTTTGGGGTTGCGATGCTTATGTGAAAAACTTCAACCTGATAAGCTTGAACCCAAATCGGAAAAATGTGTCTTCATAGGATACCCAAAGAAGACAATTGGGTATACCTTCTATCACAGATCCGAAGGCAAGACATTCGTTGCTAATAATGGATCCTTTCTAGAGAAGGAGTTTCTCTCGAAAGAAGTGAGTGGGAGGAAAGTGGAACTTGATGAGGTAATACCAGCTCCCTTATTGGAAAGTAGTTCATCAAAGAAATCGGTTTCTGTGACACCTACACCAATTAGCGAGGAAGATAATGATAATGATCATGAAACTTCAGATCAAGTTGTCACCGAACCAGAGATCAACCAGAATAAAATCCGCACTGAGTGGTACGGTAATCATATTCGGAAGTCATGCTACTAGATCATGGTGAACCTACGAACTATGAAGAAGCGATGGTGAGCCCAGATTCCATAAAATGGCTTGAAGCCATGAAATCTGAGATGGGATCCATGTATGAGAACAAAGTATGGACTTTGGTTGACTTGCCGATGATCGGCAAGCCATTGAGAATAAATGGATCTTTAAGAAGAAGACCGACGCCGATGGTAACATAACTGTCTATAAAGCTCGACTTGTTGCAAAAGGTTTTCGACAAGTTCAAGGGGTTGACTACGATGAGACTTTCTCACCGTGGCGATGCTTAAGTCTGTCCGAATCATGTTAGCAATTGCTGCATTTTATGATTATGAAATTTGGCAAATGGATGTAAAACTGCATTCTTGAATGGATTTCTAGAAGAAGAGTTGTATATGATGCAACCAGAAGGTTTTGTTGATCCAAAAGGTGCAACAAAGTGTGCAAGCTCCAGCGATCAATTTATGGTGCAGTGCAAGCCTCTCGGAGTTGGAATAAACGCTTTGATAGTGTGATCAAAGCATATGGTTTTATCTGAGACTTTTGGAGAAGCCTGTATTTACAAGAAAGTGAGTGGGAGCTCAGTAGCATTTCGATATTATATGTGGATGACATATTATTAATTGGAAATGATATAGAATTTCTGGATAGCATAAAGGATACTTGAATAAAAGTTTTTCAATGAAAGACCTCGGTGAAGCTGCTTACATATTGGGCATCAAGATCTATAGAGATAGATCAAGACGCTTAATTGGACTTTCACAAAGCACATACCTTGATAAATTTTTGAAAAAGTTCAAAATGGATCGAGCAAAGAAAGGTCTTTTACCTGTGTTACAAGGTGTGAAATTGAGTCGACTCAATGCCCGACCACAGCAGAAGATAGAGAGAAATGAAAAATGTTCCTATGCTTCAGCCATAGGCTCTATCATGTATGCAATGCTGTGTACCAGACTGACGTGTGCTTAGCAATAAGCTTGGCAGGAAGGTACCAAAGTAATCCAGAGTGGATCATCGGACAGCGGTCAAGAACATCCCGAAATACCGAAAAGGACTAAGGATATGTTTCTCGTATATGGAGGTGACAAAGAGCTAATCGTAAATGGTTACGTCGATGCAAGCTTTGACACGATCCGACGATTCTAAATCGCAAACCGGATCGTATTTTTATTAAACGGTGGAGCTGTCGGTTGGTGCCGTTCTAAACAAAGCGTCGTGGCGGGATCTACATGTGAAGCGGAGTACATAGCTGCTTCGAAGCAGCAAATGAAGGAGTCTGGATGAAAGAGTTCATTTCGGATCTAGGTGTCATACCTAGTGCATCGGGACCAATGAAGATCTTACGTGACAATCTTGGTGCAATTGCCTTGGCAAAGGAATCCAGATTTCACAAGAGGACCAAGCATATCAAGAGACGCTTCAATTCCATTCGGGACCAAGTCCAAGTGGGAGACATAGAGATTTGCAAGATACATATGGATCTGAATGTTGCAGACCCGTTGACTAAGCCTCTTCCACGAGCAAAACATGATCAGCACCAAGACTCCATGGGTGTTAGAATCATTCTTGTGTAATCTAGATTATTGACTCTAGTGCAAGTGGGAGATCAAGGAAATATGCCCTAGAGGCAATAATAAAGTTATTATTTATTTCCTTATATCATGATAAATGTTTATTATTCATGCTAGAATTGTATTAACCGGAAACATAATACATGTGTGAATACGTAGACAAGCAGTGTCACTAGTATGCCTCTACTTTACTAGCTCGTTAAATCAAAGATGGTTATGTTTCCTAACCATAGACATGAGTTGTCATTTGATTAACGAGATCACATCATTAGGAGAATGATGTGATTGACTTGACCCATTCCGTTAGCTTAGCACTTGATCGTTTAGTATGTTGCTTATGCTTTCTTCATGACTTATACAAAGTTCACGAAACTATGAGATTATGCAACTCCGTTTACGGAGGAACACTTTGTGTGCTACCAAACGTCACAACGTAATCGGGTGATTATAAAGGTACTCTCAGGTGTCTCCAAAAGTATATGTTGAGTTGGCATGAATCGAGATTAGGTTTTGTCACTCCGATTGTCGGAGAGGTATCTCTGGGCCTTCTCGGTAATACACATCACATAAGCCTTGCAAGCATTGCAACTAATGAGTTAGTTGTGAGATGATGTATTACGGAACGAGTAAAGAGACTTACCGTAACGAGATTAAACTAGGTATTGGATACCGACGATCGAATCTCAGGTAAGTAACATACCGATGACAAAGGGAACAACGTATGTCGTTATGCGGTTTGACCGATAAAGATCTTCGTAGAATATGTAGGAACCAATATGGGCATCCAGGTTCCGCTATTGGTTATTGACCGAGAATGGTTCTAGGTCATGTCTACATAGTTCTCGAACCCGTAGGGTCCGCACGCTTAACGCTTCGATGATGAGATCATTATGAGTTTATAAGTATTGATGTACGAAGGTTGTTCGAGTCCGGATGTGATCAATGACATGACGAGGAGTCTCGAAATGGTCGAGACATAAAGATTGATATATTGGAAGCCTATGTTTGGACTTGGAAAGGTTCCGGATGAAAACAGAAGTTATGGAACACCGGGTTACGGAACCCCGGGGTCAATGGGCCTTGATGGGCCATAGGGAGAAGAGGAAAGGGCCGGGGCAGGCCAGCGCCCCCCCCCCTCTAGTCCGAATAGGACAGGAGAGGGGCGGCGCCTCTTCCCTCTTCCCTCCCCAATCCTATTCCAACTAGGAAGGGGGAGTCCTACTCCCGGTGGGAGTAGGACTCCTCAGCGCCTTGGGCTGGCCGCACCCCTTGCTCCTTTATATATGAGGGGGGGCACCCCATGACACACAAGTTGATCTACGGATCGTTCCTTAGCCGTGTCGGTGCCCCCTCCAACATATTCCACTTCGGTCATATCGTCATGAGCTTAGGCGAAGCCTGCGCGGAGAAGTCATATCGTCATGGAGCTTAGGCGAAGCCCTGCGCCGATGAAGCATCATCATCGTCCTGCCGTCATCTTCGACGGAACTCATCCCGACACTTTGCTGGATCGGAGTCCGGGATCGTCATCGAGCTGAACGTGTCTGAACACGGAGGTGCCGTCGCTCGGTACTTGGATCGGTCGGATCGTGAAGACGTCACGACTACATCAACAGCGTTGTTATAACGCTTCGCTTCGGTCTCACGAGGGCGTGGACATACACTCTCCCCTCTCGTTGCTATGCCATCACCATGATCTTGCGTGTGCGTAGGAATTTTTTTGAAATTACTACGTTCCCCAACACCTCAGCCCTGTTGCACCTTCTATTGACAGGAATGTTGTCATCAATGAAGAAGAACAGCAGCTTGTGCTTCAATCAGGCAAGTTGACCTTTGCAATGCTATCTTTTACTAGTGCATTTTCCAAATGGAATGATCATGTATGCTTTTTTCGATTCCTGCATTTGTCGATTTCTATTCTAATTTATGAGTTCAATTTCATTTTCAGATGCAATGACTACCAAGACTAGACATAGAAAGGGCAAAGGGCTAGAGAGGATCACCAAGTCGCTTGGTAGCAAGGTGCCTATCCAAATTGCCGAAGGGATGAAGCATCCAGAGAAGCCTCTGCAGTCAGCAAAGCTTGCTTCTGAGTGTGGACTCGTTGCAAGAAGCCATCTTCTGGTTCTTCCTCACTTCAAGCTATAAAAAAATGCTTGTCTATTGGAGAACTACATTGGGGAAGTTGCTGTAAGCTACTTGTTTCGTAGTTAATGTGCTATCTATTTTGTGTTACACCTATGCATGATCACTAATATTGTTCCTACCTTGTTTGTTGTCTTGGTAGGCAAATTTTGAGATGAACATGGACTCAGAGACCATCAAGACCGCGTGCAAAGATATTCTACAGAAAAGTTCAAAGAACAGAGGCCATCAGATCAAGAAGAAGTATTTTGATACCGTAGCCGCAAATAAAGTCAGCATCAAGTCCCCGGTACCAGATCTGACGGATGGTGAATGACAAGCTCTGGTGGAGATGTGGTCTACCCGAAGACACAAGGTTTGTCTATGCTTTGTTTGATGCTTTATGTTCTACACATGATATGCTAGTGCTAGATCATGCTGACAGTATGCTTTTTTGTAGGGAACCTGTGTGTCGAACAAGATGAATCGAGGAAAAGTCTTGTACAATCAGAGAACTGGTTCCAGGCACTACACAGCACACATTTTTGCCACTGTGAGAACTTTTCTCTAGAGACCTTACCGTTTGATCCTCGTTGGATAACATTTCTGATTCTTGCTGAATAAAATTTTGATTTTTGTTGAAAAACATTTCAGAAAGAAGAGCGTAAGGGTGAGGAGCTGTCTGCGATTGACTTGTTTAAGGCCACCCACAACAGCAAGAAGCACGGGTTTTCGGAGCCAGTCGAGGCTGCTATAGTAAGTCACTCCATGCTTTGTCCATGCCCTGTTTGATTCACAGCCAGCTTTGGTGCTGTTTGATGCTTTGATGATTTGATGCTGTTTGATTCGGAGCGAGTTCCACGCTTTGATGCTGTTTGATAGTTCCATGCTTATAATTCCATGTTAGGCTTAATGAAGATATTAGAACAGCTTAATGAAGATAGTTCCATGCTGCTTGATTCACACATGCTGTGTTCCATGCTTTGATGCTATTTGTTGCATTTTTTATGACATGATGAAATTTGATCTGAATGTTAGTCAGGAAGCCATCTTATATAGAACCACCATTCTAGGCTTAATGAAGCGATCATATTGTTCCAATTGCATGTCTCTAGGTCACTAGTCATCATCTTGTATAGATCTTGTGTGCTGGTTTGGTTACTTCAAATAATACATTTGTGTGCTGGTTTGGTTTCTCCACTAATTCCTATCATTTTCCTCCATATGCTAGCTTGAGATGGAAGAAATGAAGGACGCGCCGGTACCAGAAGGTGAAGAGCCAAAGTCTACTATTCAAATTGTCGAAGAAGTGTTGAAATCTGTAAAGCAAAGCACATTCCTCACGAATGTTGGGCTCCAGTCATCTAGGAACAACTCCCACAAAGCAACTGCTGAAGTGTTTGCTCATGTTCGTGACCTTGAGCAGAAGCTGGAGAGGTCCGAGCTTCAAGCTGAACTGGTGCAAGAAGAATTGACGGCAATCAAGATGAAGGCGGAAGAATCTGAAGCTGACGCGACAAGGAACTTGAGTTGCTGCGCAAGAAGTCTCAAAACAGGAAGAGAAGTTAGCCCACTTGATGGCTCTCTTTGGAGCTAAGGTAGTTTGATGGCTGTGCTGTGGTTGAGCTAAGGTTGTTGCATTTTGAACTGAGCTGAGCTGTTGCATTTTGTTGCATTTTGAGCACCTGTGAAGTTATGTGATCTTGTGAACCTGTGAAGTTATGTGGATCATTTTGTTTATTTTCTGTAAAGTTATGTGGATCACTTGTGCACCTGGGCCTTTCTGTTTATAGTTATGCAAAATGAGAACTTGGGCTCTAAAAAGGCCAAGGCCCAAACAAGAATTAGACCAAAAAGTCTTGGGACTAAAAAAAGATATGACTGTAAGAAATTTTTTTATAAAAGGCTGCATAGCAGAAAATAAAATGGCCAAGGCCCAAATTCGAACTAGACCAAAAAGGCTGTGTCCCAAAACAATAGTGGACTATAAAAAAAATTCATCAGAAAAAGCTCCATTCCCAGAAAATAAAAGGCCAAATTATTGGGCCAGGCCCATACACATAAGCAAAATAAAGAGAAAAAAATAAATTAAACGGGCCGAATTATTGGGCTTGGCCCATGTAGATGGCTGAAATACACCGGGCTGATTCTATTTTACGGCCTTTTCATTTGGTCATAATTCTGCCACGTCAGCTTGCCACGGTGGATCTGACGTGGTGTGGTCGGATTGCTAGTGACCAAAATAATTGGTCATAAAATCTACGACCTTTTTTTGGTCATAAACGTCTACGACCATTCCAGAAGAAAGGTCGCTATAGTCAGTTAACGACCCCAAGCTTTTGACCTTATGTTTTTGGTCACAAAAAGGTCACAAATTGAAAACAGTGACCATTTAGTGACCAATAGTGGTGGTCACTAGTTGACATATTTCTTGTAGTGTACCTCCGGCCCGTCCACCTAGTCATCCTCGGCAGAAGGCGAGGTCAAAACCGCCGGCGATGCGGAGCCCATGTTGTGGCAGCCCGGATGCCAGCTCCGTCCGGCGCTCGCGGCCGCTAGCTAGCCAAGATAGCTCCGTCCAGCTGCTTGTCTGCAAGGTTTTCTAGCTAGATTGGCATGGCAGCGCGACGGTTGCTCGTGCGCGCCGCGCTAAGGCCAGCCATCTGGCTCGAGCGAAGGCCAGCGCGGCGGCTTGCTCGCTCGTGAGTCACGCTTGGGCCAGCCTGCCAACCCGTGTAGAGGCCAGCGTGGCGTCCGGCCCGTCCGACGGAGCGGCGGCCAACTCACTCATCATCGGCGCCACCGCGAACACGCATAAGTACTGTTTGAAGTAATGTTCAGGAAAAATAATGATTTGAGGGTGAATAACAGGATTTAAGGTCAGATGTGTGTCCCTCGTGTCAACGGTCAAACAAAATGTGTTGGTTTAAGCTGCCTCGTCAGCACAGACGTGTGGGCCAACCCAGTCATAAATGGGTTTAAACGAACCTAATCGGTAGGAGTACTAGGTAGTAGTTTTTGGCGTGGATTAAGAAATTTGGGTATGTTTTTGCTACGTTTTGTACAATAGATTCTTCCTAGGGCTGGTTGAAAGTGGTAGTTTTTTGTAAATACTCTACATATTGTAAGTAGGAGTGAAAGTTAAGCTTTGAAAGCCAATAAGCAAGGCTAGTTACATAGTGCATATGTGTACATGATTGAAAGTAAATATCAACCATGAGCGACTAATATCTTGATGGAAAACTCGAAAGTATGGAATACTAGGGAAAAATGCATGGATGGAAATACTAGCTATGTTCATGTCCGTTTCAACGAATCATAATTAGAATAATACTTATTCACAAACTTGGTACAAAACACCCTAATTTTGATATACATATGCCAGTAGAGATATAGTATGTTTCAATTAGAATATATTCCTTGGGCTATTTTGGTGAGGTCAGGGAGGGATGTGGTTGGTTTTAAGATACTAATTATGGGTTTTTCTGCAAATTGGTAGACAAGTGGGATGTTGGTGAGAAAAGGCAACAACTTACCTCACAATCGTTAGATGTAGATCTAATGGTCAGAAACGACGGATGTCAGACACACCAGCATCACCAACTTAGTCTTGTGTAGGAGTACTAGCAAGATCCGTGCATTGTAGGGAACATCAAGATGCATTTTTTTTATAAAACACTTGTTGTGATTGACCCTTGCGGGAGTAATCCCATGTGTAAAAACTAATGATATCTCGAGAAATATGAGATAAGGTGAAGAGGAGTGGGGTGTGGTGGTGGTTGGTGGTCGGACTGAGCGGAGACATGGGGATTGACGACGCCGGCAGCAGCCATCAGGCCAGTTTGTTCCAGAGGCTTCCTTTCTTAATTGGTTAACAATGAGGTTTGTTGGAGATAAGGATGAACGAGGGAAGGCCTTGTCTGCAAATGTGGAGAGGGGTGCGGGTATCTTTTAGTTTAATTTCCATCCGTCAGATATAGATCAGACGGTCTATATTGCAAGATGGCACACGTACCATCATCATCAACTCGGTTTTTTTATAAGAGAAGAAATATAAGTATGGAGATACAAATGTGTTATCGATACTTGCTTCCGTAAACTAGCATCTACATTCTATTCAACGCCTCGGCATGGGGGGCCTTAGCACAATGACTTCTCGACTGTGTAAAACAAGGATTTTCCTGTCGCCGACAAGGAGGGGGTGATGGCGGCGCGCTTTTTGGCTTGCTCTAGTCCTAGTAGTCATACTAGGTGGTCTAAGCACGTGTAGATTTATTCTTTTTCACGTCTCGTGTTCGCCGTACTGCCACGACTTTTGATGAATAGATGGTAAGTTATTCACGGGGAAACCCTTGTTGAGCGTGTTTGCAAGAGAGAGAGACAGTGTGCGTGTGTGATATGTTAGAGACTGAGGCAATGATAACAGATTCTTTGTGTCTATGTGTGTGGAGGATAGAGAGAGACATGTACATGGGGCTTTCTGTTGTGTAACATGGAGACACATATACATAATTAGAGAGTGAGTGTGTGAGATACACATGCAGACATGGGGAGAGATGAGGATCCAGATAAATGGGTGTTTGTGCGTGTCTGTGTGTGTTTGTGCACGCGTTTGTGTGGGAGAGAGTGTATGTGGAGTAGAGAGACCAATGATGATGTAAACCTAGTATAAGGGAAGGGGGAATGGTGTGACATGTGTAGTAGCGAGATAGAATGGGTGCGGGCGGGGGGAGCAGACTATTTGGAAGATACATCGAGTGTGTGTGGGAGAGGGGTGTGAGAGGGAGAGAAAGAGAGAGCTAGCGAGAGAGAGAGAGAGAGAGAGAGAGAGAGAGAGAGAGAGAGAGAGAGAGAGAGAGAGAGAGAGAGAGAGAAGAGAGGGGGCGACAGGGGTCGTTTGTGTCCATAAATGGCGTATAGATAGGGAGACAATGTTGATGTTCTCCGAAATTGGACTATGAACGGAGACGCAAGGGAAGCGAGTCATCGTGTGTGTGATAGGGACTTCATGAGAGATCTAGAATAGATGGTGTAGAGAACAATGTGCGAAATCAAGAACGATTATACATTAGGGAGCTATGCAAAGAGTCACGACATATATGTATACAGGGAAGGAGCTGGGGCAGGTCCGCATGTGGGAGAGATAGAAAGAGGAGAGTGGTGCACAAGGAGACAAAGTGTGCTTGTTTATAGTGGGGGTGGTGTGTGATGTGAGTGTCAGAGAACCACATAACTAGGGAGATAGACGTTTGGGGGTGACTTTTTGTGTGTATGGGAAATATACACTCTACATAGTGCGTGTGCTTGGGTAAGAGAGATAGCGGGAGACCTAGAGAGTGAGGGAAGAGAAGTGTGCATGCCCGAGAGACAAAGTGATAGAGACCTATGTTGGGGTCTGGACTTTACAAGAGAGAGGGGTGTTAATGTGCTCGTGTGTTGGTGTTTGGGGGAGAGAAAGACTTCTCTATGTGTGTGTGTGTGTGTGGTGGTGATGGTGGGGGGGGTTGACTTGGATAAACAAAGAGGTGTCTATATTTGAGGGACTTTAGCGTAATTGAGATATTGTGCACACATGGTTGATCAATTTGTTTCACATTTTGTACTATGAGATAACGATACTTTTGAACATGCGTGATATACCTTGATGTACCAGAATTACAAACCAAAGATTGGAATTTTGGAATTGACTCCATCATTAGCTTTTGTAATTCGCTTAAACGGAGGTACATTTTTAAGCCGATTTCGTGATTTCAAATTCATATATCAAACCTAGAGATATACACATACGGGCATGTTCAAACTTTATAATCATTCACTTTATTCATACACATACACATTTTTGCTTTTGTCATCATATTTAGGATAAACACATTTGGAATTTCATTTGAATTGGACCGTATGATGGTATTTGCTTGTAGTAGCTCAATGATCCATATTTGAATTGAATGGACAATCTAAGTTTCGAGTTGGAGACATTGATTTTCAAAACTTGCACTTTTTTTTGCATGCAAAACAAACAAATTGTCGGCCATGATATCATAGTCGGCCGTACGAGAGCAGAATACTTATAATTTTAGGCGCCAAAAGCTTTCAAACTTCCCGCTCACATTGAAATATCACGTGCCCGAAAGTTTAGCCCTGTGATATTCCTGTTTTACCCCTGCCACATGAACGGAAAAGGGCTGCTTTGGTAACTCCATTGTTTTCCCCTCTTTGCCCCAACATTCTTCTCCAGAGCCCCTCCCTTTCCGTCGAAGATCAAGTCTCCGCAGATGTCGGCCGTGTAGTTCAGACTTCCAAACCGGACCTGATGGCCAGGGGCGTGGCTTTCGATCTGCTCCAGATGGCCAAGTGAATTGGCCCGCAGTGCAAAGCCACCGAATACGAAGATCTGTCCGGGGAGAAAAGTCTCATCCTGGACCGCGTCGTTGTTGATGATCGAAGGAGCCATCGGGCCTATAGGTGACGACACAGAGAAACTCTCAATGAAAGCACCAATGTCGGTGTCAAAATCGGCGGATCTCGGGTAGGGGGTCCTGAACTGTGCGTCTAGGCGGATGGTAACAGGAGACAAGGGACACGATGTTTTTACCCAGGTTCGGGCCCTCTCGATGGAGGTAATACCCTACTCCTGCTTGATTAATATTGATGATATGGGTAGTACAAGAGTAGATCTACCACGAGATCAAGGAGGCTAAACCCTAGAAGCTAGCCTATGGTATGATTGTTGTTCATCCTAAGGACTAAAACCCTCCGGTTTATATAGACACCGGATAGGGTTAGGGTTACACAGAGTCGGTTACAATGGTAGGAGATCTACATATCCGTATCGCCAAGCTAGCCTTCCACGCAAAGGAAAGTCCCATCCGGACAAGGGACGAAGTCTTCAATCTTGTATCTTCATAGTCTTGGAGTCCGGCCAAAGATGATAGTTCGGCTATCCGGACACCCCTAGTCCAGGACTCCCTCAGTGTGGCTGCCATGAATGAGGTAATCTTTATCTTGAGGTTGGAAATTACGGAATTAGCGGAACGCATTATGCAAGCAACCCAAGAATTGGAGGAAGTAAGAATGTTGCATTTGAAGACGGAGGAGGTCCTGCTGTTTCTGCTATCTGAGCCCAAGGTAATCCCGGTTCTTCTTTAGATACCAGTTGAAATTGTCATTATGTCACAACCGGTTTTCCAGGATATTAATTTCCCAGAAAATGACCCTTGTGCTCACTAGCCCCAGGATTACTATTAGCTGATGAGACACCAACTTGATACAGAAACTCCAAGCAAAATACAAAATGTGTAGTACAATACCATTCTGGCCTATGAGTACAACAAATGGTTTCTAGTGGTTGATGGCGGAACCGGTTTGCGGTTCATCAGCATCTATGGGACTCCATTTCCCACAGGAACAGCTGACCTGGATAACTCCTATCTTCGCGAGGCTGCTATCATCATCGCGTAGGTTCCGGGGTTGTCATCGCAACGTTCCTCTCCATGCAAGAAATCTGGCCAAGACAATATCCAGGGACAAGCCAGAGAGTACTTTGAATGTACTCGCAAACATTATGAACACAGGTATAACATAATGAATGATAATCATGCTCTGAAACATTTCATGATCACAACGTCAGTCACAAAATAAAAATCCATGATGCACGCAAGCAGGTTATTCATATACAACATGAATATGCAATAAGGGAGTAGAAATAGAATGCACCGATCGGGTGTCTGAAGCGGCGCCTCGAGAGGATAATAATATAAAGCATGCCTTAGTCGGGCGTCTGAGCGACACCACATAAAGGGCTTATAAATAAAAGAAATAACAAGCATGCCACAGTCGGGCGTCTGTGCGACACCACATAAAGGGCTTATAAATAATTTAAATAACAAGCATGCCACAGTCGGGCGTCTGAGCCACACCACATAAAGGGCTTATAAATAATTTAAATAACAAGCATGCCACAGTCGGGCGTCTGAGCGACACCACATAAAGGGCTTATAAGTAATTTAAATAACAAGCATGCCACAGTCAGGTGTCTGAGCGACACCACATAAAGGGCTTATAAGAGAATAATCACAGTGAATATCCAGGAGGTAGAACTGTCCCAGGGATACTCAATAATTCAAATAATGTAAATGGTTAGTCCATAATAATAGTAATCATAATCATCATGAGTCACAAGTCATGATCCATGTTCTGGTTTAGCAATTTTTCCTCCGAAGACCAACACTAAGATCGACACTTGATGAAACGCCCTCGATGCGGCTATATCTCCCACGTGTCGAAGCACGACTTAGAGGCATAACCGCATTGAAAGCAATGTCGCAAGTGAGGTAATCTTCACACAACCCATGTAATACATAAGGGAAAAGAGATACATAGTTGGCTTACAATCGCCACTTCACACAATACATGAGTAAAACATTACATCATACAGATACAATCAAGGTCCGACTACGGAACCAAAATAAAAGAAGACTACCCCAAATGCTACACAGATCCCCGATCGTCCCAACTGGCTCCACTCTGATCAACTGAAACGAAACAACACAATGAACAAGATCTTCATCGAGCTCCTCCTTGAGCTCGGGTCCATCACCGCACGGTTTCATCGGCACCGCAAACTGGTTTTGAAGTATCTGTGAGTCACGGGGACTCAGCAATCTCACACCCGCGAGATCAAGACTATTTAAGCTTAAAGGTAGGGCAAGGTAGTGAGGTGGAGCTGCAGCAAGCGACTAGCATATATGGTGGCTACATACGCAAATGAGAGCGAGAAGAGAAAAGCAAGGCACGGTCGAACAACTATGATCAAGAAGTGATCCTGAACTCCTACTTACGTCAGACATAACCCAGAAACCGTGTTCACTTCCCGGACTCCGCCGAGAAGAGACCATCACGGTTACACACGCCGTTGGTGTATTTTAATTAAGATCAACTTCGGGTTTTCTACAACCGACATTAACAAATTCCCATCTGCCACATAACCGCTGGCACGGCTTTGAAAGTTCAAACCCTGCAGGGTGTCCCAACTTAGCCCATGATAAGCTCTCGCGATCAACGAAGGATATTCCTTCTCCCGGAAGACCCGATCAGTCTCGGAATCCGGCTACAAGACATTTCACAGCAATAAAACAAGACCAGCAAAGCCGCCGGATGTGCCGACAAATCTGATAGGAGCTGCACATATCTCGGTCTCGAGGCACACTCGGATGAGCAGTCCATACAACTAAAACCAAACCTCAAGTTGCCTTGAGGGGCGCAGACAACACTCTAGTTCGGGCCAGCACTCAAGGAGCACCTGTCCGGGGGCTAAAATAAAGATGACCCTCGGGCTCCGAAACCCAAGGGAAAAAGGGCATAGGTGAGGCAAATGGTAAAACCAATGTTGGGCCTTGCTGGAAAAGTCTTATCCAAAGCGAACTGTCAAGGGGTCCCATAAATCACCCGACCGCGTTAGGGACGCAAAAATCCGGGAACATAATACCGATATGACGGAAACTAGGGCGGCAAGAGTGGAACAAAACACCAGGCATAAGGCCGAGCCTTCGACCCTTTACCAAGTATATAGATGCATTAATTAAATAAGATATATTGTGATATCCCAACAAGTAAACATGTTCCAACCAGGAACAACATCTCCATGTTCCAACAAGGAACAAACTTCATCTTCACCTGCAACTAACAACGCTATAAGAGGGGCTGAGCAAAGCGGTAACATAGCCAAACAACGGTTTGCTAGGAAAGGATGGTTAGAGGCTTGACATGGCAACATGGGAGGCATGATATAGCAAGTGGTAGGCATCGTAGCATAGCCATAGCAAAAGAGCGAGCATCTAGCAAGCAAAGATAGTAGTGATTTCGAGGGTATGGTCATCTTGCCTGAAATCCCGCAAGGAAGAAGAACGAGTCCATGAAGAAGAACGAACGGAAGTAGTCGAACGAATCCTCACAACTCCGGAACGAACCCGAAGCTAACGAGAGAAGCAAACCGGAAAGAAGCAAACAACATGATAAATGCACAAGCATAAACATGGCATGATGCACAAACAAATATGATGCATGTCCGGTTTAATGAGGCATGGCATGGCAATATGCACAGACAACACTACAAGTTAAGTGGAGCTCAATATGCAACGAGTTGCATATTGACAAAACACCACAACACTTATTTAGTTCTCTCTCGGTTAGGTACACAACAATATTAAATGTTGTTAAACATGGCAAGAGGTGGAGCATAATTAAACTAACTATTTAGGCAAGTTTAAATGAGGCCGGAAATAAGAAACAACAATTCCGAAAAATCCCCATGAGCAATATTTTAGATTCGGTACTGTTCTGCCCTAAACACAATTTTAGAGTTGTTAAACAGCAACATAAAGTGGACCATGTTAATCTAGGCATTTTTCTACCCCATTTACATATATAATTTATTTAAAATGGAGCTACGGTTATTTAGTTATGAAATAAAACATTTTAGCATGGCAATTAAGCAAATTAATGCAAACAACAATTATAAGCATTTAAATGTTGTTATCATGATGCGGATGGCATGTGCAAGTTTTATGCAATATTATGAAAACGTTATCATGAGCATGATATGAAGCATTATGTCACCGTGGTGGAAGAAAGGGGTGCCACGGCAACGAATCCGAAAATGGTGCCACGGCAACATATCGGTTCCGGTACTCATGAAGATACCGGTGCAAAAGGAAACATGGCGAGAGCGTGACACGTGATAGAAGGTGGGGTGATCCCGGTTACCGGGTTTTCCCACGAGACGGTAGAATGGCAAAAGAGGGGCATCGCAAGGATGATTCGGACACGGCGGTCGTCACGGGTTATACCTTCGAAGCGAGCAATCGGGACGGAAAGCGTTTACAGAGAGGAAGGAGTCGTTCACGGGTCGTCGAGGGAAGTAGAGGAAGTAGTCGTTATCGCGATGATCACCGAGGGAAGTAGGGGTACACGTTCGGAGAGGAAGTCGTTGTTCACGTTCGATGGTAGTGGTACATCTCGTCATCGGAAGTAGTGGTACACACGAAGGTAGTCGAACTTGACGGTTCCGTTACACAGGTCTTCGGCGACGGTAGTTGTACACGTTTTGGAGTGGTACTTGCATCTTCGGACTTGACGAATCCGAGGGCTTCGGGGTCGACGGTAGTGGTACATGTGACGTCGGGGTACTTGTTGTTTCCGGTTCGGTGGTCGTCGGGTCGTAGTGGTACTTGGCGTTTCCGGCGACGACGGTAGAGGTACTTGGCGTATCGTCGGGGCACTTGTCGCATCATCGTGTAGTCGAACTTGACGGTCCAAAACGTTCATCGGCGGTCGAACTTGGCGGTCTCGACGGTCGTCGTGGAAGTAGTCGTTCTCGTTTCGTAGTCGTACATGTCGGCGGTAGTTGTTCTAGGCAGGAAACAGTAGTTGTACACGGGTCTTCGGCGTCGTGGTACTCGTCGTTCCAAAACAGAGCAACACCAAACCCTCGGGTCTTGGCGTCGTTGCCACCGGCAGCGGCGGTGCACTGGCAAGCAGCAGAGAGGCTGCGAGGTGGCGACCATGTGGCTGACAGGTCGCACGCAGCGCAACACAGCGAGATGACGAAGGCCTCGGGCATGGCGACTCGGAGCGGGCGGCGGCGTCGGAGTTGGCCGACCTCGGGGACGACAGGGGCGCGGCGGGGTCGTTCTCGTCCGGATCGGCCAAACGAGGCGGCGAGAGGAGGTCGCGCCAGGCGGCGACGAAGGTGCACGACGGCGGCGAGGTAGGAAGCGGCGACGGAACATGGGAGGCGGAGCTCAGGGGCTCGAGGCGAGAGGAGGAAGCAGGCGCGCGAACCATGGACACGGGCAGAGGTGGTGCGGGGCATGGGGGCTGGCGGCTCCGGCAGACGGGCGCGGGCTCGGTCCACGGCCATGGCGTGCGGAGGAGGAGCAGGTGAGGGCGATGGCGCTCCTGGTGGAGGGAGGACGAGGAAGGGGCCGCCTAGGAGGCGCCATGAGAGGCGAGAGGGAGAAGGAGATCGAGGGAGATGGGATCGGGAGGAGGCCGAGGGGATCGAGCAGAAAGGGGATCGGGCGCGGGCGCTCCCCTCGTGTGCGAGTGGCGGCGCTAGCAGGGACACGAGGGAGAGGGGGATCGGGAGAGATGGGCTAGGGTTAGAGGCTAGGAAGGGCACCGCCTGGGCCTGCTTAGGCTGCAGATGGGCCAGGGAGGCCTTGGGCCATAGAGGCTGGCCGGCCTGGAGGGAGGCGCGGCTGGGCCTAGGCCTTAGAGGCCGGCTGGGCTGGGACCTCTTCTCTCCTCTCTCTAATATTTTCTTTAGCGAAAAACAGATAAAGAGAAGAAAAGAAAGAGAGGGATAGGGAAAGAATTTGGGAGCGAGGAAATTTTCCGGGCTCACAAAATGTGAGGAATTTAACAAAATGATCCAAGGATTTTGGTGGAACTCCGGAAAATGATGAAAATAATAATGGCAAGGTTTGGGGACCAAACTTGAAGCAGAAAGGGCATTGGAATTATTATGCAAGTGGGTTATGATGATTCCAAAGCGAGGAATATTTTATATAGCTCCCTAATATTGGGAGGGTATATTATAAAGAGAAGTCAACCTTCCTCGATTTAAATGGATCAAAAAATCCATACAAATTATTTAGAAGAGTTTTAAAAATAATGATATGATGGCATGATGCAATGCAAGAGATGACATGATGAAATGCAAAAACAAAACAAAACACACGACAAAACTCGGAAACCCTGGAAGGCAACTGAAGCTCCGGTCTTGGGGCGTCACAACACTCCACCACTACGAGAGGATCTCGTCCCGAGATCTAGAATGGCACCGGAGAAAAGCGGAAGAGGAAGAGGTAAAACAAAGTTGCTTCTTTGACAAACGAATGAAACCAAAGAACCTTGAGAGGTTGAAACAAAATGAAAGAAAGAAAACAACGAAGATGAAGAAAGTTGAAAACACTCTGTTAGAAAAGAGGAACAAGGGATACGACGAAAAACAAGAGGTTAAGTGATAACATAGATATTGAAACCACTCTGGTTAAATGGATAATGCAAGAAAAGAACATGATCTTGGCAAAACGAGACGATGGGTCGAAGAGAGCAACATCACAATGCCTTCGAAACGAAAGAATAGAATCTAGATTGTTGGGATAAGGGATGGAGAAGAAAATGACAACTTCTACCACAAATGAATTTGAAAGAGCATCCTTACGAAGTAGGATTGAACGGAGTTGCTTGAAAAACAACAACGATAAGGATAAGCTTGTAGTGGGCTTATGAAAACATCTCAAAATTATGAGGCGAGCTTCTGCCACCAACGGAAACAATTGATTGGATTAAGATCAACAAGGAGACGAGAAACTTATATCACCGGTAGGACAAATGAAGAACTTGGGTCATTTACAAGCACCATAAATAGCAACAATCCTTAGGGAAAGCTTTAGGTGAAATATTGCCCAAGATAACTCCAATGAAGAGATTGATGGATTTAAAATACCCCATTCTTGACAACATAAGAATCATGAAACACGAACTCAAATTGTCGAGAATGACATAACACCACCTCAAATGATAAGGTAGAATGAATTGCACTTCGAAAAGCAAGAAGAAGAATACTAGAACTCCTCAAAACAAAACATGTGTTGAGCACCATGTTCGATTTTTAGTATAGCTTGGCAGATCATAACTCCGAGAAATCTTGATGAACAATTGGAGAAATGAAAAGAATCCTTGACGAACCATCATGCAGAGCCTCCCTGATGAACTCCGGTAACCAAAAGGGTGATAGAAAGAAAGAGAAGTTGACAACACAAGGTGAAGCCTTGCAGTGTTAAGATGAAGCTTCGCGATGAGATAAAACAGAAAACTTGGAGCTTCAGATAAGAAAGATGAACAAATGAAATCAAGAATTTTGATGAACCTCCGGAATAAGGAATTGAATTTACTCGATGGAACAAGAATAAGAATTACATTATGCTGATCCTCACCAATTAAATTGATGACAAGCAATGGATTAGGCATACTACTTATTCTCATCGAAAAAAAAATGATTACAGATAGAGATATAGCGCAAATTTGAGAAGGTCTTCAACGAACCACCGGTGGGATTGAAACAACGAATAAATTGATATGATAACAAAGGAAGTGAAATCTTGAACAAACCACCGTAAGAATTGAAAATGAAAGTAGCAAAGGCACAATTCACCGGGAAGAATTGGAAAACGAATGAAGATATTTGAGGGGATTTAGATACAAGTGAACGAATAGATGACGAGCTGATTAGTGAATACTTGAATGATGCACCGGTCAGACTTGGAGAACAAGAGCTGAACGCTGGAATGGATAATTCTGAGATGAACCAAACTGAAAAGACTCCTGAAATGCTCCGGGTGGGTGAAAAGAATTCTCACAATCTAAAACAATTATGAGAGGATGGCAACAAACTAGAACCATGAATCTTCAAGAGAACGGACCAAGATTTAGGAGAAATCCTTCTTTGGTCTTCAAATGTTGAGAATGATGACGAGAAACACCACCATGAATTGTTGAGATACTCCGGGTTGAAGAATTAGAAAGGTTGAACCCACAATGAAAAGAATTTGAAAAGATCTTGGAGAAAGACATATGACTGATGACAACTCATTCTTACGTCAAACTTTGCAATGAATTTGGGAATAGCTCTTGAAAAATTAGAAGAGTTAGGTAAGATCCTGGGAAAAAAAAAACCTGTGGGTTAGGGCCCACTCAAAAGAACCACCGTTGAACAATTGTTTGAAATAGATAGATTGCACCGGTTGAATTAAATGGCTTGAATGAGATAGCATCCTCAAAAGAACTTGAGTGAGTTGAGAATGGAAACTAGAATCTTCTGAGATATCTTCAACACTCCGGAACAAATGAATAGCGAGAAGTGGATGATTAAGAGATACACTGACATGAGAAAGCATTTGCAACAAGGAAAGGAATATGATCAAATCTGAAAGCTTGAGTTAAATCCACCGGGAAAGAAAATTAGAATGGAACAATGATAAGGTAAAAGCTTCCTGAGAAATCACCGGATAAAACATTAAAGGAAAAGAATGAAGAAACTTCTCTCAATAAAATGGATACTTGATTAAGAAATTTGAGTCCTTGAAGAAAAAGGGGGAGGGCGGGAAAACAAAACAACTTGGGTCGGATAAAACGAACACCGTTGAGAAACTGAGAGATGATCTTGCGAACGTTGAAATGATCGGATCCACTAGAAAAGAAAAACGCCGGTTGGAAAAGAATTAACACGACAAGCTCAGTGATCAAGAAGGATTAGTATTCACATAGCAATATGAGAACACCGTTTAGAATAAGGTATGGAATCCACACTTGACTTCGAAGCAACTCGAATACCACAAAAACAAAACAAAAACAAAGGATTGGCTTCAAGAATAAGCCGGAACAAATACATGATAGAGATTTACCCAATCCCGTATCATGCATCTGTCGGAAAGATATTCTAGGAGCTACTTGAATTCCACCTATAAACTCCCGAAACTTTACGGTTATGCAATCTGGTGTTGGGGATCAGGGACACAAAATATATCACCCAAACTAACAATACCTAGATCCAATTGTATCCATCCGTCAACACATAACCAAGAAATCCTCGAAATCGTGTACCTCGACCTTGAAAAACATCCGTTATACAAGTCATGGCAATACTCCCTTTTCGCCACAAGATCTTGGGCTATCGGGTTATCTCACCAACAACTGCACAAAAGAGATTTCGATGTCGGTAAAACTCGGGTATTCCGAATCTGCAACGATAAAATTGTGACGACAACACCTCGAGCTCAACTCCCGGGACACCGCCACAACCCCTAAATGTCGAGGCACCAAGAACAATGTTCTCGTCACAAAACCATCGAACGATTCCAAGATACCAGCGTGATCCTAAAAAATTTAGTGAAATTTGAGGAGAGGAAAGACAAAACTCTCGTCGGGATACCTCACCGAGCGATTTAAGGGACCGAGGAGTAAAAAAATCCTACTCTCGATATATATAATCCTAAGACTCAAAACATTTTCCATTCTAGACTCAACAACGCCAAACAAACAATCAAGTAGGGGGCTCCTAAGTCGGGGAAGGCTCTGATTACCAACTTGAAACGCCCTCGATGCGGCTATATCTCCCACGTGTCGAAGCACGACTTAGAGGCATAACCGCATTGAAAGCAATGTCGCAAGTGAGGTAATCTTCACACAACCCATGTAATACATAAGGGAAAAGAGATACATAGTTGGCTTACAATCGCCACTTCACACAATACATGAGTAAAACATTACATCATACAGATACAATCAAGGTCCGACTACGGAACCAAAATAAAAGAAGACTACCCCAAATGCTACACAGATCCCCGATCGTCCCAACTGGGCTCCACTACTGATCAACTGAAACGAAACAACACAATGAACAAGATCTTCATCGAGCTCCTCCTTGAGCTCGGGTCCATCACCTGCACGGTTTCAATCGGCACCGCAAACTGGTTTTGAAGTATCTGTGAGTCACGGGACTCAGCAATCTCACACCAGAGATCAAGACTATTTAAGCTTAAAGGTAGGGCAAGGTAGTGAGGTGGAGCTGCAGCAAGCGACTAGCATATATGGTGGCTACATACGCAAATGAGAGCGAGAAGAGAAAAGCAAGGCACGGTCGAACAACTATGATCAAGAAGTGATCCTGAACTCCTACTTACGCCGACATAACCCGAAACCGTGTTCACTTCCGGACTCACGAGAAGAGACCATCACGTTACACACGCCGTTGGTGTATTTTAATTAAGATCAACTTCGGTTTTCTACAACCGACATTAACAAATTCCCATCTGCCACATAACCGCTGGCACGGCTTTGAAAGTTCAAACCCTGCAGGGTGTCCCAACTTAGCCCATGATAAGCTCTCGCGATCAACGAAGGATATTCCTTCTCCCGGGAAGACCCGATCAGTCTCGGAATCCGGCTACAAGACATTTCACAGCAATAAAACAAGACCAGCAAAGCCGCCTGGATGTGCCGACAAATCTGATAGGAGCTGCACATATCTCGGTCTCGTGGCACACTCGGATGAGCAGTCCATACAACTAAAACCAAACCTCAAGTTGCCTTGAGGGGCGCTGACAACACTCTAGTTCGGGCCAGCACTCGAAGGAGCACCGGTCCGGGGGCTAAAATAAAGATGACCCTCGGGCTCCGAAACCCAAGGAAAAAGGGCATAGGTGAGGCAAATGGTAAAACCAATGTTGGGCCTTCTTTGGAAAAGTCTTATCCAAAGCGAACTGTCAAGGGGTCCCATAAATCACCCGACCGCGTTAGGGACGCAAAAATCCGGGAACATAATACCGATATGACGGAAACTAGGGCGGCAAGAGTGGAACAAAACACCAGGCATAAGGCCGAGCCTTCCACCCTTTACCAAGTATATAGATGCATTAATTAAATAAGATATATTGTGATATCCCAACAAGTAAACATGTTCCAACCAGGAACAACATCTCCATGTTCAACAAGGAACAAACTTCATCTTCACCGCAACTAACAACGCTATAAGAGGGGCTGAGCAAAGCGGTAACATAGCCAAACAACGGTTTGCTAGGAAAGGATGGTTAGAGGCTTGACATGGCAACATGGGAGGCATGATATAGCAAGTGGTAGGCATCGTAGCATAGGCATAGCAAAAGAGCGAGCATCTAGCAAGCAAAGATAGTAGTGATTTCGAGGGTATGGTCATCTTGCCTGAAATCCCGCAAGGAAGAAGAACGAGTCCATGAAGAAGAACGAGCGGAAGTAGTCGAATCGAATCCTCACAACTCCGGACGAACCCGAAGCTAACGAGAGAAGCAAACCGGAAAGAAGCAAACAACATGATAAATGCACAAGCATAAACATGGCATGATGCACAAACAAATATGATGCATGTCCGGTTTAATGAGGCATGGCATGGCAATATGCACAGACAACACTACAAGTTAAGTGGAGCTCAATATGCAACGAGTTGCATATTGACAAAACACCACAACACTTATTTAGTTCTCTCTCGGTTAGGTACACAACAATATTAAATGTTGTTAAACATGGCAAGAGGTGGAGCATAATTAAACTAACTATTTAGGCAAGTTTAAATGAGGCCGAAATAAGAAACAACAATTCGAAAAATCCCCATGAGCAATATTTTAGATTCGGTACTGTTCTGCCCTAAACACAATTTTAGAGTTGTTAAACAGCAACATAAAGTGGACCATGTTAATCTAGGCATTTTTCTACCCCATTTACATATATAATTTATTTAAAATGGAGCTACGGTTATTTAGTTATGAAATAAAACATTTTAGCATGGCAATTAAGCAAATTAATGCAAACAACAATTATAAGCATTTAAATGTTGTTATCATGATGCGGATGGCATGTGCAAGTTTTATGCAATATTATGAAAACGTTATCATGAGCATGATATGAAGCATTATGTCACCGTGGTGGAAGAAAGGGGTGCCACGGCAACGAATCCGAAAATGGTGCCACGGCAACATATCGGTTCCGGTACTCATGAAGATACCGGTGCAAAAGGAAACATGGCGAGAGCGTGACACGTGATAGAAGGTGGGGTGATCCCGGTTACCGGGTTTTCCCACGAGACGGTAGAATGGCAAAAGAGGGGCATCGCAAGGATGATTCGGACACGGCGGTCGTCACGGGTTATACCTTCGAAGCGAGCAATCGGGACGGAAAGCGTTTCGTAGAGGGAAGGAGTCGTTCACGGGTCGTCGAGGGAAGTAGAGGAAGTAGTCGTTATCGCGATGATCACCGAGGGAAGTAGGGGTACACGTTCGGAGAGGAAGTCGTTGTTCACGTTCGATGGTAGTGGTACATCTCGTCATCGGAAGTAGTGGTACACACGAAGGTAGTCGAACTTGACGGTTCCGTTACACAGGTCTTCGGCGACGGTAGTTGTACACGTTTTGGAGTGGTACTTGCATCTTCGGACTTGACGAATCCGAGGGCTTCGGGGTCGACGGTAGTGGTACATGTGACGTCGGGGTACTTGTTGTTTCCGGTTCGGTGGTCGTCGGGTCGTAGTGGTACTTGGCGTTTCCGGCGACGACGGTAGAGGTACTTGGCGTATCGTCGGGGCACTTGTCGCATCATCGTGTAGTCGAACTTGACGGTCCAAAACGTTCATCGGCGGTCGAACTTGGCGGTCTCGACGGTCGTCGTGGAAGTAGTCGTTCGCGTTTAATAGTCGTACATGTCGGCGGTAGTTGTTCTAGGCAGGAAACAGTAGTTGTACACGGGTCTTCGGCGTCGTGGTACTCGTCGTTCCAAAACAGAGCAACACCAAACCCTCGGGTCTTGGCGTCGTTGCCACCGGCAGCGGCGGTGCACGAAACAGCAGCAGGAGGCTGCGGGTGGCGACCATGTGGCTGGCGACAGGTCGCACGCAGCGCAACACAGCGAGATGACGAAGGCCTCGGGCATGGCGACTCCGGAACGGGGCGGCGCGTCGGAGTTGGCCGACCTCGGGGACGACAGGGGCGCGGCGGGGTCGTTCTCGTCCGGATCGGCCAAAACGAGGCGGCGAGGAGGAGGTCGCGCACAGGGGCGACGAAGGTGCACGACGGCGGCGAGGTAGGAAGCGGCGACGGGAACATGGGAGGCGGAGCTCCAGGGGCTCAGGGCGAGAGGAGGAAGCAGGGCGCGGCGAACCATGGACACGGGCAGGAGGTGGTGCGGGGCATGGGGGCCTGGCCGGCTCCGAGCCGGACGGGCGCGGGCTCGGTCCACGGCCATGGCGTGCGGAGGAGGAGCAGGTGAGGGCGATGGCGCTCCTGGTGGAGGGAGGACGAGGAAGGGGCCGCCTAGGAGGCGCCATGAGAGGCGAGAGGGAGAAGGAGATCGAGGGAGATGGGATCGGGAGGAGGCCGAGGGGATCGAGCAGAAAGGGGATCGGGCGCGGGCGCTCCCCTCGTGTGCGAGTGGCGGCGCTAGCAGGGACACGAGGGAGAGGGGGATCGGGAGAGATGGGCTAGGGTTAGAGGCTAGGAAGGGCACCGCCTGGGCCTGCTTAGGCTGCAGATGGGCCAGGGAGGCCTTGGGCCATAGAGGCTGGCCGGCCTGAGGGAGGCGCTGGTGGGGCCTAGGCCTTAGAGGCCGGCTGGGCTGGGACCTCTTCTCTCCTCTCTCTCTAATATTTTCTTTAGCAGAAAACAGATAAAGAGAAGAAAAAGAAAGAGAGGGATAGGGAAAGAATTTGGGAACGAGGGAAATTTTCCCGGGCTCACAAAAATGTGAGGAATTTAACAAAAATGATCCAAGGATTTTTGGTGGAACTCCGGAAAATGATGAAAATAATAATGGCAAGGTTTGGGGACCAAACTTGAAGCAGAAAGGGCATTGGAATTATTATGCAAGTGGGTTATGATGATTCCAAAACGAGGAATATTTTATATAGCTCCCTAATATTGGGAGGGTATATTATAAAGAGAAGTCAACCTTCCCTCGATTTAAATGGATCAAAAAAATCCATACAAATTATTTAGAAGAGTTTTAAAAATAATGATATGATGGCATGATGCAATGCAAGAGATGACATGATGAAATGCAAAAACAAAACAAAACACACGACAAAACTCGGAAACCCTGGAAGGCAACTGAAGCTCCGGTCTTGGGGCGTCACACTTGACCCATCCCAGACTGTAGTACTTAACCATGGACACGGCTATTCGAATAGATATAATCTCTGCAGAGGGTGTACTCTTTACCCACGAGTAACGGATTCCTTTAGTCCATCGGGACTAATTCCGTCTCACGGTCTTTTAATTGAAAACACACCGACCGCACACACCAGCCTAACTTACCGTGTCCGAATCACCCACGACACCCATTAAGCGAAAACTCTAAGTGGGAGGCTACAACCTCGACTAGCATGGGATCACAAAATTTATAACGCGCAAACTAGGGAGCTACCCCTCGGCTCCAACCGAAACACCCATGCCCCGGGCCGTGGCATGTCTACCGGATGTAGCCGGTATCTTCCACCATGGCCTCTCATGCGGTGTGTGCTAGGAAGGGTTGACAACTTATCGAACTGCACCCTACCTATGGCAGGGACAAGTGGTAGTAAAACAAGTATGGGGTTACTGGAACAAGACTCGATCTACGGTGGACTCAGGAGGTTAAGGCATTCCCTGCAGGATTGGTATAACAAATATATTTCACACTAGCAAACAGAATCACCACTCATCATACCTCACCATGCCTTACCGGACATAATCGTCTCAACGGATTATTAGAGACAAGTTCATGTCTACCCAAGACAGAGACTTTCCCCAGATTCCTCCCGATAGGCATGAAAGGCATACGAGGGCGATTACTATCAGAAGCATATCAAAGTCCAATAGTAAGGAATCATCATTATGCCCTCATGAACATGATCATATCATCACATAAAATACCGAACACTTCATGTCAAGGCGGTGTCGTATTAGCATCGAACGACACACAACAAATATTATATCGGGGTTCAGAATGCTTGCCTTCAAGAGTATGCAAGTGGGGGTGCACTTTTTGAAAGTTGCCTTCTTCTTGAAAATCCTATTTTACGAAAATTTGAATTAACACATAGTTCCAAAACAGTACAAAAAAGTTGTTTGGAAAATTTTCAAATAAATATGAAAATATACTAGACAAAATTTGAGAAACAACAGAAAAAGAATCAAATCAATTGGACTTGTATTTTAAAAATTATAGCCAGTCAAAGTTTAGTGAAAATCTGTTTTTAAATAAAATAGAAAAAGGAAAAACGGTTCGAATAAGAATACGCTTTCGAGACAGAGAAGACGTACTCCTGTGTTTTACGTTTCCACTTAAAACACGTCGGTAGAGCTGGGGTCACTGGAAGGTGGGGCCATCGGGTCCACTGGTCAGGTTTGACTAGTCGCCCACGCCCTCCTTCCTTCTCTGGCCGAGTGGTGGCGGGGCTCCGGCGATTGCCGCCGATGAACGGCGGCTCCCCGTGGGATTCTGAGGGCGGGGATGGATCCGCTGGTCCACGGCGGTCCTCCGAGTGGTCGATAGGCTGGCGGGGGTGGAGGGGGTCGCCGGCGGCGAGCTCCGCGGTGGACGGTGGTTTCGGGTGCATCGGGGTCTCGAGCTATGGTGGCTCCCGATCGGGCTAGAGAGGTGGGGCGGCTCCGCACGGTTGAGGGGAGTCGGACGCTGGCGCTGGATGAGCTGGAGAGGCCCTGCTCGCGACGTTCGGCACCGGAGCGTGGCGGCGGCCGAACTGGCCGGAGAAGAGGCAGACGGCCTCCCTCCGTCGATTGTTGGCTATCACTACAAGAAATATGTCAACTAGTGACCTTCTGTCAGTGACCCTGGAAGAATTAGTCATAGATCTATGACCATTTCAGACCAATTGGTCAAAAGCTGTTCGGGGGGCTCCAAACCCTAAACCATTGCGACCATTTTGGTCGAAGGTCGTAATTTCCTTACGAAATGGTCACAAAGCAAACAGTGCTAGTCCGCTGCCTTATTTCTAGTTGTTAATGACCAATATAGATGGTCATAGCCTTGTAGATTGTGGTGGGTTGTGATGACTAGGCGCCATCTCATCGGGCTTTGCCTATGTGTCATGTCCATGTGGCAGTTTTTGCCCTAGGTTGTGAAGCAACCTATATTTCTGTTATTCCAAAAATTCTCATAAATGTTTTGGATCATATCTTCATCAAATATGTCAAAAATATTCCTTGCCTAGTTCAAAATTAATTCGAAAATATTCATTTTCCTATTATGTTCAGAGCAGCACTTTGTGAAGGAAGTACCACTTTGGCATGTCCAAATGGTATCCATTTTCTCTGATGTTTTCCTATGCCCAAATAACCATCCTCCACCAAATGCCAGCTCAATCCATTCATTATTTTGAGCCGAGCTTCAACATTCAGATTTATGTCCAAAGTGGTACTTTGTAAAGCAAGTACCACCTAGGATCCTCCTTTGAGGTGAAAATTTGTGAAGACGGTCTTCTTAGTAACTGATCATCCTCAGCCAAAACTCACGCCCATTAGCCATGTGCATTTCCTGTACCGCAAATCAAACACTTGGCTGCTTATTCATGTTTGAGCATTGATCGGTCTCCTCGTGAGAATCTTATGTTGTGATTTTCTTCCTAGCGCCTACCTGGGGAGTGCCCAACCCACTAGACATGCCTAGGCCGCCCAGAACACATGGCAACGCCACGGTCACGCGGTGACCAAGCGGCGGGCATGTGAGCTTACGCGCTCTAGAGTTGGGGCCCTCGGCCACCGTCCAAACCTCGATATCTCGCCATCAAACCATGTATTTCTGACTAGATAGATACTTATTTACCTAGAAATGATTTTTGGAAAAAATAAAGAGCAAACTATGAGGCAGCTACAGTTCAAATTTGACCCGCTTCCAGCTGAATCGACGGGAATTTGTCTTTTTCCCCAGAGGTGGATCAAAAATTTTGACACCCAACCATTTTGTGTATTGTGCATTAAATATGGCCTAGTATTTTATAAAATTGATTAGGTCCAATTTTGCAACAAATATATGGTAGGTCCTTCAGAAAAAAAACTCATTTCAGGCACTCAGATAATGGAAAATTGTATTTTTGTCCAAAGAAAATGAAAACTTCCTTAGGCAACATTGTTTGTCATTCCAATATGCACCCTTGTGCACAATATGAGATCATTTGAACAAACTATGCCATGAATGTGGCCATAAGATTGATCATTTGGCTTGAAAGCCATGAATCTTCACACTTGATAGCTCATTTCTGAGAACACTTGTTTAAAATAATTACCGTATTACAAGTTTATTATTTTTCCTGGACACTTGATCACATATAATGACACAATGCGAAGGTTTTCCAATTTTTTAATTTTTTTTAATTTTTTATGCCCGTTTCAAAATGCGGTCAAAACGGCGGGCTTGACCGTTCCTAGCTAGTGGTTGAATCATGGAAAACTTTTGATGTTTCTCTGATTAAATAGATACTTATGTACCTAGAAATGATTTTTGGAAAAAATAAATAGCAAACTATGAGGCAGCTGCAGTTCAAATTTGACCCGCTTCCAACTGAATCGGCGGAATTTGTCTTTTTCACCGAGGTGGATCAAAACTTTGACACCCAACCATTTTGTCAATTGTGCATTAAATATGTCCTAGTATTTTATAAAAATGATTTGGTACAATTTTGCAACAAATATATGGTAGGTCCTTCACAAAAAACCTCATTTCTGCACTCAAAAATGGAAAATGAATTTTCCGTGCAAAGAAAATGAAAACTCCCTTTGGCAACATTGTTTGGAATTCCAAGATGCACCCTTGTGCACAATATGAGATCATTTGAACAAACTATGCCATGAATGTGGCCATGAGATTGAGCGTTTGGGTTGAAATCAAAGAATCTTCACACATGATAGCTCATTTATGAGAACACTTTTCTAAAATAATTTCCGTATTACAAGTTTATTATTTTTCCTGGAAACTTGGTCACATATAATGACACGATGCGAAGGTTTTCCAATTTTTTGATTTTGTTCGAATTTTTTATGCCCATTTCAAAATGCGGTCAAAACGGCGGGCTTGACCGTTCCTAGCTAGTGGTTGAATCTTGGAAAACTTTTGATGTTTCTCTGATTAAATAGATACTTATGTACCTAGATATGATTTTTGGAAAAAATAAATAGCAAACTATGAGGCACCTGCAGTTCAAATTTGACCCGCTTCCAGCTGAATCGGCGGGAATTTGTCTTTTTACCAGAGGTGGATCAAAACTTTTGACACCCAAACATTTTGTCAATTGTGCATTAAATATGTCCTAGTATTTTATAAAAATGATTTGGTACAATTTTGCAACAAATATATGGTAGGTCCTTCACAAAAAAAACCTCATTTCGGGCACTCGAAAAATGGAAAATGAATTTTCCGTGCAAAGAAAATGAAAACTCCCTTTGGCAACATTGTTTGGAATTCCAAGATGCACCCTTGTGCACAGTATGAGATCATTTGAACAAACTGTGCCATGAATGTGGCCATGAGATTGAGCGTTTGGGTTGAAATCCATGAATCTTCACACATGATAGCTCATTTATGAGAACACTTTTCTAAAATAATTTCCGTATTACAAGTTTATTATTTTTCCTGGAAACTTGGTCACATATAATGACACAATGCGAAGGTTTTCCCATTTTTTTATTTGTTTTTGAATTTTTTATGCCCGTTTCAAAATGCGGTCAAAACGGCGGGCTTGACCGTTCCTAGCTAGTGGTTGAATCTTGAAATTTTTTTGGTGTTTCTCTTATTAAATAGGTACTTATGTACCTAGAAATGATTTTTGGAAAAAATAAATAGCAAACTATGAGGCAGTTGTAGTTCAAATTTGACCCGCTTCCAGCTGAATCGACGGAAATTTGTCTTTTTCACGAGAGGTGGATTAAAAGTTTTGACACCCAACCATTTTGTTATTTGTACATTAAATATGGTCTAGTATTTTAGAAAAATGATTTGATACAATTTTGCAACAAATATTTGGTATGTTCTTCACAAAAAAACTCATTTTGAGCACTCGAAAAATGAATAATGAATTTCCGTGCAAAGAAAATGAAAAGTTCCTTATTACTATTTTGTTATTTTTTTTCTTCTAAAAACTCGGTCACAATTGATGACATGATGAGAAGGTTTTTCATTTGTTTCATTTTTTCCAATGTATCAGGTCAAGTAAATAGCTAAGATGAGCTAACATCTTATTTTTAAATTTATCACGACCAATTCAATTGGTCATAATATTGTATTGCATTCTGATTGGTCTGTGGACAAGGCACACGGATCATGCACAAAACACCATTGGATCCTCCCGGATCCAACGGTAGTCGTCGCTCTTCGCCTCCCCCACCAACCCCACCTAAGGCGAAACCCTAGCTGGCATCTTCTATCCATCCCCACCGCGCCTCCTTTCTTTCTTTCTTTCTTTCTTCCTCTCCCCTCTCCCCCGATGCAGATCCCCCTCCCCCGATCCCACCACCCGACGGCGACCTCCCCGCATCCATGACCTCCCCGCGCCCATCCTCGCCACATCGCCACCCTGACCCCTCCCTTCCTCACCGCATCGCCACCCCCAAGCCACCTCCCTTCCCTAATCCTACACCCGTACCTCAACCTGCGCCGCAACCCGTCAGATCCCCCTTCTTTGCTGCCGCTCCCCCTCCTCTCCCCTCAACCGGCGGCCAGATCCACCCACTCCTTCTCCCTACCCACTCACCCAACTCCCTCTCCGTCGCCGTCATCTAGGCCGGCAGCCATCTCTGGCGCGCAAGGCGTCGGTGACCAGGGAGGAGGCATGGAGATGAGCTTCAGGGGCGGAGGTGGAGGGGAGTGCTCGTCGTCGTCCGCGGCGTCGATATAGTTCAGCGGTGCCCCTCCCCCTCCCCGCCTCCCACCCGCCTCGCCGCCGCCTCCTCCTTCATCCAGCACTACGTCTCCAACCTCGCCTCTCGCTTACGCCCCAGGCCGCCCGCCTCTGGTCTCGAGAGCTCACCAGAATGGTCGCCCACAGGGTAAGCTCCTCCTCCCTCCCTCTCTCTCTCTCTCTCTCTCTCTCTCTCTCTCTCTCTCTCTCTCTCTCTCTCTCTCTCTCTCTCTCTCTCTCTTCCCCGCCCCGCCGTCCTCCCCCAGTCCTCTAGATCCACCGCGCCGTCGATCTTCCCGTCGTGGCTGACCTCTCTGTGTTTGCTTGCAGATTACACTAGTACCAGGTGGTGGGTCGCAGCTGCCGACCCCGGCGATGAGCAGCCAAGATCTATCGCATGAAGCTCTCGCCACCAACGAAGTCCGCGCCAAGTCAAGTTTTGGTCGATCTCCTCCCCGACCTCGATCTTCCTCGCTGGTGGTTTCATCGGCGCTTATGTGTTTGATTGTTTGGTTGTTTGCGCTGCAGTACTTCTGAGGAAGCTCAAGAAGGTGAAGAAGGCCAACGCCGATGCTCGCCATCAACAAGGTATATCACTTCTCTCTAGTTGCCATGATCCGTGGATGCAACTTTAACTGTGCTGGCTGGTACTAACTGCCATTGTTGTGCAATAGATCATTTTTGGTACCGTGTTGGTCTTGTGTATGGCGAAGACGCTTGAGTTTAGTTGCTGCATAGGGAGATGTATGCAGCGTCGCAGTGTTCTAGCTTTAACCAAACGGTAGAATAATATTGTTTCTGTGGATCATGCCGAGGTTTTGGTGGTTTCTACTGAAGGTCCTTGGTTCCTTGCTAGGTCATGTATAATGGTCCTGACCTCACTTGTATGTTAGGTTTAGTTCGTGTGTTCTGTGATGTTGCTGAAATAGGGTATTTGGTAGATTTATACCAGATCATGTAAGCTGGTTCTGGCCTCATTCGGTGTGAATTTAAATTGAACGAGCCGCTCTTTTAAACAACACTGCGACACTAAGTTCAGTTTGCTCTTGTCTTATTATGTAATAAGTGTTCTCAGTTGGTATCAAATGCGGTACCCTGTTCACCCTACTTGTGTTATGTTACAAGTGTTTTGAATTAAGTCCATAAATGATTATTGTCCAGTGCACACAAGCACTGCAAAATGCAAGTATGCTGATTATTTTTTGAAAACTTTACATCTTATTTCTAGCATCTTATACATGTAAAAAGAGAGTTAGAAAATGTGAATTAAGTGGAACCATCAATTAGGACTTGTTGCTGTCTTTTGGTTAGACAATGAGCTTTGATTGTTCTTGTACTCTTTGTATGTTCCTGGTCGCCACCACCGACTGCGAGCGGGGGTCCGGGTCCTCTCCCTCGTCGTCCTTGGAGGCGGCATCGCGGCTTGGCGCCATCGCCGTGCCCTGCGTCGACGTCACGATCAGCTTCACAGATCGCCGTCCTCACGGTACGCACGCACACATTTCTGAAATCCACAGTCAACAATTTGGTGTACGTGCTGACTACTGAGTCATGAGCCACGCGTGTGGTTGTGCTTGTGCAGAGGTTGGTCGAAGAGGGCTAGAGTTCATGCCGTTCCTGCTGTCCCTGTATGTGTTCCTATTCGGCACCTCCTGGTTCATCTTCGACCTCATCCTGGTGAGATTTCCATCCAACCCTCCCCATCCCCATGGTGCTCTTTCTAGTTAGTACTCGTCCGAGAGAGTTGCAGTACCAACCGTTAGTTCTTGGTATATCAGGTGGTCAAGATTGTAGCTGATGAGATGAATAACTACCTCTTGTTTGAGCACACTCTGCAAATTGTGCCTGTCCCACTGGAGAAAGTTCATGCCAAATTGCTTAGCGAAGTTTAGTGAAGTTCTTTAGTGAAGTTGCAGTAGCAGCATGACCAATTGCTTGGTTAATCTTGCTTGGAGTAGCAGTTGTAATATTGCTTGGAGTAGCAGCATTAAGCTTCTGCAGTAATTTTCCAGTAAATTTTGCTTGGAGTAGCAGTAGTAAAATTTGCTTCGAGTATTTAACAAGATTGAACTGTACTCAGTGATGATTACCATGGAGTAATTGCTTGGAGTAACTATACTCAAGATGCAGTCGCAGTAGGATTAGTTGCTTGGAGTATTTAACAAGACCGAACAAGATTTAACTTGTCAAGATTTAACAATATTTCTTAGTAAAGCTGAGTAGAGTATATATTCTGAACATGCAAGCATAAATATTCTCAGCATAAGTACATGAGTAGGAGTATCATGCTTCTGAATATCTCCAAGCTGGATATTTCCATTAAACATGTTTCTGAATACCTCCCATATATATTTCCGTTAGTCTGCTTTGTGCATCATTAAGATTATAAGCATCATTTTCATTGAATCCTGGTTACATATTTGTGTGTACTCAAGTTGAAAATGGGACTTGGAATAATATACAAGTTTCATCTTTTCTATTGCAGGGAGTGGGTCGGTTATGCACTGGCAGCATCCTTGCTACTAGCGGTGGGCGCGATGGTCCGGGCCAAGCAGAGAAAGATAGGTGAGATATGCTCAGAGGTGATCATCGACAAGTCCTCGGACAAGATGACGATGGAGAGTATAGTGGAGGCACAACACATCATGAAGAAGGTGCACGAGTACGTCAAGACGACGAACATCGTGACCCTCAGGCTATGGTCCATTATTCTAGCCCGGTCACCAAAGGTATATATCATTGCACACTACTCTTGATCATTGACCATCCTTTGTGTAATGTTGGGGTACCGTCCGTCACATATGGTTCTGGACTATCCTGTTTTGTGTACTGTTCATTGTCCTGATCATTGTTTTAGTTAAATTCAGTCCAAATTCAGTCCAGGAGTACTCCAAATTTAGTCCAAACACAGTCCATATATTGTTTTGGTTTCCTTGTACTCCAAATTCATTCCAAACACAGTCCAGGAGTATAAACAAGTTTACAGATTCAGTCCAATTTCAGTTGTCCAGGAAATTCACCTGTGCGGCGGCGGCGGGGAAGGAGCAGCACCGGCAACCCTGACAGAGGAAGCCATGTTGCCATTTTGTTTGTTCCCAGCCTTGACTATGCTTGTCCAGCGAGTCCGGCATGTCGTCATTTTCTTGTAAAGTAGTATTGTACCACACTTGTAGAGCTCGTTACACATGTAGATCTTGTAAAGTACTGTATTACACATGGTCATATGTATTGGCAACGTGATCTGGTTGCTCTTATTTGAAGTATCATGTGTTCTTTTGTCTGCCAAGTTAAATACTATTTGAAATATGAAGAATATGAGCCTTATAGATGGGACTCACTTACTGCACCCAAACCCGACAACCTGGGACCCATCATTGGCGGACCCATTTAATAAAAAAAAAGAAATTAAAATTATTTAGAAGAAAAGGCCAAGGCCCAATAATAAAAAGGTTGCAATGTTGGGCCAGCCCATGAAGTCGACGAAAATTGATGAGAAAAATATAGAAAAGCTGAATTAATGGGCTAGGCCCTCAGAGAAAACTCGAATGGGACCAGCTGAATCTTGTGCCACATCGACTGCCACGCTGGATGCCTACGTGGCCTGGGGAGGTTGCTAGTGACCAAAATGCCACAGTGGACATATTTTGGTCATAAACGTCTACGACCATTCCAGAAGAAAGGTCGCTATAGTCAGTTTACGACCGCCAGCTTTTGACCTTCTATTTTTGGTCACAAAAAGGTTGCAAATGAAAAACCATGACCTTTCGGTGACCAATAGTGGTGGTCACAAGTTGACATATTTCTTGTAGTGTATGGGAGCACTAGGGAGATGGCATGAGGTCGCCTGAGGGTCTGGACGAGCTCGGGGGCTCCTTTTATAGGCGGTTGAGGTAGGTTCCCGCGGCTGAGGATAAGAACGCCGGCGAACCGCCGTTCTGTTGCTAGCAGGGTGACGTGGTGGCGAGGGGCGGTAGCGGATGGGCTCGCGGATATGCTCGGGCTGTTCAGGCGAGCTAAGCCTTGAGTGGCTTAGGCGGCACTGCCCATGGCGAGAGCCAGTGCAGACGCCAAGTGCCACCAAGGGAGATCTGACGGCGGTGCTGTAGGGAGCCAGGGGTGGCTTGGAAGGTTCTGGTGAGCGGGTGAGAACAGGGCGTGGCCCTTGGGGTGAGCAAAGGCCAGGGGCAAGATGCGGCGACACGGTTGCGCGCGCGTGCAAAACGTGCGCTCTGGGCGTGCCTAGAGCACACACGCGAGGTGCTCGACAAAATGCCAACGCGTGTTAGAGGGCCTAAATGAGGCTGGTAGTTAACAGGTCTAGGTTAGTGGTGGCTAGGAGATTAGTGGACATGGCTGCTGGGTCAGGGGATCAAGTCCACAAAGTAGACTAAAACTATGCCAAAATTGGCCATGCACACAAGGTGCTCGACAGAATGCCATGGGCATCTGGGCATCTCTTCTGGTGGCCAAATTATCCAGGTCAGAGTCTCTTTAGGTGAATGGGATGGTAGCAAGGTTAGTTTGGCAAGACCAAAAACTTGTTAGTGCAAAATTTTGAGAAAACCAAATCTGGACAGAAAATGAAGGCTACTATTGTATAGACCAAAAGTATTCCAAAGGGTCCAATCTCCTGGACTTAAGGGTTTGGTAGAGTGTTTTATAAGCAGGAGAAAAATCATGGGTAATAGGGCAAGATAAAATATGGTTGCAGTAGAAAATACCAAGCTGGACCAAAGAGCAAAAGAGGATGATTTGCTCAAATTTTTCAAAGAACACTAATGGGTTTTTTGCATATAGTTGAATTATACACTACTACTAACATCCCCCAATTTTGGTGGAATTTTTAAAGAAATAATTAAGTAGGTTGTAGTGCAAATGGGACTTTAAAACTTATGAAAAATCATTTTTTAAAGAAATAAAGCTCAGGAAAAATAATTGTAGAAATAATTCCACTGATAAAAAGAAATGGTCTTGGGAAGATATACAAGTCCATCAATATTTTTGAAAGGTTTCCACCTAGAAGGAAAAACTCAAGAATTCAGAGGGACAGAGTGATCTGCAATTAAGAGATAAAACCAGAAAATAAAAATTTAATTTCCTGGCAAAATTTTAATTAATAAATCAAGGTCAAAATTTTGGGGTGTTACAACACTACCCCCCTTAAGAAAAATCTCGTCCTCAAGATTTGCTAAGGGCTGCTTTGAAAGGAATTACTCCTACTATCTCAAAGTAATATCACAAAAATAACCATCCTACCCATGCAATAAAATGTGGCCAGAGTGAATGGGCAATTAAGTGGTGTAAAACTACAGTGTGGAATACTGGCGCTGCGTGGAAAAATCTATGGTTGGGGGAAAACGAGAAATTTCTACTTTTAGTTACAGTAAATTTAGAATAAATTTCTAAATTTCTAAAATATGCTGGTCGTACCCGAGAGCACAGTGCTCCCTTTGGCTGACAGGTGGACCCGGGGCCCACTGTCAGTCTCCTCTTCTACCTCTAGCTCTCTCTTCTTCCTCTCTCTCACGCGCTTTCCCGCACTTTCTCCACCGGCGACATCTAGCGCGTAGAGCATCTAGGCCGTACTGCGGTAGTGCGCGACGCGCTAACTGCCGGTGCAGCGTGCACTCACTTCGTGGGCCAGTGCGCTGTCGGTACTACTCGCGGATTCGCCTCCGATCACCAGCGATCGAGCGACGAGCGGCGCTGCTGGACTTCGCCCATCGTACACCGATCTCGAGCTATAAAATGACCGAGGTGCTCCTTTCTTCTTCCTCACACCTGGCCTCGCTTCTCCTTGTCCTTCCATACCGTGCTCTTGTGCTCTTGTGTGTGATGATCCTCGATGATCGTCGTGATGCTGCTGCTCGAGTGTTAGCTCTCCGCGGTGGCGGTGATCATGAGGATTAAGTGCGGTGTCGGGTGCTAACTGTTGTCAGTGTGCTAGAGGCAACTTGCACCCGAATAATTACCCACAAATCTCTCCTTCAGTAACCGTGGTGTGCTAGGGGGGTGATCAGTTAGGTGCAACATGTGCACGTGGATTTGCAATTAGTGCACGTGGTCGAGTGGTTGTGGTTGTGCGTCTGTTGTCGTGGTGTTGCGCGGATAAAAATCTATGTCGTGAAGAGATATATGCTGCAACAACTCAGGGAAAAATCTCACTTCAGAATTTACCGAGAGTGAAATTAGTTAATCGAAATTAACAGCAGTAAAAACTACTCACATTAACTGAAACCAAATATTTAATTCATCGCACAAATTTAGGATACCACGCATAAGTTGCAACACATAAATAAATGCTGGGACAATAAACATAGCAGTGACGTCTAGAATGAAAACGGTAAATAGACAGGGTCCTGAGGAAGCGTCTCTGGTACTGATGCACACTCCTCTTCTATCGGGGAAAGCGGGTTGACTAGTGGAAGAACGCGTTTCTCTTGGTCGGGCCTCAGTGGTCTGCCGATGGAGATCTGAGGATTTAAATCAGCGAGGCTCTGGAGATAACCCATTACCCGCTGGGTCAAACGCTCTTGAGCGATTGCCCATCGGCAAGGTTGGCCAGTACCGGGTCTCTCTCAATTCGTCCACCGGGAAAAGATGCTACTTCTCCGGGCGCTGCACATCTCGGGAAGTAATAATACCCTCGTTCGCTGGCATAGGGTACCGTGAATCGAAGGCGAGCAAGCGCTTCATACGCAGCAACTTCTATGGCCATTTGCGGAGTCGGCAAAGATTTCCCCACGAAGGAGACTTCTGTTGGGTCTTGGTTTGGGTTTGCGGGAGGGATGTGCACCACTGCCCAATATTTTGAGGTGGATGGGGTGATCCTCGATTTGAGCAACTCGTACTGGGGTGGATGGGTAGAACTCATGGTACTGCAGGTAAAGTCCCACAATATTTTAACAAAACTATCTGGGGTTGCATCTGGAGTTCTCAGATAAATACTAGGGCTTGGCATGGCAAGGAATGGTTGTGAGAATTGTGTACAAGGTGAGGGGTACTTGGCAAGGTCACGAGGTGGCCTTTTATATAGCATTGGGGCTGGGTTATCGATTATGGTGTGGGGCAAATAGTTTGTCGAATCTGCTCTATGGAGTCGGGGTCAATGCTACAGATACACATATCTCACAAAAGTGATGTATTACTGTGGGTGTCGTCGGGGTGGTTTTTGGTAGTTGTGCCCAGAATTAAAAATGCAACCACACGCCAACATACTTATGCATGGCTACTATTCAAAACAGAGGCACACAAGCAGGTTGCATTTATCTATGGCGATACAAGGTCACACTATTACGAGGCTTAGAAATACTAAGGCTCGGTACTACTCGGGTGACTTAGTCTACCTCATTAATATCTAAGCGGGCGTGCCTTGTGGACTTCGAGGCTTCTCCACGGGTTTCACCGTCGGGGTTAGCTGGATGGAGTTGAGGGGCTGCAGGGTCGGGGTAGCGATGATGACCATCGCGGGGGTTGTTGGCCACAATCCCGTTGGAGCGTGTTCCCAAAAGGCGACGAAGCACTTCTAGGGACACCAAAGTATTTTGGTCGATGGCTGGGGCTGACCTCAAGGACTCAATCGGTTGTCCGAATAGCACGACTGGGTTGTCGGCGTCGGGCTCATCTTCTCCTCTTGCCGGGGCTCGGCGAACCAGTTCTCCACGAGCTGCGATCAGATCAAGGGTGATTTGATCGAACAGTTCCTCTAGTGCACTCACATAGCGCACCTGATGCAACAATGCAGGATCCGTCTCGTGATCTCCGTTGGTGACCTGGGGTGGCCTACCATACCCGTCACGGCTGGGGTAGTAGTAGAACGAGCGACAGTTAACTCTGGATGACAAGTGCCAGAGTTGAACTATAGCCTCTCAAGCAGCTAGTTGGATGGCTTGTGGCTCAAAGGAAGTTGTCCTTCCGGTTAACCTATAGGGGCGTTCTGGCGATAGACCCCTACCATAGACGTGCACAGTGGCCCAGAATTGACGGCTCTCACCGCTCATGGGCCCTTGGTACACAACATATTCTTGGGGCTCTTCTAATGCAAAGGCACGGCGGGTGAGGTTTGCTAGCACGGTCACAAAACCTCTAAGGTTGGTTGCTGTGGTCTCATTGTGCACAATGGGGCCAGGCATTATAGCTCGGTTTGGGGAAGAGGTTGTGTTGTGCTGGATTGAGGCTAGCGTGCCCTTTTTATAGAAAAAGGGGATGGAGTCTTCCTTCGCACGCTTGCGAAAGAGACTATTTAGGTGTCGGTCACTAGCGTGTGATCGACAGGCTAGGCTGATAGGTTGGGCACCGACTGCCAAAAGGTGTCGGGTTCACTGTGTGGCCATCTTACACGAGAAGCTTGGCCGGGGTTTGGTTAAGGTCTGGTGGATTGGTTAATCTAGGTTTATTGACCTGGCCAAGATAGGATTAGCCAATGGTCAGCCTGGCTCTGATACATTAGATTATTGTACTTGCATGTTGTGTCATGTCTTTGAATGGATTATGTTGCAAGACCCCCTATGTTGTCCATGTGTAGTAATTATCCGAATTTTTTAGGCGAGGTAATCCTCAGTACTTGTATGATTGACATAAGGTGAATTGTTTTTCGTGTGAGCATATTGTATTGGATGAAATAACTGTTTGAATCAGAGTGTATCCAACCTACTGAATTCGAAGATCACAACATTTCTAAATCATAATCATATATAAAGGTGGAATAAATCTTTGTTGTAGTTTTGAAGAAATAAATAACAAAATGTATAATTATTTGTGGATATTCGTAATCGAATACAAATTGGATTTGAATTTAGTTTGCCAGGTCCCAGGGCAAACGTGAATGCTAATCCTCCCAAGTTTTGAACGAAGCGGCTAAACACCTACTATAATTTGTGGGCTGCCCGAAGAAAGTGTTTGCGAGATGGAAATTACTGTCTATCCCTGACACTTGACATCCTTATCGACCGGATTTACACTGCTGCCGATAGGGGTAGACTAGTAACTTCAATCAGATGTGACACGACGGCCTCTGAGCCCATTCGAGACACGGCGGCGCCAAACGTGGTGACAAAACACATTTGATTCAAGCTCATCCGAAAGACATGTGTCTCTTCCTCCATTTCCCCATTCATACACGGTGGGCGTGAAACAAACTCTCCTCGTCCAAATCGATGTAGGCTAATATTTTAAATAGGGCAGATGTGTAACTTCCATCGACGTGACACAACCGCCCTACCTGTCAACCCGTTCATACACCGTGGGCGCCAACCGTGGTGACAAAACACCCTCTCCTCGCCCGAAATAGTTACCGACAAATATTTGGGAGATGCGAGATTACCGTCCTATCCCCAACCGACGCGATGTCCGAAATTTTAAACGGCGGGTAAGTTCGTAACTTTCCCCCATTTCAGAGAAGCGCGTCCCAAAGTTTGAGATCCCCCCTCCCCTCCATTTCCCCATTCATACACCATCGGCGGCACGACAACCTCCGCACTGTGGCCAGCCTCTTCCGTCCGCCACCCCATCCTCCACCTTGCCGGAGCCGCTACCCCTACCCCGTCGGCCACTGCAAGAGATGGACGTCTCTCATCCACGGCGCTGGACCAGGATCCTTTCATCGCCTCCTCTCGCTTCATCGGCGCCATCGTCCACCTTGCCGTTGCCGCTCCTACGACCGCCTCGTCCACGGCAACAGGATATATCCCCCGACCCGGTCATCTGCCGTCTAAAATCTTCTTCCCCGCCGCCGACAGCCATCGCACCCGCAGCACCCTCAACGTATCAGCATAGGCCTACACGGCGTCGCAAGAGAGGTGGTACTCTTCCATATGTGCTTAAGTTATTGATCTCACCCGAAAAATATATCGTATTTTGTTTACTGTACTTTTCTTGTCCGTACCAAATCGTAGTGGCTAGTTGAAAGCAAACATTGGTTGCGAAATAGCTTTGTCCGGTTTGCACCTTCAGATCCGCCATTGCACGAGCACTATACTCATAAAGCTTATGGTTTCCCCCCTTTATATTCACTACCATCATCGTAGGTGCTTCGTGTCGTGCTAGCACTGCTCCTCAAGACCTCAACCCAAAGCTTACGTGTTGAAATACGAATCTGATATGATGCTCATATCACTAAAACAGAGAACATTTAATTGGTCACCTAATGTTCCTATATTCGTTTCGAAAAGCATGTGCACCACCCACTGGTCCAGCTAGTTCCACTTTCCTGATTTTTCTCTTGATGCTTAGGGTTTTCCCCTTTTATATACTCTACTATGATCTGCGTAGGTGCTTTCTTTCGTACTAGCATTACTCCACCCTCCAAGCTAAACAACACAACACTCAGAATTCGAAACCTTATTGTTCAAATATGATTGTGATATGAGACTGATATTAGTTAACCGACCCATTTAATTGGTTAGCTAAAGGTCCCACTTGAGTTTCCAAATGCATGTCGCGACATATAGAGAGACAGCATAATTGCACTTCTTTGTCACTTGTTGACCGTACTTTCTTGTCCATACCAAATCTTAGTTGTTATTTCAAAGCAAACATCGGTTGCTAACTACCCTTTACGCGGTTTGCAGCTTCAGATCTGCCATCCCACTGCCACGGTCAACACTGTACTCATCATACTTATGTTTTCCCCATTTTATGATGACCACAATCAGCTACGTGGTTCATGTCATAATAGCACTGCTCCACCCATCGAGCTAAACAAGCTTAGTTGTACAAATTCATATCTGATATTATTATTGATATTAGTAAAACTGAGAGATGTTTAATTGGTGAGCTAAATGTTCCTACTTTAGTTTCGAAATGCATGTGAGCCACATATGGAGAGACCAGAAAGAATAGTATTTCTCTGTGCGCTCTGGTTCATCATGGGTGGCCAACCGACATTGTATTGAAAGACTTGTAATATCTTCAATCTGCTTACTCTTCTGCTCTTCTTTAAGATGATACTCTTCTCTTGAGGTCGACTGGTCAGGTCGAGTTGTTCTCCCTTAGTATATTTTGAATCTGTCAGGTCATGTCGACTTGTTCTTCTTACTATATGTTGAAGCTATCATCTGCAAAGTGTCATCACTTCTGGAGCTCTCATATTTTGAGTAGTAGGCCACATTATATTAATGTACACAACAAATTACAGCATGCATGGCATCTTTTAAAAGAATTGCAGAGATAGCACAAAGGGGTTTACAGGAGGCAGATTGGATTAGAATCACTTCTGCATTACAAAGAAAATCTCACTTGTTTTTATGTTTTCATGCATGTCAGATATTGAACATTATCAAAATGAATATGAGAATGGGCGCACGAGAGGAATATTGCGGAACGATCCACTGGCTAACAAACTTGGCATGGTGGAGGATGGCCTATCTTATTCACCCATCAAGGTGCTTGCTCTAACTTTGCAAAGTTGTGTTTGTCGCACATATTTTGCATCTGACCTCTTGCATTACTTCTACTTTGTTACACCATCTGCTTAGTTTAAGCATCATATATGATTATATGCCATACCTATCCATTTTCTGTACCTATTCCATGTGTCGTCACACTATGTTTTTCCAGTCAAATGTTGTTCTTTCGTAATAGATGTCCAAAAGGAAGAGGGTGAGTGCAGATCCTCAAGGAGTACAAACTAGGTATTTGGAAAAGGTAGTGATACATGTTGAACCAGATAGATCAGCAGCCACAGAAAACACAGGCCCAACTGTACCACACTTTACCTCTACTCCAATGGCCAAACCCCTATTAGAACTGCTGGGAGCCAGCGTCAGGTACTGTCTATGATATCAATTCAAAATTTGAACTCCTAACTTTCTGCTTGTGCATTACCTTCTCTATTGTATGAAAACTAATTTAAGATGAATCTCCTTGCTCAAAGGATCATACGATCTCAAAACAATAATGGGCTCTGCATTGCTCTTGTCAGTACCTCTCTCCCTTTTTCCTAGTAACGCTCTACTTAATTAATTGCTATTTGATTATGTATCAGCAGTCTGCACCTGAGCTTCATTGTCCTCTGTTTCTTCTAATATTATTTGATCTATATTTACTCTTTGCAAAATGTAGAATAATGGCAACGCTTATAAAGAATTTTCTTTGGGGAATTTATTGAATTATCCTTCCATCAACATGGAGAAGGGCTTTGTCCAGCCCGTGTTAACATGTAATGTAAGTTCATCCTTCTCAAGCCTTCAAACTTTGTTCTAGTATAGATTTGGATAGGCATCATTTCCTCCACTGTTGTTTGCTTTGCTGTTTACATCTGATTGGATGTTTGCAACAACTACCAGTTTCAAAATGTAGTTGTAAAAACATGTTCCTAATGCAGAACAGATCCATTTATTTTCTTATATAATTGTGAAACCTGTTACGTGTCTCCTTATTTCTCATTCAGAGTCATATCTCTTACGCCAGGAAGAACTTTAGGGAAGATAGTGAGGCAAACCATCTTGAGGACAGCAAGATGACCCCAAGGTCCTGTCTTGATGAAGACAGTCGATTGAAGCTACTCACTAGCATATGTGAGACAACCTCATGCGATCGCTGCCTCAATCGATTCGACTTCTTCAGTCTCAACTTAAAGCGGAAAGGCTTGCTTCAGCTCAGCTCCGACTTGAAGTCAAAGATGCAATGAAGATGTCAGAGGACTGCCGCGCACACCATCATGCCTTAAATCTAGTGTTGATGCATCTATCGTTGACACAACTGAGGTCTACTCAGCTTCTTCAGCTAGTTGGGGGGCCCGACCTGGCCAGGCCTAGTGCCTTCTGTAGTGCTCTCAGTTTTGCATATTCTTTTATCGGTGCGTTTATTTGCACTGGTGGCGAACTTTGATGCCCAGTGGATGTAATATGTGATAGCCGTGATAGCCTAGCGTAAGTTGCTTGCTTATTTATTTCCTTGTTGTCTTGTTTATTTGTTTGCTTGTAGTCATTGCAATTCTTTTTCCGCGGTTTGCTAGTGGCTGCAATAACCCATTTTTTAAAACTAGGCTACAATAACCATAGGCTAATATTTACTGTAGTGACGCTGGGCCTCCTACGGGCCGTAAAAATAGTGGGCCTTCTATAGGCCGTAGAAACAATGGGCCTTCTACGGGCCGTAGAAACAATGGGCCTTCTACGGGCCGTAGAAACAATGGGCCTTCTACGGGCAGTATCATCAATGGGCCTTATATGGGTAGTATGATAACATGGGCCAATAACAGGCCGCATTATGGCCGTAAACGGGCTAGAGTTGGAATCGTCCGTTCATGGGCCGACCATAATGGGCCATCGTTAATAGGCCGTATTTCATGACGCTATGAAAATGGCCCAACGTATTAACGGACCACAAACGGGTCGACTGTAACCACGGGCTGAATTTTGCCCACAAGCAGAAAATGACAGTAATGGGCCGTAAGTAAACGAATGCTGAAAATGAGCCCAAGAATAAATGGGCTCCGAGAAGGCCGAACGATAACATGGGCTGGAAACGGCCCAACGGAATGACGGGTCGTTAATGGGTATAAAGTGATACCTTTGTTCATTACGAGCCGCCACCACGGGCCGTTAATTGGTGTAAAGTGATACCTTTGCTCATTACGGGTCGGCCACCACGGGCCGTTAATAGGCCAAGAGTTACATAGGGCCTCATATGGGCCGAAAGACGTCATGGGCCATACATGGGCCAGAAGTGAAAATGGGCTGGAATCATATTGGGTGGCCCAGATGACGCTACTGGGCCTAATTCGGATAGGGCATAACGGGCCTTGGGTTAGCGGGCTGTAAATGGGCTATATGCGAACATGCCGTTAACAAGCTTTCCATGGGCCAGCCCGCCACCTTTTGACCAAGTCAAATGGGCCGGCCTATTCACAGGAATTGGCCTCTGTTGGGCCGTGCCACGTGTCGACGTATCATAGGCGCCTTCTGTCCAATGAGTGGATGACATCTGTCCCAACGATGAGCCGACACATGTTTCCTCCAGCCAATGATGATTTTACACGTGGAAAATCCCCATTGGTCGGGGCTGTTAACGGGTTATCGGATCCAAAACCCGACCCGATAGCTTAACGGCGTTCCGTTACCGTGGATGCCACGTGTCTGTCACCCTTGACGAAAGCACTTCTGTGACGCGGGATTTATCGTCATGGAAGTGGACACTTCCGTGATGATAATTTTGGTAATGTCAAGGAACTAGCACAGGTATGACTATCTTGATTCTGTCATAAAATCGTCATGGATGTACATGCATGGCAAAAAACGCGACCTACTGTGACAAACGCGTATCATCACGGAAGTGTATTTTTTTTGTAGTGATGATATTTTGAATTATAAACCAAATTCTAAATAAATAAGCACGCGTCTGGGTGCCTACAAAGTTGTGGGTAGTGATCAAGATAATCACTTAATCAGCCTCTAACTAGCTTCCTATTTTCAGGAACGAAGATCTGAATCACCCTCACTCCTCTAAGCGAGATCAGTTTACTCATTCAAGTTCTGAAATTCTTTATAGCTTTTTGAGTTTACTTCGGTCTTGCATGTATTAGCTTTCTATTTGTGCCCCTATCTATATATGTTTCTTGTGTGCAAGCTCTCCTTTATGTGTGTGTGACTCTGTGTGGCTTGACTCTGTGTGTGGCTTGACTGTGTGTGGCTTGACTCTGTGGCTTGACTGTGTGTGTGACTGTGTGTGGCTTGACTGTGTGTGTGCTTGACTCTCTGTGCCTGTCACTCTATGTGAATGTTGCATTTGCTTGATGGTGTGGCTTGTATGCTTTGTTGAATGATTGGTTCTATAACTTGTGTTTTACATTGTTAGGGCCTAACACTACCTTTGCCGGTCCCAAGCCCGGATGTGAAAATGTGGAGGGAGCGGCAGTTACCTTCTTTGTATTGTTTGCATTACGAGTGTTGATAGAAATTACACAGTTTAGGTTACCGTCCTAATCGAATAGTGAATCTTCACATAATTTGGTAGAATGTGATTTAAGCTTTAAAATGCATCCTTCCTTGCTATAAACTTACTGATTCCTTTCTGAAGTTGTACGAGGTCAGTGTTATGGTACGGGTGTCCTTTTCGAAGTTGTACGAAGTCAGTGTCTAGTTTGATTTGCTCGTCCTAGCCGTCACCCGTTTAGAAGCGCTTCTGATATGATTTTGGTCGTCCTCATTGTCGCCCTTATGCTCTTGCGTGGTCTTGGGGCCGTCTCATCAGGGGTCTCTGTCCCACGACTTTGGGAGGAAGCGAGCGAGCGATCCGTTTGGGTCACCGTCTGGTTTGCGAACTAACAAGTCTGTTTGACAAACACGTGTGCTTCTGTTATCTGACGATCCTGTGTTTCGTGTTCGCGGTGGAGCGATGATTCCCACGTTTCTGTTTGAGGAACTTGTGTGTGCGCTTCTGTTATCTGACGATCCTGCATTTCGTGTTCACGTCGGGGCGACGGTTGCAGGAACGATCAGTTCTGGTTTCGAAATTGAAGCAGTGTCAAATTGGTTCCTCTGTTCCATCACCTGTCTCCCATCCTAGATGCAGAGAATCTTGTTCTTGTCTGTTACGGTTGTTCTGATGGTGTTCTTTTCAATTGGTTTCTTGTTATCATGCTTTTCTTATGTTCCCATATATGGTGATGTGTGTTCAGGGGTGCAAACCATGTAGGCTGTGGGTTCTGTGATGTGAGGCTTCTCTCCTGCTGATAAATTAGGATGATAGGCTGAGAAGAAAAGTTTGACTCTTATAACAATCACTTGCTTGGTTTCCACTTCTTTGCGTTGCCGATTTGACATCCAATTCCTATCTTATTTATCATAATCATGTTTTCCCTGGTTGTTCTCCCTTCTTTTTCTAATCAATAATCATGTTTATCATGGTGTTCGACAATACTCCATTTCTACTGTTCTTCGCTCCCTTTTGTAGTTCACTGATTCAAATTTGATGTGGAAGCTAGGAATATTGATCACTTCTATGTTAGTACATGATATGTTTATATGGCACGATTGATTATTGTTTGTTTATGGTTGTTAAGATTGATTGATTGATTGCTGTTTGTTGATTGATATACTATTGTTTGTTGACCGGTATCTAACTTTGGTATTGGTAGACCTAGCACTATTCTTTTTTCTGAACTTCTTTGTGATTATGTCTTATGTGGATATCATATTCTATTTTTGTATTACTGCTCATTGGAATAAAACTTTTCTAAGTGTTTAAGGTACAGACATTTGGATCTAGACATATCACATTTGCTCTTTATTATGTTGCTAAGGACATTGATGGGTTGAGTTGGCATATATCGCAGGTATATTTACGTTCTTTACATTTTGCGATGCTGATGCGTGTAGTCCCAAAGCGTTTATTTAGCCAAGCATGATGTGTGTGCTCAGAATGATGTATATGTAGAATCCAGGGGTGGATGGATGTTTTCATGATGGCTAATTTGATTCGTTATGGTTGTTCGGATGGTGTGCTTCTGGTGATTGAACTGAAGTCGTGGATCACTCATCATCCTGGTATGTGTTTGGATGATAATCCCTCTCGAATTTAACTCCTTCCTATATTAACACAATGTTTATCTCATGGCTGGTAATGGTAACCTTATGAATGCATATCCCACATTTTAGCTAGTTATATAGTAACGCCATACTTCTTTGGACGTTGTTCTGTATATGCAAGTGTGGTGAGCTCACATATTGTGTCGGTATCTACCTGTGTAGCTGAGCTCTTCCAGATAGGACAGAGGTACAATGTTTGCATACATGGCAGAAGGTTCTTCTGATTGTTCAAAGGTCCTTGCTCATCAAAGGTCCTTGGACTCAAGAGGTTTGTCACTTCACTCCTGACTTTGCTCGAGAAAAACAAACTTTTGCACATTTTACAGTTATATTTATGATATTTTTTCCACAGGAAGATGACAACATTATTGATCTTGTTTCAAGGTCTTGGATGTATAGGCAAGCAATGTTGAGAGAGGTATTCTTCCGATTGTTCTATTTTTATGGTTTGCTGAATGCATTTCCCCCCTCCGTGCAAGACAAATCGTGGGATGTTTGCTAAGTTTTAACACACTGGTTACTTCCATTTGTGTACTTGTATCTGTGTAACTTCTATTTGTTCTCAGTTCTTCTCACCTATAGCTAAAGTCAAAGATGAAAAACCAGGTGAATTATTGGAGTTGCAAGATACATAGAATCATCGGTAAGTTTCTATCCTTTAAAATGGTCAAGAGTATGAATTTTGATCAGTTTGTTTGACTTGTTTTATACTGAATCCTTGATTCCTTGATAACTTTGATATACACACATGAATAATTACATATGGTATGATCATCACTTAATCAACACCTAACTAGCTTCCTATTTTCAGGAATGAAGATCTGAATCACCGTCACCCCTCTAGAGAAATAAGTTTACTCATTCATATTCTGAAATTTTATATAGATTTCTGAATTTACTTTGTTCTTGCGTGTATTAGCTTTCTGTTTGTGCCCCAATCTGTCTATTTCTTTCTGTTTCTTGTGTGGAAGCGCTCCATTGTGTGTGTGTTTGTGACCGTGTGCATGTGATGTGCTCCTACCTATCTTTGTTTCTTGTGTGCAAGCGCTCCACTGTCTGTGTGTCTGACTCTGTGTGTGACTGTGTGTATGTCTGACTGTGTGTGACTCTCTGTGTGTGTGAATCTTGCATTTGCTTGTGTGTATGTGACTCGTGTGTGTGTGTGTGTGTGTGTGTGTGTGTGTGTGTGTGTGTGTTTGTGTGAATGTTGCATTTGCTTGATGGTGTGTCCTGTATGCTTTGCTGAATGATTGGTGTTGGTGTGGTTTAACACTGCCTTTGCCGGTCCCAAGCCCGGATGTGAAAATGTGGAGGGAGCTGCATTTACCTCCTTTTTATTTTATATATATTCACCTTCTGAATTTTGTGGCTCATGTCATTCTAGTTTACTTAGATGGTTAGCTTGTAAATTAGTTTTGTGCATGCAAGATTTGAAATCTAGCTGATGTAGTGTTTAGTTTTTGTACATGATAAATGGTTTTTTTGTGCACCTTTTTAAAGATGTCGCCCGTTTTCCCCTCTGTTTTCCTCTTGGATGTTAACTTGCGTTTCTTGTGTTTCTGAATTGATTATCTGTTGCAAGATATGGTTAGCGTATATAGTTCAGAGATAAATCCCTTTGTGTGCAACAGATTTCATACATTTTATTCACTCCAATGGTGATTTTACTACTGGTTTTTGTGTGTTGGAACTCTTGCGGAAGTTCTCTGTACCCCAGTACCATTTTGTACTAGAACATCACTGAAGCCAGTGTTTCAGTGTCATTTTGTACTAGAACATCACTGAAGCCAGTGTTTTATTCGAGATGAGTGATGTGATTACATTGTATCAGACATGTGACTGCAGTAACTTAGTGTATGAGTATGTGCCCTGCAACAAAAATTATCTAGTTACTTTAACAGGACTAGCTACTTTCCCTTAAGCATCTCTAGCCATTCCCCTAAAAAGCATTAATCGTTTTAAAATTGGATGCCCATATATTTTTGACATTCCCCTAGGGGGATAAACAGAGCGAACGATCGATCTCCCAGCCAAGAAGGAACAAATGAACGTTTTCGTTCTCTCAATGAAAACACTGACAGTGAACGCTCCAGAATTGGCATGCAAAAAGGGATAAAATTGGCATGTTGTATAAAGATTATGATGTTCTTAAGTATATAAATTGCCATGGTGAAAATTGCCACGTTGGCTTAAGGGAACTGCCATGCTACATCGATGAAAAAAAATACAAAATTGTCATGCTCTAAAAACAAAATTTGCCATCCCGAAATATTTCTACTTAGATTGTCATCTGAGTGAACCTTTTATTGTAGTCGGCTCGTAGTTCGCTTAGAGTGTGCATGGAGGCGAACACTTTAGGATTAATTCCTGTGTGGGGTCTGACGTGCCTAAGAGCGTTCAGTTAGAAGGGTTAAAAATCTGACTTCGGAATTTTAACATTTAGGTTAAAATTTTGGTTTGAGGAGATTATCACCCACCTGGCCATTATCCTAAAACTTTTAGTGCCCTGAAAATTGGCCCCCCTCCTCCCCGACTAGCCTAAATTTTCTATGAGAAAGACACATTTCTAGTAAAAATAGGTACTCCCACTCTACACCTCCTCACTCCTACCCAACCACGCTGCCACTACCGCAACCCAAGCCGCTTGCCCGATGACCAGGGGAGTGGACCCTCGGCCTGTGCCGCACCTCTGGCTACCCTCTCCAGCGTCGGAATCACATCGGGGGCTGTGGATTCCGTATCTACCACCACATCTCTGTCTCCAACAACGAAGTGGATGTTGTTTTGCTTTCCTACATCCCGATGACGCCTAGTAGCCGCCAAAATTGCTAACGTGTTTGCCAATTTTGTTATAATTTTCTCAATAACTCTATCCATAATGTTTTCGTGATGAAACTAGAGATTCATGCTTTCTCTTTCTTCATACTTAAACCAATGATTATTTGAAACAAATGGTTTATCATTTGAGATGAAATAATGAGTTTTCTTCATGAAGAGGAACAAGATGATGAATATTTGATACTTCCACGATGCCATGATGAATAATGTGTTATCTTCATGGAGAGGGACAAGTGACAAATGAAGTTACTGCATTGTGTCTTCCATTATTTCTACAAACATTTTTTTCTAGTTAATAATAAGGTTGAAGCCTGAAAGTGCTCTTTTGATTCTGAGCTCATAATGCTCCGTAATGAACATTCCTCTCGGACTCTTGGGATCTTCATGGGATGTTCGCAAGATCCACCGCCACAAGGACCCACCACCTAGCCCATCATCCCTGACAGAGGGGACGCCGCCACCACCATGACTGGAGCCACTGCTCCGGGGATCAAGCATCACCGATTGTCCATAGCCCTTCTCGATCCGCCCTCCCTACGAAGCCGTCGGAGAAGTGCCGAACTGCCGGGATAGACGAACTCCAGAGGGAGATCTCGCGCCGCCTGTCCCTCCAGACAGCGGGGCTTCAGCCTAGATCCCCACCGTCCCCATCACTGGGGGCGTCCGGGCTTAGTCGGCGCACGTCTCTAGGGACAACGAGGAGGAAGAGAGAGGGAAGGGGGTGGCGGACGGGGCTGGGGTTGGCCCCCGATCGCCCTGGAGGGGGCGAGACGAGGGGTTACAAGTACTAGGGGGCTAAACTCCAGCCCAGCAGCTTGCACCATATAAGAATCTCTCTAGAATTGATGGTTAGTTTCATATATATACCACCTGCTCGAAGGGAACTGTCGTCATCTATTTTAGCCTACAGATAGCCCCCATTTTTTCGTTCAGTCGTTTGTGCCTTGACTGGGAACTATTAGTTATAGTTGTACAAAATGTCACTCCGCCTACCATATTATATACCAGTCGATGAAGCACACTAATCTGAACTTCCATCCTATATAATGTTTGAATAACACTGTGATAATCAGATTGGGATTTCTTTATGGTCTTGCTTTCTTTGGTTGTTGCAAGTCTTGTTTGTTTTTTGACCTTTTCTATACCTGCTAAGTCTGACAGTGCAGCATTTTGAGCATGTCATGAAGTTCTTTGTATTGTCATTTGTTCACTTACAAGAACATGCCAAGCAAATAGACGGATTTTGCAGCTCCTCAAGGGAAGCTCTGAGTTCGGTACTCAAAAGTCACCACATTCTGGAAGTGTTAATATAAAGGAATGTTTTCTTGAGTTGTCATTGATTTACCAGTTGATGAGAAGGTGCACCACTATGAGTGCAAATTTCAGTTTCCAACACTCTTTTTATGTCTCCTTTTCCTGTCCGATGATTAATTACTTTATTATCCATATTACTTGCAACAAGCTATTTCTTATTTACAATGGAAGTAGTTACTTCTTGGCTATGTTGAGGATGCGAATGACCAGTTTTGTGCTACCCATCATATGCATCAAATTAGATAGACCAGGCAGCCTGGTAGACATCATTTCCCGTGTACACTTATATGAATTTTAATGTTATATTCATCTATTCCTTCTTTCTATGTGATGCTACCAAAAATTGTTTGACAGAGCTATCACTAAGAACTTGGTTTCCAACCTTTTTTAAGAATATCAGATATAGAGATGAAAATCGGTGACCTCTGGTGTGCCATTGATTTTATCCAAAATCATTATGTGTAGAGGTGAGTTCGTTTTGGGATTTTCCACGGCCATTTTGCTATAAGTAGGCCATTTTTTGTAACGAAAACAGTAGAAAATTATCTTATTGCGACATGCCATTATTGTGTCTGAGTGAATGTTATGGATTCAAAGAATGGTGGTTCAAGATATCTCTAAGTGACAGAAAATGAACATGCCATCTACCAGTATCTTTGTTCTGGGCTAAATGAAAGTTACAAAGTTATTCGCTATATTTTAAGGAATTGGTGGTAACACATCTTCCGCTGCAGATAAGAGGAACCTAAATTCCCAAGCATCAACTTACCATTATTCTTATCTTCAATGTTCTTAGCTTGATGTGAGAATCAGCGCATGCTCGGTTGAGTAACCGCAGATTCACCAGCCTAGTCTATGTAGAAAATGGTCAATTTGAAGTTCTGATGCAGGCTTGAAGCTAATGTGATGTTGGGTGATTTGAAGGTCCAATTAGTTTTTTTTTCTTGGCTAATTCAGTGCAGTTTTGTGTATGTTACTTCTGACTACCATGCTTAGTTACTCATCTAAACAATTGTTGTAATTTGAAGTCTCAACTGTCTAGTTTCCTTCAACTGATATATCAGGGAATGCTTTCAAGAAGAAATGCTAACCAGAATGAAGCATCTGAGGCATGCAGTGTTGTAGATGGTGTCTCACAAAGATAATTCTAGATACTGGTTGTGACACGAGAATTAGTGTTAGTATGGTGAGTTTCCTGCGAATGGTAGTATGTTATGTGGACATATCAATACTGGAAATTTCGTATACGCCGGGTGTCAGCCTCTTTCCCGAGAGACAAACACGGACACTCGGCAAAGTAAGAGACGACAAACACATGATACTGCCGAGAGTAGACCTCGGCAAAGGCACTATTTGCTAAGAGCCAAGCACTGCCACACGGCAACGTTCTTCCACGTGGCACATCCAGCGGTGGTTAACGACATGGCCATGGTTTGACTTCTTTATCGAGAGCAACTCTCGGAAAATTAATGGTTGCATAGTTTGTTCCACCTCACCAACCTCTTTACATTGTACGGTAGTCCAACAGTTGAATTAAACTTTGCTGTTCATAATTAAGTATATGTATTAAATTTATGATCCAACCGTACCTATACCGAGAGCGGCTCTCGGTAAGGCAACAATTGCCGAGAGTTGCTCTCGGTAAAGATAGGGCTCCCATCAAACATTAGTCTAACCTCGCTTAGAGACAAGCAATATACGTGTTTAAATAGTGGGATAGTTCAGATGTTGTAGGCTTCAGTATTCATTACACTCTTGTTAAGGAGATGGACCATCACTGTGAATGTTCACCTGTTTCGATCAGATAAGATTCAAAGTGATAGGCCGTCTTCTTAATGGTGGATGCCGCTTTTTTTTATTAATTCAACTATTATTATTTTTGAGAAATTTATTGCAGGTTTGAGCCGGAAGTGCGGGTCCTGTTGCTCCTCGAAACTTCTCGTGCTCTCAAAGGAGGCAATCACATGAAACATGCCAATCCCCCGCATTTTACGGACCCGCATGCAATACTCGAGACATTTATAGTACCGCTAGGGTTTCATCACGGGAAATTACAGATCTGCAAGGAGGCACATGAAATCATGCCCAGAAGTGGCATGGAAAATCCTATGTGATGCATTTGCGACATGTGTAGGCCTTGCACAGACGAGGGAGGGGCATGCCCTACCACCGGGTTACGAAAGTACCTCGGTGTCATTCCTGATGCAACCACTGAAATCCTCGGAAAATCGTATGACACCAGAATTCCTCGGGAGCTGGCATGGTGTCATCACATAGTCCCTGTAGGGTGTGGTAAAAGTTTGGGCGTGTTTGGAATAAGCCTCCCCTGAGGCCACTTGTAAACCGAACCATCTCCGAGCTAGTATGTGGGTACGGAGAGGGTACATGTCCGGTTCGTGCAGGAAGTGCGGGTCATGTTGCTCCGTTGGCCTTGAAACTCTCGTGCTCTCAAAGGAGGCAATCGCATGACACATGCCAAGCCCCCGAAGTTTCCAAACCTGCGTGCAATATTCGAGACATTTATTACACTTCTAGGGTTTCATCGCCGGAAATTGCAGATCTGCAAGGCGGCACATGAAATCATAACTGAAGAAGCATTGGAAAATCCTACATGATGCATTTGCAACATGCATAGGACTTGTACAGATGAGGGGGGGCATGCCCTGCCACCGGGTTACCGAAAGTACCTCGGTGTCATTCCTGATACAACCGTTGAAATCCTCGGAAAATCATACGATGTCAAAATTCCTTGGGAGCTGGCACAGTGTCATCACATGGCCCCTGTAGGGTGTGGTAAAATTTGGGCGCATTTCGTATAAGCATCCCCTGAGGCCGCTTGTAAAGCACACCGTGTCCGAGCTAGTCGTGGGTATCAAGAGGGAGTGTGTCCGGTTTGTGCAAGAAGTGTGAGTCTTGTTGCTCCATTGGCCTTGAAACTTCTCGTGCTCTCAAAGGAGGTATTGCATGACACATGCCAAGCCCCCGCATTTTCTGGACCCGCGTGCAATATTTGAGACATTGATTGTACCGCTAGGGTTTCATCGCCAGAAATTGCAGATCTGCAAGGCGACACATGAAATCATGCCGGAAAGCGACAAGGAAAATCCTACATCACGCATTTGCCTTAGGCCTTGCACAGAGTAGGGAGGGGCATGCCCTGCCACCGGGTTACCGAAAGTACCTCGGTGTCATTCCTGATGCAACCGTTGAAATCCTTGGAAACTCGTATGATGCCGGAATTCCTCGGGAGTTGGCACGGTGTCATCACATGGCCCCTGTAGGGTGTGGTAAAAGTTTGGGCGCGTTTCGAATAAGCATCCCCTGAGGCCGCTTGTAAACCGCACCGTCTCCGAGCTACTCTGTGGATACCGAGAGGGAACGTCTTCGGTTTGTGCAGAAAGTGCGGGTCCTGTTGCTCCGTTGGCCTCAAAACTTCTCGTGCTCTCAAAGGAGGCAATCACATGACACATGCCAGGCCCTCACATTTTCCGGACTCGCGTGCCATATTCGAGACATTTATTATACCGCTAGGGTTTCATCACCGAAAATTGCAGATCTGCAAGGCGGCACATGAAATCATGCCTGGAAGCGGCATGGAAAATCCTACGTGATGCCTTTACGACATGCGTAGGACATTTGTGGGGGTCCTACCAATTCCGAGAGCGTTCTCGGTATTGGTGAATGTTCCAAGAGCCGCTCTCGGTTAAAGGGTAACCTAGATCTAAGATATTATCCTTTACCGAGCAGTACTCTCGGAAAAGGTATAAACCCTAGATCTAGGTTGTATACCTTCACCGAGTGCCGCACCGATAGACGCTCGGTAAAGGTCCGTGGGACACTTAAACTCTCCCCGTGGTGTCTTTTTCTCACCTCTCTCTCTTCCCGCACCCCCCCACCTCACCGGCGCCCCCCCACCCCGCCTCGGTCGGCGGCCCCACCCCCGCCTCGGCCGCCGCCTCTGAGCCCGCCGGTGCCCCCATCCGTCGGCGCCCCAGCCACCGGTGCGCCTACCCCATAGGCGTCCCCACCCCGCCTCCCAGCCCGCCAGCCCTGCCCTCCTCAGCCACGGCGCCCTCCCCGAGTTGCCTCCCCTCGGTGAGCTTCGTCTCCCCTCCCCGAGCTTGTATGGATGCATGGATGTATGAATATATATAGGTATGTATTAATGCATGGATTGATGCATAGACTTTTTTGTATTAGTTTCTTTAGTTTTTGTATGTATCAATAGATGGATGTATGAATGCATAGAAGGATGGATGAATCCATAGATTGATGCATGGATTTTTTAGTAGTTTTTGTTGTACTTTCTTGTAGTAGTTATTTTGTACTTTTTGTATGTATCAATAGATGGATGTATGAATGCATAGATATGGATGCATAGAAGGATGGATGAATGCATAGATTGATGCATGGATATTTTTAGTAGTTTTTTGTTGTAGTTTCTTGTAGTAATTTTTCTTGTATTAGTTTCTTGTATTTTTGTGTAGATGAGAGGTGAGAGATGTTTTCAGGAGGAAGAAAAATCGACTTCAGATAATGGCGGTCAATCTGGGCGAGTTCTTCCTGTGATATACCTTTGTCACGCACGATGGACTCGCCCAGCTTGACGATCACCGAAAGTCGAAAGACCCGTGAGAGGGTGTCCATCATGTATACAACCACCAGAGAATGTCCATCATATTTGACAGATGGGAGATGTTACCGACTGTTGTCATCGGGGGTCACTCTTCCGTTCCTCCTCCTTTGTGATCATTTTAATGCAGTAGGAGCAAAGGAAGAGCGACCATCACCCACAGTCGATAAGAGTTGTTCATGGAGGAAGAGAAATCGACTTCTGACAATGGCAGTCAATCTGGGCGAGTTCTTATTGTGATATACATTTGTCACATATGATGGACTCGCCCAGCTTGACTATCACCGGAAGTCGAAATACCCGTGATAGAGTGTCCATCATATATACAACCAACAGACAGAGTGTCCATCATATTTGATAGATGAGATTGTTCTTGGAGGAAAGAAATTGATTCTTATGTTATTTTTCATTGTGTAATGAAAGGTGTTAGCGCCGATCCATTTTGCGGTTATGGCTTCCTCCGACGACGCAACTTCCTTTAGGGTCAACTCCGCAGTCAAAGAGAAGAGCGCCGATGACCTCTTGGCGGCGCTGATTGAGAAGAACCCGCAGCTGATCCTAATTAAGTATTTTAAGGATTTGAAAAAGAAGAATCCACCAACTAAGGAGAGCAAGGCCCCATCACGTAAGGTGAGAGACGACCTGGTGCCATTGAGTCCACCAACCATCATTCCAGACGACGCTTGGTCCTCCACCGTGGGGGATGCCCCCACATGCTTTGACTTCACGATCACTGGTTTCACCTGCTACGCATCGGAGTAGTCCACCTACATAGTTGATTTAGTGATTTAGTTATGTAGCTGCTGATATGGACTTGTATTGCCACTTGCTATGCTTTTGGGTCTATGGGTGATGAATGCTCTCGTGGATTATGTATGATGTGTTATTTTAACCTTGCATTCCTTCTTTGCATCTTTTTCTCTTTCTTTATAGATGAAGTGGTATGCGGTGTACATAGGTAGGTGTCCAGGAGTCTACGATTCATGCACTGCATGCAACAACCAAGTGCTTTATTACCAAGGCGCCTCCCACGACTTGTTCAATAGTAGGGAGAAGGTAGAGTATAGTTACAATCAATATTTGCTTAAGCAGAAGAGAAAATTTGAAGTAGGCAATGATGCAAGCCAGAAACCGAGTGTTTGACACAAAATTACCACTTTAGGGGTATCCGTCTCACAGAACTACCACTTTTAAAAAATGACCGAAAACTACCAAAATTTCTTAACTTTATGACTAAAAACTGTACCAGTTTCAGATAATTGCGAATTTAAACGATTTAAACACGTTTATGACATGCGGGACCCACTCGTCAGGGCTGACGTGTCGTCAAAATCAACTCCGTTCATTTTGACCGTCAAGTTGACCGTTATTACAGGCATGGCCCACACGTGAGCGCCTACATTCTTCTTCCTCCTTTTTTTCTCTCTTAGGCATTTCAACGAACGCCTAGTGTTCGTGCCAGCGTGATGGAACAGAGCGTGGACACCGTCGAGGACGCGAAGCTGACTGCCGGCCGTGAGTGTGAGCGACGAAGACCGCCGCGGCCGCGTTCAACACAGACGGCGATGGAAGTCCGATCATGGCGCCGTGCCTGCCTCCTGGTCAACAGCAGAGGCACCTCCACGAGCGCCGCGCTCGCTATCGGAGGACGAGATGTGCGTGCGGGTCGTCGTGCTCTACGTCGACGACGGGCGACGCTGACGCCGACCGTGACGCCCGCTCAATCGGGCGCGACATCCACACCGTCCCCACATTCCTCGCCAAGTCCGTCATGTTCGTCTTTCGAGGCGACTCCCGCAGCGCCGTGCGCCTCGTCCGGACCGGGCGCGAAGGTTGTCGGGCACCTCGCAGCCGCTTGCCTTCACGCCTTTCTCCTGCTCCTCGGCTCCACGCAGGAGGCCCTATTGCCGGGAGGCATTGTAGACTTCGCCGGGGCTGCGCACGTCAGCGCGGTGTGGCGCGTCGCCTCGGTGATGATGGTGCTGTTGGCGCCGCCTCCTCGCCGCAGCGCCCTTCTTCTTCTTCCTCACAACTCTCTCTTCTCTCTTTCATGGTTTGTCTCGCACAAACACGTGAACACACACATACCAGGGGAACACACACACGTACACAGTTCACCAAGGAAGAAGGATCATAATAGCTTTGCCAAAGACACTTCCCTGATGGCACACCGTGGCTAGAGTATTTAACCAAAAACTACCACAATTCACGGAATCGTGACGAAAAACTACCACTTTACGATTTTGTGCGAAAAACTACCGCTTTTTTCCTAAACTGCGGCAAAAAACTACCAAGTCTGAAAAGAGCCCGATTTGGCTCTTTTAAGCGCGTTTCTGACAGAGTTGGCCCACACATAAGTGGGTTAAAAAAGCAATCGGGTCCCTGTTTTTTTTTTAAAAAAGCAATCCAGTCCTTCCTTGGGCGGCGGCGGGCACCCGACGGGTACGCGGCGTCGGTGGAGCTCAGCGCGAGTGCCGGCTCCACGTGGCCGGCCGACTTCGGTGGTGCGGGTGGTGCTCGAGCGGCATCGTGGAGGTGTACGCGGCGTGGTGCTCACCGCTACTGTTGTCGTCGGCAACCACCACCCAGGCCTCTGCGTCGCGCATCCGGACGTCTTCAGAACCCGCGCGGTGCCACCGTGCACCGCTCGAGCCGCTTCTTCCCGGCGTGCTGGCCGCCACGCCCTTGGCGTGCCCATGGCTGCGATTCGCCTTGCCGCATGCTGCCGCGCGCCGTCTGCGCGCTTCTAGCGGAGCCCCCAGGGTGCTGGCCGCCGCGCCTGGCCGTGCCATGGCCGCCCTCCGTGGCGGCGGCCGCCCCCCAGCCCATGGACGCGCCCCGTGGCCGCGCTTCGCCCCGCCGCGCCCTGGTCGTGCCCCCTCGCCGCGGCCTCACAAGGATGGATTGCTTTTGAAAAAACAGGACCCGATCGAACGCGCTTAAAAGAGCCAAATCGGGCTCTTTTCGACTTTAGTAGTTTTTGCGCGTTTAGGAAAAAGCGGTAGTTTTTCGCACAAAATCGTAAAGTGGTAGTTTTTCGTCACGGTTCCATGAATTGTGGTAGTTTTTGGTTAAATACTCCCGTGGCTACATGTTTCCCTCGGCCCTTGCAGCGGCCTCTTTTCTCATTCATCTTCTCCAACTTAAATAGCTAAGTACTCCCTCCGTAAACTAATATAAGAGCGTTTAGTTCATTATTTATTAGTTTACGGAGGGAGTACAAGACTGATCCACGCATTTGCCAGCCGCCACTCTCGCGGCTGCTGACGGCCTGACGCCCACTAGCCCATGCACTAGGCCACTAATCACAACTAATTCATGCACGCACGCACCACACCGGCAACTACCACATGACCGGGCCACTAATCCACTAGCTACATGCATGCAACTAGATAACAACCTTATCCATGCACTCCAGGACTCGGCAGCTCCACCGGACGCCCCGCTCGTAACAGCCGTGGGACTCGGCTGCTAACGGAACCAGGCACGTCAAGATTAGTGCTAACAGGTCTGGGGCTTCGGTGCATACCTTCGTCGCCTTCCGCTGCTGGGGCTCGCGGTCGCTGGTCTACCACATCTGGCCGGCCCCACTGCATGCTGCTGCTACTCTCCCGCATCTGGACGGTGCCGCGGCCTGCTGCTCGTGCAGCGTGATGGAGACGGTGGTGGGGACCGGATCCTCGCCGGCGGTGTGCGGGGACGATGGTGGCTACTCGATGCGCCGGGGCTACTCGATGGTGGTGGTCCTCTGCGAGCGGCAACATCTATTGATTTTGTTTCGAGTACAAGATGTTCGTTGAAATGCCTAAGAGAGGGAGGAAGAAGAATGTAGACGCTGACCAGGGCGCTGACGTGTGGGCCCCACCTGTAGTAACGGTCAACTCAACGGTCAAAATAAACGGAGTTGATTTTGCCGCCACGTCAGCCCTGGCGAGTGGGCCCTGCATGTCATAAACGTGTTTAAATCATTTAAACTCGTCATTATTTGAAACTGGTAGTTTTTAGTCATAAAATTAATAATTTTTGATAGTATTTGGTCACTTTTTAAAAAGTGGTAGTTCTGTGTGACGGATACCTCTAAAGTGGTAGTTTTTTGTCAAACACTCCCAAAAACGGCTTATCGGGTTTAGTGGATTGAAGAACTTCATTATTCTTTTTTAGTTCATAATAATTGTGGTATTGCTTTTATCATGTGGTCGCATGTAAACATGCATTGATCACTTTGTTGTTTACTATGTAGCCACTTGTACTAGCGAACTACTTTGTGACTTTAAATGAAGGTTGTGTGAACTTTTTATATAATGCGTATGTGAGTTTGTTGTTAATGTGTGGGACTTGAAGAACTACTTTGTGCATTGTATATCTGTTTTCCCTGCAACGATACAACGAAGAAGAGGCCGAAGCAAAATAGTTGGGAGCTGCTGGAGCTACTATGTTGATAGTGGCACTTGGCAAAGGCCTATGCAATGGGAGCTGTTGGAGCTACTATACCGAGAGTGGCACTCGGCAAAGGCCGCTGGGAGTTGCTGGAGCTACTATACCAAGAGTGGTACTCGGTAAAGACACGCGGAACCAGCCGGCCGTGAAGTTGCTTTATTTTGCCGAGTAGCACCGTTTCGCGCTCGGCAAAGAGTTTGCCGAGTGCCTGACGGACGGCTCTCGGCAAAGTCCTGTTTGCCTGAGAGGTGTACGCCGGGTGGCGTTTGTCGAGTGCAACACTCGGCAAAGAGTTTGCCGAGTATCTGACGGACGGCTCTCGACAAAGTCTTATTTGCTTGAGAGGTGTACACCTGGCGTTTGCCGAGTGCAACACTCGGCAAAGGCTTTGCCGACGGTTATTGACCCTTTGCCGAGTGTCTATGGCACCCGACGTATATGTCGATTCCAGTAGTGTAGCTACTATATATATGTACTCTGTTCTAAATACAATGGCTTAGCAAAATAAGTCGCTTTTTTCTCTACTATTTGTTCGTGTACCTCCTTTTCACCCCAAGTGCATTGCTGATGATATCTATTTTAGCTAACATGTTTGCCAATTTTGTTATAGTTTTCTCATAACTCTATCCATATTGTTTTGGTGATGAAACCATAGATTCATTCTTTTTCTTTCTTCATACTTAAACCAATGATTACTTGAAAGAAATGATTCATCATTTGAGATGAAACAATGTGTTTTCTTCATGAAGAGGGACAAGATGATGTATATTTGATAAATTTACAATGCGTTTGGTTCGCAGTCCGCTAACGTATTTGTTCTGGTATCAGGAAGCTCTGGTTTCCAATGTTTTTCTACTGAATACACATTTAGTTTGTTTCGAGCGTCCGCTCGGTTTTCTAATCAGCTTCGGTCCCGCCGTTTTTGGTTTTGTGAACCGACGTATCGGATGACACTGCTACCTAATACGTGTTCGACGTAACAAACGCTGGGTACAGTTTCAAAAGGCGCTGGATTCAGAAACCGTGACATTTCCGCCAAACCAAACGTGTCGTTATTTTCTTTGAGAAGCATCTTATCACAACAAATGTGAAATTCATAACTTGCTCATGCTAATTGGCGCGGCAAAGCGTGCATGTTGCTTCTAGTTTCGATATGCCCAGTCGCCTAAGATTGAGAGGAATCAGTTTTCAATAGGATGGGATCTAGTTACGGTGTTAACTAGTTATTTACAGAGTAATATAAACAAATACGATTCAACGCTATCTATTACCGCTGTTGTTATCGGGTGCCGTTACAAAAGCACGAACCAAACACCTCCTAAGTTGTAAAGCATAATCTTATATAGTATACAGTACTTCCAGCGTACTGAAATTCATACATGTTGTCATACTACTAGCATACTGACATTCATACAATCTTGTCAAAGTATATTAATTACTATTAGCAATCCTCAAGCTCGCGAACTAACACATCACACATGCATTACTCCAGATCAGAAGCGCTGGTGGAGCTGGTCCTCTCCGCGAGCGTCGAGTCGGCCTCCGGGCAGTCCACGACGCGATGGGGCTCTTGATGGGACGATCCAACCGGCAGCGGGAGTTCCGCCGTTGCTTCCTTGGGCAAGCTCCGGGGCGCACGATCTTGCAGGTCTTGTACTGGGAAGCGGAGGATGTCTGCCATTGCCATGGAGGCAAAGAGACGCTCGTTGAAGAACGACATCGTGGAAAGATCGATTGGCTACTACTAGGCTTTGGGGCTCTCGTTTCTTGCACAATGTCAATGGATACGGTGCTGTCGGTCGTCATATATATACGGGAATCCGACTTGAAAGGAAGAACGGAACGATCAAACCAACATGGTCCGGATCTGATCTGAACTCCGAATTCGATACATCATCACACGAGGCGGTTCGACCGGAGGCCAGGCCCAGGAAGGAATAGCTGATGGGTCACAGCCCATATTGCGTGTCCGTCTATGGCAACCTCACTGCATCTGAAAGGAGCGGTACTAAGTACTAACAGGACTATTAATTCTCAAAAAAAACTAACAGGACTATTCCCCAGGTCATGTACGTAGCCTGTTTAAACCTTTAAAAAAATCAGCTCAAAACTCGATCAAGGCAGGGAGGCCCCAACTCCGCGCCTAGCTCTGCTCCGCTCGCCGCCCGCGCCTAGCTCCGCCGGTGACCACTCCGGCCCCGGCGTCCACCCCCGCCCGCGCCTCCGCGCTCCAGGCACTCGCCGCCATGGCTTCGCCGTCCTTCCCGCCCCCCTCGGGCCCGGGACGGACCCGCGAGGTCCGCTGGATGAACCGCAGACCGTCTCCTTCGCCCAACCCTGCTCGCCCCGCCTCCTCCTACGCCCTGGTGGTTTTCTCCCCGCCCGCCTCCGTCGTCCCCCGGCCCGGTCCTCGCTCCGAGATCCACTGCGTCTCCCCAGTGGCGGTGTCGGCACCCGGCGCGGATGAGGCCGCCTGGACCACCGTCCGCAGCCGCCAGGCGCGTCGCGAGGAGCGCCGGTCGCCGCCTCGCCCCAACCGTCGTCGATGTGGGCCGGATGCGCCCTTCCGCCGGGTCGACGAGTGCCCGCGCTGCCTCGCCCATCCGTGGCACCCCCGGTCCGACTGTCGCCGCGATATCTGCTGCCGACGATGCCGTTTCTTCGGTCACATCACGCGGTACTGCACCGCCCCTCCTCACCGCCGGTCCTCGGGTTCGCCGCCTCCGAAGCGCATGTGCTCCCGCTCCCCTGGCTCCTCAGACGCGAGCGTTCCGGAACCAGCGGCCCCGCGTTTTCCGGGGCTGGGTCCGCGCCCTCCGCTCCTGTGCTGCCGTCGGAATCCTCCAGGCCCGCTTCCTCCTCCCGCACCGTGCCGGCTTCGTCTTCCCCTGCCAGCCCCAGTCCGTCTGCCGACGTCTCTCCCCCCTCTCCAGGCACCCCTCTCTCCGTCCGGCAGGGGCCGTGTGCTACCTGCCGTGGTCTGCGGAGATGGGGGACGCGGAGGATGAGCTCATGTCTCTCTCCCTGCTGGCCGAGCCCGCCGGCAACCGCCGCGGCGTCTCCCCCGGCGAGGTGTTTGAGGCCCTTCGGGCACGTTTTGGCCTCTCGCCCGACGAATTCTCGGTCCACCACCACCACCCAGACGAGTTTCTCGTCCGCTTCCGGTCTCGCGACACCCGTGCGCGCGTTGCGGCCACGAGCCTGCACTCCCCGCGCTTCCGCCTGCGATTCACTCCTTGGAGCCCCATCGTCGGCGGCGAGCCCGTCACTTTTCGCATGCGTGTCCTCATCGAGATCCGCGGTATTCCGGATCATGCGTGGTGCCGCGCCTCCGCCGACTTCCTCCTGGCCCCCTTCTGCCTCATCAAGGATCTCGCCCCGGAGACTCGTTGTGGTAGTGACATGTCCGTGTTCCGCCTCTCGGCTTGGATGGCGAACCCCGACGGGATCCCCTGCTCCTCCGAGCTTCTCCTACCACCGCGCGACGTCATTGCCCTGGATGCAGACCCAGACCGCGTCTCGCGCTTCGCGCGTTCCCTCGTCTGATTCCCGGTGTCGATCCACGTCTTCGAGTCCCAGGATTATCGCCTCCCGGCTCCACCGCCACGGGCGCCGCCAGGCGATGCGGATGATGACGCTCCTAGTACGCCGCCTGTCCCTGGGCCATGGCCGCGCAGGCACGAGTTCCCTCCCCGGGGCTCCCCTGGCTCCTCCCGTCACGCTAGCCGCGGCGGCGCAGCACGCCCCCCTAGCCGCCGACCGCCCCCCATCGTGGCTGGCAAGGCATGCTGGGCCCGCATGTTGGGGAACGTAGTAATTTCAAAAAATTTCCTACGCACACGCAAGACCATGGTGATGGCATAGCAACGAGAGGGGAGAGTGTCTGTCCACGCACCCTCGTGAGACCGAAAGCGAAGCGTTATAACAACGCGGTTGATGTAGTCGTGCGTCTTCACGATCCGACCGATCCAAGCACCGAGCGTCGGCACCTCCGAGTTCTGCACACGCTCAGCTCGATGGCGATCCCGGGCTCCGATCCAGCAAAGCGTCGGGGATGAGTTCCACAAGACGACGGCGTGGTGACGATGATGATGCTCCACCGACGCAGGGCTTCGCCTAAGCTCCGCGACGATATGACTTCACCGACGCAGGCTTTCGCTTAAGCTCCGCGACGATATGACCGAAGTGGAATATGGTGGAGGGGGCACCGCACACGGCTAAGGAACGATCCGTAGATCAACTTGTGTGTTCTAGGGTGCCCCTGCCCCGTATATAAAGGAGCCAAGGGGGGGGCGGCCGGCCAAGAGGAGGCGCTGCGGGAGTCCTACTCCTCCGGGAGTAGGATTCCCCCAATCCTAGTTGGAATAGGATTCACCGGAGGGGAAAGAGAGAGAGGGGCGGCCCACCTTTCCTAGTCCTAGTAGGACTAGGGAAGGGGGAGGCGCGCCACCTAGGGCTGGTCCTTTCTCCTTTCCACCAAGGCCCACTATGGCCCATATAGTTCCGGGGGTTCCGGTAACCTCCGGTACTCGATAAATTCGATTTCACTCGGAACATTTCCGATGTCCAAATGTAGGCTTCAATATATCAATCTTTATGTCTCGACCATTTCGAGACTCCTCGTCATGTCCGTGATCACATCCGGACTCGAACAGCCTTCGGTACATCAATACTTATAAACTCATAATGAACTGTCATCAAAGCGTTAAGCGTGCGGACCCTACGGGTTCGAGAACTATGTAGACATGACCTAGAACCATTCTCGGTCAATAACCAATAGCGGAACCTGGATGCCCATATTGGTTCCTACATATTCTACGAAGATCTTTATCGGTCAAACCGCATAACGTATATCGTTGTTCCTTTTGTCATCGGTATGTTACTTACCCGAGATTCGATCGTCGGTATCCAATACCTAGTTCAATCTCGTTACAGTAAGTCTCTTTACTCGTTCCTAATACATTATCTCACAACTAACTCATTAGTTGCAATGCTTGCAAGGCTTATGTGATGTGTATTACCGAGAAGGCCCAGAGATACCTCTCCGAGCAATCGGAGTGACAAAACCTAATCTCGATTCATGCCCACTCAACATATACTTTTGGAGACACCAGAGTACCTTTATAATCACCCATTTACGTTGTGACGTTTGGTAGCACACAAAGTGTTCCTCCGGTAAATGGGAGTTGCATAATCTCATAGTTGCAGGAACTTTGTATAAGTCATGAAGAAAGCATAAGCAACATACTAAACGATCAAGTGCTAAGCTAACGAAATGGGTCATGTCAATCACATCATTCTCCTAATGATGTGATCCCATTAATCAAATGACAACACATGTCTATGGTTAGGAAACATAACCATCTTTGATCAATGAGCTAGTCTAGTAGAGGCATACTAGTGACTATCTGTTTGTCTATGTATTCACACATGTATTATGTTTCCGGTTAATACAATTCTAGCATGAATAATAAACATTTATCATGATATAAGGAAATAAATAATAACTTTATTATTGCCTCTAGGGCATATTTCCTTCAGTCTCCCACTTGCACTAGAGTCAATAATCTAGATTACACAAGAATGATTCTAACACCCATGGAGTCTTGGTGCTGATCATGTTTTGCTCGTGGAAGAGGCTTAGTCAACGGTCTGCAACATTCAGATCCGTATGTATTTTGCAAATCTCTATGTCTCCCACTTGGACTTGGACCCAATGGAATTGAAGCGTCTCTTGATATGCTTGGTCCTCTTGGGAAATCTGGATTCCTTTGCCAAGGCAATTGCACCATATTGTCACGAAAGATCTTCATTGGTCCCGATGCACTAGGTATGACACCTAGATCGGAAATGAACTCTTTCATCCGACTCCTTCATTTGCTGCTTCCGAAGCAGCTATGTACTCCGCTTCACATGTAGATCCCGCCACGGCGCTTTGTTTAGAACTGCACCAACCGACAGCTCCACCGCTTAATAAAAATACGATCCGGTTTGCGATTTAGAATCGTCCGGATCGGTGTCAAAACTTGCATCGACGTAACCATTTACGACTAGCTCTTTGTCACCTCCATATACGAGAAACATATCCTTAGTCCTTTTCGTATTTCAGGATGTTCTTGACCGCTGTCCATGATCCACTCTGGATTACTTTGGTACCTTCCTGCCAAGCTTACAACTAAGCATACGTCAGTCTGGTACACAGCATTGCATACATGATAGAGCCTATGGCTGAAGCATAGGAACATCTTTCATTTTCTCTCTATCTTCTGCTGTGGTCGGGCATTGAGTCGACTCAATCTTACACCTTGTAATACAGTAAAAACCTTTCTTTGCCTGATCCATTTTGAACTTCTTCAAAACTTTATCAAGGTATGTGCTTTGTGAAAGTCCAATTAAGCGTCTTGATCTATCTCTATAGATCTTGATGCCCAATATGTAAGCAGCTTCACCGAGGTCTTTCATTGAAAACTTTTATTCAAGTATCCTTTATGCTATCCAGAAATTCTATATCATTTCCAATCAACAATATGTCGTCCACATATAATATCGAAATGCTACAGGGCTCCCACTCACTTTCTTGTAAATACAGGCTTCTCCAAAAGTCTCAGATAAAACCATATGCTTTGATCACACTATCAAAGCGTTTATTCCAACTCCGAGAGGCTTGCACTGACCATAAATTGATCGTTGGAGCTTGCACACTTTGTTAGCACCCTTTGGATCAACAAAACCTTCTGGTTGCATCATATACAACTCTTCTTCTAGAAATCCATTCAAGAATGCAGTTTTACATCCATTTGCCAAATTTCATAATCATAAAATGCGGCAATTGCTAACATGATTCGGACAGACTTAAGCATCGCTTCGGGTGAGAAAGTCTCATCGTAGTCAACCCCTTGAACTTGTCGAAAACCTTTTGCAACAAGTCGAGCTTTGTAGACAGTTACATTACCATCGGCGCCGGTCTTCTTCTTAAAGATCCATTTATTCTCAATGGCTTGCCGATCATCGGGCAAGTCTACCAAAGTCCATACTTTGTTCTCATACATGGATCCCATCTCAGATTTCATGGCTTCAAGCCATTTTGTGGAATCTGGGCTCACCATCGCTTCTTCATAGTTCGTAGGTTCACCATGATCTAGTAGCATGACTTCCGAATAGGATTACCGTACCACTCAGTGCGGATTTTATTCTGGTTGATCTCTGATTCAAAGTGACAACTTGATCTGAAGTTTCATGATCATTATCATTATCTTCCTCGCTAACTGGTGTAGGTGTTACGTAAACTGATTTCGTGATGAACTACTTTCCAATAAGGGAGCTGGTACTATTACCTCATCAAGTTCCACTTTCCTCCCACTCACTTCTTTCGAGAGAAACTCCTTCTTTAGAAAGGATCCATTCTTAGCAACGAATGTCTTGCCTTCGGATCTGTGATAGAAGGTATACCCAATTGTCTCCTTTGGGTATCCTATGAAGACACATTTTTCGATTTGGGTTCAAGCTTATCAGGTTGAAGTTTTTCACATAAGCATCGCAACCCCAAACTTTCGAAACGACAACTTTGGTTTCTTGCTAAACCATAGTTCATAAGGCGTCGTCTCAACGGATTTTGACGGTGTCCTATTTAACGTGAATGCGGCCGTCTCTAAAGCATAACCCCAAAACGATAGCGGTAAATCGGAAATGGACATCATAGATCGCACCATATCTAGTAAAGTACGATTACGACGTTCGGACACACCATTACGCTGTGGTGTTCCTGGTGGTGTGAGTTGCGAAACTATTCCGCATTGTTTCAAATGTAGACCAAACTCGTAACTCAAATATTCTCCTCCACGATCAGATCGTAGAAACTTTATTTTGTTGTTACGATGATTTTCAACTTCACTCTGAAATTCTTTGAACTTTTCAAATGTTTCAGATTTATGCTTCATCAAGTAGATATACCCGTATCTGCTTAAATCATCTGTGAAGGTGAGAAAATAACGATATCCGCCACGAGCTTCAACATTCATCGGACCACATACATCTGTATGTATGATTTCCAATAAGTCTGTTGCTCTCTCCATACAACCGAGAACGGTGTTTTAGTCATCTTGCCCATGAGGCACGGTTCGCAAGTACCAAGTGATTCATAATCAAGTGATTCCAAAAGTCCATCTGTATGGAGTTTCTTCATGCGTTTACACCGATATGACCTAAACGGCAAGTGCCACAAATAAGTTGCACTATCATTATCAACTCTGCATCTTTTGGCTTCGACATTATGAATATGTGTATCACTACTGTCGAGATTCAACAAGAATAGACCAGTCTTCAAGGGTGCATGACCATAAAGATATTACTCATATAAATAGAACAACCATTATTCTCGATTTAAATGAATAACCGTCTCGCATCAAACAAGATCCAGATATAATGTTCATGCTCAACGCTGGCACCAAATAACAATTATTTAGGTCTAAAACTAATCCCAAGGTAGATGTAGAGGTAGCGTGCCGACCGCGATCACATTGACTTTGGAACCGTTTCCCACGCGCGCCGTCACCTCGTCCTTTGCTAGTGCTCGCCTATTCCGTAGTCCCTGCTTGAGTTGCAAATATTAGCAATGTAACCAGTATCAAATACCAGTGCTACTACGAGCTCTAGTAAGGTACACATCAATAACATGTATATCACATATACCTTTGCTCACCTTGCCATCCTTCTTATCCGCCAAATACTTGGGGCAGTTCCGCTTCGATTGCCCAGTCGCTTGCAGTAAAAACACTCGATTTCAGTGCTTAGGTCCAGACTTGGGTTTCTTCTCTTGAGCAGCAACTTTCTTGCTGTTCTTTTGAAGTTTCCTTCTTCTTTCCTTTGCCCTTTTCTTGAAACTAGTGGTCTTGTTGACCATCAACACTTGATGCTCTTTCTTGATTTCTACCTCCGCTTTTAGCATTGCGAAGAGCTCAGAATTGTTTTAGTCATCCCTTGCATATTATAGTTCATCACGAAGCTCTTGTAGCTTGGTGGCGATGATTGAGAATTCATCAATGACACTATCATCCGGAAGATTAACTCCCAGCTGAATTAAGTGATTATTATACCCGACATTTTGAGTATGTGCTCACTGACAGAACTATTCTCCTCCATCTTGCAGCTATAGAACTTATTGGAGACTTCATATCTCTCAATCCGGGCATTTGCTTGAAATATTAACTTCAACTCCTGGAACATCTCATATGCTCCATGACGTTCAAAACGTCGTTGAAGACCCGGTTCTAAGCCGTAAAGCATGGCACATCTGAACTATAGAGTAGTCATCAGCTTTGCTCGCGAGACGTTCACAACTTCGCGTTGCTCTGCAAAGCAGGCTTCGCACCCAGCGGTGCTTCCAGGGCGTAATTCTTCCGGCAGCAATGAGGATAATCCTCAAATTACGGACCCAGTCCGTGTAATTGCTACCATCATCTTTCAACTTTGCTTTCTCAAGGAACGCATTAAAATTCAACGGAACAACAGCACGAGCCATCTATCTACAGAAACATAGACAAGCAAAAATACTATCGGTACTAAGTTCATGATAAATTTAAGTTTAATTAATCATATTAAAACCTCCCACTTAGACAGACATCTCTCTAGTCATCTAAGTGATTACGTGATCCAAATCAACTAAACCATGTCCGATCATCACGTGAGATGGAGTAGTTTCAATGGTGAACATCACTATGTTGATCATATCTACTATATGATTCACGCCGACCTTCGGTCTCCGTGTTCCGAGGCCATATCTGCATATGCTAGGCTCGTCAAGTTTAACTCTGAGTATTCTGCGTGTGCAAAACTGGCTTGCACCCGTTGTAGATGGACGAGAACTTATCACACCCGATCATCATGTGGTGTCCGGGTACTACTGAACTTTTAGCAACGGTGCATACTCGTGGAGAACACTTCTTGATAATTTTAGTGAGAGATCATCTTATAATGCTACCGTCAATCAAAGCAAGATAAGATGCATAAAGGATAAACATCACATGCAATCAATATAAGTGATATGATATGGTCATCATCATCTTGTGCTTGTGATCTCCATCTCGAAGCACCGTCATGATCACCATCGTCACCGGTAGCGACACCTTGATCTCCATCGTAGCATCGTTGTCGTCTCGCCAACTATTGCTTCTCGACTATCGCTATGCTTAGTGATAAAGTAAAGCAATTACATGGCTTTGCATTTCATACAACAAAGCGACAACCATATGGCTCCTGCCGATTGCCGATAACTCGGTTACAAAACATGATCATCTCATACAATAAAATATAGCATCACGTCTTGACCACATCACATCACAACATGCCCTGCAAAAACAAGTTAGGCGTCCTCTACTTTTTTGTTGCAAGTTTTACGTGGCTGCTACGGGCTGAGCAAGAACCGTTCTTACCTACGCATCAAAACCACAACGATAGTTTGTCAAGTTGGTGCTGTTTTAACCTTCGCAAGGACCGGGCGTAGCCACACTCAGTTCAACTAAAGTGAGAGAGCAGACACCCGCGGTCACCTTTAAGCAACTAGTGCTCGAAGCGGTGAAACCAGTCTCGCGTAAGCGTCTGGCGTAATGTCGGTCCGGGCCGCTTCATCTCACAATACCGCTGAACCAAAGTATGACATGCTGGTAAGCAGTATGACTTATATCGCCCACAACTCACTTGTGTTCTACTCGTGCATATGACATCAACGCATAAAACCAGGCTCGGATGCCATTTGTTGGGGAACGTAGTAATTTCAAAAATTTCCTCGCACACGCAAGACCATGGTGATGGCATAGCAACGAGAGGGAGAGTGTCTGTCCACGTACCCTCGTGAGACCGAAAGCGAAGCGTTATAACAACGCGGTTGATGTAGTCGTGCGTCTTCACGATCCGACCGATCCAAGCACCGAACGTCACGGCACCTCCGAGTTCTGCACACATTCAGCTCGATGGCGATCCCGGGCTCCGATCCAAAAGCGTCGGGGATGAGTTCCGTCAACCGACGGCATGGTGACGATGATGATGCTCCACCGACGCAGGGCTTCGCCTAAGCTCCGCGACGATATGACTTCACCGGCGCAGGGCTTCGCTAAGCTCATGACGATATGACCAAGTGGAATATGGTGGAGGGGCACCGCACACGGCTAAGGAACGATCCGTAGATCAACTTGTGTGTTCTAGAGTGCCCCTGCCCCAGATATAAAGGAGCCAAGGGGAGGGGCGGCCGGCCAAGAGGAGGCGCGCCCAGGAGTCCTACTCCTCCGGGAGTAGGATTCCCCCAATCCTAGTTGGAATAGGATTCACCGGAGGGGAAAGAGAGAGGGGGCGGCCCACCTTTCCTAGTCCTAGTAGGACTAGGGAAGGGGAGGCTTGCGACCACCTAGGGCTGGTCCTTTCTCCTTTCCACCAAGGCCCACTATGGCCCATATAGTTCCGGGGTTCGGTAACCTCCGGTACTCCGATAAATTCGATTTCACTCGGAACATTTCCGATGTCCAAATGTAGGCTTCAATATATCAATCTTTATGTCTCGACCATTTGAGACTCCTCGTCATGTCCGTGATCACATCCGGACTCGAACAGCCTTCGTACATCAATACTTATAAACTCATAATGAACTGTCATCCGAAGCGTTAAGCGTGCGGACCCTACGGGTTCGAGAACTATGTAGACATGACCTAGAACCATTCTCGGTCAATAACCAATAGCGGAACCTGGATGCCCATATTGGTTCCTACATATTCTACGAAGATCTTTATCGGTCAAACCGCATAACGTTATCGTTGTTCCTTTTGTCATCGGTATGTTACTTACGAGATTCGATCGTCGGTATCCAATACCTAGTTCAATCTCGTTACGTAAGTCTCTTTACTCGTTCCTAATACATTATCTCACAACTAACTCATTAGTTGCAATGCTTGCAAGGCTTATGTGATGTGTATTACCGAGAAGGCCAGAGATACCTCTCCGACAATCGGAGTGACAAAACCTAATCTCGATTCATGCCCACTCAACATATACTTTTGGAGACACCTGTAGAGTACCTTTATAATCACCCATTTACGTTGTGACGTTTGGTAGCACACAAAGTGTTCCTCCGTAAACGGAGTTGCATAATCTCATAGTTGCGGGAACTTTGTATAAGTCATGAAGAAAGCATAAGCAACATACTAAGCGATCAAGTGCTAAGCTAACGAAATGGGTCATGTCAATCACATCATTCTCCTAATGATGTGATCCCATTAATCAAATGACAACACATGTCTATGGTTAGGAAACATAACCATCTTTGATCAATGAGCTAGTCTAGTAGAGGCATACTAGTGACTATCTGTTTGTCTATGTATTCACACATGTATTATGTTTCCGGTTAATACAATTCTAGCATGAATAATAAACATTTATCATGATATAAGGAAATAAATAATAACTTTATTATTGCCTCTAGGGCATATTTCCTTCACCGCACCCCAGTGCCTCACCTCCACTGCATCGGTTCCCAGCCACCATGGGCATGCGCCCCTCCTCGGTCACGGCTGGCACACCCTCGTCATCAGCCCTGCTCGTTCTGGACCAGGTGGGTCCCAGCGCTGCCGCGGTTCAAACGGCCCCGCTGACCGCCCAGCCCGCCACCCGCCCCGCTCCGGTGTTGCCTCTCGCTCCGCCCCCTTCGGACTCGCCACACTTCACCCCAGCTACGATCGAGAGGACTCCAGATCCTTCCCCTCGGCCCCTGATTGGCGCCTGCGTCTCTGAGGCTGTTTTGTCGCCTTCCGTTCCCGCTCCGGTTTTGGCAGGCGCTCCCCCTGCACCCCCGCTTTTGGCAGGCCCGCCCCCCGAGCCTGCGCTGTCGCCTGTTCAGGCTGCCCCCTCCCTAGCCTGTCCCCTGGTTGGGTCACCACGCGCGGTCGGTAGCCTCGCTTCACTTCAACCGGCCAATCGCGGCCCGCTGGCGGAATCCCAGGCCCGTTCCTCGGATCCCAGCGCTAGCCCTACCGCATCTGGAGGCGCGGCTCCCCAGGAGGATTTCCCCCAGCTGGCGGATCTGGTGGACCCCTCTCCCCCTGACACTGATTCGGTGGCCCCAGCTACTCCTGTGGCGGATTCGGTGGCCCCCGTGGCCCAAGTGGCGCATCCCCCACCTCTACATGGCCAGGTCCCGTCGGATCCCGAGACCATGCACGTACCCCCGCCCAGCGCTCCTATACAGTGCGCCCAAGTCGATGCGCCCTCGCATCTTCTTGGCTTTCTCAACTCAATCAACACCGTGGCTTCACCGGTCCTACCAACCCCGGGGCACCGCCGTGGAAGGGCCGCACTCCCTCCCAACTTCACCCCCCCCCCCCCCGTCGGAGCACGCGCATTGCCAAGATAGACCGGGGCCCGGATTCGGAATCCAAAGCCAAGCGCATCCTCCTTCTCTGTTTGGGTCTCATCAAGGACGGCGAACTGCTATCAGACGAGATCATGGTCAAGTACAATAAGCTGTTTGAGCAGCCCCTTGCCGTGGATGTGGTTCGCACGTTTGCAGAATTCTACGGTTGGCAAGTGCCGCAGTCTGTCCTCGACGGCATCCTGACGCCTCAGCGCCTGCCATGCCCCTCTGCGGCATGAGTGCGACGCCCGCTGTCGCCATCCAGCCCCCCCCCCCATCTTTTCTTATGGAAGACAACCTTAAAGTAATTTTCTGGAATGTGCGCGGGCTCAATAGCGCGGCCAAGCGCACGGCTGTCCGTTCTGTTATTGCTTCGACATCTCCCTGTATTATATGTCTCCAGGAATCTAAGCTTGCTTTGGTCTTGTTGGTGATTGTTTGTGAGACCCTCGGCCCTGCGTTCGACGAGTTCTTCTGGTCGCCCGCGGAGGGCACGCGTGGTGGCATCATCTTAGCTTGGAACAACGCACTGGTCTCTTTGACTAACCCGACCATTGGCGAGCACCATGTCTCAGCCGTGGTCACCGCCACCACCGGTGGTGCTCACTGGTGGATTACCGGCATATATGGCCCCCAAGGGGACGACGCCAAGCTGGCCTTCCTTGCTGAACTCCAACAGCTCCGCTCCTCCATGGCCGGGCCCTGGCTCCTTGGTGGTGACTTTAACATGATTGCCTCGGCCCGTGACAAAAACAATGACCAAATCAATAGGCGCATGATGAATAGATTCCGATGCTTTATCTTGGATCATGGTCTCCACGACATCTACCTCCACGGGCGACGTTACACTTGGTCAAATGAGCAGGACAACCCGACCTTGGTACACAATAACTGTGTGCTTTGTACACCGACATGGGAGCTCGACCACGCCCATTGCCTCTTGCGCTGTCTAGCGTCATCGGTATCGGATCTCTCACCTCTCTTCCTGGACTGCGCCACCCAGGCGTCCGGCAGCAGGCGCTTTCACTTCCAGCAGTACTGGCCCAGCCTCGACGACTTCCAGCAAACCGTCCAGTCAGCATGTCATTCCACGGCCCCGGAGCAAGACCCATTCATGCGCATTTTTGCTAGGCTCAGGGCCACCGCGCGCAGCCTCCAAAGATGGAGCTCTCGTTTCGCCTCCAACCTCGCCGCTCAACTTGGGGTTGCCCGCGAGCTCATTGCCCGACTGGACGAGGCTCAAGACACCCGCTGCCTATCCCCTCCCGAGACCTGGCTCCGCCGGCAACACAAGCGCAAATACCTCAGGCTGGCTTCCCTCGAACGCTCGATCGCCTGCCAGCGCGCTCGTCTGTGTTGGCTTCGGGCTGGCGAAGCTGCGGCCGCTATCTCGAAGATCCGGGCGTCTCACCGCAGCAACAAGAACTGCATCCTCAGCCTCCTCATGGACGGGGTGCACGTGTCGGGCGAGGTAGACATGGCCCAGGCCGCTTACATGCACCTCTCCTCTGTGCGCGCCGCTCCCGCAGAGCATGGGTTCACCCTGGACCTGGCTGCCATTGGCCAGCACTCTTTTGACCTCTCTACCCTGGATCATCCGTTCTCGTCAGCGGAGATTTGGGAGGCTATCAAGCGGCTTCCCTCCGGCAAAGCCCCTAGTCCTGCCGGTTTCACATCCGAGTTCTTACGCTCATGTTGGCTCATCATCAAAGATGACCTTTGCGACATCTTCGACAAGCTCTATGCGCTAAATGGTAAGGCCTTTCAGCGCTTCAACGAGGCATACATCACTCTGCTGCCCAAGCGGCCCGACGCCGCCTCCCTCTTCGACTACCGGCCGATCAGTCTCATCCACCTGATCACGAAGCTGTTTGCTAAGGTTCTCTCGCCTCGGTTGGCACCGCGTCTTCGCGAACTCATCTCCCCCAACCAAAGTGCTTTCATCTCTGGAAGGAGCGTCCATGATAACTTCCTCCTTGTCCAGCAGACCGCGCGGCAGCTGTATCAACTGAAGCACCCCCGTGTGCTTCTCAAGCTGGATATCGCGCGCGCGTTTGTCTCAGTTTCCTGGCCGTTCCTGCTACAGGTGCTCCAACATATGGGTTTCGGCCCGAGGTGGCGAGAGTGGATTTCCATTCTGATCTCGGCGGCCTCGACACGCGTCCTGATCAACGGCATGCCGGGTCCCCCCATTCCGCATGGTCAGGGCCTTCGTCAAGGCGACCCGGTATCCCCGATGTTGTATGTGCTGGTCATCGATACGCTCAACACGCTGCTCCAGTTCGCCGTCCAGTCTGGGATCCTCAAGCGACTGACGTACAGGCATGCTACGTCTAGCGTCTCTCTCTCTCTCTTCGCTGACGATGTGATTATCTTCTGCCACCCCGATAGGTCTGAGCTCTCCGTGATCAACTCTCTGCTTGGCCGTTTTGGCACTGCATCGGGTTTGCGCACAAACTTCACGAAGTGCCTCGCCGCTCCAATCCAGTGCCCCGATGACTCTGCGAGTAACGTCAGCGTCGCCCTCGCCTGCCCGATGGTGCCCTTCCCCATCCAATACCTGGGCCTCCCCCTCTCGCTCAGGAAAGTGCCCACCGCCCACCTGCTACCTCTAATTGAGAAGCTTGGTCGTAAGCTTGCTACATGGAAGGCTGCCTTGCTTAACCGAGGTGAGCGGCTCAATCTGGTTCGGCAAGTCTTGAGCGCCATGCCTGTCCACATGCTCCTCGCCATGGCTCTCTCCCCCGCCATCCTTAAGCAGGTCAATCGTATTCTCCGCGACTTCCTCTGGCATGGGAGGAAGGACACGCGTGCCGGCTCCTGCTTAGTTAGCTGGGCACGGGTCTGCCGCCCGATCGAGCTAGGGGGGGGGGGGGGAGGGTCTTGGCATCCGCGACCTCCACCGCACAGGCATCTCGCTTTGGACACGCTGGCTCTGGCTCCAGGCTAATTCTCCCTCTCGACCGTGGGCGCACCTCCAGCTCCCGCGAGATCCAGAGGTGACTCGGTTCTTCCGGGCATCCACGTTGTGGATCATCGGGGATGGAAACACCTGCTGCTTCTGGGTGGACCCGTGGCCGGACGGGCTGCCCCTCCTCGACAGCGCCACTTACCTGGTGACGTTGGTTCCTCGTCATCCCCTCGGCCCTGCTGCTGCTGTCAAGTATGTGGGGCTATGGCGCCGCCTCCAGCTCGTCGAGCTCGCCCCACGACCGGACTTGCTTCGCTGCCGTTGGACCGACAATGGCGTCTACTCTGCCTCCTCCTGCTAGAGCGCCCTATTCCACGGCTCCACGGCCTCAAGGTTTTGGCGCCTCACCTAGCAAACCAGTGCCCCCACCTCGGTCCAATTCTTCATCTGGCTCACCTCCCTTAACAGGTGTTGGTCTACTGATCGCTTGGCCCGACGAGGCCTGCTGCACGAACCAGCTTGTGTATTCTGCTCCCAGGAACCCGAAACACTCCATCACATCCTTGTGGGGTGCGTGTTCGCGCACATCACCTGGCACGAGATCCTCTCGTGGTGTTCCCCAACGACTGCTGCGCCGGATGGCACCACTGGCTACTTTGCATGGCTCTCTGAAGCCATCCTTCTACTCCCGGCTGTGCGTAGATGTGGCCTCGCCACTATCGCCTCTCTCATTGCTTGGTCCATTGGCGACACCGAAACGCGATCATCTTCAACAAGATTACCCCTTCCTCCTCTTCCCTGATCGCCACAATCAAAGAGGAAGCTCGCTCCTGGGCTGCCGCAGGAGCTAGAGGGCTCGCCACGAACCAATTTGTAACATGACCTTGTGTAGGATCGAAAGTATGTCTAGAGGGGGTGATTAGACTACTTGGCCAAATAAAAACTTATCCTTTCCCAACTTTACTCTTTGGCAGACTTTAGCTAACTTAGCACAAGTCAAGCAATCTTAACACAATTCAAGCAAGCATGCAAAGAGTATATGAGCAGCGGAAAGTAAAGCATGCAACTTGCAAGAATGTAAAGGGAAGGGTTTGGAGAATTCAAACGCAATTGGAGACACGGATGTTTTTGTCGTGGTTCCGATAGGTTGTGCTATCGTACATCCATGTTGATGAAGACTGCAACCCACGAAGGGTAACGGTTGCGCGAGTCCACGGAGGGCTCCACCCACGAAGGGTCCACGAAGAAGCAAACTTGTCTATCCCACCATGGCCGTCGCCCACGAAGGACTTGCCACACTAGCAGTAGATCTTCATGAAGTAGGCGATCTCCTTGCCCTTACAAACTCCTTGATTCAACTCCACAATCTTGTCGGAGGCTCCCAAGTGACACCTAGCCAATCTAGGAGACACCACTCTCCAAGAAGTAACAAATGGTGTGTTGATGATGAACTCCTTGCTCTTGTTCTTCAAATGATAGTCTCCCCAACACTCAACTCTCTCTCACAGGATTTGGATTTGGTGGAAAGAAGATTTGAGTGAAAAGCAACTTGGGGAAGGCTAGAGATCAAGATTCATATGGTAGGAATGGAATATCTTGGTCTCAACACAAGTGTAGGTGGTTCTCTCTCAGAAAATGTAGGTTGGAAGTGTAGGTTCGTTCTGATGGCTCTCTCCACGAATGAAGAGGAGGTGGAGGGGTATATAAGCCTCCACACAAAATATAACCATTACACACAACTTGCCAAACTCGGTGGGACCAAATTGTTAAACTCGGTCGGACCGATTCCGCAAATCTAGTGACCGTTAGGATTTTCGGTGGGACCGACATGCAACTCGGTAGGACCGATATGGTTAGGGTTAGGGCATAATGTAATCTCGGTGAGACCGATCACACAAACTCGGTGGGACCGATTTTTGTAATAAGCTAACCAGAGAGTTGGTCAGGTAAACTCGGTGGGACCGATTCTCTCATTTCGGTGAGACCGAAATGTTATAAAAGGGAAACAGAGAGCTTACATTGCAATCTCGGTGGGACCGATCGCTCATCTCGGTAGGACCGAAACGTTACGAAGGGAAACAGAGAGATTACAATCCCATCTCGGTGAGACCGGGATCCCTATCGGTGAGACCGATTTGCCTAGGGTTTGTGGCAGTGGATATGACATCTGAACTCGGTGGCGCCGGATAGAAAGAATCGGTGGGGTCGAGTTAGACTTTTGGTTTAGGTCATATGTGGATGTGGGAAAGTAGTTGAGGATTTTGGAGCATATCACGAAGCACTATGAAGCAAGAACCTCATTAAGCAACACCTCATCCCTCCTTGATAGTATTGGCTTTTCCTATTGACTCAATGTGATCTTGGATCACTAAAATATAAAATGTAGAGTCTTGAGCTTTGAGCTTGAGCCAATCCTTTTATCCTTAGTATTTTGAGGGGTCCACTTTCCTCATCCATGCCATGCCATTCATTGATCTTTTCCTGAAATATTTATCTTGGAATAATGTTAGCTCAATGAGCTATATGTTGTTAGGAATTACCAAAACCACCTAGGGATAGTTGCACTTTCACCTTGTAATCGTTGGGGCTGAGCAACCCCCGCCTTCTGCTCCCCCTGGGTTCATAGGCTCGCCATTCGTGCGCACAATACTATGATTCCCACCCCTGTACTTTTTATCTCCGTCTATCAATGCAATGATACGCTACCTTAGCGTATTCGAGAAAAAAGGTTTCAAACATCTGGCGGCGATCGTCGCTGAAGATCGTCCGGTACCTACCCTACCCACCCGCCAGTGAGATTGGACCTCTTCTCTCCATTGGTGCTGCATGTGGGTTTCCCTATCCCTTGTTGTGCCCTCTTTAGTTAACAACTATTTGAACAAAATTCTAACAGATTCTGGTACTGGTGCTTCTCGGCTGATCGAGGATATCTATGAGGAGAAACTTGGTGGAACTCGATCATCTCCCGGAGGAGGCTGACTAGAGATCCGAGTATGTATGTGCCATAAAAACCCGAGTAGCGATGCTAGCGCATGGTTTGACTCTTTGGAAAGATGCCACTCAATATCCCGGAGGAATGCCGACACAGGCTAACAACCAAGTCCAAGTTTATGAATTATACACCTTGAAGCCTAGAAGAAGGGCCAAGTAGAATTCGTGAGGAGCATCAAACTCATCCTATAGCATTTTCGAGATGACTCCAGTCAAAGTTTTGGGCATCTGTCCAAGTGAATGTTGACACCTTTGTAGATCTTCGGTGGACCAAATGATCATGTTTACGGAAACGGATCCGACACGATCAACCGATTGATCGAGGTAAATTCGCACAGCTGAAATCTCTCGCGCGCACGCCTGCTCAATTACCGCGAGCGCGGTGATGGAGGTCATGGCTCCTCGAGTTCCGCCCGCAATGTCGCCACCTGTCCCACTTTCTCTGTCTCGCGAGGTTTGCAGGTGCCGAATGCCATGGTTTACTTGTCTGTGTTCATGTCCCTTTGCGAGAACTACATCACATGCCCTTCTCATTGGGCCTTCTTCAAACATATTTTTTTCTTGCCGGTCCCAAACCATCAAAAAGACTTCTCCGAATGATGACAAAACCAAAGCCATCGAGTTATGCGGCGGATTAGGAGTCCAAGTTAAGAGTTCGGGTACTTTCCCAGCCATAACATTTCCGAATGCCGTTAAGTTTGAAGGAAATATGCCCTAGAGGCAATAATAAAGTTTTTATTTTATATTTCCTTATTCATGCTAAAGGTTTATTATTCATGCTAGAGTTGTATTGATCGGAAACTTAAATACATGTGTGAATACATAAACAAATACCGTGTCCCTACACTAGTAGAAAAAGGCCTAATGTGAAGCACATTAGTCCCGGTTTGCAACTGAACCGGCACTAATGGTCACATTAGTGCCGGTTCCAACGGCTAGGCGGTCGGCGCCTCGTTAGTACCGGTTCGTGGCGAACCTTTAGTACCGGTTCATGCCACGAAACGGTACTAAAGAGGCAGTGGCTGGCTGTTGTCATGCTGGGGCCCAACCAGCCCCTTTAGTACCGGTTCTTCGCATGAACCGACACTAAAGAGGTTGTGGCAGGTTGTTTTTAGTCCCACCTCGCTCCCCTAACAGGGTTTTTACCATCTTAAATATGTTACTTCTGAAACTATCGCAAGCACTTGTTCTTCATTGAACTCCATGTGTAGAATTTGTGGCCGCAATATGAGTCTTCACCGGTTTCTAAACCGTTGAGGACTCATATTGACAATTCAGATTGTACACAAAAAGATCATTGATGATCAATGTATTTTTTATGTATATTTTTACATGTTTACACCCTCACTCTCAAAATTTTAATAACTTATTACAACTCCGGACCTTTTTTGCGTTCAGCATGCACCTTTCAAAGCCACGTCATCAACTTTCAACCCTTTCTGACATAATCTGCTATTTTTAATGCATTTACTGATTTGTTTTGAGCTAAATGGCCCTGAAATTGAAAAGCTCTACAAATGAAATCTGAAAAGGCTGAAACTTGGCATGGTATGTGACACATCTCCAACGTATCTATAATTTTTTATTGTTCCATGCTATTATATTATCCATCTAGGATGTTTTATATGCATTAATATGCTATTTTATATGATTTTTGGGACTAACCTGTTAACCTAGAGCCCAGTGCCAGTTTCTGTTTTTTCCTTGTTTTTGTGTTTTACAGAAAAGGAATACCAAACGGAGTCCAATTGACATGCCAATTTTTGATGATTTTTATGGACCAAAGGAAGCCCCCGGAGTAAAAGAGTTGGGCCAGAAGAGTCCCGGCGATCCACGAGGGTGGGGGGCGCGCCCTACCCCCCTGGGCGTGGCCCCCTATCTCGTGGACGACTCAGAGACCCCCCCCCCCTGACGAGAGACCTACGCCAAAAATTCCTATAAATACAGAAACCTCCAAAAAAATAGCCTAGATCAAGAGTTCCGCCGCTGCAAGCCTCTGTAGCCACCAAAAACCAATCAAGACCCTGTTCCGGCTCCCTGCCGGAGGGGGGATCCCTCACCAGTGGCCATCTTCATCATCTCGACGCTCTCCATGACAAGGAGGGAGTAGTTCACCCTCGGGGCTGAGGGTATGTACCAGTAGCTATGTATTTGATCTCTCTCTCTCTCTCTCTCTCTCTCTCTCGTGTTCTTGATTCGGCATGATCTTGATGTATCGCGAGCTTTGCTATTATAGTTTGATCTTATGATGTTTCTCCCCCTCTACTCTCTTGTAATGCATTGAGTTTTCCCTTTGAAGTTATCTTATCGGATTGAGTCTTTAAGGATTTGAGAACACTTGATGTGTGTCTTGCATGTGCTTATCTGTGGTGACAATGGGATATTCACTTGATCTAATTGATGTATGTTTTTGTGATCAACTTGCGGGTTCAGTGACCTTGTGAACTTATGCATAGGGGTTGGCACACGGTTTCGTCTTGACTCTCTGATAGAAACTTTGGGGCACTCTTTGAAGTTCTTTGTGTTGGTTGAATAGATGAATCTGAGATTGTGTGATGCATATCATATAATCATACCCACGGATACTTGAGGTGACATTGGAGTATCTAGGTGACATTAGGGTTTTGGTTGATTTGTGTCTTAAGGTGTTATTCTAGTACGAACTCTATGATAGATCGAACGGAAAGAATAGCTTCGTGTTATTTTACTACAGACTCTTGAATAGATCGATCAGAAAGGATAACTTTGAGGTGGTTTCGTACCCTACAATAATCTCTTCGTTTGTTCTCCGCTATTAGTGACTTTGGAGTGACTCTTTGCTGCATGTTGAGGGATAGTTATATGATCCAATTGTGTTATTATTGTTGAGAGAACTTGCACTAGTGAAAGTATGAACCCTAGGCCTTGTTTCCTAGCATTGAAATACCGTTTATGCTCGCTTTTATCATTAGTTACCTTGCTGTTTTTATATTTTCAGATTACAAATACCCATATCTACCATCCATATTGCACTTGTATCACCATCTCTTCACCGAACTAGTGCACCTATACAATTTACCATTGTATTGGGTGTGTTGGGGACACAAGAGACTCTTTGTTATTTGGTTGCAGGGTTGTTTGAGAGAGACCATCTTCATCTTACACCTCCCACGGATTGATAAATCTTAGGTCATCCACTTGAGGGAAATTTGCTACTGTCCTACAAACCTCTACACTTGGAGGCCAACAACGTCTACAAGAAGAAGGTTGCGTAGTAGACATCAAGCAATTTCTGGCGCCGTTGCCAGGGAGGTAAGTGCTTGAAGGTATATTTTTAGATCTTGCAATTGAATCTTTTTGTTTCTTGTTTTATCACTAGTTTAGTTTATAAAAGAAAACTACCAAAAATGGAATTAAGGTTGCCTCATATGCTTCATCTTTTCAATGCTTTTTGTGAAAATGATGGGAAGGAAAATTGTGCTCAAGTACTAGAAGAAGAATTACATAGGATGTTTGGCATAAAATATCTGAATGATGAGCATGATTGCAATGTTGTTAGTATGAATTCTTTGAATATCCATGATGCTAATGATATGCAAAGCCACAAACTTGGGGATGCTATGTTTGATGAAGATGATATGTTTAGTCCCCCAAGTTTTGATGAGAAAATTTATTATGATGAAAGCATGCCTCCTATTTATGATGATTATTGTGATGACACGTATGCCATAAAGAACAAAGATAACCATGAAACTTGTCATCATGATTTTAAATTTCAATTGGATTATGCTTCACATGGTAGTTATTTTGTTGAGTTTGCTCCCACTACTATTCATGAGAAGAAATTTGCTTATGTGAAGAGTAGTAAAAATTCTATGCAAGTAGATCATGAAAAGAATGCTTTATGTGTCGGTTATATGGTTGAATTCATTCATGATGCTACTGAAAATTATTATGAGAGAGGATCATATGCTTCTACATATTGCAACAATATCAAGTATCCTCTCTATGTGTTCAAATTTTTGAAGTTATGCTTGTTTTGCCTTCCTATGCTAGTTGATTATTGTTCCCATAAGTTGTTTGCTCACAAAATCCCTATGCATATGAAGTGGATTAGACTTAAATGTGCTTTCCGTGTGTTTCATGATGCTCTATTTATGTTTCAATTCTTATCTTTTATGTGAGCATCATTGAAATCATCATGCCTAGCTAGGGGCGTTAAACGTTAGCGCTTGTTGGGAGGCAACCCAATTTTATTTTTGTTCTTTTCTTTTTGCTCCTGTTTCGTAATAAATAATTCATCTAGCCTCTGTTTAGATGTGGTTTGATGTTTTAATTAGTGTTTGTGCCAAGTAGAACCTTTGGGAAGACTTGGGTGAAGTCTATGTAATCTTGCTGTAAAAAACAGAAAGTTTAGTGCTCACGAGATTAGCTGCTATTTTTTACTGGAGAGTGCTTTTAGGTTGATTATTTTTGCAGATGATTAATAGAAAAATTCCTCAGGTCCACCAATTTATTTAAGAATTTTTGGATTTACAGAAGTATTCGAATGATACAGATTACTACAGACTGTTCTGTTCTTGACAGATTCTGTTTTCTATATGTTGTTTGCTTATTTTGATAAATCTATGAGTAGTATCGGAGGGTATGAACCATAGATAAGTTCGAATACAGTAGATATTGCACCAATATGAATTTATAATGAGTTCAAAACAGTACCTAAGTGGTGATTTATTTTCTTATACTAACGGAGCTATATTGCACCAATATTGCACCAAGTTTTGTATTGTGAAGTTTTCAAGTTTTGCAAAGATTCAATGGACTATGGAATAAGGAGTGGCAAGAGCCTAAGCTTGGGGATGCCCAAGGCACTCCAAGGTAATATTCAAGGATAACCAAGAGCCTAAGCTCGGGGATGCCCCGGATGGCATCCCCTCTTTTGTCTTCGTTCATCGGTAACTTTACTTGGAGCTATATTTTTATTCACCACATGATATGTGTTTTGCTTGGAGCGTCATTTTATTTTAATTTTTTTACTTGTTGTTTGAATAAAATACCAAAATCTGAAATTCTTAAATTTTAGAGAGTCTTCACATAGTTACATAATTATTCGACTACTCATTGATCTTCACCTATATCTTCCGGAGTAGTTTGTCATTTGCTCTAATGCTTCACTTATATCCTTTTAGAGCACGGAGGTGGTTTTATTTTTAAGAAATATATGAACTCTCATGCTTCACTTATATTATTTTGAGAGTCCTAAACAACATGGTAATTTGCTTTGGTTATGAAATTAGTCCTAATATGATAGGCATCCAAGATTGGTATAATACAAACTTTCATATAGAGTGCATTGAATACTATGAAAAGTTTGATACTTGATGATTGTTTGAGATATGAAGATCGTAATATTATAGTCGTGCTGGTTGAGGAATTGTGAATTTGAGAAATACTTGTGTTGGAGTTTGCAAGTCCCGTAGCATGCACGTATGGTAAACGCTGTTTGACAAATTTGAACCATGAGGTGTTTCTTTGATTGTCCTCCTTATGAGTGGCGGTCGGGGACGAGCGATGGTCTTTTCCTACCAATCTATCCCGCTAGGAGCACGCGCGTAGTGCTTGGTTTTGATGACTTGTATATTTTTGCAACATGTATGTGAGTTCTTTATGACTGTTGAGTCCATGGATTATACGCACTCTCACCCTTCCATCATTGCTAGCCTCTTCGGCACCGTGCATTGCCCTTTCTCACCTCGAGAGTTGGTGCAAACTTCGCCGGTGCATCCAAACCCCGTGATATGATACGCTCTATCACACATAAAGCTCCTTATATCTTCCTCAAAACAGCCACCATACCTACTGAGGGAGTCCTGGACTAGGGGGTGTCCGGATAGCCGAACTATCATCACGGCCGGACTCCAAGACTATGAAGATACAAGATTGAAGACTTCGTCCCATGTTCGGATGGGACTTTCCTTGGCGTGGAAGGCAAGCTTGGTGATACGAATATATAGATCTCCTACCATTGTAACCGACTCTGTGTAACCCTAACCTATCCGGTGTCTATATAAACCGGCGGGTTTTAGTCCGTAGGACGAACAACAATCATACCATAGGCTAGCTTCTAGGGTTTAGCCTCCTTGATCTCGTGGTAGATCTACTCTTGTACTACCCATATCATCAATATTAATCAAGCAGGAGTAGGGTATTACCTCCATCGAGAGGGCCCGAACCTGGTAAAAACATCGTGTCCCTTGCCTCCTGTTACCATCCGCCTAGGCGCACAGTTCGGGACCCCCTACCGAGATCCGCGGTTTGACACCGACATTGGTGCTTTCATTGAGAGTTCCTGCGTAGCCGTCACCGATAGGCCCGATGGCTCCTTCGATCATCAACAACGACACGGTCCGAGATGAGACTTTTCTCCCGGACAGATCTTACGTATTCGGCGGCCGCGCTGCGGGCAATTAAGCAGCCATCCGGCGCGCGAAGCTCGCCCGGCCATCAGGTCAGATTTTGAGATTTGAACTATCGGCCGATGTCGCGGAGACTTGATCTTCGACGGATTCGAGCCACAGCCGGCGTGCCGCCTTTGTCTCGATGGAGTGCGATCTGGCTCGCAGCGAGCAGTGCCACAGGCCGCACCAAGATCCGCTCCGACCCTTAATCCGGTCGGATTCCCGATCGAGGGCGAGTGGTTGGGCGCCGCCTCGGGGCTACGATCTCTCGGCGATTGGCGAACTCCATCCCTCGCTGCGAAGACCTTGACTCGGTGCCGGACTCCTCTCCGGACTCGGAACCCTCCGCGCCCGTGCCAATCGAATCCGATTGGGCGCCGGTCATGGAGTTCACTGCCGCGGACATCTTTTAGCACTCGCCCTTTGGCGACGTCCTAAATTCACTAAAGTCTCTCTCTTTATCCGGAGAGCCCTGGCCGAACTACGGACAGGAAGGTTGGGACACGGACGACGAAGAAATTCAACGCCCACCCACCACCCACTTTGTAGCCACTGTCGATGATTTAACCGACATGCTCGACTTCGACTCCGAAGCCAGCGGCGGTATGGGCGGCGATGCGGAGGCGACCAAGACCAGCGCCTACGAGGCACTTTGGAAGGCCACCTCGTCATACGACATATACATGGTGGACATCCCAAAAGATGGGAATGGCGATGGAACAGCGGAGGATGACCCTCAAGAAGCAAGCGAAGCGCCCGGCGTCGGTGGCGCCGCTATAAATCCGCCACAGCAAAAGCGGTGATACCGCACGGGATATAATAACACCGGACATTGCGAAGACAACCCCCTCCGGCGGGACTCGGCGCGGGAGGAGGGAGAAGCAAATCCGCCTGACGGTCTTGGCGAGAAAGAGAGGTCGAGGATGATAATTATCGCCTCCCTCCGAAGATGAGTCAAGCCTCGGCGACGGCGAATTTGTCGTGCTGAGGATCCGCCGAACAGGTGCGTTTCAAGCGCAGGCTTATAGCCATGACAAGCAGCCTCAAGAAAAAGCAGCAACAGCTTAGAGCTGACCAAGACCTGCTAGGCGGCGGATGGGTGAAGTCCTTGCAGCCGAAGAGTATGAACTCGAACGCCCCTCCAAAAGCTACCCCAAACGCAGGCCGTTGCCTCGATCAGAGGAGGAAGCACCCAAGTCAATAGCACACGACATGGCAGACCAGCCACCCCGTCGCCGCGAAAGAGAAGCCTCTCGGCCCTCCGCTCAAGCCACACCCCGACGCCGCTCAAAAAGTACCAAGGCACGGGAAAAAGCGCCGGACTTGCGAGATATATTGGAGGATAAGGAAAAACATACAAGATCGATCGACGGATCGCGTGGGCGCCCAACGACTCGGGATGATTACCGTCGCGCGGATCAGACAAACCGGTCGGGCGAACACGATGAACAAAGCTCATATGAGCTACGTCGTGATATAGCCCATCTGAGGCGCCGCACACTCACTATGCTTCACGGATGAAGTAATGGATCATCAAATCCCGAGGGCTTCAAACCCGTAAACATCGAATCATACGATGGTACCACAGATCCTGCGGTGCGGATCGAGGACTATCTCCTCCATATCCACATGGCCCGCGGTGATGATCTACATGCCATCAAATACCTCCCACTCAAGCTTAAAGGACCAGCTCGGCATTGGCTCAACAGCTTGCCAGGCAGAATCAATTGGTTGTTGGGAGGACCTGAAACCGCATTCCTTGATAACTTCCGGGCACATATGTGCGACCACGAGCGCCGATGACCTTACCCATATAATTCAGCAGCGGAAGAATCGGCGGACAATTACGGACACGGTTCCTAACAAAGAAAAATCAAAATTTTGACTGTCCGGATCACGGAGGCCCTTGCAGCCTTCAAACATAACATCCATGACGAATGGCTTGCCCGGCACCTAGGACAGGAAAAGCGAAATCCATGGCAGCCCTCACAACAGTCATGACCCGCTTTTGCGCGGGAGAGGACAGCTGGCTAGCTCGAAGCAACAACAGGCCAAACACCCGATAGTTCGGATACCAAGGACAGCAATGGCAGGTCGCGTCGCAACAAGAACAAGCGCCACATTAACGCGATAATGCTGAAGATCGGCCGTCAATGCGGATTCAGAGCTCTAAACCCGTCGTGGAAGAAGCCATTCAAAAGAAATACCCGGGGCCCGTCCAACTTGGACCGAATACTCGATCGCTTGTGCGGATACATGGCACCCCGAAAAACAAGCCAACCACACCAACAGGGATTGTTGGGTGTTCAAACAAGCAGGCAAGTTAAGTGCGAACTCAATGACAAGGGCTGCATAGCGATGGCGAGGAAGAGCCCGGCCGCGAACAATAGAGGACGAAGGGCTTTCCCACACAAGTGCGGACGGTGAACATGATATCATAACCCACATACCCAAAGGGAGCGAGCGTGCACTAAGGGCGTATATCGATGGACCCGATCGCCCAAGTTCAACCCATGGTCTTCCTGCCCGATCACCTTGATCGGAGGACCACCCACTAGCATTCGTCATGGCGGTTTCGCGCATTAGTTCTTGACCCAATTTTTGTGGATTTCACCTCACGAGTCACGATGGGCGGCGGTAGCAACCTGAACCTGCTTTATCGGGATCTGATGTGCAAAATGGGCATAGACCCCTCAAGGATTAAACCTACAAAGACAACCTTTAAAGGCGTCATACGGGTGTAGAGGCCAATTATGCGAGCTCGATTACACTCGAAGTGGTCTTGGATCCCGGATAACTTCCGAAGCAAAGAGTTAATCTTGACATCGTCCCGTTCCGCAGCGGCTATAATGCATTGCTCGGACGAACCGCATTTGCAAAGTTCAATGCGGTGCCGCACTACGCATACCTCAAGCTCAAGATGCCAGGCCCTCGAGGAGTAATCACAGTCCATGGAAACACTGAACGCTCTCTCCGAACGGAGGAGCACACGGCGGCCCTCGCGGCGGAGGTGCAAAGAAGCCTCTCACAGCAATTCTCGAGTCCGGCCACCAAGCGTTCGGACACTGTCAAGCGCACCCGGAGTAACCTACAACAAGACCGCCTGGCACAATTCAAGCACGCGTAGCAATCCGGCCCCAACCCCAGCCCTCGCGAAACTACGAAGCCAGTACTACGCGTACATAACTACGCTCTGGAGATACCATGGGCATAAGGGGAGGGGCACGACCACGGCACGCCCAGAATGCGGCTCAACCGCACCAAGGGCTCCCGATTGTGTCATTCTTTTTCTTTTTCCTTTTCTTCCTTTTCTTACTTTCGGGACTCCGTTTCCCGAAGTCTGTATGGCACTAGAATCGCCGAACTCACGATGCAACAGCCAGGGAAGCGAAAGCCACGTCGAGTGTTGGTGGTCTCTATTACGAGCATTATACCTGTTTTACATACCATCCCGCAGCTTACCCTCGGAGGGGACAAGTCGAATAGTCCCATCCCTTGCTTATCGCACTATTTGTATCGTTCTGCCTTCATTGCAGTACCTTTTGAATAAACAATACATAGCTTTTGCCTATTATTGCACTCCTTTCTTTTCTATATATATGTTCATTTCATGACATGTTGCACCGTACACTTTGGTATGGCCAATACACGAGGGCTCAAGTACCCCAAAAGTATGGTGTGATAAGTCCGAACACTTTCACAAGTGCGGCACCCCGAACTTATAGCATTATATGCATCGGCTCCGAATCATGTCTTGGGTCAATAGTTGGGTTTGCCCGGCTCCCGTGTTTTGGTACCTTACGTTCCGTTATATCGGCTAAGGTAGCACCGGAGAACCACTGCGATTGTGCCCAGTTGAGCTGGGTTGAGCACCTCGGTGGAAAGCTAAAACTGACCGTCATGATAGGGCGAGAGCCGGTCGCTGTTCGAGAGGCTTTTTCGGGTCCCTAAAGACTTATGCCGCGTAGAGCGAGCAACCGGAATTGTCCGGCCAAGGCGTGCATAGCGCCCCCAACTCGGTCTTCCGAATACTAGGGGCTTCACCAAAATTTAAAATTATTGAATTCTATGGCTAAGTGAGAGTGTTCAAGCATTATAAGTCCGGTTGCCTTGTTAGTTGCGTTGGCGCCTCCTAGATGGCCCCAAGAATGGGAACAAGAGTGCTCAAGTTTATCCCAACACCCAACACTTTCGTGGCATGGGGCTGAAGCCAACGACTTGACATCTCTCAAATTTGATAAGCGGCCGCCTGAAGGTAATATTTTAAATTAACAAGCGTTGCTTAGCGCATATGAACAAGTTTTCAGCGTGCGGGATAACAAATGCGAGTCTATTCAAAATTACATCTTTGGAGCACTCATCCGCTATTCGGCGGGCACCCTTGAGAGGCCCTCATAGTACATTTCAGGCGTGTGATGCTCCTTGCCCTTCGATGGCCCGTCCGTCACAAGCTTCTCCGCATCCAGCTTGCCCCAGTGCACTTTAGCACGGGCAAGGGCCCGACGGACACCTTCAATGCAGACGGAGCGCTTGATGACTTCAATCCGTGGACAGGCATCCACCAGCCGCCGCACTAGCCCAAAGTAGCTCCCAGGCATGGCTTCCAATGGCCACAGCCGAACTATGAGGCCCTTCATGGCCTGTTCGGCGACCTTGTGGAGCTCGACCCGCTGCTTCAGCTGGTCGCTTAGGTGCCCCGGATGTCCGGCCTCAACATATTGAGACCAGAACACCTTCTCCGTTGAGCTCCCCTCCTTGGTGCGGTAGAACGCGGCAGCATCAGACACACTACGAGGCAGATCTGCGAATGCTCCTGGAGAGCTCCGAATCCGGGAGAGTAATAGGTAATTCACTTTCACATGCTTGCTTTGCATAAAGAATGCCTTACCTGCCGCTATCTTCTTTAATGATTCAATTTCTTGGAGGGCTTTTTGGGCCTCGGCCTTAGTAGCTTTGGCACTCTCAAGAGCCGAGGCAAGCTCGGACTCTCGGGTCTTCGAGTCACGCTCCAAACCCTCGTGTTTTCACGAGCACAGAACTCTTGCCGCACCTCCGCCAGCTCGCCTCCCCTTCTCTCGCTCGGTGCGCTCAGCCGCTTTTGTTTCGACCACGGACACCGCTTCCTTGAGGTCGCCACCTCGTTCGTGGCCCCTGCAGTACCCATGTTATTCCTGTTATTTTTTCGCAACCAAAACCTTTCTATAAGGTATTTCTATAATAAGGTATTACTTACCATCCTTGTCCTCGAGCTGCTTCTTGGCAAGGCCGAGCTCGTTCTCGGACCACTCGAGGTTCTGCTTCAATGCATTGACCTCCATGGTCGGTCTGGCAGAGGTCAGCAATGCAGCCTGCATTCCCATATTGACATACTTATGTTAGACTCCTCTGTATATCTTTTTAGATCCTTAGTCCGGCTTTTCTTTCCGAACACCGAACTAAGCATCGAGAACTCTGTCTATCGGTAATATTTTTACATATTCTAAACTTACCTCAAAGCACATTAGAAGGCTGGTACATGCCAGTCAGCCCGCTCTTGGCGGACTGAACTGTCAGGATCACCGCACTCATAACAAAGGCGGTGCTCCTCCTCTATGGAAGCGCTGTTAAGCACCTCGATGAAGCTATCCGGTGCCTCGGTTGGGCCGGAAGACACAGGCGTCTTACCCTTCTTCTGAAGGACCGCTTGCGGACTCGGAACCGCTGAAGGTTCGGCATGGTGTCCGGACGAGGTCGGCTTAGAGCCCCGGGGTCTCGCCCCCACAAGCACAGAGTCCGGAGGTGCCTTGCGGCTCCTCCTACGCCACCTCCTCTTGACCAGGCCCCCTTGGGGCCCCACCTCGGCGTCGTCCGCAGCATGAGGTGAGGAGGCGGCCGGAAGTGAAGTACTCTCCATCCCGACGAACTCAGGGACCCGCTCGTCGAAGCGGCGAGCTCGCCCTTGGGCGGGCTGCATGATTGTTCAGGCATTAGAGAACACTATGCAATGATAAAAAAGCCATGGGTATCCGGACACTTACGATCTCGCCAGGGGCTTGACCCTCATGGGCCACTCCTCCTCGTCGTCGTCGACGTTGGTGGAGAAGTCCGGAGGAAGGGTCCTTCCCTTCTTAGACCCTCCGGCCTCCCCAGTTGGGGCGGCCTTCCTTTACCTCTCCTCCCTCGCTGGGGAGAGGCTTCTTTTTCCTCCTCCTCGTTCTCGGGAGAAGATTCTGCTTCAGAATCTGACAACACCAGGCGTCGGGAGCTCCTTCGAGTTCCGTTGCCTCCTTCTTAACCTTCTTCTCGGCACCACATGAGGTACGGAGCCAGAGTAGCCCGTCAATCGGGCGTCCGCTGGGTCTTCGGCAAAGGCCGGACGATTAACTTGTCCGGACGTCTTCACCGATTCTGTTAAAGATTAGGGAGTTTTAGATCCCACATAGAGTCAATCTATGAAAAAAGAGTCCCGTAAAGGGTAAAATAACTTACCTCGCTGGCTTGACGCTGCAAGCTGAACCTGCGATCTTCGGTAGCGGATGTGGGAGCCTCGGCGCCCTTGAACAGCACCTTACAGGCATCTTCGTACGTAGTGTTGAAGAGCCTTTTTAGAGTTGAGTGTTGTGCCAGATCGAATTCCCACAATTTGAAGGCCCGTTGTTCGCATGGGAGAATCCGGCGGATGAGCATCACCTGGATTACGTTGACAAGCCTGAGATTCTTGTCCACCAGGTTTCGAACGCATGTTTGGAGTCCGGATAGCTCGTCTGAATTCCCCACGTCGGGCCGTCTCTTTCCATGACGAGGCCGTGTGGGAAGCCAGATCTGAATTGGGGGCCTCCGCCCATTTGGGGTCGCGGCTCGGTGATATAGAACCACCCGATTGCCACCTTTATTGTCTCCACAAAGGAGCCCTCGAGCCATAGGACTTTGGCCATCTTGCCAACCATGGCGCCTCCGCACTCCGGCAACGGCCGCCCACTACCTTCTGCGGACATTGAAGATCTTTAGCCATAAGCGAAGTGAGGCTGGATGCGAGAGGAAGGCCTCGCACCACGATGAGCGCCGAGATGTTGAGGATGAAATTCGGGGCCAGGTCGTGGAAGTCCGGGCGTAGTAGAACATGAGCCCCGGACAAATGGGTGAAGTGGAAAACCTAGTCTGCGGAGGAAGTGGGGAGAAACACCACCCTCTCATGGTGCACAGGGGTTGGAATGAGCTGCCCGTGTCGGGCAGCTTTGTGCGCGATGTTGCTGGACAAGTATCCGGCCTCCGCAGCTTTGTGATGTGCCCCTCCGTGACGGAGGAGGCCATCCACCTGCCTCCGCTCCGGACATGGTTGGATAAGGTTGAGGTGGGATGTGCGGACTTGGGCGCTGGAGCTCGAGTCTTGCGAAAATGGATGAGCAAAGGAGGAAGAAGGCGTGGGTGAAAAGGTGGATCCTTATCCCTTATATGGACGAGACGAAGCTATCGTCCCCACCAGCCTGGTAAAACTCGCTTATCTCCCAAGCGCCGTAATCAATGGCGCGGATGGGTTACCCACGTCCGTATTGATGAGAATCCGGAATAAGGGGCACGATCTATGCTTTGATAAGGCGTGCCAAGAAACCGCCTCGCTAAGCGCTAAGGTGGAGCGGTAAAAAGCGATTCATATAAAGGCCTGGCCGTGGTGTGATGTCACGCCGCGAATCGTCGCCAGATCTGTGCAAAAGTTATTCTCTCTACGGTGGTATGTGGAACTTGTTTTGCGAGCGGACACTATCCTTGTGTTCAAAACCTTCTATGAAGTATTGGAGGAGGAACCCGCCTTGCAATGCCAAAGACAATATCGCGCGGACTCGTCGTCATTGAAGCCTGGTTCGGGGAGCTCTTGAGAGAGTCTGGACTAGGGGTGTCCGAATAGCCGAACTATCATCGCGACCGGACTCCAAGACTATGAAGATACAAGATTGAAGACTTCGTCCCGTGTCCGTATGGGACTTTCCTTGGCGTGGAAGGCAAGCTTGGCGATATGGATATGTAGATCTCCTACCATTGTAACCGACTCTGTGTAACCCTAACCTATCCGGTGTCTATCCAAACCGGAGGGTTTTAGTCTGTAGGACGAACAACAATCATACCATAGGCTAGCTTCTAGGGTTTAGCCTCCTTGATCTCGTGGTAGATCTACTCTTTTACTACCCATATCATCAATATTAATCAAGCGGGGTAGGGTATTACCTCCATCGAGAGGGCCGAACCTGGGTAAAAACATCGTGTCCCTTGTCTCCTGTTACCATCCGCCTAGACGCACAGTTCGGGACCCCCTACCTGAGATCCGCCGGTTTTGACACCGACACCTACCTATTATGGCATTTCCATAGCCATTCCGAGATATATTGCCATGCAACTTTCCACTGTTCCGTTTATTATGACACGCTTAATCATTGTCATATTGCCTTGCATGATCATGTAGTTGACATCATATTTGTGGCAAGGCCACCATTCATAATTTTTCATACATGTCACTCTTGATTCATTGCCTATCCCGGTACACCACCGGAGGCACTACTAGGAAAAGGCATGCTAGTGGCACACCAGTTTTGCCTTCTAATGGCGCACTACTGGTGCGCCACTAGCATCATGCCATTAGAATTAAATTCTAATGGCGCACCACTGGTGCGCCATTAGTATCTGGTGTTCTAATGGCGCACCATGTAGTGCGCCATTAGTATTGCCCACAGTGCGCCACTATTATCTGCTATACTAATGGTGCACCACATGGTAGTGCGCCATTAGCAACAATTTTTTAAATTTTTTTTTCATTTTTTCTTAATCTCAGGTCACTATTTCACATATGAGATATCCAACACATATATATACAACAAGCATCCATATAACAATCATATCCAACACACAAGTTTCATCATATATACATACATAGCCAACACATAGTTCCATCGTTACATATTACAAAAGTTTCACATTGTTCATCCAACACCGTTATCCATCAATTCACAAAAGTTTCACATTGATACAAAATAAAAACACAAATGGAAAAGAAGCACTCCATCCATGCAAGCTTCCGTGAATTAAATCAAATCTGCAAAATGATAAACAAGAAGTTAGAAGAAGAAGAAGAAGAAGAAGAAGAAGAAGAAGAAGAAGAAGAAGAAGAAGAAGAAGAAGAAGACTAGAATAATACTAGAAGAAGAATAAGAAGAAGAATAAGAAGAAGAATAAGAAGAAGACTATAAGCTTATTATGTAAACTTGATCATTTTGTGATAACATAAGTAATTTTGGAGCTAACCTATAGGAAACTAAGCATATAAGCTCTGTAAGTTAGCATATTAGAGCCAACTTAGGTAAAATGAAGCTAACCTGTGTCATTTTGGAAAAGAATAAGAATAATAAGAAGACTATAAGCTTATTATGTAAACTTGATCATTTTGTTCTAACATAAGTAATTTTGGAGCTAACCTATAGGAAACTAAGCATATAAGATCTAAGTTAGCATATTACAGCCAACTTAGGTAAAATGAAGCTAACCTATGTCATTTTGGAATAGAAGAAGAATAAGAAGAAGACTATAAGCTTATTATGTAAACTTGATCATTTTGTGCTAACATAAGTTATTTTGGAGCTAACCTATAGGAAACTAAGCATATAAGCTCTAAGTTAGCATATTAGAGCCAACTTAGGTAAAATGAAGCTAACCTATAGGAAACTAAGCATATTAGAGATAACATAGGTAACTAAGTGTATATATATATATATATATATATATATATATATATATATATATATATATATATATATATATATATATATATCATTTGGAGATCGACATACGACATAGTTCAGTTCTCATTGTTCTTCTCCTTCTCCTTCCTCATTTGATGCGCCAAGAGCGGCGGGCGGTGGAGGCGATGGGATGTAGTCTTCTACCACAATTGGCGTGGTCATGTCGCCCAGGTGTGGGATCGCCGGGCGCCACCACCGGTGCGTGGTCATTGTCAGGCACCACCACCATCGCGAGGCTACCTTCAGGCAGGACGGGCACGACCATCGCTAGGTCATCCTCAGCCACCTCCATCTCTTGCCCATGGTTAGCCACCACCATCTCTTGCCCATGGTCAGCCACCACCATCTCTTGCCCTTGGTCAGCCACCACCAGCGCTAGGTCATCCTCAGCCTGATGCCCATCGTCATCCTGCAGCTCCTCATCCCCACTCTGCTCCTCTTCTCCCGCACTGATCATCCTTCTTGTTGTCTTTGTTGCTGCTAGAATCGCTGCTGCTTTCGCTAAAGCCAGAATCACTGTTGCTTTTTCTACAGCCATAGTCGCTGCTGCTTTGGCTGTAGCCAGTGTCACTGCTGCTGCTCCCATTGCCTGTCCAAATGCAACAATGAACGATAACAATCAATGTGAGACAAAGCCAAATTTAGAGGAATAAGAAGAGGCAGAACGTACTGGCATCATCATCGTCAGCGTAGCGCATGCGACACATAGTCACGTTGAACACCTTCACGATGAGCATGGTGGCGTTGTCGTCGTATCAAGAAGAAGGAAGTACCCCAGCCGCAGGTCGTGAGCGCGGTAGAACTTCTCCCACCCATGATACAAGTACATGTGGCCCTCCTTGATCACCAACTCCACATCCCACAGCACTGTGTAACCCGCTGCCGGCTGTCGCAGCTTCACATTATTGGCGGATCTTCACCCAGCATGTTCATAAAACTGTCGGGCAGCCTCTGCAGTTTGGGATAATGAGTGATGTAGCAAACAACAGATATCATAATGAGATGGGTGAAGGGAGATCTCTCGTTTATATACCTGCGTCATGGATGATCTTGAAGTCCCAAGTATGATCTTGAAGAACTCGGAAGCATCCAACTCAGTCATGGTGTGGCAGGCGGCGGTGGCTGCTTCCCCCATCTCGATAAGCAGCGAAGAGATCAATTAGTACCCTTACAACAGATCATAAAACATGCATGATAACAGGCTGTACTGAAAGTCCAATTGTACTGGACTATAAATTAGGGTAATAATGACACAGAAGATGGGAGCACCTAGTACACATTAGCAAAACAAAAAGGTACCACGCTTAAAAGGAAAGACCTATACAAATACCTCATATTAATAAGGTTGCTTGAACAAGTGTTCTCTATCAGTACATTTGGGGATTAGCACTAACAATTCCGAAGACCACTTGGCTCTATTGCCACCTATGGTTTAATGCAGCAAGAATAAAGGGGCAGTTGATCCTACTTAACTAAGTACTAAGATACCCCGGCCCATGCATTAGTCTCAAGTACCCCGTATGTCCTATTTTTAGCAAAGTCATGCTAAAATTCACGGAAAATTTCAGCATGAACTTTGCTGAAAATAGGACATATGGTGTACCCAAATTTGTCGGAACGGAAGTCAATCGACATTCCGGCAAACTCAAGGGCCTCTCGGGGTACTTGCAACATCACGACACAATGGTCGGAGACAAAACCCAGCAAACTAGCACCACAATGTGCCTCTACTTTCATATGGATGAAAAGGCTTTCTCCCCATTCCTTGCTTCTCCAAACGAAATAAGCAAGCAAAGCAGAGTAGCAAACAAGCAATGCAATAGGTAGATAATATCACAAGTAGTTCAGTGACTACTGACAACACAACTAGCAGCAGCACATCACCAGCACAATTAATGAATTAAAGCTTTAAACACTTGCTAAATAGTTATAGCAGCACATCACATGTAAGTACTAAGTAAACAGCAGGTTAGCAGCACAACACAACTAACTAGCAGCAGCGAGCACAAAACAACACACTATATATAGCAGCAAGCAACGATGCAGCATAGCACAAGGAAACACGATCTGAGCACCACCGCACCAAGATATACGACAACCAGCAGCAGCAGAGCATGACCAGCTGCAAGAAAAACAGCACCGACAACCAAGAGCTTGAAAATGTTGATTAGAATCAAAATGGTTGGCCACAGTCCACAGATCCAATAAATCTGCAGCACACATGACTACATGAGCATATCGTATATGATGAATAGAGCAGCTGCAACTACACTCTGAACTACTAGCAGCCTAGCACTAGCGAAGCCAACGAGCAACCGATGTAACTAACAACAACACACGAGCAGCAGACTAGCGGTAGCACATCCAGCACAAGTAGCAGACTAGCGGTAGCACGATTGCCCCACCAACAAGTAGCAGCAGACAACATACAAAGACAGCCAACAGCCAAAAATCATGGATTGCTGTTAACTAAAAATCATGGATTGCTTATAACTAAAAATCATGGGTTCTTTGTTAACTAAAAATCATGGATTGCTGTTAACTAAAAAATCAAGGATTCTTTGTTGACCTAAACACTAGTCAAATACAGTAGGAAATATATTGCATCCAACTATCATAGATGCGGTGCAAGTGTGTAACTCTTGACGACTGCTTCTGTGCTCCTTGAGCTCAGCCCTTATATTTTGAACAATCCTATACAGCTCATCTCTACGAATAGAACATGACAGCTTTGAATAAACAATCAACAAGAGGAAAACAATCAAACATCTTGATCAGCAAATGAATTAGTACTGATTTATTCACACTACTGAACTTTTGCTCTTATACTTGCTCTTATAACATATAGTCTAGATAAACATGACGTAACCATACAACAAGCATTTCAGAGGTATAGCACCATCTAGAGAAGCTGGGTTGAAGAGATTCAAAGAGGACTACTCATTCCTAGCTTATAGTTTTCTTTTGTTTAATATCATCCTATAACCTTATGATACTTCAACAAGCCATCTGTGTTGTTAGTTTTTCATGTACTTTGTGATGGCGATGCGACACTAGATTGCACGAAACAAAGAGCATGCAGTCTCACTGAAAACATACATAGCTGTTCGGTGGAAATACTTTGTTTAATTCAACACTTCTACTAGGAGTAGCCTTTTAGTCCTAGCTGAACTTTGAGTAATGGCTTTTGAGTGGAGTCCACACAAATGCTTTTGGATTGAAGCTCTTGCACGCCTAAAATGAAAGACCCTTGGCATTGGGTTCTTGACCACACTAGCCAAGTAGTTTAGACCATTTAATTCCCTTCATTTGAAGAGGGAAACACATACCTATTATGCAAATGGTTACATTTATGGGTGCAGTTATATTTGATCATGATTAAAATATTATTGCATCTACAGGGCATTCTCAGCATAGAACTGATGGGTTCTTGACCAAAATTAGCAATTTTTAACCTAATTTGACCTAAATTAGAGAGGATTTGACCTAAACCTCATAATAGAGAGAATAAGATGGCATGGTCGGGAGGGAGGAGAGGAGGAAGAGAGGAGAAGAGAGGCAAGGGAGGAGGATTACTTGACCACGATGAGGTGGTGGCGGGCGGAGGCAGCGGAGGCGAGGCAGCGAGCTTGGGGAGGCGGGGATAGAGCGGCGGGAGGTCGCGGGCCTCCTCTCCAGTGGGCGTGGGGCCTTCTCTCTGGTGGGCGTGGGGCGCCGAGGCTCCAAGTCTCCGGCTCGAGGGTTATGGAGGGAGGCGAGGAGGCGCTCATGGGGAGGCGGGGCTCGGGGAGGAAGGGAGAGGGAGGCGGGGGGCACGTGGGCGGCTGCGCGGACGGAGGGGGCGGAGGCGCTTCGAGGGGAGGAAGGGAGAGGGAGGCGGCGGGCGCGTGGGGCTCTTGGCCAGACGGAGGGGCGGCGGCATACGGTTGGGGAATCTGGCGAGGGAGGGAGGGAGGCCACAGTGCGAGGTGAATAGGTGGTGTGGGGGGAGGGTTCTAATGGCGCACCTACCCCTAGTGCGCCATAAGTACGACGGTTCTAATGGCGCACCTCCCCTTGGTGCGCTATTAGAATTTTGTTTTAATTACTAGCCCGACTGGTCAGGTTATATACAACCTAACCCTATCTACATCAGAACACGCCCACTAGCCCGACTGGTTAGCACACAGCACACACACTAGGAGGTCCTGGGTTCGATTCCCAGGCTCTCCAATTTTTGTTTTTATGCATTTAAAATGTTGTTTGATATTTATTTGTGTTTAAATATGTTCAAACTTGTTTAAATCATAACAGTAATATTTTTTTATAAAAATAGTAATAATTTTTTAAAAAAATATCATCAAATTTGTTATTTGAAAATATTTATGAATATGAAAAAATATCATCAAATTTGTTATTTGAAAATATAATCAATTTTTTTTTGCAATTTTAGTTGCATTCATTTGTGACGATTGTATTTGAGGTGGGATAGCGATTGAGATGGAGGGGGATCGAGATCGGGTGTCCATGAATTGAAAGAACATGCGGTGCCCCCATGTTTGGTTTTGGCAATTGATGACAATCTCTATGGACTAATGGTTGCCTTGAGTTATATTTGAAGAGCTTGTCCATAGGTTTTTTCTTGGAGTCCATTTGTTGGTTTCAAGGAGAGTTTGTGATGACCAAGGTGCTATTAAGGAATTATCCAAAGATTGGTCTTATGTGTATTGAGCTTATAGAAAGCATGTCTTGAAGAAGAAGAGTGTGTGATCATTCATGTTTACCTTCAAGACATCATCCAAATGAAGAGAGTTGGAAAGATTCAAGGTTGATCAAGACTAAGTCAAAGTGTGAATCAAGTTGATCAACACACAAAGCATAGAAGATGTACCGAGAGGGATCAAGCGATCCCATGGTATGGTAAGCATGGTCAATTACGCTTTGTGTACTAACCCATGGTCTTCGTGAGAGTTCTTTGTGGGGTTAGGTTGCGGTAGCAAGTTCAAGTAGGATCATCCGAAGAGATCATATGCTTGAAGCTTGCCGTCCATTAATGGCGACAATGGACTTGTGAAGATGTCTGAAAGAGTGGCTCACCCATAGTGGAGTATGGGGAGCAATCTACTAGTCTTCATCGAGCCAGCGCAATCAGAAAGGGGGTCCATCTTGAGGAGGAGAAGATCGTCATCATCTAGCTCAAGTGGATCATGTGCGAGACAAAGGTTTGCCCTTGATTGGCTTTCTATTTTACCGGTCTCATGGTAGTTGTGGGAGACCGGGTTATAGGATCGATTGCCGTACTATCAAGGGGGGCTCTCGATGAGTTGCTTGATCGTATCGTTCGTAGTGAGCTCAAACCATTGCATCCTTGCATCATCTTTATTGGTTCTTGTTTGGTTCTTCTCCTTGTGAGATTTGGAGCTTATGGTCATTTTTATGACAAGCTCAAGTTCATCGAAACGGAGTTCACTTGCATCTTCTATGATGTTTTCGATGTTGGAGGGTAATGTCGGTTCTTCTCTGTCGCTGTTTTGATGCTACTCGTTGTCTTCTATCCAACAAGCTTGAGTGTGCTCAATTTGGAGCTCATATGAAGAAGTTATGGCATTTCTGCTTTTCTCCCTGCTCTGGTCTGAGCGGTAGTACCGCGGGCCGGAGCGGTAGTACCGCTTGGGTGCTATAAGAGGCAGTACCGCTCCACAGCGGTAGTACCGCTTGTAGCCCCAGCCGTAGTACCACTGCGGTTTCGTGCTAGTGCCGCCTCGATTTGAGGGCTCGTTTTTCGTGTCGGACTTTACGGTACCTGCCGCGGCAGGAGTGGCGGTAGTACCGCGAGGAGCAGCGGTAGTACCGCTTAGGCTGTTAAGAGGTAGTACCGCTGGCCCAGCGGTAGTACCGCTACTTCTTTTCTATCTCCCCAAGGTTCACGTGTTGTGCTCCTTTTCCCTGCTTCTTCCGCCCGAGCGGTAGTACCGCTCGTGTGCGGGCTGAGCACATAACGGTTGGATTTTCCCCCTCCTATAAAAGGGGGTCTTCTTCCCCATTGAACCTTATCCTTTGAGCTCGTGTTCTTCCCCCATTGTTGAACTTCTTCGAGCTTGCTAACTCTTAATCCCTCCATGGATTCTTGCTAGTTTTTGAGGGAAAAGAGAGAGGAGATCTAGATCCACATTTCCACCAATCACTTTCTCCTCTATGTGAGGGGAACCCCTTGGATCTAGATCTTGGAGTTCTTGGTGTTCTCCTTCTTGTTCTTCCTCTCATATTCTTCCCTAGCATTAGTTGCTTCGGTGGGATTTGAGAGAGAAGGACTTGGGCACTCCGTGTGCCATTGACATTGCATTTGGTGCATCGGTTTGAGTTCTCCATGGTGATATGTGGAAGTTACAAGTTGAGAAGCTTATTACTCTTGGGTTCTTGGTGCCCTTGAGCTTGTTCCTCTTGGGTGCTTGGGCGCCCTAGACGGTTGGTGGTGTTCGGAGCTCAATCATTGTGGTGTAAAGCTCCGGGCAAGCGTCGGGGTCTCCAATTAGGTTGTGGAGATCGCCCCGAGCAATTTGATCTGGTACCGTGACCGCCCCAAGGGTTGCCAAAGTGTCTGGGTTCGGTGACCGCCCCAAGGGTTGCCATTTATGCGGGTTCGGTGACCGCCCTCAAGGGTCCCTTAGTGGAATCACGGCATCTTGCATTGTCGAGGCGTGAGGAGATTCTGATGGCCCTAGTGGCTTCTTGGGGAGCATTGTGCCTCCACACGCTCCAAACAGAGATTAGCATCCGCAAGGGTGTGAACTTCGGGATACATCATCATCTCCGCGTGCCTCGGTTATCTCTTACCCGAGCCCTTTACTTATGCACTTTACTTTGTGATAGCCATATTGTTTCTTGTCATATATCTTGCTATCACCTAAGTAGTTTTTCTTGCTTAGCATAAGTTGTTGGTGCTCATAGGTGAGCCTAGTTGTTGTAGGTTTTGTTCTTGACAAATTAACCACTAGGTTTATTCCGCATTTGTTCAAGCCTCAACTGTAATTATTTTAAAGGGCCTATTCACCCCCCCCCCCCCTCTAAGCGAAATCCACGATCTTTCACATGAAATTTAAAAACATTCATGAGTTCAAAAGGTGCCCATGAAATACAATCGAGAAGTGAAGGCTACAATTTAAATACAATCGATCTTAGCTAGCTATCTGTTCACAATCTTCTTGCCCTTATTTTTCGTAAATGGAGTTCTTCTCTTGAACGAACGTCCTTTAGGTAGGGTGGTCCTGCTTCTTCTTGTGAGCAGTGCGGCTCTCATAGGGAAATATTCTTTCTCTGCGGCGTCCCACGTATTGGCTGGCATTTTCCGCAGCGTGTCTAGCTCCTCTTTCAGCAGCCCCAGATACAGATTGATGCCGTTCCCTGGTTGTTTCGGCCCTTCAATTAGCATACTCATGTGAATGTACTTCCTCTTCATGCACAACCAGGGGGGAAGGTTGTACATCCACACAAACACAGGCCAGGTGCTATGTGTGCTTCTCTGGCTGCCAAACAGATTGACTCCATCGGTGCTCGTGCCCAACACGATGTTCCTTGGATCCTTCCCAAATTCAACGCTTGCCACTGGCTCGCATCCTTTGGGTGACTCAGCATTTTGTCTTTTTTTATTTATCTCCAGATCATTTGCGTCATCTTCTCGCTTCTTCTCCTCCATATCTGTGTGCCAACGTAGGAGCTTTGCTACCTTAGGGTCCGTGAAATACCGCTGCAGACGAGGAGTGATCGAAAAGTACCACACCACTTTTCGAGGAGCTTTCTTCCTCTTCTTGTATCGAGTGACGCCACACACCGGACATATGGTAGACTCCGCGTGCCCGTCCCGATAAATGATGCAATTGTTCATGCACACATGGTATTTCACGTGCGGTAAATCCGGAGGACACACGATTTTCTTCGCCTCCTCGAAACTGGTGGGGCACTTGTTCCCCTTGGGAAGGCGTTAGTGCGAGAATGACATGTTCTCGTCGAAGCATCGTCGGTCATTTTGTGTTTTACCTTCATCTCGAGCCATGGCGTTACTTTCGGCGGGTATCCTCGGGCTGCATCCTTCATACAATGGAGTAACCGCGTCTATCTCCAGTTGATCCAGCTTGGCTTTCTCTCGGGCGGCAGCTCTTGCGTTATCCGTCTGCTTGAGAAGCAGCTCTTGAACATGAGGGTCCTGCACCCAGCCCATCGATGGTCCATCGTCGTCTGCTCCGCCGGCATCTTCATCTTCATGATCATGCCCTTCGTCTGCTCCGGCATCTTCCTCATCATCATGTCCCTACATGATGACTGTGTACAGCATCACCGTCGTGATCATGTCCTGGAGATTCTTTGTCTTCTCGCCCACCCGAGTCTTGCTCATTTATTGCCGCCCGGCCCCCATGGACGACTTCATTGTCATCTTCATCACCTTGCCACCGATAGCCATCCATGAAACCATGCAAGAGCAGGTGGTCCCGCACCTGCCCGGAATCCGGGTCCGCAATAAGGCTCTTCAGCTTGCATCTTTGACACGTACATCTTATCTCCGTCTCGTTCTTTTGAAGCATCTCGGCCTTCACAGAGCTCAGAAACCTATTCATGATGCCTTCGGTCATCGTGCGGACCATGGTCGCCTGCGGGGTAGAGCAAAACGATATTTTAGAACCAAGAAAAAATTTGGCATGACTTTCCCTAAAAATAGGACCAAAAAGAATGCATAGTGCCAAAATTCTTGCCGAAACGGAAATGAATCAACATTCCGGCAAAATATTGGCAACTATCGCATTTCAAATACCGGTACCTGCAAACACAAACATATAAGAAACACCACAAACATATGCAACACCACGAACATACATAGATCTAGCTAGGCCACAAAAAGTGCATGTGCACGTTGTTAGAGAGGGAGAACAACATAAAGATAGCTTCCCCCCTTACTTACCTATCAAAAAAAGGTAATTTAACCACTTAATTTGGATGAATCTATGGTGCAAATGAGGTGAGGAGGAGGAGGCAGCCGAGACAAGCTTGGAGGAGGAGGTGGAGAGAATGAAGTGGGGAAAGTGAGTGGGTAGGTGGGATGTCCAAAATATCTTGTTGGTCCCGGGTTACTAATGGCGCACCATATGCAAATCGCCATTAGTAACCCTGATTACTAATAAGCGCACCTGCTTACAGTGCGCCATTAGAAGTTTTGCAAAAAATAAAAAAGTATATATTCTAATGGTGCACCGTGGCAAAGTGCGCCATTACTAGTTTAAACTAGTAATGGTGCCTTTGTGCCCGGATCTTTCATTAATAATTTTGCAAAAAAAAGAATAAAAATAAACAACAGTGGCGGCAAGATTGTGTGGCGGTGCACCATTACTAGTTAGCACTAGTAATGACGCACCGAGCCATGATGCACCATTAGTATGTTTTGAAAAATTAAAAAAAATTGTTACTAGCGGCGCACCATGTGCCTGGTGCGCCATTAGTGTCTTCCACACTAATGGCGCACCAAAACATGGTGCGCCATTAGTATATACTAATGGCGCACCACATGACAGGTGCGCCATTAGTGTCCATCCCATCTATAGCCCTTTTCCTAGTAGTGAGGCACTCATATAGAGTCATATTTTATCCTAGTATTGAGTTGTAAATAAATAGAAGTGTGATGATCATCATTATTAGAGCATTGTCCCATGAAAAAAAAGGCCAAATAAAAAAAGAAAGGCCAAAAAAAGAGAAAAGCCAAATAAAAAAAGGAAGGCCCAAAAAAAAGGGACAATGCTACTATCCTTTTTCCACACTTGTGCTTCAAAGTAGCACCATGATCTTTATGATAGAAAGTCTCTTATTTTGTCACTTTCATATACTAGTGGGAATTTTTCATTATAGAACTTGGCTTGTATATTCCAACAATGGGCTTCCTCAAATGCCCTAGGTCTTTGTGAGCAAGCAAGTTGGATGCACACCCACTTAGTTTCTTTTTGTTGAGTTTTCATACATTTATAGCTCTAGTGCATCCGTTGCATGGCAATCCTTACTCCTGGCATTGACATCAATTGATGGGCATCTCCCTAGCCTGTTGATTAGCCGCGTCAATATTAGACTTTCTCCTTTTTTGTCTTCTCCACACAACCCCCATCATCATATTCTATTCCACCCATAGTGCTATGTCCATGGCTCACGCTCATATATTGCGTGAAATTTGAAAAAGTTCGAGAATATTAAAGTATGAAACAATTGCTTGGCTTGTCATCGGGGTTGTGCATGATGAGAACACTTTGTGTGACGAAAATGAAGCATGACCAAACTATATGATTTTGTATGGATGAGCTTTCTTTGGCTATGTTATTTTGAGAAGACATAATTGCTTAGTTAGTATGCTTGAAGTATTATTATTTTTATGTCAATATTAAACTTTTGTCTTGGATCTTTCGGATCTGAAAATTCATGACACAATAAAGAAAATTACGTTGAAAATTATGTTAGATAGCATTCCACATCAAAAATTTTGTTTTTATCATTTACCTACTTGTCGTGGAATTGTCACGGCAGATGTCCTCTTGCAAGGACTTAATCGTGGAGCCATCGCAACTAGGAAGCTTAAAGGGGTTAATCGGGACAAAGGACACGAGAGGGTTTATACTAGTTCGGCTCCTTACGGTGAAGGTAAGCCTACGTCTAGTTGGGTTGGTATTGCTTGAGGTTTCGATGACGAGGGAGCGAGATATGCTATGCCCGGTTCTCGAAGGGTTGTTTCTTGCCCTAAGCCGCCGTGAGTCGTCCCCTTATATACGGGTTGGCGCCTGCGGCTTATAGAGTCCCGGCCGGCTCATAAACAGTCTCCGGCTCGGTGACTAGTCAAGTCTACCTTATGATACAAGTCATGCCATTATGGCGGTTTACTACAACGGGCCTTAAGTCGCCTGTCGGCCTTAGGCCCCTTGTTGAGACGCCATCTTCATGCTTGGACTTGGGCTTCTGTCTGGTAACTCTTTACGTAACCCGGCCCCTCCTGGGCGGTTTACACAAATAGTTATATCACCAACATTAGGCCCCAGATTGATTTGAACCTGTTCATGTCAATCTTAAAATAAAAACATAAATCTTCAGTCTTTGAACTACGTAAAAAGACTTCTTTTAACCCGGCGTGACGTCACTCTTTGGATCCGTGTTAACCCGTCATGACGTCATCTTTCCTTTTACTCCGCCGAATCGGCCCAACGGATCTTTATCTTTGTTGCTCGTTCTGAGAATCGAGGCGTCGGGGCCGCTGGATAGTAATTCTTATCTCCTTGTTTCCCGCGGCGTCTCGGTTATCCTCTCCCTATAAATAGGCGCGACTTAAAGTCTTTCATTCTTCTCCTTCCAGTCATCTTCTTCCTCTCTTCTCTTTCACTCAAGCTCCGCCGCCGTCGCCGTCGACCCCCTCGTCTTCATCGACTGAAGCCGCTGCATCAGCCTGACTCGGACTAGAAATCGATGGCGAACCTCCGCAGCTCGAGTTCATCCGTGAGTTCCTCTCCTTTCCTTTCTTTAGATCTGCATCGGAACTTTCCTGAGTTCGTCGGCGTTCATCACCGCCCGACGCAAACCCTTGCTAGCTTGCACCTCCACAGACTGCTTATATCATAAAAACTGTGCAGAACTCCTGCGGTAGTTGTTTGTGTTGATCTTGTATAAAAACAGATCTCATCTCCCTTGTTTGGGAACTTTCTTCGAGTGCGTGAACTTCTCTGCTCTGTTTTAGGTCTAAAAAATTTCTTTCAGAACAATAATTTGATCCAAAATAATAGTTGTCATCTGTGAAACTTGTTTCTATCAACCGGAAAGCTTTTTCTGGTAAATGCCCTTAAACACAACTGTCCAGGTGTCCGGTTTAAATAAGTGATACTGAGTTGTAATCCTTGCCGTCTTTGAATCGCTCTTGATGTTTATATCGGCTTAAATATTGTTGCACAATCACCCTTATATCATTAGGCCCCTTCGTAAGCCGCTACCACTCAGCAATTTGAATATTTTCTTCCAGGTTAAAATTTAAGCCGGAACTTCTTATTTTGCAATAGGCCAATCAGTTGTTATGGCACCTAAGTCGACCAAAGCTCCTGTAACCTGCAACTGGGTCCCATCCACTGTCACCAAAAGCAAGCTGGCTGAGTATGTGAAATCTGGTCATTTGCCAAAAAAGGAGGTCATGTCTTATCGTGTTCCTGACCAATCTGAATAAAAGCCTCAACCAAAATACAGAGAAGTGATAGTTTTCACGGATCACATGAACCGGGGATTTGCCCCTCCCGGCTCCAAATTTTTCAGAGAAGTTCTTAATTTCTTTGACCTTAGACCTCAAGACATTGGGCCCAATTCCGTGTCAAATCTCTGCAATTTTCAAGTTTTCTGCGAAGTGTACCTAGGAGAAGAACCGAATATGCTTCTGTTCAGAGAACTTTTTTACCTGAACCGGCAAAACGAACGTGCCAACGGGCCTAGTCTTGAACTTGGTGGCATTTCCATCCAGCGGCGAAGAGATTGTCTTTTCCCTTATGCTGAGCTGCCAAGTCACCCGAAGGACTGGAACCAGACGTGGTTCTACTGCCAAGATACATCACCGGCTGATGAGAAGCCATTTGCCGGCTTTCGCGCCTGCGTCTCGAATCAATCATCCGCCGGCAGATAAGTTATCCGCTTTGGAACGCCTGCCTCTCAACCCCACCATCAAGAAGATCAAAGCTCTTCTAGGGAACGGTTTAAATGGCATCGATCTGGTTCGAGTCTGAGTCACCTGGCGGATACTACCATTAAGCCGCCGCTCCGGCTTAATGTGTACTTATACAGGCGAAAAGGATGACTCGATGCGCCAGAGCTCTGATGACTTATCATAAGATGCGGTAGATGCTACAGTCCAATCTCTGTTGAAGGAAGGCACTGTAACCAGTAATGCCTTCGGCTTACTTCCCTTCTGTAAGAAGAACCCGGCTCCTGCGGTAAGTTACTAGTCTTCACAAATACTCTTTTATATGTTACCTTCTTATACTTATGATTCTTTATCTGTTTCCACAGGCCGGCGATGATTTCTGGAAGGTCAAGTATGATCATGAGGCTGCTAAACAGGCCGAGCGCCAAGAAGGCGAAAAGAAAAACCGCCGGACGGGCACCTCTAAGAAGAAGAAACCCATCGCCTCTGATATGTTTAAATTGGATGACTCTTCTTCGGATGAGGAAGAGGTAATCTTTTTCAATTTTATTTAACTCCTTTGCCATTACTTTCACCGATATTTGATCCCTTCAGGAGGATCTTTGAAACGATCAAGCGGTGGCGAAGAGGTAACTATAATTTCCTCCGACTTCGAGCCTTTGCCAACACAAAAATCCGAAGGGTGACCGGAAAGTAAGGTTTTCACACCCTATAGCTTACCAAGATCCTCAATTTCTTTTAAGCAACAACAACTTGAGAACCGGAGGCAAACTCGGGCCACTCAAGGCGCAGAACTCTCCTCCGCTTACCCGATATAACCAGAAGCGTCGAATCGAGGTCATCTCGCTTCGCGTCATTTATCCTTTGGTAGGTTTATTTAAATCGACCCTCAATTCATCGACTCAATTATCAGGATACCTCTCCGTCTTCCGGCGAGTCGATGTAATCAAACATGCCGGCTTTTAAAACAGCTCCCGGGTAATGCCACCTTTCTTACTTTAAGTTTTTCCATATTTATCCATTGGTACTCATCCTTCCACTTTGACTGACAGCCTGCAAGTGAAGCCTAGCAAGAAGGCCAAAAAGAATAATTTGTCCCGAGACCCGGTGATCACTGAACCGGCAATTGACTCATCGATTCCTGGTAGCTCCACTCATCAGCCACCGCCTGAACCGGCTTTTGATATTCCGGTGTCAACCTCTGACCCGCCTGCAGAAGACGTTGTCCATGATTTTGATAAGCCAGAAATTCCTAGCCCGGTCAAGACGACTGAACCAAAAGTTGAATATCTGAAAAGCCAATATGTTGAACCGGGCCAGCCTACTGTTCTTGCTCGATGCACTGCCAAGGAGGAGTTTGCCCAACGTCGGAAAACCAAACAGGACATCACTGATTATACTCACCTAAGCATTGGTGATATAGTCTCGGGCTATTTGAACCAAGTGCACAATAGCCATGACCTGGAAATTGACATGGTGAAGCAAATACAACATAAATCTGAAGTATACCTTTAACCTTACTTACTGTATCAGCCCCCAAGTGTATTGCTTATGAATGAATATGCTGTAGACTTAGAATCTACTTACTGTTAGTTTTGTCCGGCTTAAATTGAATATATTTAACTCGGTGATAACATGAAACTTTGAATTTGGGTAACACATTAGCCCCCAAGTGTCAAGTTCCTTTACTTGTAAAGTGCTTGAGACTTATATACATGACCCGGTAAAATAGGTTAAGAATTCTTTAAGCATACATTAGCCCCCAAGTGCCAAGTATATTTACTTGTAAAGTGTTTGGGACTTGAATATAATCTTACCGTGATCTTACCATAACCTGATGTCGATGCAGGCCGCCATAAGTCAATTTGAGGCGGAGATTGCTGATCTGGAGAGTCAGCTGAAAACCCAAGAGCTTGAAACTCAAAAAGCCAACTCCAAGTTTGAATTCAGTGTCTCCGAACAAGAGAAACTGAAGAAAAAATTTGAATCGGAGAAGAAAACTTGGGTTGAGGAGAGGGCTTCACTGGTGACTCGGGCTGAAACAGCAGAGGCATCTCTTGCCGAGGCGACTGCCGAGCTGTCCGGCTTAAAGCGCCAGATATCTCAAATGGTCTCAGCAGTCTTTGGTAAGTTACTATGTATAACTCTGAATATCACAATGGTCCCTTTGATTTCTTTTTTAATTGTTAACTCCATCTCACCTTATATGTATTCACGCAGGCCCTAGGAGCACGAACCTCAAGCAGAATATGCTGGTCAAGCTTAAGGCGGTGTACACTCTGGTGGAACAACTATACACCGGGTCACAACGTGCTTTAGCCGTTGTGGCTTTATCAAATGATGCTCCTTATCTCCTGCAAGATGTACTCAAGCGGCTTGCCGTGTTACCTCAACGGATTCAGGAGTTAAGGCGAGCATCTGGTAGAGCCGGGGCCATAGCCGCCTTAAGTCGGGCCAAAGCATTGGCTCCAGAGCTAGACTTACACGATGTTGCTCTTGGATACCCCAGCTTAAAGGAGGACGGCTCTGCATTCAGTCAATCATACTTCACCACCTGTGTGAGAGTCGTACGTCCTGTGGCCACCATCATCGGTAACGATATTGATCTTACCAAATACCAGCCGGGTTATGACAACGAGAACCGGAGGATTCCAACTCCGCATTATGATGATGTCAGCCTGATCCCTCAACTCGTAAGCATACCTTTGCTCCTGAAGTTGACCCGGCCAGTTTAATAGATGATGAAGCTGAATTTGAAGCCTTAAGCGGCATTGAATGGACCTCGTCAACCTTCCAGGACAAAGCAGCAGACGAAGAGGCGGAGAAGGATAACCCGGAGTCGTCAAGCCAGCCGGAAGAATGAGCCGCCAGATGTGTTATGACTTTTGTAAAACAATGCTTTACTTACTTTAGACTCGGGGAGTCTTGTAATAGGATAGAAAAACTCCTTAACTCTGTCATGCCTTCGCACATGTTTTGCGGTGCTTAACAATGTCTCAAGCCGCCAGCAATGTGCACTGCCGGCTTGCTTGAATCATCCAAAAGCTTTCTGCTTTACTCTGTGTATAAAACAAAAAACTTTCTTTGGCATCTCACCACATCCGGGGTCATGTAAGTTAACGTTAATCCGGAGTAGGAACCAAAACATCATAAGGATCCGCCGGTTTAAGGCGTACCTGACCGGCTTACATGATCCCAAAAAAGCAGACAGTTATACTTAACTTCTGAAAATTGGCACGTATAATGTTTACCTGGCCCTTAGTATTATTTACTCTTATAGAATAAAGTAAACCTGATTTTCAAAGGCCTCTGATTCGAATACGATCAGTAGAACCGTTCCAGAGGGGTTAAGCTAAGATTCGGATACGATCATATAGCACCCAATGGCTTTGGCGATGCCGATCAAATGGGCATCGACAGCTATGTTCTCTTTGGTTCGAATACGACCTATGTTTGAACAGGAAGCCCCCAAGTGACCATGAGAGTTGTTTAATGACGCTGATTCAAATACAATCCACGTCAGGCCAAAAGAGGTTAAGCTATGATTCAAATATGATCAAGAAGCCCCCAAGTGGGTTCGGCAGTGTGCCAATCAATTGGGTATCGACAGCTATGTTCTCTTTGGTTTGAATACGACCTATGTTTGAACAGGAAGCCTCCAAATGACCATGGCTCGATTCAGATATGATCATAAGCCGGACCAAAGGAAAACGGATTCAGATATGATCCGCTCCACATTAGTCGTTTCCATCTCACGTAAAGAAGACACATAAACCTTGTAGGATGGAAAAGAAAGAGGTCCTGCTTTATTGCCTTATAATATATACATTGCTAAAAAAGAAAAGATAAAAATACTCTGAAAGCCAGCGGCTTAAGTATAGTAGGGCGGAGATGCGCTATGTTCCACGGCCGGCGGGTCTCCTCCTCCGACTTACGTGAGTCTTTGTGCTCTCGAACATCGATGAGGTAATACGACCCGTTGTTGAGATTCTTGCTGACCACGAAAGGTCCATCCCAAGGAGGGAACAGCTTGTGCATATCAGTTTGATCCTGGATCAGCCGGATCAATTAATCACCTTCCTGGAAAGTTCTACTTCTAACCCGACGGCTGTGATAACGGCGCAGGTCTTGCTGGTAAATCGCCGAGCGGGCTATAGCCAAGTCTCAGTCTTCATCCAACAAGTCAAGTGCATCCTGACGAGCTTTTTCGTTATCAGCCTCAACGTAAGCCGCCACCGGGGTGAATCATGCGGATGTCACTTGGCGAACCGCCTCGCTCCGTACACCATGAAGAAAGGTGTATAACCATGAACCTGTTGGGCGTTGTGTTGATGCTCCATAGCACGAGAAGGTAATTCCTCCACCCAACAACCCGGAGTTCGCTGTAAAGGAACTAAGAGCGGGGTTTGATACCTTTCAAGATCTCTTGATTAGCTCTTTCTGCTCGACCATTAGGCGGGGGTGAGCAACAGCCAAACATCAAGCGGATGTGTTCTTGTTGACAGAACTCTTCCATGGCACCCTTGGAGAGATTAGTGCCATTATCGGTTATAATCTTGTCGGGAAAACCAAAGCGAAAGATCACCTTTTGATGAACTGAACCGCCGTGGCTGCATCACACTTCTTGACCGGCTCTGCTTCAATCCACTTGGTGAATTTATCCACTTTGCCACCAACAGTGTGTCTTCTTATCTTTAGACCTTTTGAAAGGTCCAACCATATCAAGCCCCGGGGCGCAAGCGGCCAAGTAATTGGAATCATCCTCTATTCTTGAGCGGCACATGAGCTCGTCTTGAGAATTTTGACATCCATCACATTTCTTGACCAGATCCTCCGCATCGGCATGAGCCGTCGACCAATAAAACCATGACAAAAAGCCTTGGCTACGGAGACTTTGAACCGGCATGATGACCGCAATCACCATCATGAATCTCACGAAGTATCTCCGACCCTCCGTGGGTGATACACAACGCTGAAACGCCCGATGGCGCTGCGGTGATGCAACTCGCCGTGAACAATCATCATGGATTTGGACCGCCTGATGATTTGTCTTGCCAAGGTCTCGTCCTCAGGCAACTCTCCCCGGGTCACATAGGCTAAGTATGGAACCGTCCAGTCCGGGATGGCATGGAGAGCCGCCACCAGCTGCGCCTCCGGGTCTGGTACTGCAAGCTCTTCGTCTGTAGGCACTCTGACAGAAGGGTTATGCAAAACGCCAAGGAAAGTATTAGGTGGCACCGGCTTACGCTGAGACCCCAGCCGGCTTAAAGTATCAGCCGCCTCGTTCTTCCTTCGATCAATGTGCTCTACTTGATAACCCTTGAAGTGCCCAGCCACCGCACCAACTTCACGATGATAAGCCGCCATAAGGGGATCCTTAGAATCCCACGTGCCTGACACATGTTGAGCAACGAGGTCTGAATCGCCCAAGCATCTTACCCGGCTTAAATTCATCTCCTTGGCCATCCGGAGGCCATGGAGTAAGGCCTCATATTCAGCTGCATTGTTAGTACAGGGAAACATAAGCCGTAGCACATAACAAAATTTGTCACCTCGAGGGGAAGTTCAAACAACTCCAGCCCCCGAGCCTTCCAACTGCCTGGACCCATCAAAGTGAATAGTCCAATACGCGTTATCCGGCTTCTCCTCTGGTGCCTGCAACTCCGTCCAATCATTAATAAAGTCCACTAGGGCTTGAGATTTGATAGCTGTCTTGTGGCATATACTTCAAACCGTGAGGCCCAAGCTCGATGGCCCACTTGGCAACTCACCACAATGGCTTCCTATTCGGATGATGTCTCCCAAGGGGCTGAACTTACCACAGTTATAGGATGACCCATGAAGTCTGTTTAGCTTCGGCTCGCCATGAACACCCCATAAACCAGTTTACGCCAATGCGGATACCTTTGCTTGGACTCTATGAGCACCTCACGATGTAATAAACCGGCGCTGAACCGATGCTCCTTGCCGCCTCTCCTTACGGTCCACCACAATAGCCACACTAACAGCACGTGAGTTAGCAGCAACATACAATAGCAATGGCTCTTTATCAATCGGAGCTGCGAGAACCGGCGGCTCAGCAAATTGCCTCTTTAAATCTTCAAAAGCAGCATCAGCAGCCTCACTCCAGACAAAGGTGTCTGCTTTCTTCATCATCTGATACAACGGTAAAGCCTTCTCACCTAGCCGGCTTATGAATTGGCTTAAAGCTGCAACGCGACCCGCCAGTCGCTGAACATCATTGATGCACGCCGGCTTAGCCAGAGAGGTAATCGCCTTGATCTTCTCCGGGTTAGCTTCAATGCCCCTGTTTGAGACCAGGAATCCCAAAATTTTGCATGCAGGTACACCAAATACGCACTTGTCCGGGTTAAGCATCATCTTGTAGACCCGGAGATTATCAAAGGTTTCCTTTAAATCGGAGATCAAGGTTTCCTTCTCTCTGGACTTCACCACAATGTCATCCACATAAGCATGAACATTGAGCCCAATCTGATTGTGGAGACAATTCTGCACACACCGCTGATAAGTCGCGTGGGCACTCTTGAGCCCAAACGGCATAGACAAATAGCAGAAAGCTCCAAATGGAGTAATGAAAGCCGTCTTCTCCTGGTCCTTAACTGCCATCTTGATCTGATGATAACCAGAGTAAGCATCCAAAACTCAACCGCTCGCAACCCGCGGTGGCATCGATGATTTGATCAATGCGGGGCGAGCAAAGGATCAACCGGACAAGCTTTATTTAGGTCCGTGTAATCTACACACATCCGCCAGTGCCGTTTTCTTGAGCACAAGCACGGGTTAGCCAACCACTCCGGGTGAAAAACTTCCACGATGAACCCTGCCGCTAAGAGCCGGCGACCTCTTCCCCTATAGCCTTCGCCTTTCCTCATTGAATCGCGGAGAAACTTCGACCGGCTTATCCTTTGGATCAATATTAAGAGTGTGCTCAGCGAGTTCTCTCGGGACTCCGGCATGTCGGAAGGTTTCCATGCAAAGATGTCCCGGTTCTCACGGATGAACTTCGATGGCGCGCTTTCTTATTTGGGATCAAATTGGTGCGATCTTTGAACTGCTTGGAAGAGTCACACGAGTGAAGTCAACTAGTTTTGTCTCGTGGCCGACTTAAATTTCAAAGCCGAGTCTTGCTCGTGGTTGGCTTCTTCAAAGAGGTCATATCTGCCGGGTCAACATTAGTTTGATAAAACTTCAGCTCCTCTTCACACAAGCGGATTCAGCATAAGCCGCATCTCCTTCCTCGCACTCCAAGGCCACTTTTCGACTCCCATGCACAGTGATGGTGCCCTTGTAATCCGGCATCTTGAGCTGCAGATAAACATAACACGGCAGTGCCATAAACTTGGCATAAGCCGGCCGTCCAAACAGAGCATGATATGGGCTTCGATTTTGACTACCTCAAGCGTCGACTTCTCAGCCACGAATCGTATTCGTCTCCAAAAGCCACTTCCAGCTCGATCTTTCCAACAGGATACGCCAACTTACCGGGTACCACCCCATGGAAAACAGTGTTAGATGTCCTCAAGTCTTTATCAGTCAGACCCATACGGCGAAAGGTCTCATAATAGAGAATATTGATGTTACTTTCGCCGTCCATGAGCACCTTAGTGAATTTATATCCACCAACCTGAGGGGCCACCACCAAGGCTAACTGACCCGGGTTATCAACCCGGGGGGGGGGTGATCTTCTCTACTCCAAATGATAGGCTGTTCTGACCACCTCAGATAACGGGGAATCGCCGGTTCAACCGAATTCACAGCCCTTTTATGAACCTTCTGGTCACGTTTACACAAGTTAGTGGTAAACACATGGTATTGCCCACAGTTTAACTATTTTGGATGGCTCTGATAACCTGACTGCTGCTGCTGCTGTCCTCCTTGACCGGACTGCTGCTGATTATAGCCACCTTGACCACCTTGAAAACCAGAACTTGAGCCGCCACCCGGGCCATGGAAACCACCTGCTCCTGAACCGCCGCCTGACCCGTGATTGCCATCAAACATGTTTGAATTCTTGAAAGCCTTCATGATCGCGCAGTCCTTCCATAAGTAGGTGGCAGGATTTTCTCGAGTACCGTGTCTTGGACAAGGCTCATTCAGAAGCTGCTCAAGAGATGGACCTGAGCCACCAGATCGAGGAGGTCCTTTCCCCTTACGCTTCTTGTTATTACCTTGAGCATTAGCATTGGCCACAAATGTCGGGTTACCGTCCGGCTTACGCTTGTTACCACCTTGACTTGCCGGCTGTTATTGCTGACCCTTTCCGTTGCCGTTCTTCTTTCCCTTCCCTGTCTTTTCCTCCTCAGACACGGGATCTTCAGTAGTATTAGAATCGGAATATTTAACCAAAGCCGCCATCAGCGTACCCATGTCATTGCAATCACGCTTAAGGCGCCCACTTCGCTTCTTGACAAGACAAAACGACAATTCTAATGGAGCATAAGTACCGCAGAGACGGCATCCATCTTATCAGATGAATGTATTATTTCTTTGTCCCGACGCACCCAGTTAGTTGTGGACTCACCCTCCTCCTGCTTACAATTGGTCAAGACCACAATGGACATAGATTGCTTGCAAGTATCCTTAAAGTTCTGGATGAACCGGGCCTTTAACTCGGCCCATGAACTGATGGAATTGGGAGGCAAACTTTTCAACCAAGTTCGGGTCGTTCCATCTAACATCATGGTGAAATACTTACCCATTGCCGCGTTGCTGACTTCCAATAATTCCATGGCCATCTCGTAACTTTCAATCCATGCCCCCGGCTGTAAGTCGGCCGTGTAATTCGGCACTTTTCGAGGACCCTTGAAATCCTTGGGCAGACGCACATCTCGTGAAACCGGCACGGACAAGGGACACCATTGGTTCTAGTGGCCACCCTGCTCCAACAAGTCAATGGATACTCGGGAAACCATCATCGTCCGTCTGCTGAGCAGCTAATTGAGTTGCTCGTTCATCCTCTGACGCAATAGATCTTGCACGGGTTATAGCCGCCCGGGTTGGTTCTTGACGCTGGGCATTACTTGATAAAGCCTCGACTCCATGTGTCTGCTGTAACTCGGACTCCGGTTTGGTCGAGGTGCTATCCAAGGCTGAGGTGTGGAATGAATCCTGTCCCTGCAGTAAGAATAGGCCTCTTCTGTGCCAAAGCCGTCTGAAGAAGCTCCCTAACCCTCGGGTTTCCACCACCGTCAGTCGTCACCATCCTTTGGAAGAGCCGCCCGAGACGCGCCGATGCTACTATCAGGTTCTCCATGGGGTTGGAAAAGTGGCCCGGAGGTGTTGTGTATGTATCGGGCGGGCCATGCTCCCGTGAAGAGGTGCCGTCTCGAGGCTGAACCGCCCTCCTGCTCCGGGTGTCATAAATTGATTGGCTTGAGGCGGATTGCTAGGACCAGCTCGGGTGTCGTGAAAAGATTCCGAGGATCGTGGCGGAGGCGAGCGGACTGGGTTTTCGATGTCTCCTTCTCATCACCTCATTGGATGCATTCAGACTCATGTTAAGCTGGAAAGCCTCTGACTGAAGTCGCTGCGCCCGTGCATCCAAAGCCGCCCGCTCCGCATCTAGCCTGGTGTCCTCAGCCGCTAAGGCCTCCTTGGCCTGGGCTATCTCCTCACGTACCTTTGCCACCTCCGCGTTATGTTCATCTGGATTTGCAGGAATAACCGTGGAGGTTAATAAGGCCGTCAACTTGTCCATAAGATCTATCGGCTTTGAGCCGGCGGTAGCAGGGGCCTCCTGCCCGGCCGCTCCTAACCCGGACGTGATTGCTGTCGCAGCCGTCGAGTTTTGACCGGGTTGGGTACCAGCCATGAAGACTCCTGCCCAGCTTGGCGGCTCATAGCAATCTCGAACGCTAGAGTCGTCCGAACAGCCCCCTAGCATACCTTCTTGGACCTGATACAGAGAATCTGTTGAACCGGAGGACGAATCATCATCTGTTGGGACGGACGTCTCTTCGCCATCCTTAGATCCTTCCGAAAGTGCCTCTCCATGAACACAGCCCACAAAGGCATGCTTCATCGCACGCTGAGCCGTCTCAATGAGGTCGGTACAGCTGCCCGGCTCTGGGCCCGGCTCACCAATCCGGCCGATGAAAACATGAATTCCGCCAAAGGGGACCCGGTACCCGTACTCAATTGAGTCGGCATCGGGGCCCCAGCCTTCGTTGTCGATGTAGATCTTGCCACGACGACTCTTGGTCATCCGGCCCACTGTGTATCCCTTGAGCCCTTCGAAGCTGCCCTTCAAGAACTCAAATCCACCGTGCGCTGGCCACATGGTGGGCGCCAACTGTCGTGGAATTGTCACGGCAGATGTCCTCTTGCAAGGACTTAATCGTGGAGCCATCGCAACTAGGAAGCTTAAAGGGGTTAATCGGGACAAAGGACACTAGAGGGTTTATATTAGTTCGGCTCCTTACGGTGAAGGTAAGCCTACGTCTAGTTGGGTTGGTATTGCTTGAGGTTTCGATGACGAGGGAGCGAGATACGCTATGCCCGGTTCTCGAAGGGTTGTTTCTTGCCCTAAGACGCCGGCGGGTCGTCCCCTTATATACACGGGTTGACGCCCTACGGCTTACAGAGACCCGGCTGGCTCATAAACAGTCTCCGGCTCGGTGACTAGTCAAGTCTACCTTATGATACAAGTCATGCCATTATGGCGGTTTACTACAACGGGCCTTAAGTCGCCTGTGGGCCTTAGGCCCCTTGTTGAGACGCCATCTTCATGCTTGGACTTGGGCTTATCTCTGGTAACTCTTTACGTAACCCGGCCCCTCCTGGGCGGTTTACACAAATAGTTATATCCCCAACACTACTCGAGGACGAGCAGGAATTAAGCTTGGGGATGCTTGATACAACTCCAACGTATCTATAATTTTTTATTGTTCCATGCTATTATATTATCCATCTAGGATGTTTTATATGCATTTATATGCTATTTTATATGTTTTTTAGGACTAACCTATTAACCTAGAGCCCAGTGCCAGTTTCTGTTTTTTTTCCTTGTTTTTGTGTTTTACAGAAAAGGAATACCAAACGGAGTCCAATTGACGTGTCATTTTTTTATGATTTTTTATGGACCAAAAGAAGCCCCCCGAGTAAAAGAGTTGGGCCAGAAGAGTCCCGGGCCGTCCACGAGGGTGGGGGGCGCCCTACCCCCCTGGACGTGGCCCCTATCTCGTGGACGACTCGGAGACCCCCCTGACGTGAGACCTACGCCAAAAATTCCTATAAATATAGAAACCTCCACAAAATAACCTAGATCAGGAGTTCCGCCGCCGCAAGCCTCTGTAGCCACCAAAACCAACCGGGGCCCTGTTCCGGCACCCTGCCGGAGGGGGGATCCCTCATCAGTGGCCATCTTCATCATCCCAGCGCTCTCCATGACGAGGAGGGAGTAGTTCACCCTCGGGGCTGAGGGTATGTACCAGTAGCTATGCGTTTGATCTCTCTCTCTCTCTCTCTCTCTCTCTCTCTCTCTCTCTCTCATGTTCTTGATTCGGCATGATCTTGATGTATCGCGAGCTTTGATATTATAGTTGGATCTTATGATGTTTCTCCCCCTCTACTCTCTTGTAATGGATTGAGTTTTCCCTTTGAAGTTATCTTATCGGATTGACTCTTTAAGGATTTGAGAACACTTGATGTATGTCTTGCATGTGCTTATCTGTGGTGACAACGAGATATTCACGTGATCTACTTGATGTATATTTTTGTGATCAACTTGCGGGTTCAGTGACCTTGTGAACTTATGCATAGGGGTTGGCACACGTTTTCGTCTTGACTCTCCGATAGAAACTTTGGGGCACACTTTGAAGTTCTTTGTGTTGGTCGAATAGATGAATCTGAGATTGTGTGATGCATATCGTATAATCATACCCACGGATACTTGAGGTGACATTGGAGTATCTAGGTGACATTATGGTTTTGGTTGATTTCTTGTCTTAAGGTGTTATTCTAGTACGAACTCTATGATAGATCGAACGGAAAGAATAGCTTCGTGTTATTTTACTACAGACTCTTGAATAGATTGATCAGAAAGGATAACTTTGAGGTGGTTTCGTACCCCTACAATAATCTCTTCGTTTGTTCTCTGCTATCAGTGACTTTGGAGTGACTCTTTGTTGCATGTTCAAGGATAGTTATATGATCCAATTGTGTTATTATTGTTGAGAGAACTTGCACTAGTGAAAGTATGAACCCTAGGCCTTGTTTCCTAGCATTGCAATACCGTTTATGCTCACTTTTATCATTATTTACCTTGCTGTTTTTATATTTTCATATTACAAATACCAATATCTACCATCCATATTGCACTTGTATCACCATCTCTTCGCCGAACTAGTGTACCTATACAATTTACCATTGTATTGGGTGTGTTGGGGACACAAGAGACTCTTTGTTATTTGGTTGCAGGGTTGTTTGAGAGAGACCATCTTCATCCTACGCCTCCCACGGATTGATAAACCTTAGGTCATCCACTTGAGGGAAATTTGCTACTGTCCTACAAACCTCTGCACTTGGAGGCCCAACAACATCTACAAGAAGAAGGTTGCGTAGTAGACATCAGTATCATCATTTCACCCGCATAGCATGTGCAAAAAATTAGAGAGGGTCATGGCAAAAACTGGATGCATTTCGTGTACATACTAGACAATCTCTTTTGAAGTATTAGGGTTTCGGATGAAAACTCATCATTACACGGCAATTCAAATTTTAATAACTTATTACAACTTCGATGCTTTTTGCATTCAGCATGCACCATTCAGAGCCACGTCATCAACTTTCAACCCTTTCTGACATAATTCGCTATTTTTCATGCATTTACTGATTTGTTTTGAGCTAAATGGCCCTGAAATAGAAAAGCTCTACAAATGAACTCTGAAAAGGTTGAAACTGGCAGGGTATCATCATTTCACTTGCATAGCATGTGCAAAAAAGTAGAGAGGGTCATGGAAAAAGTTGGATGCACTTCGTGTACAAACTGGACAATCTCTTTCGAAGTATTAGGGTTTCGGACGAAAAATCATCTGTTACACTGGCAATTCAAAATTTTAATAACTTATTACAACTCCGGACGTTTTTTGCATTCAGCATGCACCATTCAAAGCCACTTCATCAACTTTCAACCCTTTCTGACATAATTTGTTATTTTTCATGCATTTACTGATTTATTTTGGGCTAAATGGCCCTGAAATTGAAAAGCTCTACAAATGAACTCTAAAAAGGTTGAAACTTGGCATGGTATCATCATTTCACCCGCATAGCATGTGCAAAAAAGTAGAGAGGGTCACGACAAAAACTGGATGCACTTCGTGTACAAAATGGACAATCTCTTTCGAAGTATCAGGGTTTCGGACGAAAACTCATCTGTTACACTAGCAATTCAAAATTTTAATAACTTATTACAACTCCAGACATATTACCAATTTGAATATAATGATAAAACACACTAATATTAAACATAAGAAAAAATAATCACTGGAAAAAACTACTTTTAAAGTTAAGTTATTCACAAACTAGTGATTCACACAAATTTTAAATAATTCAAATTTAAACTATTCAAATTTTTTGTACCTAAAGCAAAAAAATCACAAAGAAACTCTAAATACAGCAAAAACCTACTCAGAAATAAATAGAAGAAAATATATAAAGCAGAAAAGAAAAAACTATATAAAAAATTATTTCTGCGCTGCCTAGTGGGTCTGCTCGGCCTTGGGCATGGTTATGCAGGCCCATAAGGCCCAACAGGCTCACAGGGCAGCACGGCAAAGTTAAGCCCAGAAGCCTGCTTTAGAGAAGAGCTCGAAGGAGCAGCCACGGCTCGGTTTATAAACCTGTGCGGCTGCCCTTCGCTCGGCGAGCTGGGACTAAACTTTGTGCATCGCGGAACAGGAGCGCACCCTCTTTAGTACCGGTTCGTGGATCCAACCGGTACTAAAGGGGGGGTCTTTAGTACCGGCTGGAGCCGCGAATCGGTACTAAAGAGGGTGTGCTTCCCGCCGCTCGGGCTGCCAAATTTGACCTTTAGTACCGGTTTGTGGCTCCAACCGGTACTAAAGTCCTCTCCTATATAAACAACACTTACGAAAATTTTCAGTTAGTTGATGTCCGTCTTTGTCGCGCGCCCGTCCCTGCGCCGTCCGCGTCGCCGCCCCAGCCCGTCGCCGTCGTCGCCGCCCCCGTCATCGCCGCCCCAGCCCGTCACCGTCGTCACCGCCCCATCATCGCCGCCCAGCCCGTCGCCGTCATCACCCGCCAGCGTGTCGCGCGCGCCCAAACCCTTGGCGCCGTCGTCGCCGCCCGATCATCGCTGCCCCAGCCCGTCGCCGTCGTTGCCGCCCGCGTCGCCCCCCCCCCGTCGTCGCGCCGCCGTCGCCGCCCGGCCCGTATGTAAATCATCGCGCCGCCCGGTAACACACACACACAGAGTACACACAGTACACACACACAAAGTAAACAACATATTTTTTCTGTTTTCTGCTTTTTAGTTTATTATAGTTTTATTTTATATAAATGTTAGATGAATTAGATATATAGAAATATATGTTAGATATTAATTATAATGTCAAATGTTAGATGAATTAGATAGAAATATATATGTTAGATATTAATTATGTCAAATGTTTAGATCAATTAGATGAATTAGCTAGCTAGATATTAATGTTTCGAGTTAATTTTTATACTTTAGTTATAGATGAATTAGATATATTAATGTTAGATGAATTAGATATATATTTAATTTAGTTATATGAGATTTGATCATCTAATTAAAATTTTACTATATAGAACTAGCTACTTTATTTTTAGTAAGAAAATTAATAGAACTAGTTTAGTTGAATTAGTTGAGTTACTTTATTTAGGTATATTTTTAGTAAGTGCTTAGTTGAATTAATTAGTTGAACTAGTTGACTTAATAGAATTAGTTGAATTAATATAACTAATAAGTGTTTAACGTTTCACCTATGAACATAGGAATGTCGTCTGACGACGAACACGATTTCATTATGCGCGAATATTGCGAAGACTAGCGCGGCATGTGCGATAGAAATTTTCTAGTTGATGATAGGCGCTTCAGCATCAAGATGGATGAGAACTTCGAAGTGGATATAGTAAGTCACAACGACAAGTCTTTTCTGGTAATTAAGCATGACTTATGCTTCATTTGCTTCAATTTATAATTTTAAATTTTCACTATTCTACTAGCGTATCCCCTGCCATGAAAGAATTTTTGTCTTGAATAAGATAGTTTCAGTCCTAACAAAACTATGGAGGTAAACAGAGTTTACTTGAAGACCGAGCATGGTTATACCTTCAACGTCAAATTATACAATGCAGACACCTACACCTATTTTGAATACAAAACTTGGCAAGCACTATGCAAGGCTTATGCATTTGAGCCTGATATGTTTATCACCTTTGATATTCGCCTCGAAGATGATATTGAAGGTAATAGAGATATTTGGGTCGATGTGCAGACGCCTCCAGTTCTACCATTATGTGACTTTCTCAACCATATTTATGTCTTCGATATTGTTTATTCAAAAATAGTTGACAACTAATTTCTATTGATAGCTTATTTCCATTCAAGCAAACATGTCCGGCGCTTGGTAGACAGGACCGTCCACTGTCCCGGGGCTGAACTAAACTGCGAGGAGATAATTCATTATGTTTCATGGCTTGAGGATCTTGATGTTGTCAAGACAAATTATTTTCCTGAATTTGAAAATCTTAGTACTCAAAACGTGCGATCAATAGTGATCGTATTGAACTACGGTCACCTCTATTTACGAAAGATGGTAAAAATTTTACTATTTGTCCTCAGTGCATATTTTGCATACATTATTTCTCAAGCTAAACTTCATGTTGCTAAGTAATGTTACTATACGATGTTCTTCAACAGGGACTCCCGATGACAGTTGTGCCTCAGTGGATCGGTACTAAAGGTCGTATGTCAATGGTTAGCTTACGGCCAAGACATCCTACAATGCACATGAGTGCATTCAGGATTTCTAAAAGCGAGGAATGCTTAATAGTGAAAGATTGGAGCAAAATTGTTAACGATCGCAGAGAAGCACTAGGGGCAGCAATCAGAAGCGCAGCCCACGATTAGGAGACGGGTTCACTTGCATGCTCCAATATGATGAATCAGGACAACTATACATGTTCTATGTTATTTTACCTGAGAGAGAGCAGCAGGAGTGATTAGCTAGCTAGTTCATGCTCTTAGTACTTGTCCTCTCACGTCTATGTTCTTCGTCCTGAACTTAATATCAAAGAGTGATTTGCTTTCATGGTCTTATGAACGCTTAATTATAATCTCATGACCATGTTGAACTCGATGATATCTTTGCTTCTGGTACAAGTGAATGTTTCTTGTTTAAGCTAGTGTTGGTGGTGATTAGATAGCGGTAATGACTATGATGATTAAATAGTGGTAATGACGACTATGATGATTTTTAGCTAGCTAGCTAGTATACTGTTGCTGGTGATATGATGCAAGAGTTTTTATATTAATATGATGATGATGATGATGATGATGATGATGATGATGATGATGATGAGTTATTATATCATTTATGAAAGAAATCATAGATTAGTTTTAACTGGATGGATCCTAGCTAATTAAGTGATCAAGTATATGCTATATCCATATCCTGATACAACTGGATATGGCATACACTTGATCACTTAATTAGCTAGGATCCATCCAGTTGTGATCAAGTAATATGGATATGGCATATTCTTGATCACTTAATTAGCTAGGATCCATCCAGTTGAAACTAATCTGCGGTACTTTCATCTAATGATTTAACAACCCATTATAATGTAAAAAACAATCTCTAAATTAAATTGAAAACACAAAATTAAAGGAAAAATAAAAATAAAACCAACCCCCAAACATTTAGTACCGGTTGGTGTTACCAACCGGTACTAATGGTCTCCCCGCACCCGGGCCTGGCTCGTGCCACGTGGTGGCACTTTAGTGGCGGTTCGTGCCGAACCGGTACTAAAGAGGGGACCTTTAGTCCCCACCCTTTAGTGCCGGTTACAGAACCGGCACTAACGGCCCTTACAAACCGGTGCTAAATCCCGGTTCTGCACTAGTGCTAGTAAGCCTCTCCTAGACTAGCTCGTTGATCAATGGTGGTTAAGGTTTCCTAACCATAGACATGTGTTGTCATTTGATATAGATCACATCATTAGGAGAATGATGTGATGGACAAGACCCATCCGTTAGCTTAGCATAATGATCGTTCAGTTTATTGCTATTGCTTTCTTAATGTCATATACATATTCCTTCGACTATGACATTATGCAACTCCCAGATACCGGAGGAATACCTTGTGTGCTATCAAACGTCACAACATAACTGGGTGATCATAAAGATGCTCTACAGGTATCTCCGAAGGTATTTGTTGAGTTGGCATAAATTGAGATTAGGATTTGTCACTCCGAGTATTGGAGAGGTATCTTTGGGCCCTCTTGATAATGCACATCATAATAAGCCTTGCAAGTAATGTGACGAATGAGTTAGTTACGGGATGATGTATTATGAAACGAGTAAAGAGACTTGCCAGTAACGATATTGGACTAGGTATGAAGATACCGACAATCAAATCTCGGGCAAGTAACATATAAATGGACAAATGGAAATTTGTATGTTGTCATAAGGTTCGACCGATAAAGATCTTCGTAGAATATGTAGGAGCCAATATGGGCATCCAGGTTCCTCTATTGGTTATTGACCGGAGAGGTGTCTCGGTCATGTCTACATAGTTGTCGAACCCATAGGGTCCACACGCTTAATGTTTGTTGACGATGTAGTGTTATATGAGTTATATGATTTGGTGACTGAATGTTGTTCGGAGTCCCGGATGAGATCGCAGACATGACAAGGAGCTCCGGGATGGTCCGGAGGAAAATATTGATATATAGGACAATGGTATTCGGACACGGAAGTGTTTGGGCGTGCGGGTAGTCATCGGGCACGGAAGTAGTTCGGACACCCCGAGAAGCGTATGGGCCTAATGGGCCAAAGGGGGGACAAACCAGCCCACTAGGGGGCTGGCGCCCCTCTCCCATGCCGGCCGGCCCTAGGGGAAGGAAAGGGAAGGGGTGGCCCCTCCTGCCTTTCCCTCCTCGTGAGAAAAAGAAAGGGAGGGGCGCCACCTCCCCGCTTTCCTCCGCACTCAAATAAGGAAGGGGCGGCTTGGGAAGACCCCAAGTAGGATTCAGCCCTACTTGGGGCACCTCCTGGCCTCTCCCCTTCCCCCACCTATATATATGTGGGAGGGAGCGCCACACATAACCACAACAATCTCTTAGTCGTGTGCAGCGCCCCCCTCCACAGTTTCGTTCCTCGGTCATATTTTCGTAGTGCTTAGGCGAATCCCCTGCGGAGATCGCATCACATCACCGTCACCATGCTGTCATGCTGCCGAAACTCATCTACTACCTCGCCGTCTTGCTGAATCAAGAAGGCATGAACGTTACCGAGCTGAACGTGCGCTGAACGCGGAGGTGCCGTACGTTCGGTACTTGATCGGTTGGATCGCAAAGTAGTTCGACTACATCAACCGCGTTACTAAACGCTTTCGCTTACGGTCTATGGGGTACGTAGACACACTCTCTCCCTCGTTGCTATGCATCTCCTTAGATTTTGCGTGTGCGTAATTTTTTGTTTTGTTTGCCATGCAACGTTTACCATCAAAGTTCTAGCAGAATACCTGGTTTTACTGTAAGGACATTCCGACCAGTGACTCCCAAATGGGTCTTTCAACTTATACTGGCGAGAGAGTTGAGGCTCCAAAAACACTCAGGGTCTTCAAGACCGAAAAAACTAACATTGACATCCTGGTTGAGGCTTTGGTTGGGCTGACATAGACGAGATTGACTTACTAGAGGGTTTCATTAGCCGTTGTATCCAGCCGCTTCAGGAAAGGACGAGGCCCATGTACATGTACCATGGTCTGAGTGACCCCACTCGAGTGAATCCGAAGGCCATAACAGTGGCTGAGATTGAGGGCCGAGTGAAGCGCATCACCGCCGAGCGTGATGACGCCCGAGGTAGCAAAAAGGTGGTCGCTTACGACCTCACTCCCGCCTCTAAAGGTAACCTTGCCCGTTAACATTTTGATATCTAGTAACTATTCTTGTCTTCACTTCGTTGAGTGTCTTGTTCAAAGTTTGCAAAAGATGATGTTGTTGAGTATCGTGATTATTAGGAAAGCTAAGATAGCGTAGGATATTATTTTATCTTGCCTTGTACTTCAAGATCATCATGTACTCCTATATATATGTTCACGAGGCTCAAGCAATACAGCGAACATTACACCAATCCCTCTCTCCCTTCTAACATGGTATCAGTTTCCAGGTTCTAAACCCTAGCCGCCGCCGCTTCCGCACCCGCGCGCCGTCCCCGGGGTGGTCGGCCTCCATGACCGCCGCCGGGGGTCGCGCCGCCCGTACCTAGGGTTCGTCCGCCGTCGTGTTGGCCGGCTGCCCTAGAGAGTCTTTTTCCCGAGCCCTTGCTCCGGATTTTTTCGCTCTCTCGCCGGTCGTTTTGACTATGAGGAGAAGAGTAAGCCGATGCTGGCAATGACTATGAGGAGGACGACGCTGATGGTGATGGTGAGGAGGTGGAGTCCTCCTCTTCTGATTACATTGTTAAGAAGACCCGATCCAACAAAGCTCAAGATCTGAGTGCGCAGGCCCCAACTGCTCTGAGCTTTGAAGCGCGGCCGAGGTGAATCTGCCGAGCTAGCAGGAAAGTGTCCCAAGTTGGCGAAGTAGCGCACCAAGAAAGACGTGAGTAAGCCCCGCAAAACCGAGAACCTCCCGGTACCAAAATGGCGGTGCCAATTGCTTCAATGTGAGTGTCAAGCCGTTTTCCCAGCTGATTCTAGAAGCTCGATCAATTTTTTTTTTAAAGCCTACTTGCCGACCCAGGCCCGGTGGCTGATGTCGGGCTAGAGGTGAAAGAGGTGCCTTTCGCTTCTACTATATATCGTGGTTATGTGGTCATGATATATGGATGGTTGGTGGTGCCTAGGGATTTGGATGTTGGGGCGGTGGTCCTGGATGGTGGGCTCGACGGTTAGCTTTCCGGCAGGCTTCGTGGTGGCGGTGGTGGCTTCACCTCTTGGTCGTGTGGGCGGCAAGAGGTGTAGTGGCTGGAGGCTTTGGTCTGCTTTTGCAGTGTCTGGATCTGGTGCCCGGATCACAATGACTGTGCAATTCATATCTTTCTCATGCTAATTGGCGCAGCAAAGCATGAAATTTGCTTCTAGTTTCGATTATGCACAACCGCCCAAGATTAAGAGGAATCAGTTTTGAGTAGGATGGGATATGATTATGGCGTTATCTAATTACAGAGATATCTAAACAAACACGATTCAACGCTATCTATTACCGTTGTTATCGGGTGCTGTTACAAAAGCACGAACAAAACACCTCCTAAGTTGTAAAGCATAATCTTATATATAGTACTACTAGCATACTGAAATTCATACAATCTTGTCAAAGTATATTAATTACTACTCCCTCCGTTCCGAAATAATTGTCTTCCTAGCCATCTCAAATGGACTACAACATATGGATGCATGTAGACATGTTTTAGAGTGTAGATTCACTCATTTTGCTCCGTATGTAGTCACTTGTTGAAATCTCTAGAAAGACAATTATTTCGGAACGGAGGGAGTACTAGCAATCCTCAAACACACGCACGAACACATCACACATGCATTACTTGATACTTCAGACAGAAGGGCTAGTGGAGCTCTTCCTCTCCGCGAGCGTCGAGTTGGCCTCCAAGCAGTCCACGACGCGATGGGGCTCTTGACGGGACAATCCGACCGGCAGCGGGAGTTCCGCCGTTGCTTCCTTGGGCCAGCTCCGGGACGCGTGATCGTGCAGGTCTTGTCCTGGGAAGCGGAGGATGTCCACCATTGCCATGGAGGCGAAGAGACGCTCGTTGAAGAACGACATCGTGGAAATATCGATTGGCTACTTGGCTTTGGGGCCCTTGTTTCTTGCACAATGTCAATGGATACGGTGGCGATCGATCCTGCCCTGCCGTCGTATATATAGTGGGGAGTGCTGGGCATACGGGAACCCGAACTCGAAAGGGAGAACCCAACATGATGCGGATCTGATTGAAACATCACGAGGCGGTTCGTAACGGAGGCCAGCCCTAGGCGAGCGGAGTAACAAACGCGAAGGAATACCTGGTGGGCCACAGGCCACAGCCCATTGCATGTCCGTCTATGCTATGGCAACCTCAACTGTATCTGACGGGTGGTGGTGCAAGATACATACAACTGCAGGGACTGACCCACTAGCCGCATGATCCATTCTCCGATTCGGCAATTTCTTGCAGAACACAAGGGGCATACGTATGCTGCATCTGATGAACAAATCACATATGCAGCATGTGCCGCATCTGCTTAAATGCCCATGAGGCATGGACATGACCTACAGCAATTCCATAAGTGACAAATGAAGTTACTACATTGTGTCTTCCATTATTTCTAGAAACATTCTTTTTCTAGTTAATAGCAAGGTTGAAGCCTGAAAGTGCTCTTTTGATCCCGAGCTCACAATGCTCCCTAATGAACATTCCTCTCGGACTCTTGGGATATCAATGGGACATTCGCAAGATCCGCCGCCACTGGCACCGCCACAAGGACCCACCACCTAGCCCGTCATCCCCGGCGGAGGGGACATCGTCACCACCGTGACCGGGGTTGCTGCTCCTGGGATCAAGCACCGCCAATTGGTCACATCCCCTCCCAATCCACCCTCCCTACGAAGCCGCTGGAGAAGCGCCGAACCGCCGGGATAGACGAACTCGAGAGGGAGATCTCACGCCGCCTGTACCTCCAGACAGCGGGGCTTCAGCCTAGATCCCCGCCGTCCCCATCACTGGCGGCGTCCGGGCTTAGCCAGCGCGTCTCTGGGACAACGAGGTGGAAGAGAGGGGGTAAGGGGGTGGCGGCCGGGGCTGGGATTGGCCACCTGATCGCCCTGGAGGAGGCGAGATGAAGGCGTACAAGTATGAAGGGGCTAAAATCCAGCCAGCAGCTTGCACCATATAAGAATCTCTCTAGAATTGAAGCTTAGTTACATATATATATACCACCTGCTCGAAGGGAACTGTCGTCATCTATTTTAGCCAACAGATTGCCCCCATTTTTTTTGGTTCGGTGGTTTGTGCCTTGACTGGGAACTATTAGTTATAGTTTTACAAAATGTCACTCCGCCTACCATATTATAGTATCAGTCGATGAAGCACACTAATCTGAACTTCCGTCCTATATAAGGTTTGAATAACACTGTGATAATCAGATTGGGATTTCTTTATGGTTCTTGCTTCCTTTGGTTGTTGCAGGTTTTGTTTGTTTTTTGACTTTTTTCTATACCTGCTAAGTCTGACGGTGCAGCATTTTGAGCATGTCATGAAGTTCTTTGTATTGTCATTTGTTCACTTACAAGGACATGCCAAGCAAATAGAGACAGATTTTGCAGCTCCTCAAGTGAAGCTCTGAGTTCGGTACTCAAAAGTCACCGCATTTTGAAAGTGTTAATCTAAAGATGCGAATGACCAATTTTGTGCTACCCATCATATGCACCAAATTAGATAGACCGGGCAGTCTGGCAGACATTATTTCCCGTGTACACTTATATGAATTTTAATGTTATATTCATCTATCCCTTCTCTTCTAAGTGATGCTAAAGATTATTTGACAGAGCTATCACTAAGAACTTGATTTCCAACCTTTTTGTAGAATATCAAATATAGAGATGAAAATCGGTGACCTCTGGTGTGCCATTGATTTTATCCAAAATAATTATGTGCAGAGGTGAGCTCATTTTGGGATTTGCCATGACCATTTTGCTATAAGTAGGCCATTTTTTGTAACGGAAAATAGTAGAAAATTATCTTATTGCGACATGCCATTATTGTGTCCGAGTGGATGTTATGGATTCAAAGGATGGTGGTTCAAGATATCTTTAAGTGGCAGAAAATGAACAGCCCATAAGCTACCAATATCTTTGTTCCGGGTAAGAATTGCTTCAACAAGTATATTTATTCTAAATGAAAGTTACAAAGTTATTCGCTATATTTTAAGGAATTGATGGTAACACATCTTCCGCTGCAGATAAGAAGAACCTAAACTCCCAAGCATCAACTTACCAGTACTCTTATCTTAAATATGTTTAGCTTGAGGTGAGACTCAGCACATGCTCGGTTGAGTAACCGCAGATTCACCAACCCAATCAATGTATCCTAACACTGGCAAAAAAAAAAGGTCTTCAATTTTAAATTCTGATTTAGGCTTGAAGCTAATATGATGTTGGGTGATTTGAAGCTCCAATTAGGGTTTTTTTCTTGGCTAATACAGTGCAGTTTTGTGTATGTTACTTCTGACTACCATGCTTAGTTACTCATCTAGACAATTGTTGTAATTTGAGGTCTCAACTATCTAGGTTCCTTCAATTGATATAACAGGAAATGCTTTCAAGAAGAAATACTAATCTCAATGAAGCATCTGAGGCGAGCAATGCTGCAGATGGTGGCTCACAAAGATGATTCCAGATGCTGGTTGTGAGTTGTGACACTAGAGTTACTGTTAGTATGGTTGTTTCCTGCGAATTGTAGTTTGTTATGTGGACATAGCTACTATATATATGTGTACTCTGTTCTAAATACAATGGCTTAGCAAAAGAAGTTGCTTTTTTGTTTACTGTTTGTTTATGTACCTCCTTTTCACCCCAAGTGCATTGCTGATGATATCTATTTTAGCTAACATGTTTGCCAATTTTGTTATAATTTTCTCATAAACTCTATCCATATTGTTTTGGTGATGAAACCAGAGATGCATTATTTTTCTTTCTTCATACTTAAACCAATGATTACTTGAAAGAAATGATTCAACATTTGAGATGAAAGAATGTGTTTTCTTCATGTAGAGGGACAACATGATGTATATTTGATACATTTACGACGCCTTTGGTTTGCAGTCCAGTAACGTATTTGTTCTGGTATCCGGAAGCTCCGGCTTCCAATGCTTTAAGCCGGGCCAAAGCATTGGCTCCAGAGCTAGACTTAAACGATGTTGCTCTTGGATACCCCAGCTTAAAGGAGGACGGCTCTGCATTCAGTCAATCATACTTCACCACCTGTGTGAGAGTCGTACGTCCTGTGGCCACCATCATCGGCAACGATATTGATCTTACCAAGTACCAGCCGGGTTATGACAACGAGAACCGGAGGATTCCAACTCCGCATTATGATGATGTCAGCCTGATCCCTCCAACTCGTAAGCATACCTTTGCTCCTGAAGTTGACCCGGCCAGTTTAATAGATGATGAAGCTGAATTTGAAGCCTTAAGCGGCATTGACTGGACCTCGTCAACCTTCCAGGACAAAGCAGCAGACGAAGAGGCGGAGAAGGATAGCCCGAAGTCGTCAAGCCAGCCGGAAGAATGAGCCGCCAGATGTGTTATGACTTTTGTAAAACAATGCTTTACTTACTTTAGACTCGGGGAGTCTTGTAATAGGATAGAAAAACTCCTTAACTCTGTCATGCCTTCGCACATGTTTTGCGGTGCTTAACAATGTCTCAAGCCGCCAGCAATGTGCACTGCCGGCTTGCTTGAATCATCCAAAAGCTTTCTGCTTTACTCTGTGTATAAAACAAAAAACTTTCTTTGGCATCTCACCACATCCGGGGTCATGTAAGTTAACGTTAATCCGGAGTAGGAACCAAAACATCATAAGGATCTGCCGGTTTAAGGCGTACCTGACCGGCTTACTTGATCCCAAAAAAGCAGACAGTTATACATAACTTCTGAAAATTGGCACGTATAATGTTTACCTGGCCCTTAGTATTATTTACTCTTATAGAATAAAGTAAACCTGATTTTCAAAGGCCTCTGATTCGAATACGATCAGTAGAACCGTTCCAGAGGGGTTAAGCTAAGATTCGGATACGATCATATAGCACCCAATGGCTTTGGCGATGCCGATCAAATGGGCATCGACAGCTATGTTCTCTTTGGTTCGAATACGACCTATGTTTGAACAGGAAGCCCCCAAGTGACCATGAGAGTTGTTTAATGACGCTGATTCAAATACAATCCACGTCAGGCCCAAAGAGGTTAAGCTATGATTCAAATATGATCAAGAAGCCCCCAAATGGGTTCGGCAGTGTGCCAATCAATTGGGTATCGACAGCTGTGTTCTCTTTGGTTTGAATACGACCTATGTTTGAACAGGAAGCCCCCAAATGACCATGGCTTGATTCAGATATGATCATAAGCCGGACCAAAGGGAAAACCGGATTCAGATATGATCCGCTCCCTGTTAGTCGTTTCCATCACCTGGTAAAGAAGACACATAAACCTTGTAGGACGGAAAAGAAAGAGGTCCTGCTTTATTGCCTTATAATATATACATTGCTAAAAAAGAAAAGATAAAAATACTCTAAAAGCCAGCGGCTTAAGTATAGTAGGGCGGAGATGCGCTATGTTCCACGGCCGGCGGGTCTCCTCCTCCGACTTACGTGAGTCTTTGTGCTCTCGAACATCGATGAGGTAATACGACCCGTTGTTGAGATTCTTGCTGACCACGAAAGGTCCTTCCCAAGGAGGGAACAGCTTGTGCATATCAGTTTGATCCTGGATCAGCCGGATCACTAAATCACCTTCCTGGAAAGTTCTACTTCTAACCCGGCGGCTGTGATAACGGCGCAGGTCTTGCTGGTAAATTGCCGAGCGGGCTATAGCCAAGTCTCGCTCTTCATCCAACAAGTCAAGTGCATCTGGCGAGCTTTTTCGTTATCAGCCTCAACGTAAGCCGCCACCCGGGTGAATCATGCGGATGTCACTTGGCGTAACCGCCTCTGCTCCGTACACCATGAAGAAAGGTGTATAACCAGTGAGACCTGTTGGGCGTTGTGTTGATGCTCCATAGCACGAAGGTAATTCCTCCACCCAACAACCCGGAGTTCACCGTAAAGGAACTAAGAGCCGGGTTTGATACCTTTCAAGATCTCTTGATTAGCTCTTTACGCCGACCATTAGGCGGGGGTGAGCAACAGCGAAACATCAAGCGGATGTGTTCTTGTTGACAGAACTCTTCCATGGCACCCTTGGAGAGATTAGTGCCATTATCGGTTATAATCTTGTGCGGAAAACAAAAGCGAAGATCACCTTTTGATGAACTGAACCGCCGTGGCTGCATCACACTTATCGACCGGCTCGCTTCAATCCACTTGGTGAATTTATCCATCGCCACCAACAGTGTCTTCTTATCTTTAGACCTTTTGAAAGGTCCAACCATATCAAGCCCCGGACGCAAACGGCCAAGTAATTGGAATCATCCTCTATTCTTGAGCCGGCACATGAGCTCGTCTTGAGAATTTTTGACATCCATCACATTTGCTGACCAGATCCTCCGCATCAGCATGAGCCGTCAGCCAATAAAAACCATGACAAAAAGCCTTGGCTACCAGAGACTTTGAACCGGCATGATGACCGCAATCACCTTCATGAATCTCACGAAGTATCTCCTGACCCTCCGTAGGTGATACACAACGCTGAAACGCCCCAGTGACGCTGCGGTGATGCAACTCGCCGTGAACAATCGTCATGGATTTGGACCGCCTGATGATTTGTCTTGCCAAGGTCTCGTCCTCAGGCAACTCTCCCCGGGTCACATAGGCTAAGTATGGAACCGTCCAGTCCGGGATAGCATGGAGAGCCGCCACCAGCTGCGCCTCCGGGTCTGGTACTGCAAGCTCTTCCTTTGTAGGCACTCTGACAGAAGGGTTATGCAAAACGTCAAGGAAAGTATTAGGTGGCACCGGCTTACGCTGAGACCCCAGCCGGCTTAAAGTATCAGCCGCCTCGTTCTTCCTTCGATCAATGTGCTCTACTTGATAACCCTTGAAGTGCCCAGCCACCGCATCAACTTCACGATGATAAGCCGCCATAAGGGGATCCTTAGAATCCCACGTGCCTGACACATGTTGAGCAACGAGGTCTGAATCGCCCAAGCATCTTACCCGGCATAAATTCATCTCCTTGGCCATCCGGAGGCCATGGAGTAAGGCCTCATATTCAGATGCATTGTTAGTACAGGGAAACATAAGCCGTAGCACATAAGAAAATTTGTCACCTCGAGGGGAAGTTCAAACAACTCCAGCCCCCGAGCCTTCCAACTGCCTGGACCCATCAAAGTGAATAGTCCAATACGCGTTATCCGGCTTCTCCTCTGGTGCCTGCAACTCCGTCCAATCATTAATAAAGTCCACTAGGGCTTGAGATTTGATAGCTGTGCGCGGCATATACTTCAAACCGTGAGGCCCAAGCTCGATGGCCCACTTGGCAACTCGCCCTGTGGCTTCCCTATTCTGGATGATGTCTCCCAAGGGGGCTGAACTTACCACAGTTATAGGATGACCCATGAAGTACTGTTTAGCTTCCGGCTCGCCATGAACACCCCATAAACCAGTTTCTGCCAATGCGGATACCTTTGCTTGGACTCTATGAGCACCTCACTGATGTAATAAACCGGCATTGAACCGGATGCTCCTTGCCGCCTCCTTACGCTCCACCACAATAGCCACACTAACAGCACGTGAGTTAGCAGCAACATACAATAGCAATGGCTCTTTATCAATCGGAGCTGCGAGAACCGGCGGCTCAGCCAATTGCCTCTTTAAATCTTCAAAAGAAGCATCAGCAGCCTCACTCCAGACAAAGGTGTCTGCTTTCTTCATCATCTGATACAACGGTAAAGCCTTCTCCCCTAGCCGGCTTATGAATTGGCTTAAAGCTGCAACGCGACCCGCCAGTCGCTGAACATCATTGATGCACGCCGGCTTAGCCAGAGAGGTAATCGCCTTGATCTTCTCCGGGTTAGCTTCAATGCCCCTGTTTGAGACCAGGAATCCCAAAAGTTTGCATGCAGGTACACCAAATACGCACTTGTCCGGGTTAAGCATCATCTTGTAGACCCGGAGATTATCAAAGGTTTCCTTAAATCGGAGATCAAGGTTTCCTTCTCTCTGGACTTCACCACAATGTCATCCACATAAGCATGAACATTGCGCCCAATCTGATTGTGGAGACAATTCTGCACACACCGCTGATAAGTCGTGTGGGCACTCTTGAGCCCAAACGGCATAGACACATAGCAGAAAGCTCCAAATGGAGTAATGAAAGCCGTCTTCTCCAGGTCCTTAACTGCCATCTTGATCTGATGATAACCAGAGTAAGCATCCAAAAAACTCAACCGCTCGCAACCCGCAGTGGCATCGATGATTTGATCAATGCGGGGCAGAGCAAAGGGATCAGCCGGACAAGCTTTATTTAGGTCCGTGTAATCTACACACATCCGCCAGGTGCCGTTTTTCTTGAGCACAAGCACCGGGTTAGCCAACCACTCCGGGTGAAAAACTTCCACGATGAACCCTGCCGCTAAGAGCCGAGCGACCTCTTCCCCTATAGCCTTTCGCCTTTCCTCATTGAATCGCCGGAGAAACTGCCTGACCGGCTTATACTTTGGATCGATATTAAGAGTGTGCTCAACGAGTTCTCTCGGGACTCCCGGCATGTCAGAAGGTTTCCATGCAAAGATGTCCCGGTTCTCACGGATGAACTCGATGAGCGCGCTTTCTTATTTGGGATCCAAATTGGTACTGATGCTGAACTGCTTGGAAGAGTCACCTGGAGTGAAGTCAACTAGTTTTGTCTCGGCGGCCGACTTAAATTTCAAAGCCGAGTCTTGCTCTGTGGTTGGCTTCTTCAAAGAGGTCATATCTGCCGGGTCAACATTAGTTTGATAAAACTTCAGCTCCTCTTCAAAGACAAACGGATTCAGCATAAGCGCATCTCCTTCCTCGCACTCCAAGGCCACTTTTCACTCCCATGCACAGTGATGGTGCCCTTGTAACCCGGCATCTTGAGCTGCGATAAACATAACACGGCGATGCCATAAACTTGGCATAAGCCGGCCGTCCAAACAGAGCATGATATGGGCTTCGATTTTGACTACCTCAAACGTCGACTTCTCAGCCACAGAATCGTATTCGTCTCCAAAAGCCACTTCCAGCTCGATCTTTCCAACAGGATACGCCAACTTACCGGGTACCACCCCATGGAAAACAGTGTTAGATGTCCTCAAGTCTTTATCAGTCAGACCCATACGGCGAAAGGTCTCATAATAGAGAATATTGATGCTACTTTCGCCGTCCATGAGCACCTTAGTGAATTTATATCCACCAACCTGAGGGGCCACCACCAAGGCTAACTGACCCGGGTTATCGACCCGGGGGGGTGATCTTCTCTACTCCAAATGATAGGCTGTTCTGACCACCTCAGATAACGGGGAATCGCCGGTTCAACCGAATTCACAGCCCTTTTATGAACCTTCTGGTCACGTTTACACAAGTTAGTGGTAAACACATGGTATTGCCCACAGTTTAACTATTTTGGATGGCTCTGATAACCTGACTGCTGCTGCTGCTGTCCTCCTTGACCGGACTGCTGCTGATTATAGCCACCTTGACCACCTTGAAAACCAGAACTTGAGCCGCCACCGGGCCATGGAAACCACCTGCTCTGAACCGCCGCTGACCGTGATTGCCATCAAACATGTTTGAATTCTTGAAAGCCTTCATGATCGCGCAGTCCTTCCATAAGTGGGTGGCAGGATTTTCTCGAGTACCGTGTCTTGGACAAGGCTCATTCAGAAGCTGCTCAAGAGATGGACCTGAGCCACCAGATCGAGGAGGTCCTCTCCCCTTACGCTTCTTGTTATTACCTTGAGCATTAGCATTGGCCACAAATGTCGGGTTACCGTCCGGCTTACGCTTGTTACCACATTGACTTGCCGGCTGTTGTTGCTGACCCTTTCCGTTGCCGTTCTTCTTTCCCTTCCCTGTCTTTTCCTCCTCAGACACGGGATCTTCAGTAGTATTAGAATCGGAATATTTAACCAAAGCCGCCATCAGCGTACCCATGTCATTGCAATCACGCTTAAGGCGCCCCAGCTTCTGCTTCAGCGGCACAAAACGACAATTCTAATGGAGCATAAGTACCGCAGAGACGGCATCCATCTTATCAGATGAATGTATTATTTCTTTGTCCCGGCGCACCCAATGAGTTGTGGACTCACCCTCCTCCTGCTTACAATTGGTCAAGACCACAATGGAAATAGATTGCTTGCAAGTATCCTTAAAGTTCTGGATGAACCGGGCCTTTAACTCGGCCCATGAACTGATGGAATTGGGAGGCAAACTTTTCAACCAAGTTCGGGCCGTTCCATCTAACATCATGGTGAAATACTTACCCATTGCCGCGTTGCTGACTTCCAATAATTCCATGGCCATCTCGTAACTTTCAATCCATGCCCCCGGCTGTAAGTCGGCCGTGTAATTCGGCACTTTTCGAGGACCCTTGAAATCCTTGGGCAGACGCACATCTCGTAGAGCCGGCACCAGACAAGGGACACCACTGGTTCTAGTGGCCACCCCTGCTCCAACAGAAGTCAATGGATACTCTGGGAAACCATCATACGCCGTCTGCTGAGCCGCTAATTGAGTCGCCCGTTCATCCTCCTGACGCAATAGATTTTGCACCGGGTTATAGCCGCCGGGTTGGTTGCGACGCTGAGCATTACTTGATAAAGCCTCTGACTCCATGTGTCTGCTGTAACTCGGACTCCGGTTTGGTCGAGGTGCTATCCAAGGCTGAGGTGTGGAATGAATCCTGTCCCTGCTGTAAGAATAGGCCTCTTGTTGTGCCAAGGCCGTCTGAAGAAGCTCCCTAACCCTCCGGGTTTCCACCACCGTCAGGTCGTCACCATCCACTGGAAGAGCCGCCAGACGCGCCGATGCTGCTATCAGGTTCTCCTTGGGGTTGGAAAAGTGGCCCGGAGGTGTTGTGTATGTATCGGGGCGGGGTCATGCTCCCGTGAAGAGGTGCCGTCTCTCGAGGCTGAACCGGCCCTCCTGCTCCGGGTGTCATAAATTGATTGGCTTCGGGCGGATTGCTAGGACCAGCTCCGGGTGTCGTGAAAAGATTCCGAGGATCGTAAGCCGGAGGCAGACGGGATTGGGTTTTCTGATGTCTCCTTCTCATCACCTCATTGGATGCATTCAGACTCATGTTAAGCTGGAAAGCCTCTGACTGAAGTCGCTGCGCCCGTGCATCCAAAGCCGCCCGCTCCGCATCTAGCCTGGTGTCCTCAGCCGCTAAGGCCTCCTTGGCCTGGGCTATCTCCTCACGTACCTTTGCCACCTCCGCGTTATGTTCATCTGGATTTGCAGGAATAACCGTGGAGGTTAATAAGGCCGTCAACTTGTCCATAAGATCTATCAGCACCTGAGCCGGCGGGCGGGCGGGGCCTCCTGCCCCGGCCGCTCCTAACCCGGACGTGATTGTTGTCGCAGCCGTCGAGTTTTGACCGGGTTGGGTACCAGCCATGAAGACTCCTGCCTAGCTTGGCGGCTCATAGCAATCTCGAACGCTAGAGTCATCCGAACAGCCCCCTAGCATACCTTCTTGGACCTGATACAGAGAATCTGTTGAACCGGAGGACGAATCATCATCTATTGGGACGGCCATCTCTTCGCCATCCTTAGATCCTTCCGAAAGTGCCCATGAACACAGCCCACAAAGGCATGCTTCATCATAGGTTGAATCTGAGCGGGCCTCGCACGCTGAGCCGTCTCAATGAGGTCGGTACAGCTGCCCGGCTCTGGGCCCGGCTCACCAATCCGGCCGATGAAAACATGAATTCCGCCAAAGGGGACCCGGTACCCGTACTCAATTGAGTCGCGTCGGGGCCCCAGCCTTCGTTGTCGATGTAGATCTTGCCACGACGACTCTTGGTCATCCGGCCCACTGCGTATCCCTTGAGCCCTTCGAAGCTGCCCTTCAAGAACTCAAATCCACCGTCGCGCTGGCCCCATGGTGGGCGCCAACCGGTCGTGGAATTGTCACGGCAGATGTCCTCTTGCAAGGACTTAATCGTGGAGCCATCGCAACTAGGAAGCTTAAAGGGGTTAATCGGGACAAAGGACACGAGAGGGTTTACACTAGTTCGGCTCCTTACGGTGAAGGTAAGCCTACGTCTAGTTGGGTTGGTATTGCTTGAGGTTTCGATGACGAGGGAGCGAGATACGCTATGCTCGAAGGGTTGTTTCTTGCCCTAAGCCGCCGGCGGGTCGTCCCCTTATATACACGGGTTGACGCCCTACGGCTTACAGAGTCCCGGCTGGCTCATAAACAGTCTCCGACTCGGTGACTAGTCAAGTCTACCTTATGATACAAGTCATGCCATTATGGTGGTTTACTACAACGGGCCTTAAGTCGCCTGTGGGCCTTAGGCCCCTTGTTGAGACGACATCTTCATGCTTGGACTTGGGCTTATCTCTGGTAACTCTTTACGTAACCCGGCCCCTTTTTGAGAACACTTGATGTATGTCTTGCATGTGCTTATCTGTGGTGACAACGGGATATTCACGTGATCTACTTGATGTATATTTTTGTGATCAACTTGCGGGTTCAGTGACCTTGTGAACTTATGCATAGGGGTTGGCACACGTTTTCGTCTTGACTCTCCGATAGAAACTTTGGGGCACACTTTGAAGTTCTTTGTGTTGGTCGAATAGATGAATCTGAGATTGTGTGATGCATATCGTATAATCATACCCACGGATACTTGAGGTGACATTGGAGTATCTAGGTGACATTATGGTTTTGGTTGATTTCTTGTCTTAAGGTGTTATTCTAGTACGAACTCTATGATAGATCGAACGGAAAGAATAGCTTCGTGTTATTTTACTACAGACTCTTGAATAGATTGATCAGAAAGGATAACTTTGAGGTGGTTTCGTACCCCTACAATAATCTCTTCGTTTGTTCTCTGCTATCAGTGACTTTGGAGTGACTCTTTGTTGCATGTTCAGGGATAGTTATATGATCCAATTGTGTTATTATTGTTGAGAGAATTTGCACTAGTGAAAGTATGAACCCTAGGCCTTGTTTCCTAGCATTGCAATACCGTTTATGGTCCCTTTTATCATTATTTACCTTGCTGTTTTTATATTTTCAGATTACAAATACCAATATCTACCATCCATATTGCACTTGTATCACCATCTCTTCGCCGAACTAGTGTACTTATACAATTTACCATTGTATTGGGTGTGTTGGGGACACAAGAGACTCTTTGTTATTTGGTTGCAGGGTTGTTTGAGAGAGACCATCTTCATCCTACGCCTCCCACGGATTGATAAACCTTAGGTCATCCACTTGAGGGAAATTTGCTACTGTCCTACAAACCTCTGCACTTGGAGGCCCAACAACATCTACAAAAAGAAGGTTGCGTAGTAGACATCAGTATCATCATTTCACCCGCATAGCATGTGCAAAAAATTAGAGAGGGTCATGGCAAAAACTGGATGCATTTCGTGTACATACTAGACAATCTCTTTTGAAGTATTAGGGTTTCGGATGAAAACTCATCTGTTACACCGGCAATTCAAATTTTTAATAACTTATTACAACTTCGGATGCTTTTTGCATTCAGCATGCACCATTCAGAGCCACGTCATCAACTTTCAACCCTTTCTGACATAATTCGCTATTTTTCATGCATTTACTGATTTGTTTTGAGCTAAATGGCCCTGAAATTGAAAAGCTCTACAAATGAACTCTGAAAAGGTTGAAACTGGCAGGGTATCATCATTTCACTTGCATAGCATGTGCTAAAAAGTAGAGAGGGTCATGGAAAAAGTTGGATGCACTTCGTGTACAAACTGGACAATCTCTTTCAAAGTATTAGGGTTTCGGACGAAAAATCATCTGTTACCGGCAATTCAAAATTTTAATAACTTATTACAACTCCGGACGTTTTAGCATTCAGCATGCACCATTCAAAGTTACTTCATCAACTTTCAACCCTTTCGACGACATAATTTGTTATTTTTCATGCATTTATCGATTTATTTTGGGCTAAATGGCCCTGAAATTGAAAAGCTCTACAAATGAACTCTAAAAAGGTTGAAACTTGGCATGGTATCATCATTTCACCCGCATAGCATGTGCAAAAAAGTAGAGAGGGTCACAACAAAAACTGGATGCACTTCGTGTACAAAATGGACAATCTCTTTCGAAGTATCAGGGTTTCGGACGAAAACTCATCTGTTACACTAGCAATTCAAAATTTTAATAACTTATTACAACTCCAGACATATTACCAATTTGAATATAATGATAAAACACACTAATATTAAACATAAGAAAAAATAATCACTAGAAAGAACTACTTTTAAAGTTAAGTTATTCACAAACTAGTGATTCACACAAATTTTAAATAATTCAAATTTAAACTATTCAAATTTTTTGTACCTAAAGCAAAAAAATCACAAAGAAACTCTAAATACAGCAAAAACCTACTCAGAAATAAATAGAAGAAAATATATAAAGCAGAAAAGAAAAAACTATATAAAAAATTATTTCTGCGCTGCCTAGTGGGCCTGCTCGGCCTTGGGCATGGGTATGCAGGCCCATAAGGCCCAACAGGCTCACAGGGCAGCACGGCAAAGTTAAGCCCAGAAGCCTGCTTTAGAGAAGAGCTCGAAGGAGCAGCCACGGCTCGGTTTATAAACCTGTGCGGCTGCCCTTCGCTCGGCGAGCTGGGACTAAACTTTGTGCACCGCGGAACAGGAGCGCACCCTCTTTAGTACCGGTTCGTGGATCCAACCGGTACTAAAGGGGGGGTCTTTAGTACCGGCTGGAGCCGCGAATCGGTACTAAAGAGGGTGTGCTTCCCGCCGCTCGGGCTGCCAAATTTGACCTTTAGTACCGGTTTGTGGCTCCAACCGGTACTAAAGGCCTCTCCTATATAAAAAACACTTACAAAAAATTTCAGTTAGTTGTTGTCCGTCTTCGACGCGCGCCTGTCCCTGCGCCGCCCGCGTCGCTGCCCCAGCCCGTCGCCGTCGTCGCCGCCCGTCATCGCCGCCCCAGCCCGTCACCGTCGTCACCGCCCCATCATCGCCGCCCAGCCCGTCGCCGTCATCACCCGCCAGCGTGTCGCGCCGCCGCCTCAGAGCCCTTCGGCGCCGTCGTCGCCGCCCGATCATCGCTGCCCCAGCCCGTCGCCGTCGTTCGCGCCCGTCGCCCCCTCCCCTCGTCGCCGCCGCCCCGTCGCGCCTGCCCGATGTCGTCATCACACCGCCCAGTAACACACACACAGAGAGTACACACACAGTACACACACACAAAGTAAACAACATATTTTTTTCTGTTTTCTGCTTTTTAGTTTATTATAGTTTTATTTTATATAAATGTTAGATGAATTAGATATATAGAAATATATGTTAGATATTAATTATAATGTCAAATGTTAGATGAATTAGATAGAAATATATATGTTATATATTAATTATGTCAAATGTTTAGATCAATTAGATGAATTAGCTAGCTAGATATTAATGTTTCCGAGTTAATTTTTATACTTTAGTTATAGATGAATTAGATATATTAATGTTAGATGAATTAGATATATATTTAATTTAGTTATATGAGATTTGATCATCTAATTAAAATTTTACTATATAGAACTAGCTACTTTATTTTTAGTAAGAAAATTAATAGAACTAGTTTAGTTGAATTAGTTGAGTTACTTTATTTAGGTATATTTTTAGTAAGTGCTTAGTTGAATTAATTAGTTGAACTAGTTGACTTAATAGAATTAGTTGAAGTAATATAACTAATAAGTGTTTAACGTTTCACCTATGAACATAGGAATGTCGTCTGACGACGAACACGATTTCATTATGTGCGAATATTGCGAAGACTAGCGCGGCATGTGCGATAGAAATTTTCTAGTTGATGATAGGCGCTTCAGCATCAGGATGGATGAGAACTTCGAAGTGGATATAGTAAGTCACAACGACAAGTCTTTTCTGGTAATTAAGCATGACTTATGCTTCATTTGCTTCAATTTATAATTTTAAATTTTCACTATTCTACTAGCGTATCCCCTGCCATGAAAGAATTTTTGTCTTGAATAAGATAGTTTCAGTCCTAACAAAACTATGGAGGTAAACAGAGTTTACTTGAAGACCGAGCATGGTTATACCTTCAACGTCAAATTATACAATGCAGACACCTACACCTATTTTGAATACAAAACTTGGCAAGCACTATGCAAGGCTTATGCATTTGAGCCTGATATGTTTATCACCTTTGATATTCGCCCCGAAGATGATATTGAAGGTAATAGAGATATTTGGGTCGATGTGCAGACGCCTCCAGTTCTACCATTATGTGACTTTCTCAACCATATTTATGTCTTCGATATTGTTTATTCAAAAATAGTTAACAACTAATTTCTATTGATAGCTTATTTCCATTCAAGCAAACATGTCCGGCGCTTGGTAGACAGGACCGTCCACTGTCCCGGGGCTGAACTAAACTGCGAGGAGATAATTCATTATGTTTCATGGCTTGAGGATCTTGATGTTGTCAAGACAAATTATTTTCCTGAATTTGAAAATCTTAGTACTCAAAACGTGCGACCAATAGTGATCGTATTGAACTACGGTCACCTCTATTTACGAAAGATGGTAAAAATTTTACTATTTGTCCTCAGTGCATATTTTGCATACATTATTTCTCAAGCTAAACTTCATGTTGCTAAGTAATGTTACTATACGATGTTCTTCAACAGGGACTCCGATGACAGTTGTGCCTCAAAGGATCGGTACTAAAGGTCGATGTCAATGGTTAGCTTACGGCCAAGACATCCTACAATGCACATGAGTGCATTCAGGATTTCTAAAAGCGAGGAATGCTTAATAGTGAAAGATTGGAGCAAAATTGTTAACGATCGCAGAGAAGCACTAGGGGCAGCAATCAGAAGCGCAGCCCACGATTAGGAGACGGGTTCACTTGCATGCTCCAATATGATGAATCAGGACAACTATACATGTTCTATGTTATTTTACCTGAGAGAGAGCAGCAGGAGTGATTAGCTAGCTAGTTCATGCTCTTAGTACTTGTCCTCTCACGTCTATGTTCTTCGTCCTGAACTTAATATCAAAGAGTGATTTGCTTTCATGGTCTTATGAACGCTTAATTATAATCTCATGACCATGTTGAACTCGATGATATCTTTGCTTCTGGTCAAGTGAATGTTTCTTGTTTAAGCTAGTGTTGGTGGTGATTAGATAGCGGTAATGACTATGATGATTAAATAGTGGTAATGACGACTATGATGATTTTTAGCTAGCTAGCTAGTATACTGTTGTTGGTGATATGATGCAAGAGTTTTTATATTAATATGATGATGATGATGATGATGATGATGATGATGATGATGATGATGATGATGATGAGTTATTATATCATTTATGAAAGAAATCATAGATTAGTTTTAACTGGATGGATCCTAGCTAATTAAGTGATCAAGTATATGCTATATCCATATCCTGATACAACTGGATATGGCATATACTTGATCACTTAATTAGCTAGGATCCATCCAGTTGTGATCAAGTAATATGGATATGGCATATTCTTGATCACTTAATTAGCTAGGATCCATCCAGTTGAAACTAATCTGCGGTACTTTCATCTAATGATTTAACAACCCATTATAATGTAAAAAACAATCTCTAAATTAAATTGAAAACACAAAATTAAAGGAAAAATAAAAATAAAACCAACCCCCCCCCCAAACATTTAGTACCGGTTGGTGTTACCAACCGGTACTAATGGTCTCCCCGCACCCGGGCCTGGCTCGTGCCACGTGGTGGCACTTTAGTGGCGGTTCGTGCCGAACCGGTACTAAAGAGGGGACCTTTAGTCCTCACCCTTTAGTGCCGGTTACTGAACCGCACTAACGGCCTTACAAACCGGTGCTAAATCCCGGTTCTGCACTAGTGCTAGTAAGCCTCTCCTAGACTAGCTCGTTGATCAATGGTGGTTAAGGTTTCCTAACCATAGACATGTGTTGTCATTTGATATAGATCACATCATTAGGAGAATGATGTGATGGACAAGACCCATCCGTTAGCTTAGCATAATGATCGTTCAGTTTATTGCTATTGCTTTCTTAATGTCATATACATATTCCTTCGACTATGACATTATGCAACTCCCAGATACCGGAGGAATACCTTGTGTGCTATCAAACGTCACAACATAACTGGGTGATCATAAAGATGCTCTACAGGTATCTCCGAAGGTATTTGTTGAGTTGGCATAAATTGATATTAGGATTTGTCACTCCGAGTATTGGAGAGGTATCTTTGGGCCCTCTTGATAATGCACATCATAATAAGCCTTGCAAGTAATGTGACGAATGAGTTAGTTACGGATGATGTATTATGAACGAGTAAAGAGACTTGCCAAGAACGATATTGGACTAGGTATGAAGATACCGACAATCAAATCTCGGGCAAGTAACATATAAATGGACAAATGGAATTTTGTATGTTGTCATAAGGTTCGACCGATAAAGATCTTCGTAGAATATGTAGGAGCCAATATGGGCATCCAGGTTCCTCTATTGGTTATTGACCGGAGAGGTGTCTCGGTCATGTCTACATAGTTGTCGAACCCATAGGGTCCACACGCTTAATGTTTGTTGACGATATAGTGTTATATGAGTTATATGATTTGGTGACTGAATGTTGTTCGGAGTCCCGGATGAGATCACAGACATGACAAGGAGCTCCGGGATGGTCCGGAGGAAAATATTGATATATAGGACAATGGTATTCGGACACCGGAAGTGTTTCGGAGCGTACCGGGTAGTCATCGGGGCACCGGAAGTAGTTCCGGACACCCCCGAGAAGCGTATGGGCCTAATGGGCCAAAGGGGGGGACAAACCAGCCCACTAGGGGGCTGGCGCCCCTCTCCCATGCCGGCCGGCCCTAGGGGAAGGAAAGGGGAGGGGTGGCCCCTCCTGCCTTTCCCTCCTCGTGAGAAAAAGAAAAGGGAGGGGGGCGCCACCTCCCCTGCTTTCCTCCCGCACTCAAATAAGGAAGGGGGGCGGCTTGGGGAAGACCCCAAGTAGGATTCAGCCCTACTTGGGGCACCTCCTGGCCTCTCACCTTCCCCCACCTATATATATGTGGGAGGGGGCGCCACACATAACCACGACAATCTCTTAGTCGTGTGCAGCGCCCCCCTCCACAGTTTCGTCCCTCGGTCATATTTTCGTAGTGCTTAGGCGAATCCCCTGCGAAGATAGCATCACATCACCGTCACCATGCTGTCATGCTGCCGAAACTCATCTACTACCTCGCCGTCTTGCTGAATCAAGAAGGCATGAACGTTACCGAGCTGAACGTGCGCTGAACGCGGAGGTGCCGTACGTTCGGTACTTGATCGGTTGGATCGCAAAGTAGTTCGACTACATCAACCGCGTTACTAAACGCTTTCGCTTATGGTCTATGGGGTACGTAGACACACTCTCTCCCTCGTTGCTATGCATCTCCTTAGATTTTGCGTGTGCATAATTTTTTGTTTTGTTTGCCATGCAACGTTTACCATCAAAGTTCTAGCAGAATACCTGGTTTTACTGTAAGGACATTCCGACCAGTGACTCCCAAATGGGTCTTTCAACTTATACTGGCGAGAGAGTTGAGGCTCCAAAAACACTCAGGGTCTTCAAGACCGAAAAAACTAACATTGACATCCTGGTTGAGGCTTTGGTTGGGCTGACATAGACGAGATTGACTTACTAGAGGGTTTCATTAGCCGTTGTATCCAGCCGCTTCAGGAAAGGACGAGGCCCATGTACATGTACCATGGTCTGAGTGACCCCACTCGAGTGAATCCGAAGGCCATAACAGTGGCTGAGATTGAGGGCCGAGTGAAGCGCATCACCGCCGAGCGTGATGACGTCCGAGGTAGCTAAAAGGTGGTCGCTTACGACCTCACTCCCGCCTCTAAAGGTAACCTTGCCCGTTAACATTTTGATATCTAGTAACTATTCTTGTCTTCACTTCGTTGAGTGTCTTGTTCAAAGTTTGCAAAAGATGGTGTTGTTGAGTATCGTGATTATTAGGAAAGCTAAGATAGCGTAGGATATTATTTTACCTTGCCTTGTACTTCAAGATCATCATGTACTCCTATATATATGTTCACAAGGCTCAAGCAATACAGCGAACATTACACCAATCCCTCTCTCCCTTCTAACATGGTATCAGTTTCCAGGTTCTAAACCCTAGCCGCCGCCGCTTCCGCACCCGCGCGCCGTCCCCGGGGTGGTCGGCCTCCATGACCGCCGCCGGGGGTCGCGCCGCCCGTACCTAGGGTTCGTCCGCCGTCGTGTTGGCCGGCTGCCCTAGAGAGTCTTTTTCCCGAGCCCTTGCTCCGGATTTTTTCGCTCTCTCGCCGGTCGTTTTGACTATGAGGAGAAGAGTAAGCTGATGCTGGCAATGACTATGAGGAGAACGACGCTGATGGTGATGGTGAGGAGGTGGAGTCCTCCTCTTCTGATTACATTGTTAAGAAGACCCGATCCAACAAAGCTCAAGATCTGAGTGCGCAGGCCCCAACTGCTCTGAGCTTTGAAGCGCGGCCGAGGTGAATCTGCCAAGCTAGCAGGAAAGTGTCTCAAGTTGGCGAAGTAGCCCACCAAGAAAGACGTGAGTAAGCCCCGCAAAACCGAGAACCTCCCGGTACCAAAATGGCGGTGCCAATTGCTTCAATGTGAGTGTCAAGCCGTTTTCCCAGCTGATTCTAGAAGCTCGATCAATTTTTTTTTTTTAAAGTCTACTTGCCGACCCAGGCCCGGTGGCTGATGTCGGGCTAGAGGTGAAAGAGGTGCCTTTCGCTTCTACTATATATCGTGGTTATGTGGTCATGATATATGGATGGTTGGTGGTGCCTAGGGATTTGGATGTTGGGGCGGTGGTCCTGGATGGTGGGCTCGACGGTTAGCTTTCCGGCAGGCTTCGTGGTGGCGGTGGTGGCTTCACCTCTTGGTCGTGTGGGCGGCAAGAGGTGTAGTGGCCGGAGGCTTTGGTCTGCTTTTGCAGTGTCTGGATCTGGTGCCCGGATCACAATGACTGTGCAATTCATATCTTTCTCATGCTAATTGGCGCAGCAAAGCATGAAATTTGCTTCTAGTTTCGATTATGCACAACCGCCCAAGATTAAGAGGAATCAGTTTTGAGTAGGATGGGATATGATTATGGCGTTATCTAATTACAGAGATATCTAAACAAACACGATTCAACGCTATCTATTACCGTTGTTATCGGGTGCTGTTACAAAAGCACGAACAAAACACCTCCTAAGTTGTAAAGCATAATATTATATATAGTACTACTAGCATACTGAAATTCATACAATCTTGTCAAAGTATATTAATTACTACTAGCAATCCTCAAACACACGCACGAACACATCACACATGCATTACTTGATACTTCAGACAGAAGGGCTAGTGGAGCTCTTCCTCTCCGCGAGCGTCGAGTTGGCCTCCAAGCAGTCCACGACGCGATGGGGCTCTTGACGGGACAATCCGACCGGCAGCGGGAGTTCCGCCGTTGCTTCCTTGGGCCAGCTCCGGGACGCGTGATCGTGCAGGTCTTGTCCTGGGAAGCGGAGGATGTCCGCCATTGCCATGGAGGCGAAGAGACGCTCGTTGAAGAACGACATCGTGGAAATATCGATTGGCTACTTGGCTTTGGGGCCCTTGTTTCTTGCACAATGTCAATGGATACGGTGGCGATCGATCCTGCCCTGCCGTCGTATATATAGTGGGGAGTGCTGGGCATACGGGAACCCGAACTCGAAAGGGAGAACCCAACATGATGCGGATCTGATTGAAACATCACGAGGCGGTTCGTAACGGAGGCCAGCCCTAGGCGAGCGGAGTAACAAACGCGAAGGAATACCTGGTGGGCCACAGGCCACAGCCCATTACATGTCCGTCTATGCTATGGCAACCTCAACTGTATCTGACGGGTGGTGGTGCAAGATACATACAACTGCAGGGACTGACCCACTAGCCGCATGATCCATTCTCCGATTCGGCAATTTCTTGCAGAACACAAGGGGCATACGTATGCTGCATCTGATGAACAAATCACATATGCAGCATGTGCCGCATCTGCTTAAATGCCCATGAGGCATGGACATGACCTATAGCAATTCCATAAGTGACAAATGAAGTTACTACATTGTGTCTTCCATTATTTCTAGAAACATTCTTTTTCTAGTTAATAGCAAGGTTGAAGCCTGAAAGTGCTCTTTTGATCCCGAGCTCACAATGCTCCCTAATGAACATTCCTCTCGGACTCTTGGGATATCAATGGGACATTCGCAAGATCCGGCGCCACTGGCACCGCCACAAGGACCCACCACCTAGCCCGTCATCCCCGGCGGAGGGGACATCGTCACCACCATGACCGGGGTTGCTGCTCCTGGGATCAAGCACCGCCAATTGGTCACATCCCCTCCCAATCCGCCCTCCCTACGAAGCCGCTGGAGAAGCGCCGAACCGCCGGGATAGACGAACTCCAAAGGGAGATCTCACGCCGCCTGTACCTCCAGACAGCGGGGCTTCAGCCTAGATCCCCGCCGTCCCCATCACTGGTGGCGTCCGGGCTTAGCCAGCGCGTCTCTGGGACAACGAGGTGGAAGAGAGGGGGTAAGGGGGTGGCGGCCGGGGCTGGGATTGGCCACCTGATCGCCCTGGAGGAGGCGAGATGAAGGCGTACAAGTACGAAGGGGCTAAAATCCAGCCAGCAGCTTGCACCATATAAGAATCTCTCTAGAATTGAAGCTTAGTTACATATATATATACCACCTGCTCGAAGGGAACTGTCGTCATCTATTTTAGCCAACAGATTGCCCCCATTTTTTTTTTGGTTCGGTGGTTTGTGCCTTGACTGGGAACTATTAGTTATAGTTTTACAAAATGTCACTCCACCTACCATATTATAGTATCAGTCGATGAAGCACACTAATCTGAACTTCCGTCCTATATAAGGTTTGAATAACACTGTGATAATCAGATTGGGATTTCTTTATGGTTCTTGCTTCCTTTGGTTGTTGCAGGTTTTGTTTGTTTTTTGACTTTTTTCTATACCTGCTAAGTCTGACGGTGCAGCATTTTGAGCATGTCATGAAGTTCTTTGTATTGTCATTTGTTCACTTACAAGGACATGCCAAGCAAATAGAGACAGATTTTGCAGCTCCTCAAGTGAAGCTCTGAGTTCGGTACTCAAAAGTCACCGCATTTTGAAAGTGTTAATCTAAAGATGCGAATGACCAGTTTTGTGCTACCCATCATATGCACCAAATTAGATAGACCGGGCAGTCTGGCAGACATTATTTCCCGTGTACACTTATATGAATTTTAATGTTATATTCATCTATCCCTTCTCTTCTAAGTGATGCTAAAGATTATTTGACAGAGCTATCACTAAGAACTTGATTTCCAACCTTTTTGTAGAATATCAAATATAGAGATGAAAATCGGTGACCTCTGGTGTGCCATTGATTTTATCCAAAATAATTATGTGCAGAGGTGAGCTCATTTTGGGATTTGCCATGACCATTTTGCTATAAGTAGGCCATTTTTTGTAACGGAAAATAGTAGAAAATTATCTTATTGCGACATGCCATTATTGTGTCCGAGTGGATGTTATGGATTCAAAGGATGGTGGTTCAAGATATCTTTAAGTGACAGAAAATGAACAGCCCATAAGCTACCAATATCTTTGTTCTGGGTAAGAATTGCTTCAACAAGTATATTTATTCTAAATGAAAGTTACAAAGTTATTCGCTATATTTTAAGGAATTGATGGTAACACATCTTCCGCTGCAGATAAGAAGAACCTAAATTCCCAAGCATCAACTTACCAGTACTCTTATCTTAAATATGTTTAGCTTGAGGTGAGACTCAGCGCATGCTCGGTTGAGTAACCGCAGATTCACCAACCCAGTCAATGTATCCTAACACTGGCAAAAAAAAAAGGTCTTCAATTTGAAATTCTGATTTAGGCTTGAAGCTAATATGATGTTGGGTGATTTGAAGCTCCAATTAGGGTTTTTTTCTTGGCTAATACAGTGCAGTTTTGTGTATGTTACTTCTGACTACCATGCTTAGTTACTCATCTAGACAATTGTTGTAATTTGAGGTCTCAACTATCTAGGTTCCTTCAATTGATATAACAGGAAATGCTTTCAAGAAGAAATACTAATCTCAATGAAGCATCTGAGGCGAGCAATGCTGCAGATGGTGGCTCACAAAGATGATTCCAAATGCTGGTTGTGAGTTGTGACATTAGAGTTACTGTTAGTATGGTTGTTTCCTGTGAATTGTAGTTTGTTATGTGGACATAGCTACTATATATATGTGTACTCTGTTCTAAATACAATGGCTTAGCAAAAGAAGTTGCTTTTTTGTTTACTATTTGTTTATGTACCTCCTTTTCACCCCAAGTGCATTGCTGATGATATCTATTTTAGCTAACATGTTTGCTAATTTTGTTATAATTTTCTCATAAACTCTATCCATATTGTTTTGGTGATGAAACCAGAGATGCATTATTTTTCTTTCTTCATACTTAAACCAATGATTACTTGAAAGAAATGATTCAACATTTGAGATGAAAGAATGTGTTTTCTTCATGTAGAGGGACAACATGATGTATATTTGATACATTTACGACGCCTTTGGTTTGCAGTCCAGTAACGTATTTGTTCTGGTATCCGGAAGCTCCGGCTTCCAATGCTTTTCTACTAAATACAGGATTTCCGGCGATGCGCATTCAGTGGAAGGAGACGTTCCCGTCGACGACGAGGCGCCTACGGTGACTTCGTAAATCTCAAGATGATGATATGCCGACTCAGTATTTCGGAGGTGCTCATAGGGGTAGGGTGTACGTGTGTGCGTTCATAGGGTTGAGTGTATGCGCGTGTATATGGGCGCTTGTGTCTGTATTGATGTTAAAAAAAAAAGAATACACATACAGTTTGCCAAAAAAAAAAATACACATACAGTTTGTTTCGAGCGTCCGACCTCGGTTTCCTAATCAGCTTCGCTCCCGCCGTATTGACACTGCTACCTATAATAGGCTAATACGTGGCCTACTTAACAAACGCTGGTACGGTTTCTAAAAGCGCTGGATTCGGAAACCGTGACTTTTCCGCCGAACCAAACGCGTCGTTAGTCTCTTTGAGAACGAAAAGGTGCCCGGGTGTCCCGGCACCCCCCTTACCCAGCAGCTGGCCACTTGCGGCAGCAAGGTAATTAAGCAGGCAATTTGCAGACATAAATAGGGACAGGGACAGGGACAGGGCTAAGCTGTAGTAAGCATATACTATATAGTAGGGCACTGTTAGGTTGTGGTAGACCTGGCAGGAGGGCAGGTGGGCCATCATCGGGTACAGCTGTTGGTCAGCTTTTTCTGTATGCGATAGAAAAATTAAGCACATGGTTTCCGATTATATATTCACGTGAACATGCAGCCATGCACGGGTGTCTCTCGTTCAATCACAGAACCAATATTAGACACTGTATCGTGGTTTCCCAGATTATTTTCTTTGCAGTTCAAACGCGCAGTCAAGGAGTCCTAAAATATTGTGCGACCAATGCATGTATACAGTTGCGGCTGAATTTCGTGTTTTGATCTTTTTGGAAAGAATTTCGGGATCTGACCCTAGTTTGGAAATTTTTTGGGATCTGATCCTTTTGCCTACCGCCAGAGGGCCTGGCGGTAGGATTGCGTGACCTACCGCCATAGCTTCACGGCGGTAGGCCCTTTGACAATGATCGACGGCCGTTTGCGTACGACGTGGAAAAGGGCTCTACCGCCATCCCCACGGCAGAGTTCTTCGGAGCTCACCGCCATACCCTCTGGCGGTAGGGTCCTGTGTTCAGATAAGGTGGGGAGGGCTGGATATTCTCCTCCTCAACCACTCATTCAGACCACATCACCTCTCCACCGAGCTCAACTCTCCCCCCTCCCCCCCTCTTTCTTTGAAGCACAAGAGCCTCCCAGATCTCTCTCATTTGTTTGAGATTTCTCCGTGGATTCTTACCATTTTCCTCACTCAAGGTGGCTCTCTCATTTCCCTCATTTTGATTGGTTGATATCTTTGTTTACTTTGCATTTGCTCATTTGATTGCAAACCCTAGCTCATCATTTTGGTGTGGTCAAATCAATTACTATGATCCATTTAGGTTTATGTTTGTGATTTCCTTATGTATGATGTGCTTAGAATTGCTTGTAGAAAAGTTTGTGTGCCTAGATCTAGTGCTAATCTTAATGTACATAATGGGGATTAGGTTATGCTTAAGAAAGCAATTAAAGCTAAGTTACAACTTTTCGAATTGTAGGATGGCACCGTTCGTTTTCTTTGAAACTTCTGCTCAGGCGGCGGCGAACCGTGAACGCGAATTGATTGAGGAAAAGATAAACTTGTGGATCGAAGGCATTGATGCGTTGAATGCGGAGTGTAGGGCCTTTTCATATAATTATTTCAATAAAGACCGTTCCGAAAATTTTATAACAAAAAAGGAGAGGCTGATGAAGAAGCTCAAGACGGCGGAAAAAAATTGTAGGCGTGATCTTGCAATGCAAATTACATTGTGTGCGACAACGGCAGAATATGCTGAGATAGACATGGGCAATCATGGTCAGGTCATTGATTGGTTAGTTCGCCAACCATTCTCGTCGGATGAGAACCGTGCATCTCGTTGGGCATGAGTCAAAGAAAGAAATGATGTTATTTGTTGCAACCCGGGACCGTACGCCGCATGGTATTGCATGAGGCTATGTAATCTTTGTCATTTGAACTGTAATGACATGTACCCTATGCTTGGTCGTCGTTTGAACTACTATGACTTGTACCCTTAACATTTGAACTCATTAAGAACTTGGTGTTGTATGTCATATGAAGTAACCGAGTGTTGTACTCTACTTAATGTATTTTATTTTTTTATTTATGTCATCTTAAACCCGTATATTCATGTAGGATGGACAGTCGATCCATGAATATGAACATAGCGTGTGAGAAGATCATGGCGGAGCGACACCGTTGCTTGAAGAAGGAATGTGAAGCATGGTTGAAGAGTTGTGATGAGGCAAATGCTGCCATGAAGGATTTCAGCAAGTATCACTTTATCGAGGAACCTTCGATGCTAAGGAGAAAAAGCATTCAAAGCTTGTGAAGGAGAAAGAGAGGATGCTTGATCAGCGCAAGACCGGAATATGCTTGCGTACACGCTTTGGCAGCTGAGATTATGTTCACTGCAAGCAAAGAAGAATTCGTGAGATGGACTTGAGGAAACCGGGCAGGTCATAGGATGGGCAATCAAACAGACGTGTCAGAGAATCCCGCTCGCCGTGCTGCATGGGCTTGGTTCCGTGAAACGAATGGTGTGTTGGGTCATTGGGCAGGATCCACAGACTTTCAACTGAAGCGTAATCAAGGGCGTGACGATCAAATTGAACGTCTCATAAGTATGAGAGATATGTTACCTGTTTAGAAAATGTGCCGTTGAGCATGAGTTATTAGTTTCAAACGATGTCATCCCAACCGGGTCATGTTTTAATAAGTTTGAACATTTGTTATTCGTGAATGTAATGAACTATGTTGAGTTGAGTTATGTATGTGCTTGCAAGATAGAATTGGGTATATTATGCTAACATTCGACACATATGGGGCTAAATAGGGGAGAGGAGGGACCGGACCCTACCGCCACAGGCCATGGCGGTAGGGTCCAGCACCCTACCGCCATGGCCTGTGATGGTAGGGTCAGGTCCTACCGCCAACGGTTTTGGTTTCTTCGTCACAGAAACCTTGCCCCCTCATCACATAACTCGGCGGTAGGGTCCAGCACCCTACCGCCATGGCCTGTGGCGGTAGGGTCCGGTCCTACCGCCAACTGTTTTGGTTTCTTCGTCACAGAAACCTTGCCCCCCTACCGCCATGCAACCTGGCAGTAGGGTCCAGCACCCTACCACCATGGCCTGTGGCGGTAGGGTTCTAACTACGAAAACAGAGCACTCTGTTCTGTTATATCCCACTTCTCTTCACAGCACAACAGTTTTTCAATAAGAATCATGACAAATCCCAGAATACACTAACAAACTAAATTCATTCACAACACATTGCAAACATCTTCACACCAAATTCAATACAAATGGCAAATTCATTCACGACAAGTTGACGACACATGGCTTTTTGCCTTAGTACTACACATAGTTCATGATAAATTTGGCATGGCTTCATCCGGTTACATGACGAGTCCACCGAAGGCGACGGCTTTACTGAGTCATACGGGGCCATTTCCCCTTCCTATCACGTGCCTCATCCTCCTCTTGTGCCTTGCGAGCTCTTGCAAGCTTTCTTGCCCTCTCCTCCTCACGAGCAAGCTTCGCTTGGCGTGCCCTCTCCTCCTCGAGTTGCTTCCGCTCCATCCTCTCTTTTTGACGACGCTCTTCCTCCAAGCCTCTTTGAAACCTTTCTTCGAACAGCCGTTGGCGCCTAAAACAATCTTCTAATTGGTCCTTTTGGATATCTTTTGGCACTTCATGATCTATCCAGCTGAAGTACTTGCATAGAGGAGGCGGTGACTGCATATAAAACGGATGTTAGTGATGGCACACAGTTGAGAGTAACATGTTACTTTTCTAGCATACCGGTGGAAGATCATAGGCGTTAGTTGGAAGCGCATGATCGTAAGCATAATTGGGGTAAACAAAATATCTCCTTCCTTCGGTCCATGACTTCTTTCGATCGGTGGACTCCTTCACCTTGCAAACATCTCCACGCCAACATGGCGGAATCTTCACATCCTTCTCCTTCACCTTGTCCAAAGATGCGTCCTTCCACTTGTGTGGCATGTCTTCATGGTGAGCACACGGTGGCCTTGTCATGGAACCGGATGAAGCCATGCCCTACAACAAATAAAGATGTTAAGTCTAAATATGAACACATTGACATGTAAAGGGGCAAATATATCAACACATGCATGAACATATTAAAAGTAGTACCATTCACATTATTTAACCATCCGGATTGAGCAATACGTCGATAGGCCTTCCCCTATCAACCCGACGTGTCATAGAACCACCGGATACACGGCCACGGGCCCCTACAAGGCTAGTCCTTCCTCCACGGCCACGGCTCCCTCCAAGGCTAGTCCTTCCTCCACGGCCGCGGCCCCCTCCAATGTTAGCCCTTCCTCCACGGCCACGGCCCCCTCCAAGGCTACTGCTCCGTCCACGTGTTTGACTAGTGCCCGTGCTGGTTCTTCGTTTCTTGCATGTCCTAACGTTGTGTCCTGTGTCATTGCATTCTCCACAATTGTTGTTTTCCGGTGGCTCCATGAAATGACCACTACCAAATTGCTTCATTCCGGTGTATCCAGCTAGATCATCCATGTCACTCCGAATCTCTTCTTTCTTCTTCTTCCCTCATAGGCACCATGAGTGCGGGATCTGCACAATGTTTGGCCCAACATACTCAAAGCCACCGTGAGGCATCAAGGAAAGGATTGAACCGAGGCGCCCACGCCAACCTTGTTCTTTCCAATGTAAACTCGTGCAACCGCACGGTTGTGCCATCGGATACGTTCATGTTTCTCACCGTGCTGCGGTCATCAAATGCGAGCAAGGCCAATGATACTTGTGTGGCCTCTCACACCGGCACCAACGGTTTTAAGGCGCACCTCATAAGCAACTCCACCGTAAGACCTACCGTCCCTTGTTGTCCCACCCGGCTCATCGATTTGATAGATCATTTCTTTTTCATTATATGTGATCACTTGTTGTTTGGCAGACTTGCGCGCTTGATGCAACAACCAATCATGAACTTTAATGGATAGTCCATCTTTTCCCCAATCCACTTGGTTGTGCTTGCAGAATGCTTTAGGAAGTACTCATTGAGCTTGATGAAAGTGTACTTGAGTATTACGGTCACCGGCAAGGAACGGACACCCTTCAACACATTGTTAAAGCATTCCACCATGTTGCTTGTCATGTCCCCATATCGCATACCTCCTTCATCGTAAGCGCGTGACCACTTTTCCTTCTCTGGAAAGTGCCTAACCAAGAATTCTTTCCCCCCTTTGTTCTTCTCCAAAGCCTCGAGGAGTTTATCATATGGGGTCTTGAATGTGGCGGTGTTGAAAGCAACGCAAACAAGGGTAAGGTCTTTGCAAAACTCCTTGCTCTTGCATGCCCGGTAAAAGTTTGCAACAAAGTGTCTCATCCACCAACGGTGTTGAAGCTTTGGAAGACCGGGAATATCAACGTCTATTGCTTTGAGAATCCCATGATGGTGATCCGATATAATGCATACCTCTCGCTTGCCTATCACCTTGGTTCTCACATGCCCCATGAACCACTCCCAATTATCATTGTGCTCCGAAGGCACCAAGGTAAATGCCACCGACAACACGTTATCATTTGAAGAGTGGGCCATCGCCACCATCAATGTGCCCTTGTATTTTCCGGTCAAGAATGTACCATCTATAGACAACACCGGGCGACAATACGTGAATGCCTCAATGCATTGTCCAAAACTCCAGAAGGCACGACGAAACACTCCGGCAATTGACTCCACCTGATGGCGCATTCCCGGGTTTCGATGAGCAATTGTTGCCAGCATCTTGGGGAGAATGTTATATGCGGCCTCATAATCACCATGCAACATCCTAATAGCGTTTGCCTTCGCCATCCATGCCTTCCCGTACTTGACCGGGTGTCCGAATTGTTCCTCAATCGAAGACATGAGAAACTTGACCTTCACGGTTGGATCATGTGCTATTTGATGCAACAATTTATATCCTAGATACTCCGACGTGAGTTGACGGTGTCCTTTGCTTTGGTCGGCCTTGTCCGAGGGTACGACGCACGAAAGTGCCAACATGACTCTTCAAGACCCATTGCCCGGTTTCTTTGATTTTTCTACCGCGGACCATCCATTTGCAACCTTCTTTGTCACATTTGACCGTGTACCGAAGTTTTTGATTTGAATGACCAACAACAAACGGCCTATGGTTCCTAATGGCATAGTCACACAACCATATCTTAAACTCTACCAAAGAACCAAACTTGATGCCTTTCTTCAAATGAGCATTCTCATCCTCATTTTCTGGTCAAGGATCACTGAATTTGGGGCACGTTGTTGGCTCGGACAACCATAATCTCATCCCACCATCAACGACTGCATTGTCCGCAAGACTCACATCTCTAAACGAAGGCGGCCCTCTCTCCTTGCCGGCCACCTTCTTATAGATTTCGTTTTCTTGCGCAGTCAACCCATCCTCATCCAACTCTTCCTCCGGACCCTCGTCATCCGAGTTATACCCACACATACGGTTATAAGGGAGGGTACGGTCCATGTCTTGTTGCCGCACAATGACATCCAAGTTACCAATTGGATTGTAATGGATCTCTTCATTCTCCGAGTAAACATCCTCCTCTAGAGCAACAATAGCATCATCATCAACATGAGGAATAGCATCTTCTTCAACATGAGGAATAGCATCATGACGGAGTACTATGGCACTAGCGTTGATATGATCTTTATTGGGTTGGCTACTTGGTGGTTGGCTAGAAGAATTGGGGACATACACCTCGGCACTGTCATCATAAATGGGGGAGGATGCATTGTGGTTGACATCAATTTGCAAAGGAGGAGGAGGATCAACCTTTGTGGCAAAGATCTCAAGAGACTTGTCTTGTGATGCGTCTACTTTTTCCTTGTACACATTCCAATGCAATCGGGAGGTGATGGGCATACTCTTTAATCGGGACTTTACTCCCAATCTAACGTCATACCTCCCAATAAGCTTAACCTCGGCATTTGGGTCATTCCAATGTAAGACGCTTCTCACTTGAACTACAAGATCATCAAAGCTTGGACTTGTGTCAAAAACCATAGCCTCTTCCCCTTCATCGTCATTTCTAAGCATAAATGTCGACTTGTCCAAATAATGAAGGTTTACGAGCTTATGCATCTAAGAAAATGGGAAGAATATAATCAATCCATATATGTCATCCAACCAACACAAATGGACAAATGAACGAAATTTTGCATAACTACTATTCATACTAAAGTTAACCTAACAATTAACCACTAACCCTAACCATAACCCCTAACATAACCACTATAACCCTAACCACCAACATAATCACCAACATAACCATCCAACATCCCTAACCCTAACCCTAACACCAACCCCTAACATAACCACAACCCTAGCCATAAATGCATCATAAATGCATCATAAATGCACACAACAATATCAACACCTAGGGTTTGCAATAAATTGACCAAATCAACACAAAACAAAGATCTCAACCAATCAAAAGAAGGGGGAATGGGGGAGGTACCTTGGGTGATGAAAATGCTCCGGATCCACCGATGAAATCCCAAGCAAATGGAGTGGATCTAGGGGGTTTGTGAGGGGAGAGAGGGAAGAGGAGCTGAGCACGGGAAGAAGATGAGTGGGGAAGAAGAGTGGTGGTGGGGCCCACAAACCAGCCCCTCCCCACCTTATCAGAACACAGATCCTACCGCCAGAGGGTATGGCGGTAGGCTCCGATAACTCCATCGTGAGGGGATGGCGGTAGGCCCTTTTCCCCGTCAGCGGCTGCCAACGGCCGTCAGTCGCCGTCAAAGGGCCTACCGCCGTAGGCTATGGCGGTAGGGCACGCAATCCTACCGCCAGGCCCGCTGGCGGTAGGCAAAAGGGTCAGATCCCGAAACTTTTCCGAAACGGGGTCAGATCCCGATTTTGTTTGCAAAAAGGGTCAAAACACAAAATTTTACCTACAGTTGCATGCCACCAGCCTGCTAGCTCCGGTAGAAAGATTCCTGCCACAGGAATAGTGCGACCGAGGGCACAACTCGTTTCGTCTCGTCTGTGAGTACCAGCTGGCCGACATGTCAACTCTGACATCTCCCTTTCTTTTCTTGCTATAGGTGGAACCAGCCTATACCAAACAGTGCTAGGATGGGTCTAGGTTAAAATCTGTGGAACCAATTGATCTGCTAATCAAATGAGTGCTACAGTACATGGTACAGATCTCAATGCGCCAAATTCTAGATGAACGGACTGATAAGAGGGTGCCTAGGCACCCGGGTACTAAAAGGCCACTCTCCTTTGAGAAGCATCTTATCACAACAACTGTGCAATTGATAACTTGCTCATGCTAATCGGTGCGGCAAAGTGTGCATGTTGCTTCTAGTTTCGATATGCCCAGTCACCTAAGATTGAGCGGAATCAGTTTTAAGTAGGATGAGATCTAGATACGGCGTTAACTAATTAGTATTACAGAGTAACCTAAACAAACACGATTCAGCACTATCTATTACCGCTGTTGTTATCGGGTGCCGTTAGAAAATCAAGAACCAAACATCACTTTAAGTTGTAAAGCATAATCTTATACGGAGTATATAGTACTACAGTACAGCTCGCATAATGAAATTCATATAATATTGTCAAATCCTGAAACTCGTGCACGAACACATCACACATGCATTACTTCAGAAGCGCTGGTGGAGCTCCTCTCTCCGCGAGGGTCGAGTCGGCCTCCGAGCAGTCCAGGACGCGATGGGGCTCTTGACGGGACGATCCGACCGGCAGCGGGAGTTCCGCCGTTGCTTCCTTGGGCAAGCTCCTGTGCGCGCGATCGTGCAGATCTTCTCCTGGGAAGCGGAGGATGTCCGCCATTGCCATGGAAGCGAAGAGACCCACGTTGAAGAACGACATCGCGGAAAGATTGGCTACTAGGCTTTGGGGCTCTCGTTTCTTGCACAATGTTCAATGGATACGGTGCCGATCGAGCCTCTTGTCATATATATATGCGGCAGTGCTGGGCATACGGGAATCCGACTTCAAGGGGAGAACGGGACGAACCAACATATGATCCGGATCTGATCTGAACTCCGAATTGGAAACATCACGATCGAGGTGGTTCGAACGGAGGCCAGGCCCAGGAGAGCGGAGAAACAAACGCGAACGAAGGAATACCTGATGGGCCACAGCCCATTGCATGTCCGTCCGTGTATGGCAGCCTCACTGTATCTGGCAGGAGGGATAGCGATCCCTTCCGCCTCAAGTTAGGGTTTTGTTCTCCTCCCGGCGGCGCCTCGGCATCGACGTGGAGATCGCGATCCCCTCTGCCTCTCCTCCACCGATCGCCGGCTTCTTTGGACGGCTGGTGAACGTGGTCGAAGGCGGTCCGGCTTAGGGAACCTCCCCGACCGTGGAATCTGTTTCTCTCGGGCAAGAGATCCGACGATGGGCTCGACGTCTGCGTCTGATGTGGCGATGAGCGAGATGGAAGCGATGATGAAGGAACTGGGATTGAAAGAGGATGATCTGGTTGACGTTGTGGTAGAAGATGGTGACATCCCAGAGGAGGATGCCCGCTGGATGGCTATAGCTCGCGTGAACACAGATAAACAGTATAGCCAGTACTGGTTTTATCGCAACATGCGTGTCGCCTGGGATCTAGCGAAAGACGTAAAATTTCGGCCGCTCGAAGAAAACCTATACACCCTGCAATTCTCTTGCCTCGGTGACTGGGAAAGAGTTATAGAAGATGGACCTTGGACTTTCAAGGGCAAGGCAGTCATCATAGAGCCGTATGATGGAATCACCAGGCCATCGGCGATAGAACTGAACAAAATTGAGATGTGGATCCAAATCCACGATCTTCCAGAGCTCTTCTTTGGCCTGATCAAGTCTCTGGCTGCTACTGTAGGAGAGTTCATCTTTGCTGAACCCAAGTCTCAGGATTTTGAAGGAAATTTCTTCAGGGTCAGAATCAAAGTGGATGTTACAAAACCCCTAAAGAACGCGGTTTCATTGGTGGTAAAAAGGAAGAAGGAGATCTTTAGGGTGAAGTATGAGAGGCTACCCGGTTGGTGCGCCGTGTGTGGCATGCTAGGGCACTTGTACAAAGAGTGTGGCAATGGGATTCACCCTCCATCGGCGCTAGTGTTCAAAAATCTTCAAGCTGTCTGGTTCAAAGGGCCAGGACATGGACCTGGAGCGGAAAGCGCGACAGGTGGAGGCAGAGGCAGAGGCCGTGCGGGCCGAGGTGCAGGCTGTGGGAAGGGTCAGCGGAACGGCTCAGAGTGGATGGATCGAGATGAAGCAAACCCTAAACTAGATGATGCAATGATGAGAGATGCTGAAAATAACAGGAAGCATGGTTCAGTGCAAGTGAACATGGGAGATCCTATCATACCAAACAGTGCAACGACAATTAATAACACCAGACAACAGCTTCTAGCTTTAGCACCACCGGTAGTACCTCCGAGCCCTGACTCCAAGCAAGAACCAAAGAGAACCAAGGCCATGGTGATGATGTTTGAGCAAGGAAACATGAAGTCAACAGCCAGCAACAACCCATCTAATGCGCGTTTGGTGGGCTCCCTAGAGGATTCGCGCCGAGCGCAATGAGTTACTTATGTTGGAACTGTCGTGGGGCTGGCAAACCCGCGACAGTTCGAGAGCTTCGCGATCTAGCGAGGCAATTTGCCCCCTCGATATTATGCATTGTTAAAACTCAAATCGAGGGCTCCAGGGTGGAGAATATGGCTGTAACTTTAGGTTATAATAAAAGTTTTGCTGTCAGTAGCTCCGGTAGAAGCGGAGGTCTTGGAATATTTTGGAATGAGGAAATAAAGCTTGAAATTTTAGGGTACTCGAAGTATCATATTGATGCCTTGGTGGGCGAGCTTTTTGACATACAAACTAGAGTTACTTTCATGAATCGCGAAGCTCAAGTGAGCGAACGGTACAATACATGAAATACACTACGAGGTATTGTTGGATCTTCTAACATGCCTTGGGTGGTACTTGGTGCTTTCAATGAAGTGCTTCATGGACATGAACATGACGGTGTGGGGATGCGGAGCTAGGCACAGATGGATGGTATCCGGGATGCACTTGACACTTGTGGCCTGTCGGATATTGGCTATATAGGTACCTACTGGACCTTCAAAAAAAGGTGACTGGAGGCACATTCACTAGAGTTCGACTGGACCGGGCTGTGGCGAACCCGGCATGGAACATTGCTTTCCCATCGGCTGTCCTAGAACACAAGCTTGCTGCATCGTCTGATCACGTACCTATTCTGCTCACGCTCCACGACGTGCATGCATGCCGGAGGGCCCCGCGCTCATTTAAATACGAGATGGCCTGGGAGAGAGAGGAATCGTTGGTGACAGTTGTGTCAGCGGGATGGGAGAAAGGTAATGCTGATTCGGTGCAATCATTGCATGGGAAACTGTAAAGAATGGCGGGAGACCTGAGCACCTGGGAGCGAGCGCATTTTTGGCAATATACGACAAGAAATCTCCCGCCTGAAGCACCAGCTACAGGAGCTCCGTCAGATTCCTAGCCGAGCCGGCCCAACACACGCTGAAATCAAGATATGTGATAGACTGGTCGAATTGTACCACAGAGAAGAGATTCTATGGCGACAGAGGGAGAGATTGGAGTGGCTCACGCATGGTGACAAAAACACTTATTTTTTTTCAATTACGAGCTAGCAGCAGGAGGAGGAAGAAACAAATAAAATAGTTGCAACGTCCGGACGGCCAGATTACAGATAACACAGAGGAGATGGAGGAAATGACAACTTCCTTTTATAAAAACCTCTACACATCAGAGGGTGTGCTAAACATGGAGCAAGTTCTCGACACGGTTCCCACCAAAGTGACGCAATCTATGAACTTAACGCCCCGTACAATGCTGAAGAGGTTAAAAGAGCTCTATTCCAGATGTTTCCAACCAAAGCACCTGGCCCTGACGGTTTTCCAGCATATTTTTTTAGTGTCACTGGGATCTTTGTGGCAGCAATGTGACAAAGGTGGTTATCAAAATCGTGGAGGGGACAGAATCTGCGGAGAGCATCAATGAAACTTTCCTGGTCCTAATCCGAAAGGTAAAAAAGCCAACACTGTTAACACAATTTCGCCCTATCAGTTTGTGCAATGTCTTATACAAGATAGCATCAAAGGTGATATCTAACCGTCTGAAGTTAGTGTTACCTAACATCATTTCTGAGGAGCAGTCTGCTTTTGTCCCTGGAAGGTTGATCACGGATAATATTATAGCTGCATACGAGTGCTTGCACTTCATGAAGAGAAACAAGGCCAAGAAACATCAGTCATGTGCACTCAAACTAGATATGATGAAAGCTTACGACAGAGTAGAATGGGCCTATCTTCGGGCCATTATGCTCAAGCTTGGTGTTTCTGAAAGGTGGGTAGAGATTGTCATGGGACTGGTCAGCACAGTCTCCTTTTCAGTTATGTTCAATGGCAAAAAATTACAGGAATTCAAACCATCACGAGGAATTAGACAAGGGGACCCGATATCTCCATACTTGTTCCTAATAGCAGCAGAGGGCCTTTCGTGCCTCTTAAAATCAAAAGATGTGTCATCAAACATGCATGGTCTACAGGTAGCACCTTTCGCGCCACCGGTAAACCACCTTCTTTTCGCAGATGACAGACGGCTGTTTTTCAAGGCAAACGGTATGGGTGCTACTGAGGTGAACCATGCTCTGGAAGGTTACTGTCAGGCTTCAGGACAGCGAATCAACTATGACAAATCTTCTATCTTTTTCAGCAAAGGTGTTTCAGAAAGCACACGTTTGGAGATAAAGACGATGCTCAATGTACCAAACGAGACTCTGAATGAAAAATACCTTGGCATGTCGTCTGACATTGGTACTTCAAAGAATGGGTCCTTCAAGTATCTAAAAGACCGACTCTGGAGCAAGGTGCAAGGATGGATTGAAAATTGCATGTCTACGGCAGGCAAGGAGGTCCTAGTTAAAGCAGTTGCACAATCTGTTCCCGTGTTTCCATGTCATGCTTCAAGTTACCAAGAGGTTTGTGTGAGCATCTCAACATGCTGATCGGAAAGTTTTGGTGGGGCTCTAAGGAAGGGAAACGCAAACCTCACTGGGTCTCTTGGGAGACTATGACAAAGCTGAAGGGCATGGGTGGTCTTGGCTTCAACGATTTTGAACTTTTTAACTTGGCTATGTTAGCAAAGCAAGCATGGCGCCTACTACAGGAGCCAAATTCTCTTAGTGCCCGGTTACTAAAGAGTATATATTACCCAACTAGTGATATTCTGCAAGCTTCACTAGGAGGGCACCCGAGCCAGATTTGGAGATCCATAATCGAAGGCCATGACGTTTTGAAGCAGGGTCTGATCCAGTCGGTGGGGAACGGCGCAACCACCAATATATGGAGGATAACTGGCTCCCAAGGAAAGAGATGTTGCGACCCTATGGGTGCATCTCGGGAAACCCACCACAGCTTGTGTCGGAGTTGATAGACTCAACCTCAGCTAGCTGGAACAAGAAAAGGGTGAACGAGGTGTTTCTGCCAATGGACGCAAAGATCGTATTGGGTATCCCTCTTTGCACACGCAATATAGATGACTTCTGGTGCTGGAATTTTGAGAGTAAGGGTGCTTTCTCAGTTAAATCCGCGTACAGAATGCTATCTGAAACAAAGCAGCGCTGTGAGGCTTGGCTTGATGGGGCACCGGGAACGTCAACATTACAATCAGAGGAAGGGATGTGGAAGAAACTATGGGAAACCGAAGTACCAGGCAAAGTTCGGATGTTTTTGTAGCGTCTTTCAAAACATTCCCTTTCCACGGAGGATGTGCGGGCTCACCGCCATATGACGACCTCTAGCAGCTGTGGGCTTTGCGGAATGCCGGACTCATGGAAACACTCGTTGATGCAGTGTACAATGTCCAGATGTGTATGGGCGCTGGTGGACGAGGATCTCGCACATAAAATGACGGCTTCGCCTGAACCGAAAGCGAAGCAATGGCTGTTTTCGCTAATTGAGTCGCTAACTCGAGATCAGTTTGCCTTAATATCCATAACTCTGTGGTCAATTTGGTATGCAAGGCGTAAGGCGATCCATGAGGGAATTTTTCAGAGCCCTCAAGCAGTTCAAAGTTTCATTAGTAGGTACTGTGATGAGCTTAAAATGATTCGACCTAATGTGATGCGAACGGCCGCACCTACTGGCCTAGCAGGCTCTCAACGGCCTAAGGCTCCCCCGGTGGGCTTTGCAAAAATACATGTTGATGCGACAGTTCGGCCAGGGAAAGGTGGTTCAGCAGCTGCGGTATGCCGTGATTCTAGCGGCAATTATCTTGGGAGCTCAGCTCTTGTGGTGGAAGGCGTGGATGATCCAGCTTCTCTGGAAGCGATGGCATGCAGAGAATGTGTTTGGCGGAGGATCTTCTCATCAACAACTTCATAATTGCCTCGGACTGCAAGCAAGTTGTCTCGGACATTAGATCGGGCAGCAAAGGGCAGTATGGGGCCATTGTGTCTGAAATCAACCTTCGGTCTACTCTTTTTCAATGTTCCTTTTCTTTTGAATGTCGTGCTGTTAATTATAAAGCACATAGCTTAGTCAAATTCTCTCTTAGAAGGGGTCGAGGAATCATCTGTGGCTTGGCCATCTCCATGACCTATCTTGTATCCCACTCTCTGTGGACTTTGAGTAATAAAGTTGGCTTACCCCTCAAAAAAATATGGCAGGAGCGATACTAACAAGACTATTCCCCAGGTCACGTACGTACCCTCTAGCTGAGGGTTTCAGACCTCTGGCGGCGATCGTCGCTGAGAGGATCGTCTGATGGCAAGATTGGTCCTCTGGTCTCCGCTGGTGTTGCGTGTGGGTTTCCCTATCCCTTGTTGTGCCCGCTCGTCCCTACCCTAGTGATGGCGGCGCCCGAGTGGTCTTCTTCTTCGGCTGGCGGATGCAGGGGCAAGAACCTGGAAGAGATGATGGAGTTTCAGGACCTTAAGGACAACGAACTAGACGAGGTCATCGTTGGGTAAGAAGAGGTAAAGCAATTTGAGGCGGACGCAAGTGGATGGTGGCGATCGGGTGGCTGAACACTTCCCGGCCGTTTAGTTCTCCATCAATGTTTGAGACACTCAAGTCGATCTGGGGGCTGGCTCATGTGCCGAAATACAAAGAAGCTGGAGATAACCTTTTTATTTTTCAGTTGTTCTGCTTAGGCTACTGGGAGAAGGTCGCCCATGGAGGTTTGTGGCTGTTCCGTGATATGGGGCTGCTGGTTGACGATTAGAGTGTTTTTTTTTCACCCCAGGTGCACCCACGATCAAAAACTTAGCAAAACCTTTTTCTTAAACCTTAAATTCTGTGGATGTGATTATACTCAAAAAAATTAGGTGCTTGCAAAATTTGGCGGCGAAATGACATCCGATGAGCTCTGTACAAAAAAACAAAAAACAAAGTTTATGCTCAAAACATGTGAACAGTCACTTGGGTGCAGAGCATCATTTGTATTTCATTTTGTATAGAGATCATGTGATGTATTTTGGTGACCAAACTTTGTAAGATCCTAAAAAATTTGCTCACAAGCACATGCACGAAGTTTCAGAATTTTTTGATTTTTTTATTTTTTTTGAATTTACTGTTCACTCTATGGGTGCACCGAAATTAGGTGCAGCCACTACTTTCCCTTGAACATTATGGCAGCAAGTCGGATCCAAACTGCGTGAGGTTCGACAGGCTGTACGTGTGAGCGCGGATTCACAAACTGCCTAACATGTATTGCCCTGTGGGGGTTGTGAATCAGCTTGTGTGTCAAATTGGAATGGTTAAGGAGGTCCACCATGTTGTGGGAATGATTCCGATAGTAAGAATAGGGGTACGAACAAGGGCAGGATCTAGTTACTATGCAAATGTGACACGGGAGTTTTACGACTTCGGACCCCTCGTGGAGGAGATAACAATGAGAACGGTATGGTCCAAATAGAGGGTACCGGGTAGGCCGAGCTAGGAAGGAACTTTTCGAGATAACAATATGTCTCGAGCCCTGAGGCTATGCTTTCTCTTGTGTCTGATGATTACAAATGGATTGCAAACTCATGTTCCTGAGCTACGGGGCGGCTTATATAGAGTGTGCCATCCCCTTGACTAGCTATGTTACAAGGCTTTATGTGATTGCGTTCACGACACTTATTACACGGTAACTGCAGCAATAAACGCTAGTGATGCACGACGATGTGCGCCTCTTGACGCTCCAGGTTCTGTGCTGGTTGTGTGCCTTCTCTTGTCTGAGTCATCATGAGGCTGCCGAGTGGACTTGGCGCGTCCGATTGAATGAGATATCATGTCCTAGTGGAGGGAATCTTAGCTGGCGAATGGATTGGTGACCTAGGGGTCTTAATGTCTGATGTTGTGGGTCCTTCATATGGACCAGCATGTGCCTCTTATGACCCTACCTATCATGTTTATCTCCAACATTAGCCTTTGAATCGATTGCGATTTTGTAAAACGAGTATACTGGAAGCTTGATTTGGCCCGAGTACTGCGGAGATACTTGGCGCTTGTCGTCAGCTTTAGTTAACTATTATTTGAACAAAATTCCAATGGATTCTGTTACTATTGCTTCTTGGCTGATCGAGGATATTTGACTATGAGGAGAAACTTGGTAGCACTCGATCATCTCCCGGAGGAGGCTGACTAGAGATCTGAGTATGGATGTGCCATGAAAACCTGAGTAGCGATGCTAGCGTGTGGTTTAAATCTTCGGAAAGATGCCACCCAATATCCCAGAGGAATGCCGACACATGCTAACTCCAAGAGTTTATAAATTTTACACCTTGGAGCCTAGAAGAAGGGCCAAGTAGATTCACGGAGGAGCGACGAACTCATCCTATAACAGTCTTTGGAGCTGAGTCTAGTCAAAGTTTTGGGCCTCTGTCCTTTATAGATCTTCGGTGGACCAAATGATCGTGTTTACAGAAACGGATCCGACACGATCAACGGACTAATCGAATTCGCGCGGGTGAAATCTCGCATGCACGCGCCTGCTCAATTATCGTGAGCGCGGTGATGTTGGTCGTGGCTCCTCGATTTTCGCCCGCAATGTCGCCACCTGTCCCACTTCCTCTATCTCGCGAGTTTTGTGGGTGCCGTTGGATTGCCAGATAGACAGCCGAGGGCGCTCGCGGAGAATTCACCCAGGGTTATAAATTAGGGGAGATAGGGTAAATTCTAGATCCCCTTTTCCATTCGCTTAGAAATCACCACCGCCACTCCCTTTCTCCCCGATCGACTCCGAAATTTCACACCGGAATGGGAAAAGACAAGACCTCGGCGTTGGACAAGAAGAAGCGGGCGCGGAAGGGCCTGACGTCGAGCTCCGGGCTCTCGTCTAGTTGGAACCAGGAAACTGGTTGCCGTCCAAGGTCACCGAGAAGCAGGTGCTTGACCTCGTCGGCGACGGCTTTGTTTCGGAGGGGAAATGGAGGCTACATGAGCCCGACAAAATGGAGTCCGCGTCGCAGCCGAATGAACTGGTAGTCCTTACTTCCCACATAGATAGGGGCTTCTCGACGACTCTGCATCCCTTTTTTCGCGTACTTCTAAATTACTTCGGAGCTTAGCTCCATCACATTCCGCCGAATGCCATGCTTTACAGTGGCTTAGATTGAAGGCCAAGTGAAGCGCATCACCGCTGAGCGTGACGACGCCCGAGGTAGCGAAAAGGTGGTCACTTACGACCTCGCACCCACCTCCAGACATTTTGATATCTAGTAAATTTTCTTGTCTTCACTTCGTCTTCCGAATGTCTTGTTCAGAGTTTGCACAAGATGGTGTCACTAGTTTCGAGTGTTGACCGTGGCCTAGATGACGTGGCATCTAATAATAGCCGAGGCCCGCAGTATAAGAGCGGCGAAGAGTCAGGCGATGCTGCCAACGACTATGAAGAGGAGGACGACGCTGATGGTGATGATGAGGAGGAGGTGGAGTCCTTCCCTTCTAATTACATTGTTAAGAAGACCTGGTCAAAGAAAGCTCAAGATGCGAGTGCGCAGGCCCCAACTGCTCTGAGCTTTGAAGCGCGGTCGAGGTGAATCTGCCGAGCCAGCAGGAAAGTGTCCCAAGTTGGTGAAGCAGCCGGCCAAGAAAGACGTGAGTAAGCCCCGCAAAACCGTGAACCTCCCGGTGATCAAAATGGCGGTGCCCATTGCTTCAATGTGAGAGTCAAGCCATTTTCCCAGTTGATTGTAGAAGCTCGACCTAAAATTTTAGTTTAGAAGCCTACTAGTTAAACCTCTTATAGGGCATATTTCCAACACTTCCTATAGACGGGGCACCGACCCAGGCCCAATGGCTGATGTCAGGCTAGAGGTGAAAGGAGGTGCCTTTCGCTTCTACTATCGTGGTTAGGTGGTCGTGATGTGGATGGTTGGTGGTGAGTAGGGGCTTGGGTGCCGGGGCAGTGGTCCTGGATGGCGGGCACCACGGTTAGCTTTACGACAAGCTCCATGATGGCAGTGGTGGCTTCACCTCTTGGTCGTGTGGGCGCCAAGAAGCGTAGTGGCGGGAGGCTCTTGTCTGCTTTTGCAGTGCCTGGATCTGGTGCCGGATCACAACACTTGTGCAATTTATACTCATGCTAATCTGCGCAGCAAAGCATGTTTTTGCTTCTGGCTTCGATTATGCCCAGTCGCCCAAGATTGAGCGGAATTAGTTTTGAGTAGGATGGGATTTGATTACGCATTTTCCATTTTTTTGCGGGTGCATTATGCGTTATCTTTTTTTTTCAAGGGATGGATTACGCGTTATCTAATTACAGAGTAATCTAAACAAACACGATTCAATGCTATCTATTACCACTGTTATCGGGTGCCGTTACAAATGCACGAACCAAACACCTTTTTTGAAAGAAAAAAATTACTACTGAAACTCATACAATCTTCTCAAAGTATATTAATTTTTTTTGAATTGTTTGAATTGCTTACCACATGTGTCACGTGGTAAAGTATATTAATTACTATTAGCAATCCTCAAGCTCACGCACAAATACATCTTTTTTTTGCGGCACACGCGCAAATACATCACACATGCATTACTTCAGGCAGAGGCGCTGGTGGAGCTCCTCCTCTCCGCGAGCGTCGAGTCGGCCTCCGGGCAGTCCTCGCGGTGGGCCTCTTGACGGGACGATCCGACCGGCAGCGGGCGTTCCGGCGTCTTTGCTTCCTTGGGCCAGCTCCGGGGCGCATGGTCGTGCAGGTGTCCTGGGAAGCGGAGGATGTCCGCCATTGCCATGGAGGCGAAGAGACGCTCGTTGAAAAAGGACATCTCGTGGAAAGATCGATTGGCTATGGCTACTACTAGGCTTTGGGGCTCTCGTTTCTTGCACAATGTCAATGGATGCGGTGCTGCCGGTCGAGCCTGTCGTCATATATATAGAGAGGCGGCAGTGCTGGGCATATAGACGGGAATCCGACTTGAAAGGGAGGACGGGACGATCAAAGCAACATGATCCGGATCTGATCTGAACTCCGAATTGGAAACATCACGAGGCGGTTCCAACGGAGGCCAGGCCCAGGCGAGCGGTATGGCAACGTTTCCAGGACAGTTGTCGTGTCCCTGTGTGTCTAGTAGCGTCATCCTGTGTGGCTTCATGTAACCTCACTGTATCTGACGGATGGAGGTGCAAGCTACATACAACTACAGGAAATGATCCACTAGCCGCATGATCCATTCTCCGATTCGGCAATTTCTTGCAGAACACACAAGGGGCATACGTATGCTGCATCTGCTTAAATGCCCATGATGAGCATATGATCCATTCTCTGAACAAATCACACATGCAGCATATGCCGCATCTGCTTAAATGCCCATGAGGCGTGGACATGATCCATAGAGACATGATCCATAGCAATTCCATAAGTGACACAAAGTTACTACATTGTGTCTTCCATTATTTCTAGAAAGAACTTTTTCTAGAAAGAAGGAAGGAAGGAAGGAGAGGAGAGAGGATGGTCCATGTATATGGTAGGGGGTGAGGAGGAAGGAAGGAAGGAATGCAGGAGACAAGACATACCTACCTGTCTTGTTGGCGATGCAAGGAGTCGGTCCGCGAGCGCCACAGCCATGGAACGCCCACCTGCATACACACACATCACTAAAAACATCACTGAGAGTACAACCAGCCGCATACACCCGTGCGTTGCCGTCGCCGTCGCCCAAGTCCCAAGTCATAAGTTACACGCGCATCCCGCACGCGGATGTATCACTTCTTCTAGGATATATAGAGAGATATGGCCATGGTGCAGAGGAGGGGGAGGACGTGGTCCATTGCCATCCTGCCGTGGATGGCGTAGTAATTCATACCCTGCGTGAATGGCTGATGGGTTCCTTATGGGACTTAAATGAGCCACGGATTCACTTCCAATAAAGGGAGTTAAGTTAAGTTGCACAGATTCCTCACCGGTACATCATTCAATAACACGATGATGACGGCTTGCAAACTACACTATTAAGAGATTTCCTTGTGAGCGCTTTAACTTTTGTTTTCTTTTCTTTGACTCTCATCTTTTCTATTCTTTGATTCTCAGCTTCTACTGGATTCACATCCAGTCACTCGACGGGTTTGGAGCAGCTGTTTTGCGTAATTTGTTTGCTTGTAATTCTGCTGTTAATATGTTTGCAATTCATTCATATAGTAACTACTGTTCTCTAATGTTCATGGGCATGGGTAACCTCTTTTCTCTTATTTCACCGTCTCAATGATAAGTACATATTGTACGTATACTAGCTACTCCCTCCACCCCACACTCCTGTAGTAAAAAACGCTCTTATATTATAGGCAATCAAGCAAATCTATTTATTTCACAACAGTAACAACAGGTTCTGGTTCATTCATCCATGCACCTCCAAATCAATCAACGAAGAATCAAGCTCTTGGGAATTCTGAAATTTTATTATACCAATGCAATCGATTTGTTTGTTTGTTTGTTTGTTTGTTCTACAACAAAAAAAACAAAAAAAGGGTACATAACTATATATCTTCTCTTTTGAAAAAAAAGGAACCTAATTAACTACGCCGATGGATACATTCATCCATCCATCCTGGTGCTTCTCTTCACCTCACCAACTGAATCAATGGAAGAGACGATTGTACTCATGAACAAAATCGAGCGATCGTTGGCTGCTACTATTAGGTGACGACAAGAACAACAACATGCTTTGCGCAACCGTCACAACAACCAAGTGTTTGCAGCATCGCGCGTCGACCCCTTGTACATGTCGACCCTCGCATCCACAGTTGCCCTGGGCTTCATTATGTACACTGAAGTAAAAACACAACTTCCCGTCAGCACAGTTAACCAAGAGAGTAATAATCAAGTAAAGCCAGCAATGATGGAACATAGACAGGATGTTTGGAGTGAAACATATATGCAGCAGAGTTTCATGATTTCAACTTAAGATCACTGGACAGGTCCCAGATGGCCATTCTAGCACCAACGAATGACAACCTAGCATCCCGCAAGGGTGGTCGGTGGCTTTTCTTAACAAGGTAGATAAGATCCCAATCATGTATGGTGTACAATCAATCGATCAGACGAAAGAGGAAACATGGTTATTAGTCTAGTATGTGCATGTACATATCTCTGGCTGATCTATTTAGTGCTTTTGCTGCTATCTATGGTAATTGGTAGGGCCATTTACTAGCTGCAGCTAATTGAACAATGTTGTAGTGTGGGCTTTGTGCTTGAACCAAAAAAAGATGCAGATTCATAGAAATTGAACGTCCAACATATTTTAGGCATGCACACAGAGACTGAACGGTCAAGCAGTGATTTTTATTCATCATCTGTGCAACTGCAAGTTCTGTCCAGAACATATCTTGGGGGTAGAGGGGAGGGAGGGGGGGAAGCTCACCAGGTACATCCGCCGCTAGGAGTAGTGTGCTCCCGGCTCTTGCAAACCTGATTGAACAACCTGTGATTAACTAATTATTATCAGGAGTGAAGATAGTCTGGGATATAAAACCAAGCTAAGAACTTTGGGAGTATATTAATTAACAAGTAACAAGAGTAGAGTTGATCCTAATCGCAGAGGATTGACTTAATACCTCATGAGTATACGTTAAGGTTGACGCAGCTAGTTTTGCCCCAGATGAAGCACCAACGGCATCACCCAAGCTTAATGCTTCAATGGTAGTGTTATCTGTGAAAACATGATGCTGTCATCCACAGAATTACAAGACAGACCATCCAATATGGCCTCTACAAATTTAGCAGCCATGATCATCCAGATACATTTCTATGTGTAAGAACATCTGTGAGAGTAATACCTCGCTCAGCCACGTAAGTTTTCATCTTCTCGTACCCAGGAAACTGAATGGCAACATGAGTGATACCAGGTAAGGCAGGGACGACTACATTTTTGGAATAAAAGAATCAACAAGCATATCAAAACATAGAAATCTGGAGTCACCAGCATTATTAAATCTAGAGTCGGAGGTTACCTGTATGTATAGTCCACAGATACCTTCCTCATGTGATATTCTTGTCAATGCAGCAATTATACCTTTGTATGGGATCATGCACCAGCTTTTACTCCTTGGACCACTCTACTATGCATACAGAACCTTTTACTCCTTGGACCACTCTACTATGCATACATAAGCTTTTACTCCTTGGACCACTCTACTATGCATACAGACAGGAGACTTGTAAAGAAACAACGGTAAACATGAAGTGATACAAGATGGTCATGTCCTAATAATAACCACTGTGTATTCGCATGTTTTTTATGCATTATGTTAGAATAATCTTGATGTTTAGGTTTAAAGCATAGTTAGCTAGGAGTCTACGTAGTGTGTATTAGTAAGTTTAGCTAATCGTGTTCAATCTAGCCGGTGATTGATTAGTAGATTATAGGCAAGAGTACTAGTCCGTGTCCTGGTAGGTTGCTTACGTGTGCGTCCGTGTTGTATTTGGAAGTCCAGGTTGAGTCGGTTTGCTAGCCGTAGGTCTAGGTCCAATATATATGCAGGTATACGCGTGTGAGATTGTATTGTGGAGAGAAAACCAGAAAAAGAAATAAAGAGAAGAGAGGCACGACACGTGCCTTTGGCAAAAGTTTTCGTGTGTGTGAGTTCGTCGTGATTTGATGTGATCGATCCTGTGGGCAGAATTCCAACAATTGGTATCAGAGCAAGGTTCGAGTTAAGCTGTGCTTGCCCCGGGGTGGCGACCCGACTAGCGCCTCGGGGCGGGCGATATGGTCGCTGGGTGGTGCAACGACGAGGAGGAGCGGGCGATGAAGTCGCTGGGTGATGCGGCGATCAGGAGGTTCTGCAATCGTCGTTCAACAGTGACATGTGGGGAGGCGGCAGGATATCGTCGGCATAGTGATGGAAGATGATCGTTGATGGGAGCGGTGGTGCCGAGGTGCGGTGCTGGAGCTCATCAAGATCGTCGTCTGGGGGAGCCGGATGAGTCATGGAGTCGTGCGAGTTTGCACGGTCAGTCGTCGTTGTGTCTGCAGTGAGTCATCGTCGTGTCCAAGTGCTCGTCTTGGTGATGATTCTTTGGAGTGGAAGCGGTGTGCGCGGTGTTCCGTGAGTCATGTCCATGTCCTCGTGGAGCGTCCTGGTTGCGGCCAGTGTGGATTCGGTGTGATGCCGAAGGCGGACGATGGTAGGCAAAGCCATCGTAAAGCGAGGATGTGTGCGGGCAGTGGAGAGTGGATCTGCTGCAAGCAAGTACAAGGAGTATGGTGCGGACCGAGTGCAAGGCAGCGGCCAAGCAATGGCGGTGGCACAACATTGTAGAGCAAAGAGGTTCTGCATGTTTCCAGGCGGGTCATACTCAGTGTACAGATATGACAGTTGAAGATCAAGCTCGACGTGTAGTGGGACAGTGACCAGTTAAGTTCAACGACGTGAAGATTGATGATGCGTCCAATCTTACACGTTGCACGCGTAGATGCGACCGTGTGAGCTGATAGTCCGGATCATACATTGAAGTTTGAATCGACAAGTCATGAAGCTGCCACGAGTCAAGATCGAAGAAGCATAGAAGACCAAAGTCAAGATTAGGGGGAGATTGTTAGAATAATCTTGATGTTTAGGTTTAAAGCATAGTTAGCTAGGAGTCTACGTAGTGTGTATTAGTAAGTTTAGCTAATCGTGTTCAATCTAGCCGGTGATTGATTAGTAGATTATAGGCAAGAGTACTAGTCCGTGTCCTGGTAGGTTGCTTACGTGTGCGTCCGTGTTGTATTTGGAAGTCCAGGTTGAGTCGGTTTGCTAGCCGTAGGTCTAGGTCCAATATATATGCAGGTATACGCGTGTGAGATTGTATTGTGGAAAGAAAACCAGAAAAAGAAATAAAGAGAAGAGAGGCACGACACGTGCCTTTGGCAAAAGTTTTCGTGTGTGTGAGTTCGTCGTGATTTGATGTGATCGATCCTGTGGGCAGAATTCCAACACATTATACCTCTTGGATAGGTCCAGTTCTTGCTAGGGCAAAGTCTGAAAGCTTAGCATCACAATCCTGCAAAGAGTAACATAGAATGAAACTAAGGCAGTATCTTCAAAACATAATATCACATCACCAAGTCTCTTATTTCTACAATATGAGTGATGATACAGGTAACTTGTGCAACTCTACTGTTCTTAAAAAAAGAATGGCTTTCTTGCAATAAGGTGATCTTATACTTCCAAGAAACTCATCATAGTTGGCACTTGACTTATTTTTATTATTTCTTTGAGCAGGAGCTTTTTGTTACATTTGCAAATCAGTACAGCTTAACCGAGGACCTCTAAACAAAACGAAATAACAACTGAGCCCACAAAATTTATAGGTTCAAGTCCCAACCCACACTTATTCCTACAGGTACTATCTACAGAAGGAAGTCGGCCTCCTATCCCATCTCCATGTTGGGCAGCAGAGCCGCTAGAGAGAAAGAGGAGCGGCGTTGTAGATCTTGGAGTGATTGACATTCAAAAAAAACACAACAGAAATTAAGGAGCAAAGGCAGGAGGGTGACAGAAAATATTCAAAATCACGGGATGTGAGCATGTCTAAGGCAGCATTCTCCTTCACAAAATCACAATACTCAACAAACAGGAAGATTATGGTTATGGTCTTCACAGCGGCAATATTACCCACAAGTACTTCACAGGAAGGCAATGAGAAGAGGGCATACCTTAGTGGCAGCCACATATAACCTGTGGTCGTCACGGGGTCCTCGTCTACGACCTGCAGCCCGGTAGGAAGGGGGGGCAGAGATGAATGGGCCTGTACATGAGAGAAGCAACCTGAGAATCATGTAAGTTCATTGTCTCCTATAGGAGCAAAGTCCACACGATCAATATCACGGGATTGGAGCAGACATTTTAAATTTCTAATACTGCATTCTCCTTCACTAAACTAAATAAACAACATCACCTAACAAATGTTGGGGTATTATAAGTTCAGCTATCATAAGCTGGAACAAAAGCTTAAATGCCCAGAGGCGCCTCTGCACGAGATATACAATTACTAGGGAAATTCTAGTAACGCAAGATGCAATCTTTGTACTACTTCTTTTAAGGGGGGAACTGTGCAATCAGTTGGAATTGCAGAGCAGTTTTAAATTCCACTGAGACGACATGACTATCAACAGAACAGAGATAATAAGAGACTAGTTGTGTTCATCTTTCCAAAAACTAAAAAGACACGAATAGGCCATAATAAAAGCTCATGAAAGAAACAAAAAAAATGTTGAGTGGGCTCAAATATGAAAGAGAAGTTCATATCATGACTGCCCAGAAAGGAAGGTCACATAATGAGCTGGTCAAGAGGATTTGGTGGCCAGATGACCACCACCACAAGCACTAGGTCATTGGCGCGATAGCCGGCACAGCACGACCATCATGGTCAGGCTCCTCGGGGCATCTGAGAGGGCCTGAGAAGGAACCGAGCATCTTACCCGCGTAGGAGTCGAAGAAGAGGCGACAGGCCGGGAAGACGACCAGGGTGCGTCGGGGTCGCAGTATGCTGTCACAATGCAGGATAAAATGGGAGCACAATGAGATCATGATGAGAGCAAAATAAAAAGAAATGAAGTCACACGAGCAAAAAAGAAATGATGCATCTGATTGACACCAAGGTTTTTTTCTCATCTTCGGCACGATTAGCAGCACTATACAACAAAATGAAAATAGCTAACAATAGCTACATACATACATGCATCCTTTCTAGTTTCCACGACCAACATGCCTTGGGGTAGTAAGGATTTACAGAAAAGAACAAAAACCTACAGGTATGCTATAGAAGTACAGTCCAAGGTTGTATCACAGGCCCACTAGCAGACAGAGCCGAGACACATGTGCAGGGCAGGGAGTTGTTTCTACCTAGCAAGGAAGCCTCCACAAAACTGGTAGCAAGTAAACTACTACTCCCTCCGTCCGAAAAAGCTTGTCCCTCTCCCTTAAATGGATGTATCTAGCACCAAGTTAGTGCTAGATACATCCATTTGAGAGCCAAACTTGGGAAAAGCCTTTTTGGACGGAGGGAGTATCTATCAAGCCTCTACAAATTTCATAAATAAAAACACAAAGAGCTAAGAAGATGTTCATACAGTAGAAATCTTGCAAAAATACTGAGACATGATTCATCGACAAGGTGATCACAATAGCAAGACTGGTGGCCAGAAGACCAACACGGTAGAGTCCAAAAACACCAAATCAGCTCAAACTCTCACTAGTTGTACACTAATCACAAATCTGACCATAAGCAAACAAACATAAAGAAGCACTAACCATGAAGAAAGTTTCAGTTTACTCACACCTAATTATGTTGTAGCTAGTTAGAGAAACTATTTCAGATTCCCCTAAAAACACTATTTCAGAGGAACCATAATCGAGCCTCTATGCAGAACACAAGCACTGCACAAACACTTGGTATTCACCCTCAACATAGGAGAGTAAATCATGTTATTTAGTGAATCTAGTACAAACATGCACATCACATAATGAGATCATCTACTGAAAAGAAGACCCAAACATGCACATCACATAGTGATACCATGTACTATAACCAGACCTTAGTGAATCCATTGACATTCACAACATCAAGGAAATCATACAATTGTACTGGGTGACTAGATGACAGAAGCATAGCTAGAAGAGCAGAGTTAAGTAGCAAGCTAGAGGACGTAATTAGCTCATGTAGCAAGCCTTAAGCATTATAAGGCACAACACATGCTTCATCATTATGCAAGGAGACCAAATCATAACCAGACATAGTCATGGAATGATGGCCATGAACCCAGCGCGATCACCATTGCCGTGAATCGATGGGCACAAGCTCAGAGCAACCAGAGGCGCAGAGAAAGGAGAGGACATGGAGGAGCTTACCGTGGCTGTTTTGTAGCTACTGCCAAACAACACTGCCTCCGCCACGCGCATGGTCATGTATCCATCTTCCAGATGGCGTACCCACTGCATGCACTTTTTTTGGCAAACATTTAAATTGTACTGAACTAACAACAAGCTTAAAAGACAGGAATTTGATAGGATATCAGAAATTTTTGAACCACAACTATAAACAGCACCTCAAAATTACAACTTGTGGTCCCCTTGATGGAATACCCACTTACTTGAAGATCTTTTGCAGGAAAAGCTTCACCTGAGATTCTTAGCCCTCTATGGCTGGCAGTGGGTCATCCTCTGCAACTGCATATTCATGAAATTTGGTGTTTACCATCAGAACTGATTAAATAAGGATAAGGAAATTGCATGAATCAAAAAATTATCTAGCTCCCTCAGAGAAAGAAGTACTAGGCTCCTCAAGGACAGTAGGAAGATAAGGGTAACATGAACATAGGACCAGAGTTCAAAGGACCAGCTTTCCACCTCCATAATAACACTACATAAATGAGGAAACAAGGCAGATGCACTTACGCACCATGAAACAAAGGCATATTGAGAAGCAACACTACCGGAACAGACTCTTGGTGCTCTGCTAATTAACATGTACGGTTCCACACAATAACAGTAGCACAGGCAAACAAGGTATAATGCAATAAGCATGTGACGAACACTGATCCTCGGAGTTAAATCGAAAGCAATAGGTGTGAAACTAGCAGGGTAAAGAAACAAGCCAAAGACTTCCATTACCTGATGCAGACCTCGTGAGGGTCCTCTCCCGGGAGTAGAAGGATGTTAACAGTCTGTATCTTAAGTTTGCAATCCAGGCCCTTAGGCTCCAAAGGCATAATAACTTAGCAGCATTATCATCGAGGGATATCCGGTAGGTAAGCTTCACAAATCATTTATCATGTATGAATTTCTGCGTTCACAAGAAGATTTCAGAACAAAGCGAAGCAAAACATGAACTTCATGCAAAATAGGTGACTAAAGAAGATGCATTATTTTTATTTGTTAAAGCAACTGCCCCAACGGCCATCTATTTTTTAACAACTTCAGTAAACTTCTTAAATCCAATTAAACCAATCTTTCTCATTCATCCATCTATTTAAATTCAGTCAAGCAAGCAAATCAGGGAACCAAGCCTACAAAATTGAAATTTGAGACAACTGGCAGAGCGAAGTGGTCAGTGCTCGACTCGACTCGACATTATTACCATGTTGGTTAGTGAAACATAATATAACCTTGAAGATAAGAGCAGACCATAGATAGGCACAGGATTACTCTTGAAGATGCCCAACCCAGGCTCACATCTTTTGAGAAGATCCAATCCAAGTGACGTGCCCCAACTAAACGGTGAGTCATTTATTGACCCAATCTTTCACGGTAATCAACAAAATAGCAAGAACGTCGACCAACGATCGTTGCAATAGCAGCGTGTGTAGAAGTAGTAGAACAACCCCTCCGATCAAGCAAAAACGTAGGAAGACGAAAGAACAAAAACTTGTGCAAGAATTCAATCGGATCAAATCCTACACGTAGCAGCTCCAAAATCACTCAAGGATCAGCAAACAACACAGATATTTGGCGCATCCGACTTGATGTTTTTCTCTATATTTTTTAACAAAAAAAATTTCGTCCTCGATACAAGGCTGCACCCTGCTTCTATAATAGTGGACGCAGGCACAGCTATAGGAGCAATCGGGCTGGACTCTGTATCTCCCTAAAATCCAAACTACCAACTAGTATGTGACCCTTCCTTTTAATTAGGACTCTCTCTAAACAGAAGTAAAACTAACTAAATATCCGGCAAGATTGATCTAGAATCCAAACAGACGGGCACTATGGCATGCACAAGTTCTACCAAATATTAAGGAGACTAATTATCTATTTCAGCCAGGTTGATTTACCATCTTGGAGGAGTCCTGAAGTTCGGCTTGACTTCTTGTGCAGTGACAAGTTTGACATTATGAGTGATGATATCACATCACCGAAACATAATATCACATCACCAAGTCTCTTTTATTTCTACAATATGAGTGATGATACGTGTAACTTGTGCAATTATATTCTTCTTAACAAAAAGAATAGCTTTCTTGCAATAGGGTGATCTTATACTTCCAGGAAACTCATCATAGTTGACACTTGACTTCTTTTTATTATTTCTTTGAACAGGAGCTTCTTTCCATTCGCAAATGAATACAGCTTAACCCAGGACCTCTAAAGAAAATGAAATGGCTACTGAGCCCATAAACATTACAAGGCAAAGTCCCAACCGACACCTATTCCTACAACTACTATCTACAGAAAGAAGTCGGCCTCCTATATCATCTCCATGTTGGGCAACAGAGCCACGGGAGAGGAAGAGGGGCGGATCTGTCGATCTTGGAGAGATTAACATTTTTTTAAAACACAACAGAAATTAAGGAGCAAAGGGAGGAGGGTGACAGAAAATATTCAAAATCACGGGATGTGATCATGTTAAGGTAGCATTCTCCTTCACAATACTCAATAAACAGCAAGATTGTGGTTATGGTATACACAACAGCAATATTATTTTTATGGTCTTCACAGCGGCAAGATTGCACACAAGCACTTCACAGGAAGGGAATGAGGAGGGCATACCTCGGTGGTATCCACATCTAACCCATAGTCGTCGCAGGGTCCTCGTTTACGACCTGCAGCCCGTCGGGAAGGGGGCCAGAGATGAATGAGCCTGTACATGAGAGAAGCAACCTGAGCATCATTTAAGTTCACTATCTCCTATAGGAGCAAAGTGCGCATGATCAATATCACGGGACTGGAGCACACATTTTTAATTTCTAAGACTGCATTCTCCTTCACTAAACTAAATAAACAACATCACCTAACAAATGTTGGGTATTATAATTTCAGCTATCATAAGCTGGAACAAAAGCTTAAATGCCCAGAGACACCTCTGCACATGATATACAATTACCAGGGAAATTCTAGCAACGCAAGATGCAATCTTTGTACTACTTCTTTTAAGGGGGGAACTGTGGACTCAGTTGTTATTGCAGAGCAGTTTTAAATTCCCCTGAGATGAGATGATTATCAACAGAACAAAAATAATTAGAGACTAGTTGTTTCATTTTGCCAAAAACTACAAAGACACGAATAGGCCATAATAAAAGCTCATGAAAGAAACAAAAAAAATGTTTGAGTGGGCTCAAATATGAAAGAGTAAGTTCATATCATGACTACCCAGAAAGGAAGGTCACATAGTGGTTATGGTCTTCACAGCAGCAAGATTGCACACAAGCACTTCACAGGAAGGGAATGAGAAGAGGGCATACGTCAGTGCAAGCCACAGCTCCGTGGTCGTCGTGGGGTCCTCGTCTACAACCTGCGGCCCGTCAGGAAGGAGGCCAGAGATGAATGGGCCTGTACATGAGAGAAGCAACCAGAGCATCATTTAAGTTCACTGTCTCCTATAGGAGCAAAGCCCGCACGATCAATATCACGGGACTGGAGCGCACATTTTTAATTTCTAAGACTGCATTCTCTTTCACTAAACTAAATAAATAACATCACCTAACAAATGTTGGGGTATTATAATTTCAGCTATCATAAGCTGGAACAAAAGCTTATATGCCCAGAGACGCCTATACAATTACCCGCACGATCAATATCACGGGACTGGAGCACACATTATCAATTTCCATGACTGCATTCTCTTTCACTAGACTAAATAAATAACATCACCTAAAAAATGTTGGGGTATTATAAGTTCAGCTATCATAAGCTGGAATAAAAGCTTAAATGCCCAGAGAAGCCTCTGCAGGTGACATACAATTACCAGGGAAATTCTAGCAACGCAATATGCAATCTTTGTACTACTTTTAAGGGGGAACAGTGAATTCAGTTGGAACTGCGGAGCAGTTTTAAATTTACCTGAGATGGGAGAATTATAAACAGAATAGAAATAATCAGAGTCTAGCTGTGTTCATTTTGCCAAAAAATACAAAGACACGAATAGGACAAAATACAAGCTAATGAAAGAAACAAAAGAAATGTTGAGTGGGCTCAAATACGAAAGAGGAGTTCATATCATGACTGCCCAAAAAGGAAAGTCACATAATGAGCTAGGTAATTAAACATGCAACTTATCATGTTAGTGACATGCTATAGTCAAGAGGATTGGTGGCCAGATGACAACCGCCACAAGCACTAGGTCATTGGCGCGATGGCCGGCGCAGCATGGCCATGATGGTCGGGCTCCTCGGAGCATCTGACAGGACATGAGAAGGAACCCAGCGTCTTACCAGCGAGGAGTCGAAGAAGAGGCGGCGGGCGGGGAAGACCACCAGCGTGCATCGGGGTCACAGTATGCTGTCACAATACATGATAAAATGGGAACACGATGAGATCATGATGAGAGCACAATAAAAAGAAATGAAGTCACACAGGCAAAAAGAAAATGATGCATCTGATAGGTTTTTTCTCATCTTGGGCACGGTTAGCTTAGCAGCACTATACAACAAAATGAACATAGCTAACAATAGCTACATACATACTCCCTCTATACCAAAATACTTGTAGTTGGGGGAACTTTTACTAGTTTCCCGACTACAGGTATTTCGGTACAGAGGTAGTATATGCATCCTTTCCTGTTTCCACGACTAACATGCCTTGGAGTAGTAAGGATTTACAAAAAAGAAAAAACACCTACAGGTATCATAGGCCAACTAGCAGACGGAGCAGGGAAACATGTGCAGGGCAGAGCAAGCCCCCACAGAACTTGTAGCAAGTAAACTATTATCTATCAAGACTCTACAAATTTCATAAATAAAACACATAAAGTTAAGAAGATGTTCATACAGTAGAAATCTTGCAAAAATACTATGACATGTTTAATCGACAATGTGATCACAATAGCAAGACTGGTGGCCAGAAGACCAACATGATAGAGTCCAAAAAATAATGAATCAGCTCAAACTCTCGCCTGTTGCACATGAATCACAAATCTGACCGTAAGCAAACAAACATAGAGAAGCACTAACCATGAAGAAAGTTTCAGTTTTCTCACGCCTAATTATGTTGTAGCTAGTTAGAGAAAATATTGCAGAGGCACCGTAATCAAGCCTCCATGCAGAATACAAACACTTGGCATTCACCCTCGGCATAGGAGAGTAAATCACGCTATTTAGTGAATCCAGTACAAACATGCACATCACATAATGAGAACATCTACTACAAAGAAGACCCAAACACGCACATCACACAGTGATATCTTGTACCATAACCAGAACCTATTTAGTGAATCATTGACGTTCACAACATCAAGGAAAGCGTACAATTGTACTGAATGACTAGATGACAGAAGCACAACTAGAAGAGCATATCTAGGTAGCAAGCCAGAGGACATAATTAGGTCATGTGGCAAACCTTAAGCATTCTAAGGCACAACACCTGCTTCATCCTTATGCAAGGAGACCAAATCATAACCAGACATGGCCATGGCACAATGGCCATGGACCCATCGCGACCATCAGTGCCGTGGCTCAATGGGCACAAGCTCAGAGCAACCGAAGGCGAGTAGCAGAGGAAGGAGAGGAGCTCACTGTGGCTATTTTGTAGCCACTGCCAAACAGCACCGCCTCCGCCGCACACATGGTCATCGATCTATCTTCTAGATGGGGTACCCACTGCATGCACAATTTTGTCTGGCAAACATTTAAATTGTACTGAACTTACGACAAGCTTAAAAGACAGGAATTTGATAGGGTATCAGAAATTGTTGAACCACAACTATAAACCGTACCTCAAAATTACAACTTGTGGTCCCCTTGATGGAATACCCACTTTCTTGAAGTTCTTTTCCAGGAAAATCTTCACCTGAGAGTCTTAGCCCATCTATGGCTGGCAGTGGGTCATCCTCTACAATTGCATATTCATGAAAATTTGGTGTTTACCATCAGAACTGAAGAAATAAGGATAAGGAATTGCTTGAATCAAAAAATTATCTAGCACCTTCACAGAAAGAAGTACTAGGCTCCTCAAGGACAGTAGGAAGATAAGGGTAACATGAACATAGGACCAGAGTTTAATAGCCAAAAAAGGACCAACTTTCCTCCATAATAACACTCCATAAGTGTGCAAACAAGATAGATGCACTTACGCACCATGCAAACAAAGGCATATTGAGAAGCAACATTACCGGAACAGACTCTTGGTCCTCTACTAATTAACATGTACGGTTTCACACAATAACAGTAGCGCATGCATACATGGCATAATACAACAAGCATGTGACGAGCACTGATCCTTGGAGTTTAATCGAAAGCAATAGATGTGAGACTAGCAGGTTAAAGAAACAAGCCAAAGACTCTCATTACCTTATGCGGACCTTGTCAGGGTCCTCGCCTAGGAGTAGAAGGCTATTAACAGTATGTATCTTGAGTTTGCAATCCAGGCCCTAGGCTCCAAAGCCAGAATAACTTAGCAGCATAATGATAGAGGGATCTCTGGTAGGTAAGCTTCACAAATCATTTATCCTGTATGAATTTCTGCCTTCACAAGAAGATTTCAGAACAAAGCAAAGAAAAACATGAACTTTGTTAAAGCAACTGCCCCAACAGCCATCTATTTTCTAACAACTAAAGTGAACTTCATAAATCCAACTACACCAATCAATCTCATTCAGCCATCTATTTAAATTCAGTCAAGCAAGCAAATCAGGGAACTAAGCCTACAAAATTGAAATCTGAGACAACAGGCTGAGCAAAGTGGTCAGTGCTCGACTCGATTCGACATTACTACCATGTTGGCTAGTGCAACATAATATAACCTTGAAGATAAGAGCAGACCATAGATAGGAGCAGGATTACTCTTGAAGATGTCCAACCCAGGCTCAGATCTTTCGATAAGATCCAATCCAAGACTATGGATGGATGTAGTCCCAGGAAATCAATCCAAGTCTATGGATGGATGTAGTCCCAGGAAAAACATATAACAACATATCATTCTCCGTATCACAATGCTCTGCATCTCAAACGAGTAGCACATCACCATAAAACCACCCACTACAATAAATTCCTTATTTTCTTGGCCAAGCATATACATCTGAAACATATTCGACTACAAAAACACACCCTTGATATAGCAGTGGATATAGACAAGGAAGCAGTACCTGATGCTGTCGTAGTCGCTACTCTTGCGAAGCAGTCCTAATTCCTCACAACGACTGACTGAGGATGCACTTGATATGATCAGGAAGCACGACGCATGGTGCGGGTTCGTGATTCCCACACTCCAAACATGACGAACCAGGACACGAACAGGATCGCCCAGCATCAAATCGATCCAAACTGGATTCTCGGGAAGACCTGCAAATGTACAAGGATGATGGAAATTACACCTTAGCATAAATAGTGCCACACGCTGGAAGCATCATTATGCTCTGAATAAGAGGCTCATGGTAAAATTTCAGAACAGGCCATATGTGTTGAGAGAATCATAGTTTACTTACAAATCTCGGCAAGATTATTGTAGTCAATGAGCATAGGCCTCCGAGAAGCATATGAAGGATGATCGCAGCACCTCTCTGCACAGAAAATTCAAATGAGAGGATAATAATCACACTTCTGATCAAATATTTGATCCGCAAGAATATTGTTTATACATGTAGATAACACCATACGCAAGACAAAGAAATGAAAACATTTGAAGTTATAAACATGATGAGCTTACAACCTGAGAACATAGTCATAGCTGCATCTAAGTTTTGTGCTTCAGAGGTCAGACTGTCCTAGCTCAGATATAGGAAACAGTTCAGTGCATACAAACACAACTTCTGAATAAAGACGGCACACATTTACTAGTAACATCACTGGACATTAGTCTACTGCTCTATTCCGTGAAACAAAAACATGAAAGACCTATCATTACATACAAAAATATGTGTTGGTGCACAATAGCAATGGGTACTGATAAATTTGTGATGCACACCACATACAGAAGACAAAGTTGGGGGAAAGTACAAGATTAAAACAACTACCTATGCCTCTAGAAGTGTCGTCAGTTCATCTTACAATAGGTGAACTGCTGAATGTACATCCTTAAATATTTTATGTCCTTTTTTGAACACAAATATAAGGTCTGTCTATCAACATAGAAAGTTACGAGTTCGTTTATAACAGCAATGTGCACTAATAACCTAAGATGCACACAACATTCAGAAGATAAATTTGATAGGGACCACAAGATTAAAAAAGCTGATTTATGCCTCTATTAATATCAGTAGTTCATCTTAGAATGGATGTGCAGCTGAATGTTCATCTCAAAAATAGCCTTGTGTCAAATTTAAAATATATGTTTCTTTATTATTCAAATAAAAAATAGTAAATGTAGCATGCGCGCAATCATAGTATCACACTCTGAAATCCTATCATGTCCGTCCACAAGTGTGCTCTACTCGGCTGACTAGTGAATAAGATACGACGATAAACTGATGATTTGGTTAACTCAAGCAGCCATATTACAATATGAAGAAGCCAAATCTATTAAAATCTGGGACACCATGGCATAGGATTCATGTAGTTTCCCCTGTTGAGTTAATAGCATGTAGGAGAAGCATTGTTCAATCCTCCCCAAGTTCCTGGTTGGATTCATTAGTTTGTTGTTTGACACATACATACATGGCTAGCTAGAATAATTCGCAGATGTGTATCTATGTATCTTCTCCTTTATGAAGAAAGCAGTTTCAGTTTTCTTCTTGCCGCAAGTCTAATGGGGCGCAGCAAGCAAATTTGATGGGCATGAGAGAGAGATGGATCAGAGAGGGAGAGGGGCGTTATACCTTCCATGAGAAGAAGCAGACCCTGAGGATCACCTGTGCGCATCAGGGATTGAGGGAGGGAGGGGAGCGGCCGAATCAAAACCATCAGGGAGTGGCATTGTTGTTGTCGAGGTGGATCCGATGCTGGGAGCAGAGGGAGGTTGCGGAAGAGAAGAGGACATGGGGGCCATCAAGGGCAGCTGACGTTCCACCTGAGATTTCTTCAGTTGGCTCTTGAAATGAACTTTCAAAGCCATGATCAGATTACTCTGTTTCCATACAAAGAAAATATTGTAAGACTTCGCTGATCACTGGATTATTAACAATTCTAGAAGACATGAAAGAGCTTCCACATTCAACATGTTTGCTATGATCTACCAAAGTAACTCCTTCCATCTTTTAGAGTATATATGTATATATCGCCATACAATAGGAATTGTGCCACGTACAAACAATGACCAAGGGACTTGTACCTTTCTACGCATAAGAACAACCAGAACTTAAAAAAAATGCTAAATTCTACAAAGTCAAAAGTAGGCAAAACAAATGGCATATACTAAGCTTCTGAATCTGGACTCGGCTGAAAAAAGCATGTGTATGTAGAAAAAAGCATATGTATGTAGATGACTGTGTGCTTCACTTCTCCTTGTAAACCCAAATGCACATATGAGAACCAGTGTCATTCAGTGCCATGCTCTAGTCTCAGAACAAATATATCTGAGCCCAGATTACTAAACCAATAACTACAATAGCTATCTGAGCCCTGATAAGTTCCTCCACTCAAATTGGGTGCTTAACCAATCTGCCTACTACATCGAATAAGGGACTAAAATTACAGCAATGTACATAATAATCTGAGATTAGCTACAGTAGTTACCCTCTTTTCTCTGGCCAAGTAAACTTGCCAGAACTTGCCCTTCCCAAGTCAGTGATTTCCCAACGTCAAAATCAGAAAACACCCACCGCTTCTCCTCCTGAGAATGTTGTGAAGTCTGCGGAGAGGCCACAAAAAGACACCATCACTACTAGGGAAAAGCCTAGCAGCAGCGCGGGTTTTGGGTGTATCAGTAGCGCGGGTGCCCGCGCTACTGATACGGCGCCACAGCTAACTTGTAGCAGTAGCGCGTGTTGACACACGCTACTGCTATACATGGTTAGCTGTAGCGTGCGTTGCAAACAGCGCTACTGCTAATTAGCTGTAGCGGGTCTTATACCCCACGCTACTGCTATTACTTTCAAAAACAAAACAAAATCTCGATCCCGTGCCAGCTGTCAATGGCAACAATGGTAAGATCTAGCGATGATTGGCGTCGCCGGAGGCATGAACGGACAGCGGAAGACCAGATCCAGCAGTGGCTGTTGGAGAGGGCCCATTTCTATGGCAGAGCCAGGCCGCGGCGTGGGGCTCCTCTTCCCGACCATGCCAGATAACTCCGGTCATCCATGGCGACGACCTGCACGAGCATGGACATGGGAGGGTGAGTCAAACCAGAGGGAGAGAGAGAAAAGGAAAACCGAGGGAGAGAGGAAGGTGATGTAGGGAGCAGCGGAGCTAGTCACCGGTGGCGAGGTGCTCCGGTGTGGTGGCGCTGGGCTGCGGCCTCCTAGACGTCGGTGGAAGACCGGCGAGCTCCTAGACGCCGGTGGTGCGAGGCGGCGGCCTCTTTCGGCGCCATGGAGGAGGATGGGTGCATGGGCAAGAGGTCCATGTGAGAGCGTATGGAAAGTGAGAGGAAAGAGTGGTGGAAGAGAGGAGGGATTTGGGGGAGGAGATGGGGATTCGGCCGAGGATATGGCGACTTCACCTACCTCGTACTTAGTAGTAGCGAGGGGTATAAAGCCGCGCTACTACTATCAATTTAGTAGTAGCGCGGGTTTATACCCCTCGCTACTACTATGGCATGTGTCGGGGGGCACGGTAGAGACCGCTTAGTAGTAGCGAGGGTTAAAAACCCACGCTACTACTATCAACTTAGTAGTAGCGATGGTTAAAAACCTGCGCTACTGCTAATTAGTAGTAGCGCTTCTTTTTGTGCCGCGCTGCTGCTAAGATTCTGTGTATAAGGTTTTCCCTAGTAGTGCATTAGTGTATACTCATGGATCTCAAGAGGCCCAGGTTGATCAAACGGTATAATACACACAAGATGCATCTTTTAACCATGTATAGCATCACAAGAAGCTAATAATTTAGGGATGCACGGATCGAGAGGAGAGCTAAGCACATAAAGAGCTTGTTCGGCAGCCTTCCACTCCTCTAGATTCTCAACTCTACTCCTCACTTCTCAACTCCCAACTCTACTAGCACATTTCAGAATCTGGGAATATGTTCGGTTGTCAACTCCACTTCTCAACTGAATTGGGTTCTCTGCGAGCACCGGAAAAGGCGGATCAAGGCGAGCTGGTGAGGTCCATTGGGAACGATCAGGGGCTCTTTTTCCTACTGAACCGGTAAGTTGTGGTATTCGTGGGTAAATAGTTCTAAACATCAAATGCAAGTCGGTATGAGGGGTCGAGGTGGAGCGCTCGGAGCATCGGTTTGTCAACTTCAAAGAAATACACTACAGTCTGCTCCGCTCCGCTCTGGCCGCTCCACGGAGTTGATCCATACTACGTCTCTCCACCTGCTCCGAAAGTGGAGTTGCAGAGCGGAGTGAATCCGAACAGGCTCTAAATATCAATCAGATGGTAGGACCACCCTTAATTGATGGGTGTGTTTACTTTACTGAACCCAAAACATAAACTTCTACTACTAAACAAGAAGAAAATAGGATGTTTTGGTGCTGCTGGTGCTAGTAGAGTACTGAGTTCAATTTAGAAGACCGACAGAATAATATTTTAGTGGCTGCTACGTGCGCCATGCATTAAACATTTTTCACACATAATATGTTCAAAGCAATGGTTGATATACTGAGTTGATAATTAATTAATTAATTAATTATGCTTTGATTCTTTTCCGTTTCAGGCTACATGCATCTAAATCTATCAGAACCGGACCAAAATTAACCTTCGCATACAGCCATGTTTTCCCCTACCGACATATAACCATGGAGCACACTGATATCACTAGTATACTCGTGTTCTCTTTTAAAGGGAGACGCGGGCTCTACTAGTCTTACTTTCAACAAGGGCCTTGCAGAAATGCAGGTATACCATAGGGAAGGAATACTGCAATTCCTACACTACTGGGAATTAGCATGTCCAAAATGGTTGGATAGTTTGCAGGCATTAACTTCGTCACAAAAACACTACTAATACAAAACAATGGAAAAGAATAAGAAAAAGGACCAAGTGGGCCAAGTGATATCTTATCGAATATGATAGTATGACGCATATTCTAAAAAAAAGAAGGATGGCAACATCACCAACATGACAGCTCATTACAGCAAATAGAATAGTCTTCAGTTCGAAAATGTGATTACCTGCAGGTAGTACGCATGCTCCCAGCCATCAATTCCCAACAAAGGATACATGTTTGACCCTTTGGTCACAAGAGGGTCCTGCAAGGTCCAATAAGTTGTATGCAAAACTACCTCAAAGTTGAAGCATGAAAAAGACAAAAACAAATCTACTACCAACCCCAGGCACCGCATGCGCGCGCACACACACGGGGAGTATTTGCGGTGCCATAACTTCATACACAAAGTTTCCACAAGGCAATAAAAACTTTGTAAGTTGATCAAAGTAGGATGCAAAACAAACCATAAATGCCCTCGTGGAGATTGTGAGGGTTGCAATGCAATATGCATAGCTCAGCTAAAATAGATTGGTCTCATCAAGACGCACGTGCACAATTCAAGGGAAAAAACAAAGCAACAGGAATGCAAATATGTTTAGAAATTGATGTATAAGATTTGCTTTAATATCTCAACTATTTACCAGACTAAAGGTCGGCCTTGCAGGTGACTACTGAACCAGGTAATGTTTACATAGCATCGCTAACTAAATTCCAGAACACCACCCTTGTTTGTCATATATCGGTTTTTTAGCCGTGTTTGTCACATCAACAGCCCCAGAAAATAGGATGCTTAATTGTCATAAGTAAAATTAGTACTGTAGCAGCTATTTGTAAGCGGACAGGTTGTTCAAGCTACAGTTGCTCACTAGTATCAATTGGGGATGAGGTGCTACCTGCTGCTGAACCAGGAGAGGCACCTGCACCTACTAAATCATCAAATTTGAACAAACGAACAACATCATCAGCCTAGGAAATCAAATCAGAATGAACGGACAGAGTGGGAGAGGGAGAGAGAGATGGGGAAGAGACCATGTCGCTAGCTGCTTGGTCTGCCTGCGCGTGGCTGTGGGGCACGGCGCGGATGCGGGAGCCGTGGTGGATGTGGAACTGCTCGAGAAGGTGTGGAGGTCGGAGCCCGGGGTGGGTAGGCGGCGGTGGTGGAGGAGAGGTCACCGGCGGAGTCTTCTCTTCTGACTGGCGGACGCCCGGGGTGGAGAGGCCGTCGCTGTGGATGGAGGAGTTGGCCTCAGATGGGGAGCTCGATCCGCGACCAGCAGCTGCGAAGGAGAGGATCCGCGAGACTCCGGTGTGATTGTTGGTGGCCGGAGATGTGGTGGTTGACTCCCATGGCGTCGGCCTGAGAGGGAGAGAGGGCCCCGGGTTCTCGGCTCTCCCCGGTGAAATTTGAGCGCGGGAGGAGACGAACCAGAGTGGGGTGGATTGCCTGTTGGCTCGGAATCGGAGAAAAAGCCTGGTCCTTTCGACGGCGGCGGCGCTGTTGGTCGGTGAGGAGGAAGATAGAGAGGACCGTAGGTGGTGGCGCAGCGCAGGTGGACGTGGTCGGGGAGTGAGGCGCCTCCTCCTACGGCGAGGAGGTATGCCGGAGGCGTGGAAGACGGCAACCACGGCGAGGCGACGCGCGCGCGGAGGGGCGGTTCCTCTCCTCCTTGGGTTGGGTTGGGCGGGCGAGCGCGCGGCAAAATTTGGGAATAGAAAGCGAGGCGAGCGGCGGCGAGGATTCCCGGCGCCGGCCAATTTGGCCGCCGTAGAGCTTCCTTTGATTTGTTAGCCGGGGAACGGCGGCGACGGCGGCGGCGATTTGAGCAGGCGCTATCTGGTAAATGGAGGTGGAGTTAGGTGGGAGGGGAGTAGGGAGCCGGAAGGTCTGAGCCGAGGAGCGGTCGGATTTGTTTCGAGGTCTTTTGGTATTCTCTCACTTTTACTGCTTGGTTTACGCAAGTCCCACGGATCAGTATCTTTCCATTGGTCCAACTCGTTTCCCACGGATCGTTAACTCTCAAATCCATCTCAGCCGTTCAATTTTAGCAATCCGACGGCCTGCTGACTCTTTTTCTAATCAATCGCATATGTGTGAGGTCTTTTGATCTTTTCTTCTGTTCCTTGCTTAGTAGGCTAGTCATAGTGCATAGTAACTTAGACTAGTAACATGCATATGTTACTAGTCTATGTTACTATCATCATAGTGGATAGTAACATAAGTGTAGTGTCATGCAAGCCTTCATTTATTATGTTGTAGACTCATTTTGCATTGGGGTGCGTTATGTTATGGTAACATATTATGTTACCACAAGCACTTCTCTCCTCATTAACTTCATGCCACATAAGCATATATGTCTTGGGATGTGCTATGTTTACTACCTAAGTTACTCCCACTATGGCTAGCCGTAGTAAATCACACATTGGTCCCACCATTTGAAACGAATGATGAGCCATATCAAAAAACAATGAAACCTCAAATAATGGTCCCGCGGATCGATGCTTTCCCATTGGTCTGTCACGCCTCCTTTGGATCAAGCCCTTTCGAATCGTTCCCAGCCGCCTGACACCTACTGATTCGACGACCTCCTGCTTCGTCCAAAACAAATGATGGTTTCTTTCCTTCCTTTCCTCCCGCCCGGTCTTCTCTTTGGCTGCTTGCTTGGTCAATAGCACGCACATCCCATGGATGGATCCATGGTTTCCAATTGGTTGCTAGCGCCTCCCATAGATCGAGCTCTCTCGATGGCCTGACCCCAGCGACGTGTGTGCTTTGTTATGTGGTACGTACAATTAGTAAAGTGTTAGATACATCCGTATCTAGACAAATCTATGTCAACTATTTTGGAACGGAGGGGGTACTCATTTATTCCATTCGTCCGGTTAATTTGTTGATTGGTTGTCACGGCTAATCCGCGGGAGATCGTCCGCTGGTTTCCGCACCTCCCACATATCGAGTGCTCCCGGCCGCCTGACCCGTAACGATTTGACGGCCACAACGTGCGTTCTTAGTTTAGTGGTATGTGCAGCTAGCACTATTGTATTCCGTCCGTCCAGCTGATTTGCTGGTTTGTTCCCACATTGTCATTAGTACCGGTCCCATAAGTTTTAGTACTTTTGAATACTTGCATCCGAGTACTAGCTAGTACTACGTATGTGTGTGCCGTTAGATTGAGACAAACGAACGGCTCCAAAAAAGCCCAATCACTTTAAAACTTGTAATATACTATAATTGCTCGTTAGTTCATTTCTTTAAGATAGGGCCCTATCTTTTAGTTTCACACAGGGCCCCCGATTTTGCCGGCCCGGCCCTGATGTCAAGGCTGCGATGCACGCATGATGCCATTAAAGTAATCAACTAACATCGACAACAGTACCAACACCAGTATTCCAGGGACAAAAAACCGAACAACCAGGTCAATCATCATTGTCGAGGACGTAGCAGTCGGGGCAGATATTGCGAGGACAATCCTCCTCGCGGCGACCATGAGAAAAAAAAATCCAAAACCGATCTGGCATAGTAAGATGTGAAGGACCATATCTAGACAAATTTAATCTTTCAACACCACCATTGACGTCGGGAAAAAGATGTCATCGTCGAACGAAGGGACGAAGATTATTTATTATAGACGATGACATCTCCAACGAAGAACAAGACTACCAAAACCCTAAAGTGATCTAATGAAAACACTACTATTATTAAGAACCAGGTCCATGGCTGATCTATATGCGAAGGACAAGTGAGCCGAGACGATGCCACTTATTCGTGGTGTCGTCGTCACTTCTTTTCAAACCATAACACCTGCGGCTACCGTTTCTTGTTGAAGTGGATTTTTATAGAATAATAATAATCTGCCAAGTTTCATTGATCAGGGTTAACACGAGAGGTATACATGTCTGATCAACGGTACAGGAATTCAGATGTGCAAGAAGAGAAAAGAATAGACGTGCTCGGCGAGAACACCGGCACACTTGCGTCCCCAAGCCCACGAACATTCCAAGATCAGATTGTGAAATTCACTGGACCCATCAGCAGATTAGAAAAGCATCCGGGGAGAGACACGTTCACGGACGAACGCGTACAAAAATCGAGAACAGGTCGACCGGTGTACAGAAGATAGCACTCCACGCGCCATTACACCCCATCCCAGTTTAATCGGGAGTGGGGATAATTGTAGTTTAAAAAGTTTGTAGATCTAGCGTTATTGCAATCTAACCTCCTGCGTCTATTGGGGCCAAACCGGACACACTCAAAATCGAACGCACCATCAAAAGTTTCGTGATTGTCAACGACGGGCGCCTACTGATGCGAACTAGTATGTCCATCCGCCACAGTCATCCCAGGCCCAAGCATATTCCGTTGAAACCAGATAAAAACTACTCCATCAAGTCCAGAACACAATGTTGGAAATAAGCATCGTTCTTAGCATTCAACCAACACAAATTTCCTTGCACAGCTCTCCATCAAGTCCAGAACATAGGTCAAGACCTGACCACGCACTCACCACACATAGCCGTGGAGGAGGTGAACAAGTCTTTACCAAGAGTACAAAAGACACATTTCACTAAATCGAAACGATCATCCCTAGCTTAATTAGTAATACTACTAGAACTACCACTAACGAAACCACGTTGCCTCTCCTGGCTTCACTCGTTGATGCTCTGGGTCTTGCTGATGCAGACACACACATGGAGCTTCTTGGACTGCTCACCATGGAGCATCTCCCGAAACACAGGGATGAAATAGTCACGGTCCGTCTCCTTCCGGAATTCGGCAGGGACCGAGCAGCTAACCATCACCTTCTTTTCCACCTTAATAGAGAACCCTACAGCCGAAGGGCTCTCCACCGCGACCGAGGAGCTGTACACCGGCCCAGCGCCAATTTTATTCCTGACACACACAAGGAACAACAAGTCCATCTCCGCCTCCTCATGAAATTCAATGGCCAAGAGGAATACTCCACCGTCCTCCTCCGCGACCAAGAGCTCATGGTGCATCCCCTTTGGCTTCAGCGCGTCGACGGCGTACTCATGGTCCTTGCCGTACGTGATCTTGTGGGCGGCCCAGCCGTGCGGGCCGGACTTGTCCGTGAGGTGGCGCACGAGGTCTGCCGGCGAACCCTCGAAAGAGCACTACAGGCACAAACCCGCACGCGGAAGGCCAAGGAGCTCGCGCAGCCGTACTTTCTGTACGGGCACGCCACCTTGGTGTTGCTGAATAGGGTATCCAGGTAGGAGCTCTTGACGTAGACCGCGGACGCGGCCAAGTCTGTGCAAGAAGCGCACTCGTACCCGTCGTCGACGGCGACAGCGCCGCCGGCTAGCACCATCGCGCTGGACGCCGTCACTAGCGTCTCTACGGCAACTGGAGTGGCCGCTGCCTCCACTGCAGCGGGGCTGGACGCCCATGTTCTTCCTCTTTGGATCCTCTACGGCAACTGACATCACTGGCCGCTGCGGCGCCTCTGCTGCAATAGGACTGGGCACCGTCGCCGGCTTCAGGCCCGGCCGACCCTTTGCCGGAGGCGTTTTCCCCTCCCCCATGTTCTTCCTCTTGTCGCCCATCGCCGTGAGAGAGAGCTCTGCTTGCAGAAAGGGTTGAGAGGATATGGTTTACTCCACTTGTGAGAGAGCGAGCTCCGCTTGGATATTATATAGAGTACTCTCCATAGCGGAAGCATGCATACTCAGTTACAGAGTACTAGCACACACAAGCGTCAACGTGGAGTCTTGTCAAACTCGATTAGAGTCATGCATGGACGATAGGAGATGCTCCATCGAGTGCTCCTCTGACAATGCAAGCAAAATCAGACGATGCAAACCAAAACTCAGCAGATGGTGTTCATGGTAGAGCCAGCCCACTCTCAATGGTTCAACAAAAGAAACTCCTTGATGGTAGCAGATTTGAGCAAAGAATGCCAAATGCCCAAATTCGATTTTTGAAAAGCCTTGTCCACAAAATAATTTATAGGTATCAGGTATTGTCTTTTGTATCACACTTTGGCAGATTTCTTTCCTTCACCGCACGATGAACCTAACACTGCTAGTAGTACTGGATGATGAAGTCATATACCTAGGGTAGGGTCATAGACCTGTCTAAGACACCCTCCCCAAGGACATCTCTAGAAGAAACTACCTTTCAGTCGACCTGGAAGAGTTCCACTCGACCAACTGGAAGACACTCGACCATGAAGCCAACCACTCGACCACCAGGAGATCTAAAGCCAGTCTGCACCCAAACGGTCGGTCATTAAGTAGCTTTTATGGTCATCATAGCACTTTATGTGGGCGTTACCAGTAACCCCCTATCTTAATGTACCTTTAACCCTGCATAACTGAGGGCCGGAGGGGTCTGGTGAACTCTATATAAGCCACCCCCCTCCTCAGTGTCAAGGGTTGGCACCCCTGTAACTCATACGCACATAATACAGTCGACCGCCTCCGGGCTCCGAGACGTAGGGCTATTACTTCCTCCGAGAAGGGCCTGAACTCGTAAACATCTTGCGTATACAACTACTCCATAGCTAGGATCTTGCCTCTCCATACCTACCCCCATTCTACTGTCAGGCTTAGAACCACGACAGTTGGCGCCCACCATGGGGCAGGTGTCTTAGCGACATGTTGGAGAAGTTGCATTTTTCCGATCCCATTCATCATGTTTTCAGGCGGAGTTTTGGTTGAGGGCCGCGAGATCCGTCTCGGCGCGCTCACGTTCATCACCGACGACTCCGCTTGGTTGCAGGAGGCTCCACTCGATGTTGATGCACTCCCCGTCCGCGGGGCGACGCACTTTCGCGCGTGCGTCCGCGGCATCCTCCTGCGGCAGCCGTCGACCCAGTATCGGTCGGCTCTTGTGCCGTCCTCCCTCCCGGTCTCGCGCCGGCGCAAGCGCTCCGGTCGATCGAGGCTTCAGCGGTGGGTGAGGCATGCGGTGGCCCCCCAGTCGGCCACTCCCCAAGTCGCGGCAATCGAGCCCGACGAATCTCTCTACGACCTGTTCGATCTGTCGACTGGCTCCGTAGAGACTGCATCCGAGTGCGACAGCAGCGATGCAGTGACGGAGGTTCTGATGGTCGACGGACCACGCAGTCCTCCTGGTTTCCCCCGCACCGACGGAGGCGTTGGCGGAGGTGAGCCAGCGCAGGCTCACGAAGAGTACCAACCCGAGCCCCTCACTTCGCTGCAGAGGGAGGAGTTCCGCCGCCGGAACATGGATGCGCTTCACACTCCTATCGTCGGAGAAACCCCCGAGGCCCGTGCCTTAGAAGATGCGCGTTTGGCCAACTTGGCTGAGCGCACTCGATTGGAAAATCTCCAGCAAGTGCTCGATGAACGAGTGCAACAACGGGTCCCGTCGTCCAGTCGACGTCAACTCTTTTCACAACCAACTCAGTTATACCGAACTCCCATTCAGAATCTGGCAGCTGCAGCCCGTATAGCAGAGTCCATTCAGCCTTCCCAGTCGGAGGCTGGCAGGGGCTTACTCCAGATCAGAGATTTGCTCCGGGCAGCAGGAGATCAAAATTCAGCTGTATCGCGGTCGCGGAACAGGATTCACAGCAGATCCTTCGCTGTGAATACAGTCCAGTCGGCACATAGCCCAAGATCGCCCCTGAGGCGTGAGGGGCATGGAGGCCGGCGTGAGCAGTATGAGGACCGATTCGATTGTGATGATCGACGTCGAGTGCCCACTCCTCCCCCAAGGGGTGGGTCATATGCGCCTCGGCAGCAAGACGACAGACGCCAGCATAGTGTTGGGCGAAGGATTCCAGTCGACCCCAGGGAACCAGGCATTGATGCGAGATCCGTCATCGTTCAAGGTCTGGTCGACAGGAATAGAGCTTACCGAGAAGGCCATGACAGAAATGCGCCCATCAGCAGCAGAGTACACGTCTCAAGACCAGAGTGTTTTAGTAGAGCCATCAGAGCCGCGGTGATTCCTCCCAACTTCAGGTTGGCGACTGGAGTCAGTAAGTTCACTGGTGAGTCTAAGCCAGATACTTGGCTTGAGGACTACCGAGTGGTTGTTCAGATCGGCGGCGGCAACGATGAAGTGGCCATGAAACACCTGCCACTTATGTTGGAGGGATCGGCCAGAGCATGGTTGAATCAGTTAGCACCCAACAGCATTTACACTTGGGAAGATCTTGCCTGAGTGTTTGTCAGGACATTTGAAGGAACTTGCAAGCGGCCATCAGGGTTGACAGAGTTGCAGTCGTGTGTCCAGAAATTGAATGAAACTCTGAGGGATTACATTCAGAGATGGATCACTTTGCACCACACAATAAAGAATGTATCTGATCATCAGGCAGTCTGTGCCTTCAAGGAAGGTGTTAAGAACAGAGAGTTGAGTCTGAAATTCGGTCGGACAGGAGACATGACCCTGAGTCGGATAATGGAGATTGCCACCAATTACGCCAATGGTGAAGAAGAGGACCGGCTCCGGAGTGGCAAGTACAAGTCAGCTGCTAATGAAACTGGGGGAGGGAACTCCAGTCGGAAACAGAAGCGGAAAGTCGAGCCAGCTGCTCCTGGAGAAGCCTTGGCCGTGACTCCAGGAAAGTTCAAGGGGAAACCCAAGGGACCTTGGAACCCCAAGAAAGTGAAAGACCAAGATGGAAATGATGTGTTGGACTTGCCGTGTCACATTCACATGAAGAAAGATGAAGAGGGTAAACTTATTTACCCAAAGCATACCACTCTACAGTGTCGGCTCTTGATTCAGCAGTTCCAGGGGAAGCAGCCCAAGGACAAGGAAAAGGAGTCGGACAAAGTTGAGGACAAGGAAGATAGTGACGGTGGGTACCCTCAGGTCAATTCCACTCTGATGATTTTTGCTGACGTTGAAAGAAAAAGTCGATTGAAAGTTATCAACCACGAAGTGAATATGGTCGCTCCGGCGACACCCAGTTACCTGAAATGGTCGCAGACCGCCATCACATTCGACCAGTCTGATCACCCAACACACATAGCCACCCCTGGGAGGCAAGCGTTGGTGGTCGACCCAGTCGTCGAAGGCACTCGACTAACTAAGGTTTTGATGGATGGTGGCAGTGGCCTGAACATATTGTATGCAGAGACGTTGAAAGGGATGGGCATTCCGATGTCCAGACTCAGCACCAGCAACATGAGCTTCCATGGAGTCATTCCTGGAAAGAAGGCTGAGTCACTCGGCCAAATTGCTCTCGATGTGGTTTTTGGTGACTACAAGAATTTTCGTAAGGAAAAGTTGACCTTTGAGGTCGTGGATTTTCAGAGCGCTTATCACGCTATCCTGGGGAGGCCGGCATATGCGCGTTTCATGGCTCGACCATGTTATGTGTACCTCAAGCTGAAGATGCCAGGTTGTTGGAAATATGCCCTAGAGGCAATAATAAATTAGTTATTATTATATTTCCTTGTTCACGATAATCGTTTATTATCCATGCTATAATTGTATTGATAGGAAACTCAGATACATGTGTGGATACATAGACAACACCATGTCCCTAGTAAGCCTCTATTGACTAGCTCGTTGATCAACAGATGGTTACGGTTTCCTAACCATGGACATTGGATGTCATTAATAACGGGATCACATCATTAGTAGAATGATGTGATGGACAAGACCCAATACTAAGCCTAGCACAAAGATCGTAGTTCGTATGCTAAAGCTTTTCTAATGTCAAGTATCTTTTCCTTAGACCATGAGATTGTGCAACTCCCAGATACCGTAGGAATGCTTTGGGTGTACCAAACATCACAACGTAACTGGGTGACTATAAAGGTGCACTACAGGTATCTCCGAAAGTGTCTGTTGGGTTGGCACGAATCGAGACTGGGATTTGTCACTCCGTGTAAACGGAGAGGTATCTCTGGGCCCACTCGGTAGGACATCATCATAATGTGCACAATGTGACCAAGGGGTTGATCACGGGATGATGTGTTACGGAACGAGTAAAGAGACTTGCCGGAAACGAGATTGAACAAGGTATCGGGATACCGACGATCGAATCTCGGGCAAGTACAATACCGCTAGACAAAGGGAATTGTATACGGGATCGATTGAGTCCTTGACATCGTGGTTCATCCGATGAGATCATCGTGGAACATGTGGGAGCCAACATGGGTATCCAGATCCCACTGTTGGTTATTGACCGGAGAACGTCTCGGTCATGTCTACATGTCTCCCGAACCCGTAGGGTCTACACACTTAAGGTTCGATGACGCTAGGGTTATAAAGGAAGTTTGTATGTGGTTACCGAATGTTGTTCGAGTCCGGATGAGATCCCGGACGTCACGAGGAGTTCCGGAATGGTCCGGAGGTAAAGATTTATATATGGAAAGTTGTTGTTCGGTTCGAAAAAGTTCGGGTTTTTTCGGTATTGTACCGGGAAGCTTCCAGAAGGTTTCGGAGGATTCCGGAGGGGTCCGGAGGTCCGGAAATTGTTCCACCACGTCCAATACAGTAGCATGGGCTGTAGGGGGCGCCCTAGCCATAATGGGCCAAGGGCACCAGCCCCCCCAAGGCCCATGCGCATGGGAAGGGGGAAACCCTAAGGGGAGGGCCTCCACTTGACTTGGGAGGCACTCCTCCCCCTCTTGGCCGCCCCCCAAGTCCCATCTAGGGCTGGCCGCACCCCTTGGGGTGGGAAAACCTAAAGGGGGCGCAGCCCCTCTTTCCCCCTATATATACTTGAGTTTTTGGGCTGCCCAACACACATGAGTTCTCTCCCTCTTGGTGCAGCCCCGCCTCTCTCCTCCTCCTCTCCCTTGGTGCTTGGCGAAGCCTCGGGATTGCCACGCCCTCCATCACCACCATGCCGTTGTGTTGCTGCTGGATGGAGTCTTCCTCAACCTCTCCTCTCTCCTTGCTGGATCAAGGCGTGGGAGGCGTCACCGGCTGTACGTGTGTTGAACGCGGAGGTGCCGTCTGCTCGCACTAGGATCTCCGGTGATTTGGATCACGACGAGTACGACTCCTTCAACCCCGTTCTCATGAACGCTTCCGCTTAGCGATCTACAAGGGTATGTAGATGCACTCTCCTTCCCCTCATTGCTGGTTTCTCCATAGATAGATCTTGGTGACACGTGGGAAAATTTTGAATTTCTGCTCGCTCCCCAACAAAGGCATCATGAGCTAGGTCTATTGCGTAGATTCTTTGCACGAGTAGAACACAAAGTAGTTGTGGGCGTTGATGTTGTTCAATATGCTTACCGTTACTAGTCCAATCTTGTTTCGACGGTATTGTGGGATGAAGCGGCCCGGACCGACCTTACACGCATTTCGTGAGACAGTTCCACCGATCGACATGCACTTGGTGCATAAGGTGGCTAGCGGTGCCGCCTCTCCACTTTAGTCGGAACGGATTCGATGAAAAGGGTCCTTATGAAGGGTAAATAGCAATTGGCATATCACGTTGTGGTTTTGCGAGGTAAGAAACGTTCTTGCTAGAAACCCATAGCAGCCACGTAAAACATGCAACAACAATTAGAGGACGTCTAACTTGTTTTTGCAGGGTATGCTATGTGATGTGATATGGCCAAGAAGAATGTGATGAATGATATGTGATGTATGAGATTGATCATGTTCTTGTAATAGGATTCACGACTTGCATGTCGATGAGTATGACAACCGGCAGGAGCCATAGGAGTTGTCTTTATTTATTGTATGACTTGCGTGTCATTAAACAGCGCCATGTAATTACTTTACTTTATTGCTAACCGGTAGCCATAATAGTAGAAGTAATAGTTGGCGAGACAACTTCATGAAGACACGATGATGGAGATCATGATGATGGAGATCATGGTGTCATGCCGGTGACGATGATGATCATGGAGCCCCGAAGATGGAGATCAATGGAGCTATATGATATTGGCCATATCATGTCACTACTATATAATTGCATGTGATGTTTATTATGTTTATGCATCTTGTTTACTTAGAACGACGGTAGTAAATAAGATGATCCCTTATAACAATTTCAAGAAGTGTTCTCCCCTAACTGTGCACCGTTGCCAAAAGTTCGTCGCTTCTAAGCACCACGTGATGATCGGGTGTGATGGATTCTTACGTTCACATACAACGGTGTTGACGAGCCTAGCATGTACGAGACATGGCCTCGGAACACACGCAATACACTTAGGGTTAACTTGACGAGCCTAGCATGTACAGACATGGCCTCGGAACACAGAGACCGAAAGGTCGAGCATGAGTCGTATAGTAGATACGATCAACATGAAGATGTTCACCGATGATGACTAGTCCGTCTCACGTGATGATCGGACACGGCCTAGTTGACTCGGATCATGTAATCACTTAGATGACCAGAGGGATGTCTATCTGAGTGGGAGTTCATAAGATGAACTTAATTATCCTGAACATAGTCAAAAGACCTTTTGCAAATTATGTCGTAAGCTCGCGATTTAGTTCCACTGTTTAGATGTGTTCCTAGAGAAAATATAGTTGAAAGTTGACAGTAGCCATTATGCGGACAGTAGAAAAGCTTATGTCCTTAATGCACCGCTCAGTGTGCTGAACCCCAAACGTCGTCTGTGGATGTTGCGAACATCGGACATAGACGTTTTGATAACTACGTGATAGTTCAGTTAAACGGTTTAGAGTTGAGGCACCAAAGACGTTTTTTGAAACGTCGCGGAACATATGAGATGTTTCGAGGGCTGAAATTGGGATTTCAGGCTCGTGCCCACGTCAAGAGGTATGAGACCTCCGACGATTTTCTTAGCCTGCAAACTAGGGGAGAAAGCTCAATCGATGAGCTTGTGCTCAGATTGTCTGAGTGCAACAATCACTTGAATCGAGTGGGAGTTGATCTTCCAGGAGAGATAGTGATGTTTCTCCAAAGTCATTGCCACCAAGCTGCTAGAGCTTCGTGATGAACTATAATATATCAGGGATAGATATGCTGATCCTTGAAGTAATCGCGATGTTTGACACCGCGAAAGTAGAAATCAAGAAGGAGCATCAATTGTTGATGGTTGGTGAAACCACTAGTTTCAATAAGGGCAAGGGCAAGAAGGGATACTTCATGAAACGGCGAATCAGCTGCTGCTCCAGTGAAGAAACCCAAGGTTGAACCCAAACCCGAGACTAAGTGCTTCTGTAATAAGGGGAACAGCCACTGGAGCAGAATTACCCTAGATACTTGGTACATAAGAAGGCTGGCAAGGTCGATAGAAGTATATTGGATATACATTATGTTAATGTGTACTTTACTAGTACTCCTAGTAGCACCAGGGTATTAGATACCGGTTCGGTTGCTAAGAGTTAGTAACTCGAAACAAAAGCTACGGAATAAACGGAGACTAGCTAAAGGTGAGTGACGATATGTGTTGAAGTGTTTCCAAGTTTGATGTGATCAAACATCGCACGCTCCCTCTACCATCAAGATTAGTATTAAACCTGAATAATTGTCATTTGGTGTTTATGTTGAGCATAGACATGATTGGATTATGTCTATCGCAATACGGTTATTCATTTAAGGAGAATAATGGTTACTCTGTTTATTTGAATAATACCTTCAATGGTCTTGCACCTAAAGGAATGGTTTATTGAATCTCGATCGTAGTGATACACATCTCCATGCCAAAAGGTATAAGATAGTAATGATAGTACCACTTACTTGTGGCACTGCCATGTAAGTCATATTGGTATAGAACGCATGAAGAAGCTCCATGTTGATGGATCTTTGGACTCACTCGTTTTTGAAAAGATTGAGACATGTGAACCATGTCTATTGGTGTATATGCATGAAGAAACTCCATGCAGATGGATCGTTTGGACTCACTTGATTTTGAATCACTTGAGATATGCAAATTATACCACATGGGCAAGATGACTGAAAAGCCTCGGTTTCAGTAAGATGGAACAAGATAGCAACTTGTTGGAAGTAACACATTTTATGTATGCAGTCCAATGAGTGCCGAGGCATGCAAAGATGAATATCGTTATGTTCTTACTTCACAGATGATTTGAGTAGATGTTGAGTATATTTACTTGATGAAACACAAGTCTGAATTATTGAAAGGTTCAAGTAATTTCAGAGTGAAGTTGAAGATCTTCGTGACAAGAGGATAAAAATGTCTGTGATGTGATCATAGAGATGAATGTCTGAGTTACGAGTTTTGGCACACAATTAAGACATTGTGCAAATTGTTTCACAATTAATACCGCCTGGAACACCATAGTGTGATGGTGTGTCCGAACATCATAGTTGCACTCTATTGGATATGGTGCGTACCATGATATCTCTTATCGAATTACCACTATCGTTCATGGGTTAGGCATTAGAGACAACCGCACTCACTTTAATGGGGCACCACGTAATTCCGTTGAGACGATACCGTTTGTAGAAACCTAAGTTGTCGTTTCTTAAAAGTTTGGGGCTGCGACGCTTATGTGGAAAAGTTTCAGGATGATAAGCTCGAACCCAAAGCGGACAAAATGCATCTTCATAGGACACCCAAAACAGTTGGGTATACCTCCTAATTCAGATCCGGAAGCAATAGGGATTGTTTCTTGAATCGGGTCCTTTCTCGAGGAAAAGTTCGTCTCGAAAAGTTGAGTGGGAGGATGGTGGAGACTTGATGAGGTTATTGAACCATCACTTCAACTAGTGTGTAGCAGGGCACAGGAAGTTGTTCCCGTGGCACATACACCAATTGAAGTAGAAGCTTATGATAGTGATCACGAAGTTTCGGATCAAGTCACTGACGTACCTCGTAGGGTGACAAGGATGCGTACTACTTCAGAGTGGTACGCAATCCTGTCTTGAAGGTCATGTTGCTAGGCAACAATGAACCTACGAGCTATGGAGAAGCGATGGTGGGCCCAAATTCCGACAAATGGTTAGAAGCCATGAAATCCGAGATAGGATCCATGTATCAGAACAAAGCATAGACTTTGGTGGACTTGCCCGATGATCGGCAAGCCATTGAGATGAATGGATCTTTAAGAAGAAGACGGACGTGGACGGTAAGATCACCGTCTATAAAGCTCGACTTGTGGCGAAGAGTTTTTTTTTCACAAGTTCAAGGAGTTGACTACGATGAGATTTTCTCATCCATAGCGATGCTTAAGTCCGTCGGAATCATGTTAGCATAAGCTGCATTTATGAAATCTGGCAGATGGATGTCAAAACGAGTTTCCTTACCAGTTTTCGAAAGGAAAGGTTGTATGTGATACAATCAGAAAAGTTTTATCGATCCTAAGGATGCTAAAAGGTATGCTGGCTCCAGCGATCCTTCTAAGGACTGGAGTAAGCATCTCGGAGTTGGAATGTGCACTTTGATAAGATGATCAAAGATTTTAGGTTTATACAAAGTTTATGAGAAACTTGTATTTCCAAAGAAGTGAGTGGGAGCACTATAGAATTTCTGATGAGTATATGTTGTTGACATATTGATGATCAGAAATGATGTAGAATTTCTGGAAAGCATAAAGGGTTATTTGAAATAGAAAACCTGGATTAAGCTACTTGAACAATAAGCATCAAGATCTATAAGATAGATCAAAATGTTTAATAATACTTTCGAATGAGCACATACCTTGACATGATCTTGAAGGTGTTCAAGATGGATCTGTCAAAGAAGGAGTTCTTGCCTGAGATGTAAGGTATGAAGTTAAGAGTTAAAGCTCGACCACGGCAGTAACGAGAGAGAAGGATTTAAGGTCGCCCCTATGCCTTAGACATAGGCTCTACAGTATGCTATGTTGTGTACCGCACCGGAAGTGTGCCTTGCCATGAGTCAGTCAAGGGGTACAAGAATGATCCAGGAATAGATCATTGGACAGCGGTCAAAATTGTCCTTGGAGTAAATAAGGACATGTTTCTCGATTATGGAGGTGATAAAGAGTTCGCGTAAAGGGTTACGCCGATGCAAGCTTTAACACCTATCCGAATGACTCTAAGTAGCAAACAAGATACGATAGTGGAACAACCATTTGGAATAGCTCCAAGTGGGACGTGGAAGCAGCATTTATAATATGACCTAGAAATTTGCAAAGCACACACGGATCTGAAAGGTTCGGACCGTTGACTAAAACCCGTTGACTAAAACCTCTCTCACAAGCAAAACATGATCAAACCTCGAACTCATTGAGCCTAAATCACATGATGATGTGAACTAGTTTACGACACTAGTAAACTCTTTGGGTGTTGGTCACATGGCGATGTGACCTATCGATGTTAATCACATGACGATGTGAACTAGATTATTGACTCTAGTGCAAGTGGGAGACTGTTGGAAATATGCCCTAGAGGCAATAATAAATTAGTTATTATTATATTTCCTTGTTCACGATAATCGTTTATTATCCATGCTATAATTGTATTGATAGGAAACTCAGATACATGTGTGGATACATAGACAACACCATGTCCCTAGTAAGCCTCTATTGACTAGCTCGTTGATCAATGATGGTTACGGTTTACTAACCATGGACATTGGATGTCATTATTAACGGGATCACATCATTAGTAGAATGATGTGATGGACAAGACCCAATACTAAGCCTAGCACAAAGATCGTAGTTCGTATGCTAAAGCTTTTCTAATGTCAAGTATCTTTTCCTTAGACCATGAGATTGTGCAACTCCCGGATACCGTAGGAATGCTTTGGGTGTACCAAACGTCACAACGTAACTGGGTGACTATAAAGGTGCACTACAGGTATCTCCGAAAGTGTCTGTTGGGTTGGCACGAATCGAGATCGATTTGTCACTCCGTAAACGGAGAGGTATCTCTGGGCCCACTCGGTAGGACATCATCATAATGTGCACAATGTGACCAAGGGGTTGATCACGGGATGATGTGTTACGGAACGAGTAAAGAGACTTGCCGGAAACGAGATTGAACAAGGTATCGGGATACCGACGATCGAATCTCGGGCAAGTACAATACCGCTAGACAAAGGGAATTGTATACGGGATCGATTGAGTCCTTGACATCGTGGTTCATCCGATGAGATCATCGTGGAACATGTGGGAGCCAACATGGGTATCCAGATCCCGCTGTTGGTTATTGACCGGAGAACGTCTCGGTCATGTCTACATGTCTCCGAACCCGTAGGGTCTACACACTTAAGGTTCGATGACGCTAGGGTTATAAAGGAAGTTTGTATGTGGTTACCGAATGTTGTTCGAGTCCGGATGAGATCCCGGACGTCACGAGGAGTTCCGGAATGGTCCGGAGGTAAAGATTTATATATGGAAAGTTGTTGTTCGGGTTCCGGAAAAAGTTCGGGTTTTTTCGGTATTGTACCGGGAAGCTTCCAGAAGGTTCCGGAGGATTCGGAGGGGTCCGGAGGTCCGGAAATTGTTCCACCACGTCCAATACAGTAGCATGGGCTGTGGGGGGCCCTAGCCATAATGGGCCAAGGGCACCAGCCCCCAAGGCCCATGCACATGGGAAGGGGAAACCCTAAGGGGAGGGCCTCCACTTGACTTGGGAGGCACTCCTCCCCTCTTGGCCGCCCCAAGTCCCATCTAGGGCTGGCCGCACCCTTGGGGTGGAAACCCTAAAGGGGCGCAACCCTCTTTCCCCTACATATACTTGAGTTTTGGGCTGCCCAACATACATGAGTTCTCTCCTCTTGGTGCAGCCCCCTCTCCTCCTCCTCCTCTCCCTTGGTGCTTGGCGAAGCCTGCTGGGATTGCCACGCCCTCCATCACCACCATGCCGCTGTGTTGCTGCTGGATGGAGTCTTCCTCAACCTCTGCCTCTCTCCTTGCTGGATCAAGGCATGGGAGACGCCACCGGCTGTACGTGTGTTGAACGCGGAGGTGCCGTCCGCTCGCACTAGGATCTCCGGTGATTTGGATCACGACAAGTACGACTCCTTCAACCCCGTTCTCATGAACGCTTCCGCTTAGCGATCTACAAGGGTATGTAGATGCACTCTCCTTCCCTCGTTGCTGGTTTCTCCATAGATAGATCTTGGTGACACGTGGGAAAATTTTGAATTTCTGCTCGCTCCCCAACACAGTCCCAAAGGTGTGATCACATCACCGCAATCGGAAAAAGGCGTAAGAGTGTTTCCAGAAAAGGCTCTAAGATCGCTGATGCTCAGATGGCAGTGGTCGAGCTGCAAGAGTACCAGAAAACTGCAGACCCGAGTGATTTGTTGCGAGCCAAGAAGCCCGCCACGGAATCGGCATTTCAGTCGTCCGGGGAGACGAAACCGATTCATATTCATCCACTGATCCCAATGCTGCTCCGACTCACATCTCAACAACACTCGACTCCAAATAGGAAGAAGCGCTCATCCAGTTCCTCCGTGAGAACTGGGACATCTTTGCATGGAAGCCTGCTGACATGCCGGGTGTTCCCAGGGGACTGGCTGAGCATCGTCTATGAGTCGACTCAAAAGTTAAACCTGTCAAAGAACATATTCGACGGTCCGCCGCCCAGAAGAGAAAGGCCATTGGCGAGGAGGTGGCTAAGCTCTTAGCAGCAGAGTTTATCCGAGAGATTTACCACTCCGAGTGGCTCGCCAATGTTGTCATGGTCCCTAAGAAGGACAATTCATTGTGCATGTGCATCGACTTCAAACATATCAATCGGGCCTGCCCGAAAGATCATTTTCCTCTCCCCCGCATCGACCAAATAGTCGACTCGACTGCGGGATGTGAGCGGTTGTCTTTCTTAGACGCATATTCCGGGTACCATCAGATCCGTCTGTATGGACCCGACGAGGTCAAAACAGCTTTCATCACTCCATTCGGGTGCTTCTGTTATGTCACCATGCCATTGGGCCTCAAGAATGCCGGAGCCACGTTCATGAGGATGATTCAGAAGTGTTTACTCACTCAAATCGGTCGGAATGTGGAAGCATACATGGATGACATTGTGGTCAAGTCACTGAAAGGTTCCGACCTGTTGACTGACCTTGCTGAAACTTTTTCCATTCTCAGGAGGTACGATATCAAGCTTAATCCATCAAAGTGCACATTCGGAGTTCCTGGTGGAAAGTTACTCGGTTTTCTCGTTTCTGAACGAGGAATCGACGCTAACCCAGAAAAAGTTGGCACTATACTCCGAAAGAAACGCCCTGTGCGTGTGCACGATGTCCAGAAGCTTACTGGATGCTTGGCCGCTTTAACTCGATTCATCTCTCGCCTCGGTGAAAAGGCATTGCCTCTTTACCGACCGATGAAGAAGTCAGACAAATTCGAGTGGACTCCTGAAGCTGATGCAGCGTTTGCAGAGCTCAAAGCTCTGCTCTCCACCCAGCCGGTGCTTGCTGCCCCAATCAGCAAGGAGCCGTTGCTGCTTTACATTGCAGCCACAGGACAAGTCGTCGATCAGATTTACGGTCGAAAGGAAGAGGAAGGAAAGGCCTTCAAAGTTCAGCGCCTAGTATATTATCTTTCTGAAGTATTAACCCCGTCAAAGCAAACATACCCTCATTATCAGAAGCTTGTGTATGGGATTTATATGACCGCGAAGAAGGTTGCTCATTACTTCTCTTATCGTTCCATTACAGTCGTCAGCGACGCCCCATTATCAGAGATTTTGCACAACAAAGATGCAACTGGTCGAGTGGCGAAATGGGCGATTGAACTTCTTCCCGTTGATATCAAGTTTGAGGCAAAGAAAGCCATCAAGTCCCAAGCAATAGCAGATTTCATCGCCGAGTGGATTGAACAACAGTTACCGACTCAAGTTCACTTGGGGCACTGGACTATGTTCTTTGATGGTTCCAAGATGCTGAATGGTTCCGGTGCTGGGGTAGTATTGGTTTCCCCCCGAGGAGATAAGCTCAGATATGTGCTCCAGATTCACTTTGATTCTTCCAACAATGAAGCGAATCTGAAGCAATCGTTGTATGGGTTGCGTATGGCCATTTCACTCGGCGTCCGTCGCCTCATGGTTTATGGCGACTCAGATCTAGTGGTTAATCAGGTGATGAAGGAGTGGGACGTCAGAAGTCCAGCCATGACTGGTTACTGTAATGCAGTGAGGAAGCTAGAGAAGAAGTTTGAGGGGTTAGGGCTTCATCATATACCCCGACTGAAAAATCAAACTGCTGATGATTTGGCGAAAATAGGGTCCAAGAGGGAAGCCATTCCCAGTGATGTGTTTTTGGAGCACATCCGCACACCGTCGATTCAAGAGGATCCTTTCACTGAAGAAGCTTCACAGCCAAAAAGCGCCACTGATCCGACTGAAGTTGAGGTCCCAGCAGTGGTCGACCTGATCATGGAAGTCGTGGTCATCACTCCCGACTGAACAGTACCGTACATCGCGTATATCCTGAGGAAAGAGCTCCCGGAGAACGAAGAAGATGCTCGACAGATCGTCCGCCGATCCAAGGCCTTTACTGTGATCAAGGGACGCTTATTCAGAGAAAGCGTGATCGAGTCAGCCGAAGTGCATAACGCCGTAAGAAGGTCGATAATTCTTGATGATATCCACTGGGACCTGTGGTCACCATCGCCCTCTCGGACCATCGTGGCTAAAGCATACCGAGCGGGATTTTACTGGCCAAAAGCAAATGAAATGGCAAAGGAAATAGTCGACAAGTGTGAAGGATGTCAGTTCTACTCCAATATGTCACACAAACCCGCCTCGGCATTGAAGAACATTCCACTCGTCTGGCCTTTCGCTGTTTGGGGGTTGGATATGATTGGACCACTGAGAACTGGCAGGAGCGGTTTCACTCATTTTCTTGTGGCAGTCGACAAGTTTACGAAGTGGATCGAAGCTAAACCTATCAAGAACCTTGATGTGTGCACTGCTATCAGTTTCATCAGAGAGTTGATATTCAGATATGGAGTTCCGCACAACATCATCACTGACAATGGATCAAATTTTGATTCCGACAAGTTCAAAGCCTTTTGCACCTCTCAGGGCACGCGAGTCGACTATGCTTCAGTTGCTCACCCCCAGTCGAATGGACAAGCAGAACGAGCAAATGGTCTAATTCTCAAAGGACTGAAACCTCGATTGATGCGTGATCTCAAGCATGCAGCAGGAGCGTGGGTCGACGAAATTCCGTCGGTTCTTTGGGGATTAAGGACCACTCCTAATCGGTCGACTGGGAGAACTCCATTCTTTATGGTCTATGGAGCTGGAGCAGTTCTGCCGAGCGACCTGCTTCACAATGCGCCCCGAGTCGAACTCTACTCTGAAGCTGAAGCGGAGCAAGCCCGGCAAGATGCAGTCGACCTCCTTGAAGAAGAGAGAGAGATGGCCCTGATCCGCTCAACCATCTAGCAGGAGGACTTGCGTTGATTCCATGCTAGAAATGTGAAGAGCCGAGCCTTTCAAGAAGGGGACTTGGTCCTCCGAGTGGATCAACAGAAACCACACAAGCTCGCTCCCACTTTGGAAGGTCCCTTCATCATCACCAGGGTTCTCCACAATGGAGCTTACCATATTTACAACGTCGAACGCCAGATTGATGAGCCTCGAGCCTGGAATGCGGAGCTGCTCCGCCCCTTTTACACTTAAGAACTCACTCGGGTGAGATGTAATAAAAGTACCTCTGTAGTTTGTTTATCAAAGACAAGAATGTTATAATTTTCCCAGTGATTGTTATTACTTTTCGTTTACATAGGAAATTTCCCCCAGTGGGTGGCTTAGCCGCGAACCTGTTTCGCCTAAGTTTGTAAAAAAATCCTTGTCGAGTGGAGAGCCAGCCTCCCACTCGGGGGCTTAGCTGCGAATCCGTTTCGCCTAAGTATCTGAAAATCCTACCGAGTGGAGAGCAAACCTCCCACTCGGGGGCTTAGCTGCAGTCCAAGTACTCGCCTAAGTTTGAAAATCCTACCGAGTGAGGAGCCAGCCTCTCACTCGGGGGCTTAGCTGCAGTCCAAGTACTCGCCTAAGTTTGAAAATCCTACCGAGTGAGGAGCCAGCCTCCCAGTCGGAGGCTTAGCTGCAGTCCAAGTACTCGCCTAAGTATTTAATACAATGTGCACTTTGCAAGGACGGCGAGGTACAGGTCGACTGTTGCCTACCCCTTCAGAGCTACGACACAAAAATCCTCCTTGGAGGCTTAGCTGCAGTCCAGTACTTGCCTAAGTTTGAAAAATCCTACCGAGTGGAGAGCAAACCTCCCACTCGGGGGCTTAGCAGCAGTCCAGTACTCGCCTAAGTTTGAAAAATCCTACCGAGTGAGGAGCCAGCCTCCCACTCGGGGGCTTAGCTGCAGTCCAAGTACTCTCCTAAGTTTGAAAATCCTACCGAGTGAGGAGCTAGCCTCCCACTCGGGGGCTTAGCTGCAGTCCAAGTACTCGCCTAAGTTTGAAAAATCCTACCGAGTGGAGAGCAAACCTCCCACTCGGGGGCTTATCTGCAGTCCAGTACTTGCCTAAGTTTGAAAAATCCTACCGAGTGGAGAGCAAACCTCCCACTCGGGGGCTTAGCAGCAGTCCAGTACTCGCCTAAGTTTGAAAAATCCTACCGAGTGGAGAGCAAACCTCCCACTCGGGGGCTTAGCAGCAGTTCAGTACTCGCCTAAGTTTAAAAAATCCTACCGAGTGGAGAGCAACCTTCCCACTCGGAGGCTTAGCTGCAGTCTAGTACTCGCCTAAGTACGAAATCCATTCCAATCCGCAAGGACGACGAGGTGCAGGTCGACTGTTACATTCTCCTTCGGAGCCGCGCCACAAGTACAACGTGCGCTCCATCCCGATCCGCAAGGACGACGAGGTGCAGGTCGACTGTTACCTTCTCCTTCGGAGCTGCACCACAAGTACAACGTGCGCTCCATCCCGATCCGCAAGGACGACGAGGTGCAGGTCGACTGCTGCCTTCTCCTTCGGAGCTGCGCCACAAGTACAACGTGCACTCCCTCCCGATCCACAAGGATGACGAGGTGCAGGTCGACTGTTACCTTCTCCTGCGCCTGCAAGAACAACGAAGTGTAGGTCGACTGGATCCACCTCAGAGCTGCATCTCAAGCATTGAAGCATAATCCGAGTGAAGAGAAAAGTTCACTCGAAGACAAACAAAAGCATATTTCGACGATAAGTAAAGTTCGGATAACATCCTAAGGATGCAGAAGTACCCAGGCCTCAAGCCTGTTAAAGTTTATCGGTTACAGGATCACTCGGCATTCCAAAGCAAATTTAAGACGAATCATAGAAATTTTTTACTCCTCAGGTGGAGGACTGGAAGGCGTGACGAACTGGTCTAGGTCAATCCCATCAGCGATTCGGGTGGCAGCACCAATGAAAGTCTCCATGAAAGATCGGAAGTCGTACTTCTTGGTATTGGCAACTTTAATGGACGCCAACCTTTCCTCTCGCGCCTCCTTGCAATGAACGCGGACCAGGGACAGACCGACATCAGCACCACATCTGGCAGAAGACTTTTTCCATTCCTGCACTCGACTTGGAACGTCATTCAGTCGAGTCATTAAAGACTCGAGGTCATTTTGAAGTGTTTCGCCTGGCCAGAGTGTTGAGTCGATCCGCGGCACTGCAACCTTCAGTCGAGCGAGGTAGTCCACCAGAGCAGCAACACGAGACTCCAGTCGGAGCACATTCATGGCAGCTTCATCCTTCACGGAGGAGTTAATGGGGTCCAGACTTGTCTCCACTCGACTAGTCTCTTCCTCGAAGTTTTGACAGAATTCTGCAAACACGACTCGAGTTCAAGCTAATGGTTCTATGATGAGTCGGTGATAACAAGTCAGTGGATAAAAGGAATTACCTTCAAGCATGAGGAATAGCTTCTTGGCGAGCCCTCCCAGATAAGCCTCTAGATCATTCCTCTTCCCCGCCAGTTCGCTAGCCTTGTCGCTCAGAGCTATCTTGTCGTTCTTCAGTCGACTAAGCTCCTTGTTGGCCGCATCGAGAGCAGCTTTCAGATTGGCGTTCTCTTCTTCAAGCTTTCCGACTGAAGACAGCTTCTCTTCCGCGAGCTTGGTCTTGTTCAAAGCCGTTTGTTGCGCCTCGGCAAGGTCATGATCCTTCTTCTTCAGAGCCTCCTCCATTTTGTCTGCAAAGTAACAGTGAGGTCAGAATTAGGAAGAGACAGAAAAACAAAAACAGTCGTCAAGACCTCACCAGCCATACCTTTTGCTTCGTCTCTCGCCTTCTGCAAGTTCTCCTGTGCAAGCTTCAAGTCAAGGTTGAGCTGGATCTGTTTGTTCTCCAATTCAGTGTATCGAGCCACAAGCTCGCAAGATTTCTGCAAAGAATCAGTCGACAAATGTCACAGATAGGTTACTTCCGAGTGACTAAGAAAAATCATTACGTTTCTAAGACTACAGCCGAATCAAAATATTCGACAGTAGTCTCGGGGACTACACCCAGTGGGTGCACTTAGCGTGCCCCCACTGATCCCACCAACTCGGTTCGATCAGTCGACCAAAAGAGACAAAAAAAGAGAGAAAGGAGTTCTTCAGACTACGGTCGACTGCCAGCAGTCCACCATAGTCTCGGGGACTACACCCAGTGGGTGCACTCAGCGTGCCCCCACCGGTTTCAAGATTCCATTCGACATGGTCCGACCAGACCGAGTGAAGAAGTTATCAAAGAGATACAAAGTATAAAGACTACGGTCGACTGCCAGCAGTCCACCATAGTCTCGGGGACTACACCCAGTGGGTGCACTCAGCGTGCCCCCACCGGTTTCAAGATTCCATTCGACATGGTCCGACCAGACCGAGTGAAGAAGTTATCAAAGAGATACAAAGTATAAAGACTACGGTCGACTGCCAGCAGTCCACCATAGTCTCGGGGACTACACCCAGTGGGTGCACTCAGCGTGCCCCCACCAGTCCGAAAATTCAATCGACACACCCAAAGGTGTCAGATATCTGAAGATCTCCGAAAGAAGAGTTTTTCGTAGCATATCCTAACGAACAAGTGGTGATCAACTAACACGGGCGTTGCTCAAGAGCTGAGCTAGCATCATAGGCGCTTGGCTGGCTTCCCGAACCACCTTCATCTACTCCATCATGAGCCCCGCTTGGCGTATAGCCTCCTTAGCAGCACCCACTTGGTCCTCCGGGACGTGGTGCATGGCGAAAAGGGAAGGCGGATCAGCAATCGACGTTGAAGGCCGGATACTCGTCAGCGGCACAGTGAAAGACACAGAAGTCCGAGTGGTGTTGCCACCCTCATGAAGCAGCGCCTCAGGCATCGATGCAACCTGGCGGTCTTGCGGCAGTGCCTTCTTAGTTCTCCTCCGCCTCAACGGCGCCTCATCATCATCATCGGGAGATCAATGACATGAGGAGGGACTACAGAAAGATTCAAAGTTAAAACGGAAATCAATCGACCAAAAGCAAAATTGCAGCGATCATACCAAGGTTAGAGGTAACAGATCTTCCATCTCCGGTCTTCGTTCTCGATCGAGGTCTCGGAGGTGGCAGCGCCGCAGATTTCAGAAATCGCTTGATCACCAACAAGTCGACCAAAAGTATGTTCGCTGAACAAAAAGCTCAAGTTCTGCATTACCGGAAATAGTGGCGATAGCCATCTTCATCTTAGGCAAAACCTTTGTCGGCTTCGACGGCGTCGCCAGGGTTGCTTCGACGCTTTTTCGATCGGCGCCGGAGAGGTCGTCCGAGGACGTTTAAATCGCCTGACAGCGCGATAGCCTTTGCCAGCTTCGACCAAGGGGTCATGGGTGAGCTTGGACCGCCTTTCCATGCGAGGAGGGTCGACTTCTTCTTCCTCCTCCTCCTCCTCCTCTTCGTCAGAGTTGTCGTCATCTTCGTCCCCCCCGCCGTCAGACTGCCATTCCTCCTGGCTTTCACCTCCGCTCCCTTCCTCCTCCTCAATGGTTCTGTGCCCTGTTGGGCATCGAGTACATCTCGGTGGTGACCTGGAAGAAGACAAACAAGATGAAAGTCAATCGACCGATTTAAGCAAACAAGATGGAGTAAGCGAGTCGAGTCAAAGATACGGATTGAACCTTGTCCGCTCAGACGATTGGTCGAGTGGAGGATCCTCCTGCTCCTCGGGGTTATCTTTGTTCCCGAGTGATGGCGGCCATCCATCTCTCCATGTGGCATCCTCGACCTCCTCCGGATGGACCCGAGTGGTGTCATCGGTGCGTAATACATCCACATCGGATGGTCTCGACATCAAGTGGCTGGATGCGCCGTCGAAGAAAAACCTCTAGAAGATCCATACCAGTCACCCCGTCACGGATGAGCTGGACTACACGCTCGACCAAAACCTTGACCTGAGCCTTCTCCTCCGGGACCACCTTCAAAGAGGATGGCTTGCTCACTCGATCCTTGGAGAAAGGAGGGAGTCCAGTCGACTGCCCTGGCGTCGGCTGGTCTTGGCAGTAGAACCAGGTCGACTGCCACCCTCGAACCGACTCAGGAAGGATCATGGCTGGAAAAGAGCTCTTACCTCTCATTTGGACCCAAGACCCCCACACATCTGAATCACTTGGGTTCTCTCGTCACTCGGATTGGCATTTTTCACCGTCTGGGAGCGCCAGGTGAAAATGTGTTTGAAGAGGCCCCGATGCGGCCGACAACCCAAAAAATTCTCACACAAAGACACGAAAGCGGCGAGATACACGATAGCGTTGGGTGTGAAGTGGTGGAGTTGTGCCCCAAAGAAGTTCAGAAATCCTCGAAAGAAAGGGTGGGGCGGCAAAGAAAACCCGCGGTCGACGTGAGTGGCTAAGAGGACGCACTCACCCTCCTGAGGCTGCGGCTGCCACTCCATCCCTGGAAGCCTCGCTGATCCATGAGGGATCAGTCCTTCATTGGCCAGGTCGTCAAGATCTTTCTGGAGGATGGTCGGCGAATCCATCGCCTCGATCCAGCCTGCGCAAACCGCCCGCGACGAGATCCACCCGACCGTCGTCCTCCCTTTCGCCTTCGCCGTCGCCGTCGCCTTCTTCGCCCGTTCCAAAGCCGCCGTCTTTTCTTTCACCATTGTCACCGGCGGAACGCGCGTGGAGCAGCAGTTCGGAGGTGGAGGCAGGCGTGGCGGATGAATCTGAGGAAGGAAGGAGGAAAGGGGAACGCACTGTTCAAAAAACCCCAGTCCTGGGCCTTATATGAGGTTGCTTCCGAGTGACTGACCGGTAGGCCCAGGCGATCCTGTCAAATCCCGCATCAGTCGCCCGCACGATACGTGGCGAAAAAGGTGGCGCGAGGATCGAGGCGTCCTTGCCTTATCTCGTCCGATTACTGCGGCTCTCTCTCCGTCCCGCTCGTTTCCCGAAGATTCAAATCCCGCTAAATCCGCGCACCGCAGAGCAAATCGTCAGACAAAAGATTTCCTCCGTCCTGTCATTCGGAAATCGCCAAGTACGGAAAACGCACTCGACGGATACAAAGAATGGATCAAGGCGACTGAAAAAGAAGTTGATGCTGTCACTTAAGTCCATTTGATCCAATACAAGACACTATTGCAGCAACAGAATGAGTCGGGAGTATGTTCAACTCGTTCCCCACTCAAACCTCGATCCATTCGGGGGCTAATGATGAAGTCATATACCTAGGGTAGGGTCATGGACCTGTCTAAGACACCCTCCCCAAGGACATCTCTAGAAGAAACTACTTTTCAGTCGACCTGGAAGAGTTCCACTCGACCAACTGGAAGACACTCGACCATGAAGTCAACCACTCGACCACCAGGAGATCTAAATCCAGTCTACACCCAAACGGTCGGTCATTAAGTAGCTTTTATGGTCATCATAGCATTTTATGTGGGCGTTACCAGTAACCCCCTATCTTAATGTACCTTTAACCCTGCATAACTGAGAGCCGGAGGGGTCTGGCGAACTCTATATAAGCCACCCACCTCCTAAGTGTCAAGGGTTGGCACCCCTGTAACTCATACGCACATAATACAGTCGACCGCCTCCGGGCTCCGAGACGTAGGGCTATTACTTCCTCCGAGAAGGGTCTGAACTCGTAAACATCTTGCGTATACAACTACTCCATAGCTAGGATCTTGCCTCTCCATACCTACCCCCCATTCTACTGTCAGGCTTAGAACCACGACACTGGACACCCCCTCGAAAAGAAAAGAAAAGAAAACTGCTAGCACTGGACGACGGGACGGGGCGTGGGTCTCATTACTGAATTCAAACAGGCTACGGTGCTAGGAGTAGAGTCTACCGACGGAACGGATGCACGTCCAAGTTGTACAGGAGGCAGGCGCGGCGATCACCACTACAGTGAGCCGCAGACAATTTATCTTACCGGTCAGCCTTCTGACTCACTTGACGGTGCATGCAGGGAATCTAAGACTTTTGTGCCCGGTGAAGGAAAGAAATCGGCTCTCCGACCGCATGCATGCTGATTGCACGCCACCCCTTGCTGCCGTAGAACTAGACCGGCCCAAACCGCATGCGCTTCTACTAGGTAAACCAGACAATGTTCTTGCTCCATCCTTGTTGACCGAGTAGCAATGTAGTAGTCTTTGCCTAGCTAGCCCACTCCGTACTGTGCACGTACGCCTATCTGACTTGACGGTGTATGCAGGAACCGGATCTTCTGCCGTGCCGCTGGGCATGCCGTGTTTTCAGACTATAAGACCTTGTTGAATCTCTTTATTTATCTATAAATGTGGCCGTATGCATCGTTCCGATGCAGAGATTGGGGAGTCCCCCTTTTTGAAAAAAAAAACCCAGTCACCCAGAGGAATTCCTCACCCAGCCCGATCTACCAAGCCGTTCTGGCGCCAAAATACGCCGCTCTATCGTCTTCTGGCGCCAAAACACATAACAGAGCATCCTGAGCGCGCTAAGGCGACCGCTGCGACGAAGCTTGCACTCCTCCCTCATGAAGCGTCGCGAGCACGTGCTGGCAGGTCAGTCGGAACGATCTGGTGATTCTTCCTTTGGGGCCGTCGCATACCCTTGATTGATCGGCCTCTTATCTGAGCGCTCCGCCGGCCAGGTTGTGCTCCTACTTCGTCGTTCATACCAGCCAAACCCTCCATACACTGAGAATGATTTTCATGGTCTATGGGAAAACCAACAAAGGAAGGAAAAATTCTATAAGACCACCAGTGCACATGACTTGCCTATGGGTTCCCAGCAACACAAAGATGAGACTCATTCATTGACAGGGAAAGATACTGGGAGCGTTGAGAATGATTTTCATGGTTATGGATGTATTAAGAGTTACACTGAATTATTGATGGTATGCTTCATCCCATTTACCATTGTGCTTAACTTACGGTTTCAGCAAAATCGATGTTTTTTCTAATATGAGCAATCCTTTAATGATGCAGGGTTCTAGTGTCGAACAATTGTACATAAATGACATGTTTCTATCAGATCCCTTTTGTCATCAGTAGACTTGAAGATCCATTTTATCACAGGAGGACTTGAAGAGTGGTGAATGCTAAAGATTGGATGGATGCTGCTGGTCATGCATTCATTTTCTTATAGTGTTGGTCATGTACTAATTAGTTAAATATGTCCTTGGGAAAGCATGTGCAAATTCTAGTATTTTAACTTTTGTACTGCTCTTGAACTTGTCAATGCGAGACCAGCAGTTGGTTAAGACTATTAAGTGGAATTCACTTGGTTGTAACCTGCACAGGTTGATTCTTCAGTTTCGTAGCAGGTTCAGTTCAGAAGAGTGTGATTCTTCAGTTTTCCAGCAGCTTTTTTCTTCAGTTTTGCAGCAGCTGTGAACGACTGATTGCATTAGGCAACGGCTGGGTAGATGGGCTTTCTTGGCCCATGTCAATGCGTTCGCTAGGCTCGCTGGGGTCATGGTAAGAAGGCACGGTACCTGTGCCGTGCCCAGCGGCACGACAGAGGATCCGGTTCCCTGTATGCAGGGAGTCAATGTTTTTCTTGCCTTGGGAAGGGAAGATATCTTCTCCCCCGTCCGTAGGCAGATTGCCCGACACCTTGCACATCAGATGGGCTGGGTAGTGTGACCTTGTCCCTCGCAAGTGAGATTTCTTCTCGCATACTCCACCCTTGTGTCTAGTCCTGTGAGTCCTGTCCCACATTGAAGTTTATGCACACAGTGCTCGTCGACTGAATTGGTTGGATTGTCTGCTATTATTTGTACCACCATTCCACCGAATGAAGCATCTTCAATGCAGGCCCTTAAACCATTCGCAACCATCACGTGGTTTTGACGTGTTTTGTCATCCAACAAGATCCTATATCCTTTCGCTCGGCAATCTAGATGTCCTTTTTTGCGCAAACCAGGTTTTTACTCGAGTTTTTTGTATTTTTCTTTCCTTTCCCTTTTCTTTTTCATTTCTTTTTCCTTTTTTAGATTTTCTCTAATGCCTAAATTTTCGAACAATTCAAAACATTTTTCAAATCGTACAATTTCTAAAATTTGTGAATCTTTTTCAGCTTAGCAAACTTCTTTTTTCACATTTCACAAAAAAAATTCAAATCATTGAACTTTTTTTTCATATCTTTGCTAACACTCTAGTGAACATTTTTTAATATCCATGAACTTTTTCAGTTTAATTGCAACAATTTTCCAAAATCCGTGAAGTTTTTCCAAATACAGGAACCATTTTTCAAATTCCCAAATATTTTTACAAATTATCCATTTTTTATAAAACCTGCATCTTTTTATTTTTTTAGTTCGTATTTTGTTAGTTTTTCATTTTTTCTTTTCCAAAAACTGCTCGTGCATTTATCTGTTTTTTATTTTAAAAAATGTCCATTTCCCATAAAAATAGTCCTATTTTCATAAATTCCAAAAATATCTGCATCTTCAAAAATCCCTCAGAATGACAAACATAAATATTTTATAAAATAGTGCGAACAAATTTTTAATCATTTTTTGGAAAACACTAACAGACTTGGAATTTCAAAAATCCAAAAAGTACGAACAAAAGTTTCAACCATTTTTTAAATTTCCAAGTATATTTTTGTATTTGTTTAGAATAGATTTGAAAACAAGAAAACAAATTCTATTTGGGCCAAAAGCTGAGCTTTTTCTATTTTTTGTTTTCCTTCTATTTGTTCATTATTTTATTTTCTCCTTTCTGAACTTTATTGTTTATTTTGAAACATGTTAAACATATTTAAATATTTTTGGAATACCAAAATAACAATTTTAAGTATGTGTTTTAAATTTCAGTTTATTCACAAAAATGTCATGTTTTGAAAAATTATAAAATATTTGAGGAATTACAAAAATATTCATGTTTTAAAAAATGTTCATAATTTTGCAAAATGTTTATGTTTTTCAAAAATGTTTGCATTTGCAAAAACTTGTTGGATATATTGAAAAATATTCTTGTTTTCAACGTTGTTCCTTTATTTTAAAAAACTGACATTACCAAAGCATATTTCCATTTTCAAAATTTGTGCACAAATTCAAAAAAAATATCTTGTTTTCAACAGTTGTTCGCAAACAAAATAAATGTTTGGGGAATTTCAAATAGAATGTTCACACTTTGAAACAATTGTTCGTAATTTTGAAAAATGTTTGTGTTTCAATTTTTGTTCCAGTTTTTAAAAAAGGTTCTCCTTTTCAATGTTTTTTCCTTTGTAAATTTTTTTTTGAGATTCGCAAAATAGTCATGTTTTCACAGAATGTTCTTGTTTTTTATATCACAAATTTGAAAATGTTCACATTCCCAAAAAATTGTTCGCATCTTCATAAAATGTTATCGTTTTCAATTTTGTTCCTTTTACGATTCCCAGAAAATGTTCATGTTGTCACTAAATGTTCTAGTTTTTTTTAAAACACATTTTTTGAATGATCGTGTGTCTTAAAATATTTACGTTTTCCAATAAGAAAATGAGGTCAGAAATATCAAAAGAAAAATGTCGCCGGTTATGGTTCATATAGACCGGGCTACCTTTTTTGGACACCAAATCTCAGCTACTATAGTGGCTACCGACGTGATATTGACAGAAAAATGTCGTGGCTTATGGTTTGTATATTTTTATACTCTACCATTTTTAAGAATAAGAATTATTCAATATTTGTCCACTGCTTTTTGTCACTTGTAATCATCTACTCCTCGAGTGAGTAGGCTGAGTATACGAACGAGGAAAGTTGGAGTAGGCCTTTTGTCTTTAGCATCGGAGCTTGGTACATTGGGGTCGCTTGTCTCATCATGGTTCATGGAGTTCTACGGGCTGCAGACAGCGCAGAGCTATATTAGCGAGTGTAGAGCCGGTTGGAGCAGTTGCGCGGGTGATGTCTTCCTGCCTATCTATCTGACGGTGCAATGCATGTAGGGAACAGAAAATTTGCACGCCACGGTGCGCTGCCGCTACGACGTTGCCCCTGCGTTACTTCTCTCCTCTCGGATAGGCCGAGCACGTCGCAGTTGGCAGACGCTGCACCAAAGTATATTTTTTTTTGCGGGGGACACCAAAGTACATTGTTCCGGCTCATCGCATGCCCGCAAAGAGGAGATCCATCCGAGGACCCCCGCATCGCCCCCCGCTAGGGCGGCTCGGGTTGAAACCCTAACCCCGTCGCCGGTAGCATCCATCCACATCCTCCCCTCCGCCGCTGCTGGAGGAGGTCGTCGGGCGAAACCCCGGGCGGCTGGCGGCGGCGGCGGCGGAGTCCCTCTTCCCTCCCACGCGGGATTTGGTGAGGCGGGTCACCCATGGCGCCGGGGCGTTTTCTTCCCCGATCTATGTCGCGGCGGCGCGGCTGTTCGTCTCTGTCGATGGCGGGGTGATGGGCGAGGGGCGGGGCTGCGGGGCTTCGTGGAAGATCTGGTGGCACCGGCCGCTCGTTGAGCTCGCAGGGTCATGGCGGCCTTGGTCCCGGTGGCTGGCTGCTCGGCCTGTCGGCGGCGACAGAACATGGCCGGTGACAGCGGCGATATTCTGTCTGGATCCCGGAGCGACGGCCCTGGAAGGTGGCGGCGGGTGAAGCTCGGGCTTCCCGCGGCTGCATGGCGTGGTGCAGAGTCCCTGTCCAAGGCGGATCTGTGTCGGCGATCTCGTGGTTTTTGCTACGGATTGGTAGATCAGAAACGGTGAAGAGCGTGTGGGATCCATCTTGGTGGCTCTCGCGGTTTGGCGAGGTGGGGTGTGGGAGCCCTCCTCCCAGACTCCAGTGGTGGCACACTCAGGCAGTGGCCGATGCGCCAGGGCTCCTACGGTGGCACTGCTGTTGCGGGTGGTCACCGAATCTAGACGGCTAGATCTGGCGCTTTGAAGGCGCTCGAGACAGTGCACATGTTGTTGGGTGGATTCTTGGGACGGATCCGGATGAAAACCTGGTCTTAGGTCGGTGAACGGAGCCGGTGATGACGATGCCCTTATCATCGTTTCCTTCATGAAGGCATCATCAAGGTGAAGCTCCCAACCCCACCCAATACCTCCGGGGCCTTGGGGGCAGCATTCTTGGAGATGCACTCGTGTTCGAGGGACCATCAGACGGCTTCTTCGATGGAGCGGTGTTCTCTTTCTACATATTCATGACGGCAGTTCTCGGCGGCGTGGAGCAGGGGAGGCTCAGCGTCAGATGTGTGGCAATGGACACGCGCAGGAGGACGACGTTGTCTGTCGTCGTGGTAGCATCGATGGCAGAGAGGCCTGACAAGGTCGATACGACAGTATATGCTTTGAGGATGGATCCATGGAAGATGGAGGTGACGGCCCTTGCAGCGTGTGCGTGTGGTACTCACTGTGAGTGCGCCGAACAGGAGTGTTAGCCAGTCCCGCCTATGTGTGTTGGATGGGGCATCCGGCTTTAGATGTTAGGCTGTGGTGCGATGTCTGTTTAGTATGTGGACCGGATATTCGGCACCCTTTCATCAAAAGGATAGGAGTAGCGACAAGCGTCGTCTAGATGGTGGCTTCGGGCTTACTGTTGTATTATTTTGTAAGGTCCTTATAAATAATAAATAAAATGGCCGCATGCATCACCCAGATGCAGAGGCCAGGAGGTGCATCCTCCTTTTATAATAAAAAATTGCACGCCCGCAATAAAGCTCAACGCCATCACCCCATTATACTCTTATTAGGGGTCCTTAAATTTAGAGGAATTTCATTAAAAAAAATGAGGGTTACAATCTTTAGAATTTTTTTCCTACTTTGGTCATTTGATTTGTCGGAATGAATCCTGTGATTTGTTTTTTTTTCAAAGAATTAGTACTTATACTAAATTTCATAGAAAATATAACATGTACTCTCATCTCTGGGAAGAAATCCTTGGTTCTTCATGCGAAGCGATCAAACGGACTCAAGTCATGTTGGATTCAAATGGGCACGGCATTCCTATCTTGTGTTTTTTCTAGTTCTGTGTTTTTACAATCCTACGAATTAAAGAGGCTCTTAGATCACAAAATTAACACAAGCATTATGCAAAGCAAAGTTTTTTTTTTGCGAATAAGCATTATGCAAAGCAAAGTTATTTTTTTTGCGAATAAGCATTATGCAAAGCAAAGCTTGTCAGTATGATTTGTATTTGAAAGGCACAGTGATGATAATCATACACTAAACTATGGACTCTGGTGCTTGTAAGCTAGACAGTGTGATCACCGTCAAGGCGCCAACTCGAGGTGGCACTCGTCGCAGGACAGAGCCTTTTGTCTGTGGACAGAAAACCGCTTGCACCTGCTCGGTTTAATGCCCTTTCTCCTATACTTGTTCTTGTCACCCGCAGCCGCGCAGTCCAGTCCAGTTAAGCCATCAACTACGTAGTAGACTAGTAGTAGTACAGTGTATCAAATCAGTTTCCCCTCCAACCCAACTCAATTTTTTTGTTGGGGCATCGATGGTTGCATCGTTCCAAAATTTCTCCTCTCCATCGACGGCCATCCCATGTTGGCGTGCTCTCCTGGTCAATCGATTCTGCGCACTTTTCGAGTGGGAGAGCGATATGCTGCGTATTGTTGGATTTTGATGGACTACACTGATAGATGAGACTGACACACTCCTGCATATAGCACTGTACATGCGCAGCGCAGAGGGCAGCGTTTAATCGCTCCTCTGCTTTTACAGGAGACGAGAGAGAGAGAGAGAGAGAGAGGGGCTTGTTTCCGACCACGTTTCGACATGCATGCAAGCAACCTCACATTACTATCTCTGCCCAACCACACCAAATCATCATTAATCCATTTTCTATCATATATGTTTCTGTAAAAGGTTAAAATGCATTATCTAAAAATACACGAGGGCAGGAGCGGCAGTAGTTCAAATGCTCACAGCAACACACCAGTGATAAGCTGCCGCTGGTTTTGACCACGCACAAACAATCGGTAGGAAGTGAGATGTCCAAATGAGAGCACGCACAGCAACTGATCTGCAGTACGTACCCGGGCCGGTAAAAGTCCAATCAGACGTAGGGGTCGCTAGTATGCGGCGTAGCTGCTTGTAGCTGTTGCATGGAGCAGGAGAGATGCTGAAAAAGGTCATCATGGCGCGCATGCATCGGTCTGCACCGCACCATCATGCGAGAGAGTTTTGGGTCGACGCACACAAACACACGTGGGAATGATTAGCCTGTTTCCATCCATAAGTAGCGTGAAAATTTATCTAGAATTTATTCTCACAGTCCGACGTCCAACAACACACGCACATAAGCACACTTGCTACGATGCTAAATCACTAAACGGACGCATTCAAGCCAACGCTGCACGCTTCATCGACGTCCCATGCATGTTCAATGGTAGCGAAGACGTTGTACACGCCAGAGGAGGCGTCCCCTGCATGCTGGCACGGTGCACGCACGCCGCCGCCAATGTTGACTAGGGGGTCGTGGTCCCGACCTGCTCGTACAACACACTGGTCGCCGGTCCCTGTGTATGTCAAATCTGTACCTGGGCGAGCCCACCAGACCGATGTGGGCAATGTATTTGCTGGTACTACCAAGAATGTATGTCTGCTTTACTCACTTTGACAGATTCTTTTGCACGGATCACCTCGCGCAGCACGGCCGTCGATGCGCTGCGTGCAGCTGCCGCTGCGTGCAGCTATAGATACGATATCTTGGCGCACCAGTGCGCTGCGGTCAGCCTTGCTGAGCTGACGGTACATGCAGACGCAGGGAGAGGGAACCAATGCTGCTTTTAATTTCTGCACGGGGAAGGAGGAAAACACGCTCGCTCTCCCCGCCTCTTCTTGGAAGTTGGAGTCCATCCTGCAACGCGCTCTCCCTCCTCTCTCTCACCCCTGCGAGCCGCCTTCTTCTCCTCGCCAGGCCACGCCTAGCCGATCCCACTCCTCTCGTCGCCACCAAGCCACACGTCGGGCGGTGCTCACCTCGACGCAGCCGCATTTGTGGAGAAGATGGGCAAGCGGAGGGTTGAGAGGCCGCTTCTCACGGAGAATACGGCGGACGCCGGAGTCGTCGCGAAGCGGACGCGCTCCGGTTCCCACGCGCTCGCGCCGCCGCCCTCTCGGTCTCCGGCCGCCGTTCAGCCGCCCGCAGCGAGCGGCGATGGCAGGTGGTTGGCGGAGAAACCGGTAGACGCCTCCGTCGTCGAGCCTGTCGGGAGGCGAACGCGGTCCAGTTCCAACCAACGCCCACCGCCTCCACCGACGGCGCGGAAGAAGGTTTCCTTTGCGGTAATCACTAATCACTATCCAACTTGTTATGCCTTTATGAGTGCTCCTTTGGTTTACAAAACAGAGGAATGATAAACACACGAACTCTGTTAAGTTGGGTGTTTAGTTCACTGTTGACAGGAATTGAAAAGGCACATGAATCAAAATAGATACAGTTTGCACATCTAAGTCCTATGTCATTGATCTTACGTCAAGATTCGTGTGGGTATTTTCTTTTTCTTTTTCCTTTCCCTTTTTCTTTTTATGCTTGATTGGCCACTTATAGATGTGTAATATATAGAATTTCTCTGTTATTCTTCTCAACCCAGGCATTTGCAGCGAAAATTTTGAGGAAGCATGTTGCCATAGCAGTTATCACTGAGTTGATGAGTAGCAGCTTGCCTGGCCTTGTGATCATCTTCCCTTTGCAAGGCTTCAACCTTGCAGGTGGTTTGTCAAGCAGAGGCTCATCATAAGAAATTTTCCTATTCCTACAATGTTCCTCCACTTTTCCTATGAATCAAAGGAGCCCTTACTTTGATTTTTCGAGATATTTCTTATACTCCTAAATGGTCATATACAATCTTCGACACTTATATTTGTTTAACCAATCCAAACTGCCATGCGTTGAGCACTCAAGTAACCATGTACGACCTTTTCTCTTCACATGTAAATATACAAGCAAGTTTCATATTTATTCTGAAGAAAGTGTTTTCAATTTGGAGTTTCAGATACCAGTAGCTGATACAAGCAAAGAAGGCAGTAAGCAAAGAGCAGTTGCGAACGCCAAGATGAGGACGAGGACGCAGCCACCCAGGAAAGGAAAAGGAGCCGCAGGTCTTATCACCTCTAACTAGTACTGTATAATGCTTTGAGTTACTACAGAGTTGAATCACATTTCAAATAAAAAACAAATAAATTAAAGAGAGCTGAATCACACTTCACGTAGTTCTTTAATGGAACCAGATAAATAACGTGCCATTTTCTTTTGATGAATCTAAAATCTACTCGCTGTTTGTTACTGCCCAATATATACATATAGTGCCAAAAAGGTATAAATTGCTGTCATCTGATTTGAACTAGGAAGTGACCTGCATTTGAGTGGATACATTTTAGTGAATATGTAGCTCTCCTAATATAAGCATCGTCTCAAATACACCACCTGGACCAATGTTTCTTATGCGTACATGTTTGTGTAATATTATTGAAAATAGTACTATGAAAGCAAACCATTAACAGGATATTCCTTGATGTAACCAAGCTAAAGCTTTAACATATTGATTGTCGTTGTTAGAGATGTTAACAGTATGCATGATAGTCTATAGGTAATTAGAAACCAAAGGAGTAACATGTTGAGACGACGCGTTAAAAAATCCTTTTACAGAATTTAAAGAATTAAAATCTAAACACGATTGTCTCACATATATAAACTTTGTGCTCACTTCGTTCACCTCCACAGCATTTGCTGCATCACAATTACTTTGAGTTGTTAGTGTAGTGTCTTGCATTTACACCCATCCTATCCCATTTGCCCTCAATTTTTTAAAGGCTCTCTTCTACATTGCTCTCATCATAGCTTGTCTTTTCCGATTATGCATATAGTTTTCATCTAGTAATATAGTACAACTAACACGACTTATCACATACTACCTCCGTTTGGGTTTATTAGCCCCCTTCGTATTTTGTGTCAAATTTTGACCGTAGATTTGACCAACAAGATATAAGTTGTATGTCACAAAACTTATATTGTTGGATTCATATTTGAAAGAGGTTTTCAATGATACTATTTCTGTGGTATATAACTTAGTTTTTGATAGTTAAGTCAAAGGTCAAAGTTTGACTTAAAATACGAGGGGGACTAATAAACCAGGATGGAGGTAGTATTTGATATGATGTCTTACTTTGAATATTTACTCTTACATGATGTGACCATTATTTGGAACTAATAACGTTTGACATGATGGCTTTCAGTAGAAAAACATTTATGGTTGTTGCTGCAACGCATTGTTTGCTGCTCCCTTCATGTACAATACACTCACTCACTCACACATCATAGTGGAATCAATCTTTCCTTTTTCTCAATTTAACACCTTTTCAATTATTTTTCATTTCAATCTATTTCAGATATTTCTGAATATAAGAAATACAATTTCCTTAATGAAATGGTTGGACGTCAAAAAAAGAAAACTGTCGAAACTGTACTCTCTTCCACAATACCATCTAGCTCGATCTTGTCTGACACATATGGTACACCTTCTCTATGTTCTGTTGACGAAAACAACCAATGAACGCCGATAAATACGCCGGATGTTACATTGACATGGTTTATCCATCGTTATATACTGCAGGTCTGCAGGATATAAAAAATACATAAAATTCCTAATTTTACTTGAAATTTGATCTGCATTCCAGCTCTGCTTCAGTTAAAAAGTTGCTTAAATATTCTTATGTCTTAAATTAGGAGTGTGTATCATATTTGTTATTCTATTAAATTAATCTAGTTAGGGCCGTGGACATAAACCATGTACATCTTCCTCCCCCACTAGAACAAATATATAAATGTAAAAAATCATTGGGTCTTATCCACCTTAGATTGTTTCTAATGACTTGCATTTATCCGTGAAATTTAAGCCTTAAAAAGTATGCCAATTTTTTATCCTTCGAAAGTCCGCCAACTTAGATGCCCATTTTTCTGTCAACTTTAGCTACTTTTAAAATTACTTGGTATAAATAAATTTCATGACTTTTCTTACATATGTGGAGTCCTCAAGTAAAGTTTCTTTGCAGGCGAGGCAAGCAATGCTTTGGTGATCCCTCCTGGAAATTTTGATCGAGAAAGTCAACCTTGCATGCAACCTACACATTCCGAGGTACTTTTGTTTCATAAACATTCTTCTGTGCAAGCTTCTAGGCTGAAATTTTCGTCCTTGGTAATATCTTACATATCCGTTAGAAAAAGTACTAATGTCTTACATATTGCTTGCCGCACCTCTCTCCTAGTAGTAAACACCAACTAATTTTTGCGTTGCTGAGTTTTGTGTCTTCAGCAACAGCCAGTTGGTACAAGGGGTCAGCGGTACCCGAACAAAGGTGAGGTGCAAAAGGAAGTTCAAAGGAGAAGCAAGAGGCAAGAACCGAGTGGAAGGGAAAACCTGAGCAAAGGTATTTTTTCTTCCGCACGTTGCGGCATGCACATCTTACGGAAGAATGCTGAATTCTGATGATCTTCTCTATTTTCATGCATGCACTTTTGTTAGCACTCGTTCCTACACCGGTGAGAAAAAGCACGAGAAGAAAGTCAAGGCCTTTGCAGTGGTGGCTTGGTGAAAGGTTTCTGTATAACAGTAAGTATGGCGGATTTGTTGTTTGTTCTCTTGCTGTTTCACTTTTATGTAGGATGCTGATAGAAATTTGTGCTCTGAAATGAGGTCAAATTGGCTAATAATGGTATTATTGACTCTGTCCCTGCTCTTAGAGTACCAAAAATGCAATTCGGGTTTTTTTGCTTCGTAAGGAAAGTGGAGGAAGCACATAAGAACAGGAAAATTTTCCTTTAGCAGCATTATTCATTCATTTGGTTCAAACGAATAGAGCAAAGGAAAACTGAAGGATTTTTTTTCTTCTCTGATCTCACTTCCGAAAGGAAAAACACAGGACTTTTACATTCTGCTTGGCCCTCCTTTTAGAATTCCTACACACAAAGAGGCATCCTAACTATACTTTCTTTTCATGTAACTTGTGCAGATAGGCTACCCGGCGCAATAGGCATTAAATCATATTCTCACGGTGAAGATGGCAAGGTTGCACTGAGAGTGGAATCCTTCCTGCCCAAACAATATTCAGATTTTGTAGCGCATGTCGGGATGTACTGAGGTTCTTGGATATGTTTCGGTTGTGACGCTTCTATCTATCCTTTTGTGGCATTTGCGATCTTTATCTTAGCCACGCAAAACTTTTGAGATTGATGATGCCATCTATATTTGAACTTGTATCCTGTATTTTTACAACTTATCGGGCACGGTTGTGCATGTGGGATGAGGCAGATATCTCTCTCCATTGATTGTTTCAACTTTAAAATTAGTCCTTGCATGGCAGTCACAAGTTAATCTTCAGGTGCATGTGAGTTTGGGAGCAAAAAAAAAAGTCATGTAGTCAACAAGGGCCAAGGTTCAGGCCTTGCCTACAAAAGAAGGCCCGTTTACTTTTTTTTTGCGAATAAGGCCCGTTTACTACTGGTGGCATCTTTTCAGAAGGAAGAATTTTCTATCTCCCACCTCACTATAGCAACCAACAAAACAGTTTTCTTGAAAAGGAACCAACAAAACCATAGACATAAACCTCTTATTTTGTTCTTTTGCAAGAAAGTTCAGAGATAGCACTGGGTGATTAGAGCTCCTGTTATGTATGGTGTTGTCAATTGCCAAGCACGCATCTAGGAACTGACGTCACGGATTTCATCCAGCTATCGATTCTTCAGATTTTTCAAGATGGCAACACGATATTCTGCAACCAAAACAGAGCAGTAAGTTGGACAAAAACACACTTTTAGGGAGTTTTAGCACATAGCACGGACTCCGGGACTATTGGCTAGTGCTAGGCGCCGGCGTGCCGGCCCAAATTTGGACCGGTCAACGCGCACCCGCACGATACGTGCTTTCACAACCGCCCGATTAAGTCCCGATTAAGTCGCTACCCCCCGCGTACGGGATTCTTGTTCTTCCTGGCGGCAGTTCCATCCTACCCCTGCTTGCTCGACGCCACGCGCAGCCTCCCCACTTGCAGCTTCCGTCGTGCCGCTCATCGGCTCGCCGCCGCCGCACGCCGGCGCAGCTCGCCAGGCCCCACCGCCGGCTGCAGCCTGCGCATGAGGTTGCAGCTTCCCATGGCCGGTTGTAGCTTTCACCTATAACGGTTGCAGCACCGGCGTTGGTCCGGTTCCAGCACCTTGCAAGCAAAAATAGTCGCCGTCGCCATTGCCGTCGCCATGGAGGAAACATAACAGCCAGATGCAGCTTCCCATTGTAGCAAAAAATCTTATGGCTCGAAGCTTTTATGGTGGTCGGTTGAAACAAAAATCAAGGCTTACCGTCGCCGCCGTATCTTGAGCCTATGTAGCAAAAATTGGTGCTGGTCCCAGCTCGGGGCTTCAGCAGTTGTAGCAAAAATTTCTGCTGGTTCTAACTCGGACCTTCACCGGTTGTAGCAGAACATATGTGCTGGTACAAGCTCCGGCGTCGGCCTGTGGTAGCAAAAATTCTTGCTGGTTCCAGCAAAAACCGCAGTGTTTGTTTCAGCATCAGCCGCGTTGTCAATTGCTTCCAGCACTGGCAACTCCTGGTTCCAGCAAATCGCATGGCTGGTTCCAGCAAAACAGGTGGGTGGTTGTAGCATCGAGCGGTGCGCACGGGTGCCAGCCGTAGCAGCACCATGACCGTTGTAGCAAAAAAGAAGCAGCCCAGTCGTGGCGTCGTCGCAGAAGCAGCAACCCTGTCGTGGGCGTCTCCATGGCTGCACAACCACCGCAGCAACAGGAGCACGCGGTCCCGTCGCCGACGTCCCCTGCAGCTCCTTGATGTCGCGACGCATGGGAGGAAGGAGAGGTGAGGAGAAAATTAGATTGCATGGGCAGCAAATTTGATTCAGGCGCGGCGGAGTGAAGGCAAAAGCAACGGGGGAGAGAGAGGAAGGTGGAGATGCAAGTTGTGGAGAGAGAGAGATGCAGGTTTTTTTTAGGGTTGAAGACGAGGGAAGGGATGGGGATAAGGTTGATTAAGCGGTATTGGGCCTCACAGCCAAGTGGTGTGGAACTGAGAACAATTAGCCTGTCACGGGCTGAATCGAAGGAGCAGCCAGCGACCGGCCGAAACGTTAGCCGGTCCGCCGGCCACAAACGTTTACCAAATGAAAAACCCCGCAACTAGTAGTTTAACAAGAAATCTGACAAGTGGGGTGACATCTCATTAACTTGAATGATGGTTCGAGTTGAGCCGGCTAGGTGAGCTTGCCACGTCTCCAAATTGATGAAATATATAATATATTTTTTGCGGGTGATGAAATATATAATATTGTTTGGTCATATATGTGCAATTTTTGAACTAGCCAGAAAATTCCAAAAACTTCTTATTTTTTTTTGAAAGAAAGGGATTTTCCCCCCCGATTTCATTTAAAGAAACCAAGTAAGTTTGATACAACCAAAACGCAACACCACCGGTCACCCTCCAAACGCCTGCTAAGAAAGTCTGCACCAACACGAAACCTACCCTCTCCAAACACTCCCGCCTACTGACAGTGAGTAGAGGGAAGGGGAAACCACCAGAAAATCCCGAACTATCTTATTACATCAAAGGAATCAAAACAAACCCTCAGGTAGCAGGAAAAGCAACTATCTAAACTTTGATTTCATCCATCCTTCAGTCTTGGCACCCAGGTCGCCCATCCTTGTCTTGATTGGAAAAGATCACTGGCGACTCGATCCAGAAGCTTTGCGCCCCGTTGCAGCTCCACTTTTGCGTCCTCCCTCACCTGCAAGCAACTCCAATCATTAATCCAATGCGACATTCTAAACATCACTACACTAGGATCATTAGGCCAGACATGTTGAAAGCATGCTGAGTTTCTAGTTTTCCAAATGTTCCAGATTAGTGCTGCCATTCCGACAAAAAATTTCATCTTATTTTCTCCCCCAAAAGCATCTAACCAAACATGCATGCACGTGTCCATGTCACTGAAGTCACAACTGAATCCAGTGCAATAACTGACAACGTTCCACATATATCTGGCAAGCGGGCATCGAAAAAAAAGGTGGTTTATTGATTCTTTTTCATTACAAAAAAGACATTTCGTTTCACATTTCCCTCCTCTATGTAACAAAACATCTCTAGTTAGTATACTCTTATTCAAGATCAACCAAATAAAAGTTTTGATTTTCGGAGGGATTTTAACTTTCCAAAGAAAACTGTCAGGCCATTTGTCCCCAATTTGAAGAACAGAGTAGAAATATTTCACACTAAAAACCCCTGTTTTGGCAGGGATCCAGTGTAATTTATCACTCTCCTCGGTTAACTTCACTAATCTACACCTTTCAGTCATGTCTCGCCATTGAGTTTCTCTTTGCCCCACCAAAGCTCTTCTAAAACTAAGAATAGACATATCAGAGGAGATAACTTCATTCACTGTAATGTGTTGATTTAGGGAAATATTGTATAAACCAGGGAACGCGTCAGATATTCTCTGTTCCCCCAGCCATAAATCTTCCCAAAATCTGGTCTTCTTACCATCCCCCACCTTAAATCTGCAACAGTTCAGAAACAGAGGTTTGCACCTTAGCAATCCCTGCCAAAAGTGCGAGTCACCTTGTTTTTTAATAACCTGTCCAAGTGTGGAATTTTTAACATACTTATCCCACAATCATCTTTTCCATAAGCTTTCTTCATTACAAAGCTTCCACAACCATTTGGACAGTAAAGCAATATTCATAAAATCCAAATCCAAAATCCCCAAACCGCCTAAATCTTTTGGTCTGCACACTCTCTCCCAGGCGACTAAATGGTATTTATGTTTGTTTTCCTCACCAATCCAAAGAAAACTCGATCTGGGCCTGTCCAATCTTTTTTTGACTCCCTTTGGTAACCCATAAAAGGAGATCATATAAAGGACCAGGCTAGTCATGGAAGAATTAATCAGGGTCGTACGTCCGGCCATGTTAAGAAACCTCCCTAGCCAGCCCCCCATTCTCTTCTCCGTTTTGTTAACTGAAGGATTCCAATCACTATTTTTCAATCTACGGTCATCAACTGGAATTCCAAGGTACTTAAATGGGAGTGCCCCTCTTTTGCAAGTGAGAATCTCCTCAAAGAGTTTAGCTCTATCATCCTCCAAGCCCACACATATCACTTCACTTTTATGAAAATTAATTTTTAGCCCCGACATGATTTCAAAAATACCTAGGATTCTTTTGATGTTGCTAGCGTGTTCCAGGTCATCCTGGAAGAGGAGTATAGTGTCATCTGCATATTGCAGAATGCAGACATCATTTTCTTTATGATTTTTGGCCAGACCACAAACCAAACCCCCTTCAAACGCTCTGTCCATCAAAATAGCTAAATTATCCACAACAAGATCAAAAAGCAAGGGTGACATCCAGTCACCCTGCCGCAGCCCTTGATGTGTTTTGAAATAAGGTCCAATTTCTCCATTCACCTTAACAGCTACCTTTCCTCCCATCACAGTTTTCATTACCCAATTGATCCATTTGTCTGGAAACTTTTTCATTTTAAGAGTTTGAAAAAGAAACGGCCATTTAACCTTGTCAAATGCCTTCTCAAAATCAATCTTAAAAAGAACCCCCTTCTTTTTTTGTTTATGCATAGAGTTTAAGGTTTCATGCAAAACCAGAACACCTTCTAAGATGTACCTGCCTTTTATAAAAGCAGTTTGAGAGTCTCTAATCACTCCTGAAATTATTATAATCAATCTATTCACCAAAATCTTAGTGATTATCTTGAAAATAATATTCAGGAGGCAGATTGGTCTGTATTTTTGTATCTTATCTGCATCACTCCCTTTGGGCAACAGAGAAATCACTCCATAATTTAGCCTATCTAGGTCTAAATTATGCTCATAAAAATCCTCAAGAAGTGCCAACAAATCATCTTTAACAAGCTCACAAAAATGTTGGTAGAATTCAATATTAAAACCGTCTGGACCAGCCGCCTTGTTCTTCTCCATGCCAAAAACAGCTTTTTCAATTCGTCAATTGTGAATTTCTTGACAAGGAAATCCTGTTCATTTGTAGTGAGTGTTTCCACACCACTGGAGTCCATGTTTAAAGTCCTGATCTCAGGTTCTTTAAAAAGTTCTTTGTAAAACAGAGTGATGTATTTCTTTAAATTCTCCTGCCCTTCAATCACACCATCATCCTGCACAAGCTTAATGATTCTATTTTTCCTAAGTCTGCCATTTGCTTTAGCATGATAATATTTAGTATTAGCATCTCCCTTCTGCAACTCTGTGTCATGAGATCTCTGAATCCATCTGATCTCTTCTTCTTTAAGAATTGCCTTCAGGTTCTCTTGACAAACTTTTTTTATTTCCTTGTCATCATCACAAAGCTTCTCTTCTTCTTCCATTTTGTCTAATCTATTCAATTCTTCTAAGATTTCTTTTTTCTTTCTTCTAAAAATTGCTTCAATATTTAGATTCCACCCTTTCAATACCTTCCTCATCTCCTTCATTTTGTTATGAAACCTATCTAAAATGGAACTCCTAGGATAATTTGACTTCCACACCTTCCCAACTATCTCGTTCAAATCTGGCCTTTGAAACCAACTGTTTTCAAACTTGAAAATTGGAGTTTCCGCAGGTGTGGTTCCAGTTTTCACGAGCAACGGAGCGTGGTCCGAATGCTCTCTGGGTAGATCTTCAATGTAAACCAAAGGGTATTTTTCCTCCCATGAGGTGGAAATTAGTACTCTGTCTAATAAGGCATAAGTGGGATCCTCATGGTTATTATACCAGGTATATTTCCTCCCTACTAAAGGCAGTTCCGTCATTTCCCCAAAAGTAATCACAGAATTAAAAAGCATACTCCATTTATTATAACCACCTGGCTTATTCTTATCACTATCTTTCCTGGTCATGTTAAAATCCCCTCCTACCAGCATAGGACGCTTCGAATTTTTGAAGATGTGGACCAACTCCACAAGAAATTTTGGTTTGCCTCTCGGTTGGGCATCTCCATACACCACAACCAGGTCCCAGCAAAAACCATCTCTAATGTTTCTGACTTTAATCTTGACAAAATATTCCCCTTGTTCCTTTTTTCTCTTTAATGAGAGTTACACTGTTAATGCCAACAAGGATTCCTCCAGATCTTCCTTTAGAAGGCAGAAAATCCCAATCAAACTTGTCTGATGCACTAAGATCAGACAAGTCCAATTTATTGAAATATGTCTTCATAGTTTCCTGTATGCCCACAAAGTCTAGATTGTTTTCCCCGATTTGTTCTTTAATAAAATCTCTCTTCTTCTTCTCTCCAGTCCCTCTAGAATTCCAAATAAGACCACTTACCATTTTTAGATGAGAAAACCTACGAGATCCTCCTAAGTAAACTCAGAAAACAATTGACTGTAACCCAGAGAGTAGAGAGAAACTAAAAGGGCACAAGGACACAATTTCCAGCAAGGGAAATTAGTGAATGCTCCTTTTTTTCCTTCTTCTCAGCACAGTTTTTACTGGGGTTTTAACAGCTACAGCCTCAAAGCGAGCGCTGTTAGCTTTGAGCCCCGACCTAATCCCTCCAAAAATGTCATCCATTCTCTCATCCACGTTTTCATCTTCATCATCTTTACTTAAACTTAAAAGATCCTGAAGAATGTCATTGACATCTCCAGGTTCCAAAACAAGATCTTCCTCTTGATTATTTGGTTGTTCTCTAGAACTGGCTAAAAAAAGGTCTCTCCTAGCCTTTTCTAAAGAGGACAACAAATCCAAATTATGCTCCACCATGTCTAAGGTTACCCCCAAATCTACACCTAAAGCGTCAGCCACATCAATAAGTTTTAAATTCTCGGTATAAATATTTTCAGAGATCTCAGGATTAGAAGCCGCACCTTCAGATAGAACCATATTCTTGGCTCTGGCTAAAGTCATGGCTCTGTCCAGGATGGGGATGTCATCTCTGTTTTTTGACGCAATTCTCCCACTGTATCTCTGCCCCCCTTGATCTGCATTGTTAACTTTTTCATTCTCTTTATTTTCCCCATCAGGGTTGGAAATCCCAAGCTTAGTACCAAAACTGACAGACTGAGATGCTTCGTACTCCTCTTCCATGTCCTCACCGGATCCAACTTCAGCCAATTTTTCCCCCTCTGTTTTTTTCCCATCTCCATTGAATGACGCTGATCCAACCTCCTCATCCAAATTACCTGGTTTGTCTTTGTTTGCATTTTTGTTATACATCAACACATCAGCAGCTTCCTGCTCTCTCAAAGCAGCGTCTCTTTCTTCTGCAGCTATCCTGGTTCTTGTACTTGCACATAGTTGATTCTGGGACACCCCTTCTTCATTAACTTTTGCCTTTTTAGCCTCTCTGCTTTCCTCTTCTTCTTGCTGAAAGTCCATCCACTCCTCATATCCTTGTGACATCTCATCCTCCTCTTTAGCCCAACCATTTTCTACCACTTCTTCGACCTCGAAGAAAATCCTGAACACCATTAGGTCAGGAGTTGTCAATTTGGTCCATCTGGGAATTTTGGTGTGATCAACCACTGCAACTTTGAGGCGAACCTGTCCAGTTTTGTTCATCAGCTCCATGTCAACCGTTTGGAGATAACCAATAGTTGAACCAATTTCACACAGGCCATGGTAGTTCTTCATTGTTTTTGGGACCCCCTTCGCTTTGACCCAGACCACTGATAATTTGCCCACAGCCATTGCATCATCATTCCAAACCCTGACATTAACGGTGATGTTTCCACCTTTCAGAGGAACCCAGTCATATACAGCAGCTTCATTGATTCTTGCCGTTGATGGAAAATTGACCAAGAACACCCCATCAGATACCTTTTTAGCTTTCCAGTCCCATCTCCGCGGGTAAGTTTTCACCAAGCATTTGATCAAGTTGTCAGCTTCAATTTCCAGATCACAGCCTTCTCTTAACCTCACCAAAGCCACAACATCGTTTTTACCATTGCCTGTCGTCTCCTTAGCATGATCAGCCACAAAAATTCCAAGCCCTTCCCCTCCGAAACTGACCAAAGTGGCAACAGGTTTTTTCTGATGCAGCCAGGCACAGAAATCAGAAATATGCGTATCCTTTGAGCAGATCACGCACTTGACTTTTGCATCACAACCCTTGGAATTATGACCCTTTGTTCCACACTTGTGACACACGATCTTATCATTCGTCGGTGTTTTACTCTCAGAAACAACCACTGACCCCTGATTCCCTGTCAGCACAGCACCTGCTGAATTTGCTTTGGAAACTTGAGCACCACTGCCCCCTCCCCCACTGGCTGTGTTCACTTTCTGCTGGTAAGTGCTGGCCGCTGTGGGTATATTATTTAGAACAGGAGGCCTGCGAGGAGGAGGACGCACATCCCAATTTCCCCCATTCTGATTCCAATCTCCAAACCCCTCCCTTCTGCCATAAGATTGGTTGTGTTGGTTACCTGGGAAATTCCTGAAAGGAGGTCTCGGGCGCGCCTGGAAGCCCTGATCATATCGATCATACGCTGGATCTCTCCCAAATCCCTGCGTCGGTCTCCAGTTGTTCCCCCCTCCTCCATCTCTCCCACCACCACCACGACCAGGACCGAATCGATCTGCCATGACTTCTTGATTCTCTCCACTACTCTCTGCGGCGACTCGAGGGGGAGCACACCACAAGTGGGAAACCCTAGACCTCAGGAACTGGTTAGGTTCTACATCTCGACCTTCGCCAGGATGTATAGCCACACCACCGTTCCCTGGTTGTGTGGGCTTTCCAAAAAACAAGCCCGTGGGCCGGTCTGTTTCTCTCCCCCGGCCCATAGTACGAATAGAGACGAAAATAACCCCTGATTTTTCAAAATCGTCCCCTGTTTCTCCCTCCTGGCGTGCCGGCGATCGTACGGAAAGGGGGAGATTAGTTAACGACCTTGTTAATCTGATCTTCCCCTTTCGCCCACGTCCCATAAGCACCCAGTTGGGTTCTAAACCAATCCCAGCATCTACCATTTTACCCTGAACTACTTGATACCATCTATCAATCAGAACAGAATTGCAATGCACATGAGGAAAGGTGCTGTTTCTGAAACGATCAGTACCTGGCATTTTGTGTTTCACTAGATTTTTCTTCGAAGAGTCATTGATTGACTATATCAGTGTTGGTTCTCTGTCATCTTTCTCTTTCCGGTTCTTCAGATCTCTATTTTTCCTGATTTTACCTCTCTTGGCGCAAGCAAAAGCTTCGGCAAAAGTGGCCAGGTACGGGCTTCTCTGAACTTCTTCAGAAACATCTTCGTTTCCATCTTCATCATCACTTTGCTCAAGAGCCCAGAATCTGCCCCCAAATTGGCTTCCATTCGATTTATCCCTCTCCTCCCCTCTGCACAAACTGTTTGCTCCACCTGGGTAAAAAAGTGTCCAGCATAGCTTCTGTTCCCGACCCTGTACCCGCCTTGTCCCCTTGTTCGTCGCCGAGCAGATTCAGATTTCCGGCGACAGATATGGGAGAGGATCCACGACCTCCGGCAACGGGGGAGCGCTTGTTGGTTGGCGCCCTATCAGAGAGATCCACCTTTGCTTCCTTCGCGAGTCTGTCGAGCGCCCCTCCCCCTTCGCCCACTGAATTGTTGCAATCGCTGGTGATGAAGGGAACGGCGGCATCCGAGCCCGTTCCTCCGGCGACCCCTCGAAGTGAATCCTCCTCGACAAATTCATCATCTCTCGGTCTGCTTGAATCCGACAAGTTTGAACATACCTTTCCTTCAAGAGTTTGCGATCTGGATCTGGTTCCGCTTGCGCATCCTCCATCGCCTCCCTCCATTCCTTCTCGCACTGCATCCATGAGAAGGAGTCGTCGCTGATCCGCTTCGCCCGCTCCAACCACCGCTGTTCCCTCGACTCCCGCAGCATCTCGTCCGGGACCGAGCGGATCAGGCGCAGCGTCTCCGGGAAGGCTTCGTATACAAACGGGAGTGGGAAATCCACCTCTCGCAGTATAGGTGCTTGGGGAAGTGGCGCTACCGCTTCGATCCATGGTCGCGGTGGCGGCATGGGTAGGGGCGTGGGTGGTGGGGCGGCCGGCGGCGGCGGTGTTGTCGCGGTGGGTGGGTGGGTCGCAGGAGTGCATGGGAGCGGCGGTGTTTGATGTCTCCACCGTGGGATTCAAAATAACTTTCTGGAAATAAAATAACTGTTCTGGGATAATTCATGTCATTTTCCCCGCCATTTAGAAGATCCAAATGTTTTTCCAAATTTGAACTATACTTTATATATATATAATTATAGTAAATCGGGACCGGCTAGTGGTCAGTTGACTGAAAACAAAATTTAGGTCAGTTGACGTGCCACAAATTTGTTTCAGTCAATTTGCTTTTTTTTTTTTTTGCTAGATCACAAGTACGTGCTTAGGGTGTACACACATAGAGCCACAAGCATAAAGCGTGGCCTTGGCCCATCTAACGAGAGCATTAGCTGGCGAGGCAAGGCTGGCCCAAGCACAACAGATCGGTTCTGCTCTGTGTGCGTACGCTATAATGTACATGCGCCTTCTATAGGGAGCTAGAGCTTTTAACTTCATGCCACACGGTATATTATTTTAAACTTAAATTATTGAAATACCCACTCACGAAGAAAATACCATATTAAGATTTGCCAATTATGAGGGTAATTCACATTTTACTATTGGTATTCTAAGTATTCTTAGAATATCATAGTTTTTAATGACCATGGTATAAATTACTATGAGTTGTTAGCATAATAAACAAACGAAGAAAAATGATCAACCGCCTGAAATTCTAATAATTGTGCTGGTGTCACCTTAAAGAATAAAATAATAATAAATAAAAACAAAAGATAAAGTTTTCCAGGAGAGGATAAATTAGTCGCTTTGATATTACACTTTAAGAAACAAGGAAATTAAAAATTAAAACAAATACTGATAAATTTTCCACAAAGTTTAAACATGACTGGTAATATTTTATAATATATGCAATAATAAGCATATACTAGTGGAATTTTGCCAAAATTTTTTCCTAAGAAGTACTCCCTCCTTTCATAATATAAGAAATAAACATATAATGGTGCAACTTCCACACTCTAATATAATTTATATGCATTTTATATTGTATTTGCGTGTATACGTTTTGCACTCATCCATAAAAACATAATAGAAAAGAAAAAAAGGCATAAAATCAGTAGGAAAAACAGGAAGCATCAATGGCCCATAAAAACATGAAATGGGCTTCCGCCCAATAAGAAATCGGTTGACCCAAAATAATGGCCAGTCAAAAATTTCGGCCCAAAACATGATAGCAGACACAACAGAAAAAAAACATGAAGCACAAATCTTCAAGCAGAAATTAATGGCTTAAAATCGACTGACCTAAATTCATTTTTCATGTGACTTACGTGTAGCTAAAGTCTAGTAAATCAACTTGCAATGTGTATCCAATGGCAGGTGAGCCCCTTCATTTAGATTTCTTGTCAAGCATCTAATCATTGTTCTGCTAAAACAACTCCTAAACATTGCTATTGCAGGTCTTCTGTTACGCATTAGCCCTAGAGTTCGGGCTATGTGATAAAAGCTTTTAAAAATGTAGTTTTATTTACACCAGTTCCTGAAGGTATATTTTGTTGCTATTTTCTAGCCCGAGAATGATCGTTCTTGGGAGAGTCAGTTCCAAACTGACGAACTGATGAACTGATCGTGCAATAGCAGTTGTTTGTTAGGAGTTGATGCATGTGAGGGTAATTCTACAAGCGTAATTAAGCTGAACGTGCCCTTCTTGTTCGGTTCTTTCTATCGTAGTTGTAGCTTGATTATTGGTTACATTCATCATCGTTTATGCAGTGAGCAAAAGATTCTAAGCGTACTCTTCCCGTGGATAACAAGACTCGATAAGATTTCAGTATGGGACATGCTCAACAACAACTTGGCAGCTCATAGATTAGTAAGTAGCTAGCCTAGCATAGCAGCTCACCAGCTTCCACCTTATTTTTATCAATCCAGTCCTTACATGTGATCTGGTTCCATGTTTCAAGTTAATCAGCAGAGCAAAGACAACATGACACCATCTTAGTCATAGTCCTGGAGTGTAGCTCACTCCGGTGTCCCCCAACCATGAGTCTCCCAAGATAAAGTCCCGCACCGTGAACCTCGTGGCGTCCACGGTGGACAGTGACGTGTGAACTCCGGCCCACTTCACCCTCCCGCTTGTCCGCGCGCCAGGCCCGGTGTTCCCATACTCCCCGTAGTACAGCGTGCTCAGCGCGAACTGGCCCGACCACTCCAGCCACCCGGCCGGGATGATCGAACGGTCAAGAGAGCTCTCCATCACGACGGTCCGTGCGTACGCCTTCCACGGACGGCCAAGATACACCTCGGTGCCTCCTAGGTTCGACGCGGCGGTGATCCGGCACTTGTGGATGGAGATGCCAGTGTTCTGGTTCCGATCGGTCCGGCCCTGGGCCGTGATCGTGTCCTTCAGGCCCAACGGGCGCTTCCTGGGATGGATGTCGCAGTTTTGGATGACCACCGCGGAGTTGCCGAAGATGAAGTCCACCGTGCCGGAGATGCTGTCCTCGGTGTAGAACTGGCGGTTGGAGTGCGTGTGGAGGGTGTCCTGGTACGCCTCGATGTTGCACTCGTACACGATGGAGAGGTCGCCGCCGACCCGCAGCGCCACCGCCTGGCGCTTGCCCGGCCCGGCGTTGTTGATGATGGTCAGGCCCTTGGCTATGAAGCCCGAGCCCATGGCAGCTGCCATGCACACGTGACCACATTAAACGCGTTAGCGAGTACTGGAAAAGATGCATGTGAGTGACATTGGCAAGTGAAACATACATATTGCGATGAGATGGGTGATATAAAGTGGTGAAAAGTGTATGGATCTAGTGACTAAATCCAAGCATTGGCATGGGCATTTTTGGGTTGCTTGTGCCTTTATATTTGGAGGGGTACAGGCAACTGTAGTGGCCAGCTGCTCCATTTTGGGGCTTTAGCTTTTGCATGGATGCTGCCATGATTGTAGGGTAAGTAATAATTTCTTCTTCAAGAACATAGCTAGGACAAGAAGAAAGTTGTGACCAAATTGAAGATGGGAAAAAGATGGAGTAATATATGTCGCTTTTGTAGCAGTTGTCCTTGATATCACGATGCGGCGTGCATGCATGGGCTTTAATTTTCGTACTACGTACCGACGGTGGCGGAGGCGTAGGTGGTGTAGCCGTCGGCGGCGCTCCTGTGGCCGACGATGACCGTCTTCCCCTTGCCGTCGCCCATCAGCATCACGTTCCTCTGCCTTCTCGAGATCCGCACGGTCTCCTCGTACCGCCCGGCCTTCACGTAGATCACCTTCCTGGCTGCTCCGACGCCCGCCTTGGAGGAGACCACCGGCGCCATTGCCGCTGCCGTGACCGCGGCGATCGCCTCGCCGATGCTACGGTGCGTCCCGCTGCCGTCCAGTGCCACCACGGCGTCCGGCGTCATGCCGCCAGCCGTGGACTCCAGGAGCTTCCTGTCGTGGTCGGAGACCCAGGACGGGAACGCCCGGTTCGACGGCGTCGACGACTGAGTGGGCGTGGCAGATGGTGGCGGCGTCGCGCTCCCGCCCTTGAGAATGGCGTGCAGCGCGAGCGCCGTGCCGATGAACTCCGCGAGCGCGCCGACCCTCTGGCGCACGCCCTCGCGCCCGGAGGAGGCCGGTACGGCGTCGAGGCTGTCGGCGCAGGTACCCTGGTTCGTGAGGGCGGCGCTGAGCCACGTGGTCGCATCATGCGCGGAGCCGGCGCCGAGCGCGTCGCCGAGCTGGCCGTGGCTGATGTCGAGCAGCTCGGCGCAGTCGTCCATGCCCGAGGGCGGCAGCACGGCCCTGCTCCGGCGCGAGGACGAGAGGTTGCGCGCCAGCACGCGCGCCGACGCGGCCAGGGCCATGGCGAACTGCACGGAGGCCGCGAACGGGTCCTTGGCGGCCCGCGACGCCGACGAGGGCAGCGCCATCCGGCACGCGCCCGGGTAAGGCGTGGACGAGCAGATGGCGGTGACGTTCACGCCCGACGCCTCCGTCCACGAGACGTCCGCGGCATTGCCGCCGGCAACCTTGGAGGTCGTCTCATGTTGGTGTTGCTCTACGGCGGCAGCAACAGCTCCTAGTGTTGCCAGAGCCAGCACCACGGCGACGGCTCCTTGCGTCCGTCGGCGCCAGCTTGTCCCGCCGTGCATTCCCATTGTCGCCAGCAGTAAAGCGTTGGGTCGATAGGTGCATGGGCAGCGTACAAAGCATGAGCATGGATTTTTATAGGAGGAATGCTACACCTACGTAGCAGATCTATATCTATACCTCTATATCTATATCTATATCTATATCTATATCTATATCTATATCTCTATCTCTATCTCTATTATACCCATACCTATATCTATACCTAATCCCTCCGTATCTTTTTAGTTTGCATATAAGATTTGGTCAAAGTCAAATTTTGTAAAGTTTGACCAACTTTGTAGAAAAAAATATCAACATCTATATAATACCAAAGCGATATGGTATGAAAATTAATTTCATGATGCATCTAACAATATTGATTTCATATTGTGAATCTTAATATTTATTTCTATAAACTTAGTCAAAGTTAACAAAGTTTGACTTTGACCAAATCTTATATACAGACTAAAAAGAAAAGGAGGGAGTACCTATCAATAAAGCAAGGTGCGTTTCTCCAATTTTTTCATCCGTTCACCATCTAAATGATTTTTCTCTATTCGAGGTGGTACTGGATATTTATCCCTTCGTCTATTAAAAAAGAAAAAACGTCATAATTTCATACATGGGCCGCCCGTAGTATGGCCCAGCAAAGCCTTATTTTCATGCACATGCAGGTGGGAAAAAATCCTATTTATCGCAACGAGCGTCACATAGTTGCAAATTCGCGCAGGGCGCACAAACGGGGCTGGACCGTTTCCCTTTTTTGGTTCCGTGTTGTGTTTCTATTTTTCTTTTTTCATTTCTTCCTCTTTTTCTTTCTTGTTTCTTTTGTCTTTTTCCCTTTCAAGGTTATTTTTCTTTTTCCCTTTTTTGTAAATTCAAAATTTTCAAAAAAAATCATATTATCAGAAAAATTGAATGTTTTAAAAAGGTTTGGAATTTTAAAATATATTCTGTTTTGAAAAACGTCCAGAACATTAAATCTTTGTTCTTGTTCCAAAATTGGTTCATATTTTTAAAAAAATCTTCCATTTTTTCTTTGTGTTTTCCAAAGTAGTTCGAGATTTTACAAAAAAAATTGTAATTTAAAAATGTTCCAAATACGAAGAATATTCTTGTTTTAGTGAAATGTCGCAAATCTAGAATAATGTCCGAGTTTAAAGAAACACATTTTGAAAAATTGTTCTGAAAGTTCAAAATATGTTTCCGTTTTAAAAACACCACAAATTCAAAAAATGCTCATGTTATTTTAGGAGGTTCATGTTTTCAAAAAAATTTGTGAATTTCAAATGTTACAAATTTTGTTATGTATTTGTGAAAATGTAAAGAATTTCAAAAACATATTTGGGATTAAAAAAAATTATGTTTCAAGTATATTCAGCAATTTTTTTAAAAGTGAAAAGATATTGTTTCCAATCTGACATTGGAGTATGATCGTAAAGGTTTAAGCTGCCCATTGGTTGGTAGGACTCTTTTCATCAAGTGGCTAGCAACACGTAGTCAGGTCTTGAGGGCATAATTTTGATCCTTCAACTCATCATTTTTTTAGATTTTTTTCGGACTTTACAAACACAGGTCGTCTTGTAGCCTACCGGTGTGTTAGTCCATACACGAACTGATGTGTGTCCCATGCACTATTTTACGCAACTAGCGTCATATAGTAGCCCTTACGCAGTTGGTTCAAGAAAAAAATTGCTCCGTCGCACAGGCAGTATTGGGCCTCAGCCGCACTCTCCAACTAGGTCGACCGAGGCAACAAATTTTTTTCTTGGGCCAATAAAAGAGAATATTTTGGTTTGGCTCGAATAAAAAAATTAAAGGCACGTGAGCGCTAAAATAATCAAAGAGAATAAAACGCTAATAAAGAAGGGACATTTATGTATGATCATGCACTAAATATGCTAGTGAAACAGGATTTATGTGCTACAATTAGTAATCCAGATGGTTATGCCATCGTAAGAGAGAGTGGTCGAAACAACCGCGCCCCGAAGGTCGCCGCATAGCTATCAAATAAGGAGGCAGACGGAACCCCGAGACAGAGGCGGACCCGGAGGAAAAAAAAGGCATGAGTTGGATGGTTGCCGCCACGCCGACTAACCCACCACTATCAAGATCTCACGGGACAAACATGACCCGTGAGAAGACCACAATTCCTCTCTATCGCATCGCTATGGGGATCATTTTTTGTGGACACATCAATTATCTCTTCCATTGCTTCTCACAAAGAAATATTTCTCCCGTTGCAACATACGGGCATATGTGCATTGTTTGATTGGATGAAATTAGGGAAGGGAGCCCACCAGTTGAAATCAAGGGGGATTTATTGGTTAGGGATGGAAAGTTATGTAGGTTTTTATAGTGACACTTGCGTGTTGAAAGGTGCATGCAGGCTCCTTGGTGGTGTTGCTCCGTAGCAAGGCAGGGATACTTGCCGCAACAATCGAGAAATAAGAATGACAGGGAACCTCCAGCCTCCTCAGCGATTTGGCATTCCTGCTCGTCGGATCGTTTCGCTTGATGCGTTTGGGACCGTCGGATCGAGTCCTCAATCGCCCCCAGCCGCCGGATTGAACTGAAAACACTGTTGCAATGAATAGTTTGCTTCCCAGCTAAAATATCTTGTGCCACCGCCGTTATTATAGTGCCCCGCCGAGGGCATTTTCGTCTTTTCACATGTTGGCCCATGACGCGTTGATCCCTGGTTGGCCTGTCAATGGCTGAGACGAGAGGGCGTCTGCCTCGCCTCTTCATCCTCCCAGTCGCCCCCACCATCCCCGCACTCGCCGCTGCCGCCACCCTTCATCCCCCGTGCTCCGCCTCCTCCCCTCCCCTCTCGTCGCCCGAATCACATGCCCGCCGGTCGGGCCGCGATGGTCGCATTCGAAGACGGCCGGGCGGCGACCACTCCTGTGAGGCCCGGCGGCGAGCAGCGCACGCCGAGGGGTAGAAGGGCGCTCTGGATCCGGGCGCGATGGCGGCCATGGCCGAGCTGGAGCCCAGGCGTGTGGGTGCGTTGGTGAACGCGGCGGCGGTCGGGGCCGAGCTCTGAGCACGGCGGCGGCCATGGCCTAACTCGAGCGTCTCGTACGTGATGATTCAGGGGCGCCATTCCGACGACTGTCAAGTGAGCTGAGGGGGTCCTGGATTAGGGGGTGTCCGGATGGCCGGACTATAACCTTTGGCCGGACTCCTGGACTATGAAGATACAAGATTAAAGACTTCGTCCCGTGTCCGGATGGGACTTTCCTTGGCGTGGAAGGCAAGCTTGGCGATACGGATATGTAGATCTCCTCCCATTTGTAACCGACTCTATGTAACCCTAACCCTCTCCGGTGTCTATATAAACCGGAGGGTTTTAGTCCGTGGGACGAACAACAATCATACCATAGGCTAGCTTCTAGGGTTTATCCTCTCTCGATCTCGTGGTAGATCTACTCTTGTACTACCCATATCATCAATATTAATCAAGCGGAGTAGGGTTTTACCTCCATCAAGAGGGCCCAACCTGGGTAAAAACATCGTGTCCCTTGTCTCCTGTTACCATCCGCCTAGACGCACGATTCGGGACCCCTACCGAGATCCGCGGTTTGACACCGACATTGGTGCTTTTCATTGAGAGTTCCTCTGTGTCGTCATCTTTAGGCCCGATGGCTCCTCCAATCGTCAACAACGATGCGGTCCAGGGCGAGACTTTTCTCCCCGGATAGATCTTCGTATTCGGTGGCTTTGCACTGCAGGCCAATTTGCTTGGCCATCTGGAGCAGATCGAAAGCTATGCCCCTGGCCATCAGGTCAGATTTGGAAGTTTGAACTACACGACCGACGTCCGCGGAGACTTGATCTTCGACGGGTTCGAGCCACAGCCAAGCGCGCCGCACTGTCAAGATGGGCATGATCTAGCTCTGCCGCCGAACAGTGTCCTAGAGGCCGCACCAATGTCCGCTCCGACCCTCAGCTCGGAGCCGACTGCGCCAATCGAGGACGGGTGGCTGGACACCGCCTCGGGGGCTGCAACCTCTACGCCGATCGAGCCGAACACCATACCTGTCCTTTGCGGAGCTCGCGACTCCAAGGTGCCGGACTCCGAACCCTCCGTGCCCCTGCCAATCGAATCCGATTGGGCGCCGATCATGGAGTTCACCGCCGCGGACATCTTTCAGCACTCGCCTTACGGCGACATTCTGAATTCACTAAAGTCTCTCTCTTTATCAGGAGAGCCCTAGCCGGACTATGGTCAGCAAGGTTGGGATGCGGACGACGAAGAAATTCAAAGCCCACCCACCACCCACCAGTAGCCACCGTCGATGATTTAACCGACATGCTCGACTTCGACTCCGAAGACATCGACGGTATGGACGACGATGCAGGAGACGACCAAGAACCAGCGCCTACAGGGCACCAGAAGGCCACCTCGTCATACGACATATACATGGTGGACATCCCAAAAGAAGGGAATGGCGATGGAACAACGGAGGATGACCCCTCCAAGAAACAGCCTAAGCGCCGGCTTCAGCCGGCGCCGCTCTAAATCCGCCACAACAAAAGCGGCGATTACGCACGGAGATAATAACACCCCTGGACGGTGCGAAGACAATCCCTCGGCGAGGATTCAGCGCAGGAGGATGGAGAAACCAGCCCTCATGAGAGAGCGGCGAGATGAGAGGTAGAGGGCGATAATTACATGCCTCCTCCGAAGACGAGGAAAGCCTCAACGACGCAGCGAATTTGTCGTGCACGAGGATCCCGTCGAACAAGAGCGTTTCAAACGCAGGCTTATAGCCACGGCGAGCAGCCTCAAGAAAAACAGCAACAGCTTAGAGCTGACCAAGACTTGCTAGCGACGGATGGATGAAGTCCTTGCAGCCGAAGAGTACGAACTCGAACGCCCCTCCAAGAGCTACCCAAAACGCAGGCTGCTACCCCGATTAGAGGAGGAAGCACCTAGACCTACATCACCAGCAAGATGAGGCGGACGACCGCCACCCGTGGCGCGACGAAGAGGCTCTCGGCCCTCCACTCAAACCGCACCCCGGCATCGCTCCAAAAATACCAAGGCACGGGGAAACGCGCCAGACCTGCGAGATATACTGGAGGACAAGGCAAGGCAAACAAGGTCGATCTACGGATCGTGTGGGCGCCCCACGACATGTGACGACAACCGTCATGTCGGGCCGGGCCGAACACAATAGACAAAGCTCATTTGAGCTACGTCGTGATATAGCCCAATACAGAGGCGCCGCGCACCCACTATGCTTCACAGATGAAGTAATGGATCATCAAATCCCCGAGGGTTTCAAACTCGTAAGCATCGAATCATACGATGGCACAACAGATCCGGCGGTATGGATCGAGGATTATCTCCTTCATATCCACATGGCCCGCGGCGATGATCTACACGCATCAAATACCTCCCACTCAAGCTTAAAGGACCAGCTCGGCATTGGCTTAACAGCTTGCCGCAGAATCAATTGGTTGTTGGGAGGACACGGAAGCCGCATTCCTCGACAACTTCGGGGCACCTATGTGCGACCACCGCACGCCGATGACCTAAGACACATAATTCAGCAGCCGGAGGAATCGGCGGACAATTCGGACACGGTTCCTAACCAAGAAAAATCAAATAGTCGACTGTCCGGACGCAGAGGCCCTTGCAGCCTTCAAGCATAACATCCGTGACGAGTGGCTTGCCCGGCACCTAGGACAGGAAAAGCCGAAATCCATGGCAGCCCTCACAACACTCATGACCCGCTTTTGCGCGGGAGAAGACAGCTGGCTAGCTCATAGTAATAACATGACCAAGAGCCCTCGTAATTCGGATACCAAGGACAGCAATGGCAGGTCACGTCGCAACAAGCACAAGCACCGCATTAACGGCGATAATGCTGAGGATACAACAGTCAATGCCGAATTCAGAGGCTCTAAATCCGGTCAGCGGAAAAAGCCATTCAAAAGAAATACTCCGGGCCCGTCCAATTTGGACTGAATACTCGATCGCTCGTGCCAGATACACGGCACCCCCGAAAAACCAGCCAACCACACCAACAGGGATTGTTGGGTGTTCAAGCAGGCAGGCAAGTTAAACGCCGAAAACAATGACAAGGGGCTGCATAGCGATGACGAGGAGGAGCCCCAGCCGCCGAACAATAGGGTACAGAAGGGCTTCCCCGCACAAGTGCGGACGGTGAACATGATATACGCAACCCACATACCCAAAAGGGAGCGAAGTGCACTCGAGGGGCGTATATGCGATGGAGCCATCGCCCCAAAGTTCAACCGTGGTCCTCCTGCCCGATCACTTTTGATCGAAGGACCACCCACTAGCATCCGCCATGGCGGATTCGCGCGTTGGTTCTAGACCCAATCATTGACGGATTTCACCTCACTAGAGTCCTGATGGGCGGCGGCAGCCTGAACCTGCTTTATTAGGATACGATGCAAAAATGGGCATAGATCCTCAAGGATCAAACCCACAAAGACGACCTTTAAAGGCGTCATACCAGTGTAGAGGCCAACTGCAGGCTCGCTTACACTCGAAGTGGTCTTGGATCCCGGATAATTTCCGGCGAAGAGTTAATCTTTGACATAGTCCCGTTCGCATGGCTATCACGCCTTTGCTCGGACGAACCACATTTGCAAAGTTCAATGCGGTGCCGCTTTCGCATACCTCAAGCTCAAGATGCCAGGCCCTCGAGGAGTCATTACGGTCAATGGAAACACCAAACGCTCTCTCCGAACGGATGAGCATACGGCGGCCCTCGCGGCGGAAGTACAAAGCAGCCTCTCAAGGCAATTCTCTAGTCCGGCTATTAAACGTCCGGACACCGTCAAGCGCGCCCGGAGTAACCTACAACAAGACCGCCTGGCACATTCCGAGCACGCGTAGCAATGCGGCCCCAACCCCAGCCCTCGCGAAATTGCGAAACCAGTACTACGCGTACATAATTACGCTCTGGAAATACCATGGGCATAGGGGGAGGGGCACGACCACGACATGCCCAAAATGCGGCTCAACCGCACTAGGGGCTCCCGATTTTTTCATTCCTTTTTTTCTTACTTTCAGGACTCCGCTCTTCGGAAGGCCTGTCCGGCAGTAGAATCGCCGAACACATGATGCAACAGCCTCGGAGCAGAAAGCTACGTCGAGTGTCCAGGTGGTCTCTATAACGAGCAATATACTTGTTTCACATATCATCCCGCAGCTCGCCCCTGGAGGGGGACATGTCAAATAGTCCCATCTCTTGCTTATCGCACTATTTGTATCGTTCTGCTTTTACCGCAGCCTTTTCAAATAAACAATGCATAGCTTTTGTCTATTATTGCATTCCCTTTTTTTTTATATATGTTCATTAATGACATGTTGCACCCGTACACTTTGGTACGGCCAAATACACCAGGGGCTTAAGTACCCCAAAATACAGTGTGATAAGTCCGAACACTTTCACAAGTGCGGCACCCCGAACTTATAGCATTATATGCATCAGCTCTGAATCATGTCTTGGGTCAATAGTTGGGTTTGTCCGGCTCCCATGTTTTGGTACCTTACGTTCCGTTATATCGACTAAGGTAGCGCTGGGAGAACCACTGCGATTGTGCCCCGGTTGAGCTGGGCTAAGCACCTCAGTGGAGAAAGCTAAAACTGACCGTCATGATAGGGCGAGAGCTGGTCGCTGTTCGAGAGGTTTTTGAGTCCCTAAAGACTTATGCCGCTTAGAGCGAGGAGTCGGCTTTGTCCGGCCTAGGCGTGGATAGCGCCCCAAACTCGGTCTTCCGAATACTAGGGGCTTCGCTGAAATTTAAAATTATAGAATTATATGGCTAAGTGAGAGTGTTCAAGCATTATAGTCCGATTGCCTTGTTACGTTGTGTTGGCGCCTCCTCGAAGGACCCAACAATGGGAAAAAGAGCGCTCAAGTTTATCCCAACACCCCAGACTGTGGCATGGGGGCGAAGCGACGACTCGCCATCTCTCAAATTTAATAAGCGGCCGCATGAAGGTAATATTTTAAATTCACAAGTGTTGCTTAGCGCATATGAACAAGTTTTCAGCGTCAGGATCACAAATGCGAGTTTACTCAAAATTACATCTTTGGAGCACTCATCCGCTATAAAGCGGGCACCCTTGAGACGCCTCATAATACATCTCGGGCTTGCGATGCTCCTTGCCCGGCGGTGGTCCGTCCGTCACAAGCTTCTCAGCGTCCATCTTGCCCAGTGCACTTTAGCACGGGCAAGGCCCTGAGCACCTTCGATGCATACGGAGCGCTTGATGACTTCAATCCATGGACATCGTCCACCAGCCGCCTCACCAGCCCGGTAGCTCCTGTGCATGGCTTCCCGAGCCACAGCCGGACTCGAGACCCTTCATGGCCTGTTCGCCACTTTATGGAGCTCGACCAGCTGCTTCACTGGTCGCTCAAAAGCACTGGTGTCCGCCTCAAGATATCTTGAGACTGAACACCTTCTCCGTCGAGCTCCCTCCTCGGCTCGAGAGAATGCGGCGATGTCGACACACCTGCGGGGAAGATCTGCGAATGCTCCTGGAGAGCTCCGGACTCGGGTAAGTAATAAGTAATTCACTTTCACGTGCTTTCTTTGCATAAAGAATGCCTTACCCTCCGCTATCCTCTTCATCGTCTCAATTTCCTGGAGGGCTTTTTGGGCTTCGGCCTTGGCAGATTTGGCGCCCTCAAGCGCCGAGGCGAGCTCGGACTCTTGAGTCTTGGAGTCAAGCTCCAAACTCTCGTGTTTTTCCACGAGAGCCTGGAGCTCTTGCTGCACATCCGCCACCCGCGCCTCCTGCTTTTCTCGCTGGGTACGCTCCACGGCCGCATTTTCTTCGGCCTTGGACAACGCTTCCTTCAGGGTCGCCACCTGGGTTGTGGCCCCTGTAATACTCACGTTGGTCCTGTCATTTTTTGCAACCACATCTTTTTATATACTTACATAAGGCATTACTTACCTTCCTTGTCCTCGAGCTGCTTCTTGGAAAGGCCGAGCTCGTTCTCGGACCGCTCGAGGCTCTGCTTCAACGCATCGACCTTCGCAGTCAGTGCGATAGAGGTCAGCAGCGCAGCCTGCGCATTCCCATATTGACATACTTATGTTAGACTCCTGCGTATATCTTTTTGATCCTTAGCTCGGCTTTTCTTTCCGAACACCAAACTGAGCATCATGGGCTACTGTCTATGCGGTAATATTTTTACATATCTTAAATACATACCTCAAAGCCTGTTAGAAGGCTGGCACAGGCTTCAGTCAGCCCGCTCTTGGCGGACTGAACCTTCTGGATCACCACACTCATAATAGTGTAGGGGAACGTAGTAATTTCAAAAATTTTCCTACGATCACACAAGACCATGGTGATGGCATAGCAACGAGAGGGGAGAGTGTCCGTCCACGTACCCTCGTAGACCGAAAGCGGAAGCGTTATAACAACGCGGTTGATGTAGTCGTACGTCTTCACGATCCGACCGATCCAAGCACCGAACGTACGGCACCTCCGAGTTCTGCACACGTTCAGCTCGATGACGATCCCCGGACTCCGATCCAGCAAAGTGTCGGGGATGAGTTCCGTCAGCACGACGGCGTGGTGACGATGTTGATGCTCCACCGACGCAGGGCTTCGCCTAAGCTCCGCGACGATATGACTTCTCCGGCGCAGGGCTTCGCTAAGCTCATGACGATATGACCAAGTGGAATATGGTGGAAGGGGCACCGCACACGGCTAAGGAAAGATCCATAGATCAACTTGTGTGTATTGGGGTGCCCCTGCCCCGTATATAAAGGAGCCAAGGGGAGGTGGCGGCCCTAGGGGAGCGCAAGGAGGAGTCCTACTCCCACCGGAGTAGGACTCCCCCTCTCCTAGTTGGACTAGGATTGGAGGAGGGGAAGAGGGAAGGCGCCGCCCCTTCCTTGTCCTATTCGGACTAGAGGGGAGGGGGCGCAGCCCACCTTGGCCTGCCCTTCCTCTTCTCCCATGGCCCATTAAGGCCCATGGACCTCCGGGGTTCCGGTAACCTCCCGGTACTCCGGTAAAATCCCGATTTCACCCGGAACACTTCCTATGTCCAAATGTAGGCTTCCAATATATCAATCTTTATGTCTCGAACATTTCGAGACTCCTCGTCATGTCCATGATCACATCCGGGACTCCGAACAACCTTCGTTGCATCAATACTTATAAACTCATTATGAACTGTCATCGAAACGTTAAGCGTGCGGACCCTACGGGTTCGAGAACTATGTAGACATGACCTAGAACCATTCTCGATCAATAACCAATAGCGGAACCTGGATGCCCATATTGGTTCCTACATATTCTACGAAGATCTTTATCGGTCAAACCGCATAACGACATCGTTGTTCCCTTTGTCATCGGTATGTTACTTACCCGAGATTCGATCGTCGGTATCCAATACCTAGTTCAATCTCGTTCATCGGTAAGTCTCTTTACTCGTTCCGTAATACATCATCTCACAACTAACTCATTAGTTGTAATGCTTGCAAGGCTTAGGTGATGTGTATTACGAGAAGGCCTAGAGATACCTCTCCGACGATCGGAGTGACAAAACCTAATCTCAAATCGCCAACCCAACAAGTACCTTTGGAGACACCTGTAGTACTTCTTTATAATCACCCGATTCGTTGTGACGTTTGGTAGTACCAAAGTGTTCCTCCGTAAACGGAGTTGCATAATCTCATAGTTACAGGAACATGTATGGGTCATGAAGAAAGCATTAACATACTAAGCGATCAAGTGTTAAGCTAACGGAATGGGTCATGTCAATCAGATCATTCAACTAATGATGTGACCTTGTTAATCAAATAACAACTCCTTGTTCATGGTTAGGAAACATAACCATCTTTGATTAACAAGCTAGTCAAGTAGAGGCATACTAGTGACATCTGTTTGTCTATATATTCACACATGTATTATGTTTCCGGTTAATACAATTCTAGCATGAATAATAAACATTTATCATGATATAAGGAAATAAATAATAACTTTATTATTGCCTCTAGGGCATATTTCCTTCAGTCTCCCACTTGCACTAGAGTCAATAATCTAGTTCACATCATCATGTGATTCAACACTAATATTCACATCTCGTATGTGATTAACACGCATAGTTCACATCGTCATGTGACCAACACCCAAAGGGTTTACTAGAGTCAATAATCTAGTTCACATCTCTATGTGATTAACACCCAAAGAGTACTAAGGGATGATCATGTTTTGCTCGTGAGAGAAGCTTAGTCAGCAGATTCTGTCACATTCAGAGCCGTATGTATTTTGCAAATATTCTATGTCTACAATGCTCGCACGGGCTACTCTAGCTAATTGCTCCCACTTACAATATGTATCCAGATTGAGACTTAGAGTCATCTGGATCAGTGCAAAAACTTGCATCGATGTAACTCTTTCGACGGGCTCTTTTATCACCTCCATAATCGAGAAATATTTCCTTAGTCCTCACTAAGGATGTTCTTGACCAATGTCCATGATCTACTCCTAGATCACTATTGTACTCCTTGCCAAATTCAGAGCAAGGTATACAATAGGTCTGGTACATAGCATAGCATACTTTATAGAACCTATGGTGAGGCATAGGGAATGACTTTCATTCTCTTTTCTATTTTCTGCTGTGGTCGGGATTTGAGTCTTACTCAATTTCACACCTTTGCAACACAGGCAAGAACTTTTCTTTGACTGTTTCATTTTGAACTTTCTTCAAAATCTTGACAAGGTATGTACTTATTGAAAAACTTATCAAGCGTTTTTGATCTATCTTAATAGATCTTGATGCTCAATTTGTATGCAGCTTCACCGAGGTCCTTCTTTGAAAAACTCCTTTCAAATACTCCTTTATGCTTTGCAGAATAATTCTACATTATTTCCGATCAACAATATGTCATTCACATATACTTATCAGAAATGCTGTAGTGCTCCCACTCACTTTCTTGTAAATACAGGCTTCTCCAAAAGTCTGTATAAAACCATATGCTTTGATCACACTATCAAGAGCGTATATTCCAACTCCGAGATGCTTGCACCAGTCCATTGATGGATCGCTGGAGCTTGCACATTTTGTTAGCACCTTTGACAAAACCTTCTGGTTGCATCATATACAACTCTTCTTTAATAAATCCATTAAAGAATGTAGTTTTGACATCCATTTGCCAGATTTCATAAAATGTGGCAATTGCTAACATGATTCGGACAGACTTAAGCATCGCTACAGTTGAGAAAGTCTCATTGTAGTCAACACCTTGAACTTGTCGAAAACCTTTTGTGACAAGTCGAGCTTTGTAGATAGTAACACCACTATCGGTGTCCGTCTTCCTCTTGAAGATCCATTTATCTACATGGCTTGCTGATCATCGAGCAAGTCAATCAAAGTCCATACTTTGTTCTCATACATGGATCCTATCTCAGATTTTATGGCCTCAAGCCATTTCGCGAATCTGGGCTCATCATCGCTTCCTCATAGTTCGTAGGTTCATCATGGTCTAGTAACATGACTTCCGAACATGATTACCGTACCACTCTGTGCGGATCTCACTCTGAAGACCTACGAGGTTTGGTAGCAACTTGATCTGAAGTTTCATGATCATCATCATTAACTTCCTTACTAATTGGTGTAGGAATCACGAAACTGATTTCTGTGATGAACTACTTTCCAATAAGGGAGAAGGTACAATTACCTCATCAAGTTCTACTTTCCTCCCACTCACTTCTTTCGAGAGAAACTTCTTCTCTAGAAAGGATCCATCTTAGCAACGAAAAACTTGCCTTCGGATCTGTGATAGAAGGTGTACCCAATAGTTACCTTTGGGTATTCTATGAAGACGCACTTCTCCGATTTGGGTTCGAGCTTATCGGTGAAAACTTTTCACATAAGCATCACAACTCCAAACTTTTAAGAAACGACAGCTTAGGTTTACTGTTAAACCATAGTTCATACGGTGTCGCCTCAATGGATTTAGATGGTGCCCTTTTAATGTGAATGCAGCTATCTCTAATGCATAACCCCAAAACTATATCTGTAAGAGACATCATAGATCGCACCATATCAAAATAAAGTACGGTTACGACGTTCGGACACACCATAACGTTGTGGTGTTCCAGGTGGCGTGAGCTGTGAAACTATTCCACATTGTTTTAATTGAAGACCAAACTCGTAACTCAAATATTTTTCCTCTGCGATCATATCGTAGAAACTTTTATTTTCTTGTTACGATGATTTTCCACTTCACTCTGAAATTCTTTGAACCTTTCAACTATTTCAGACTTATGTTTCATCAAGAAGATATACCCATATCTGCTCAAATCATCTTGTGAAGGTCAGAAAATAACGATACTTGCCACGAGCATCAACACTCATTGGATCGCATACATCGGTATGTATTATTTCCAATAAGTCAAGATCTCGTTCCATTGTTCCAACAACGGAGTTTTAGTCATCTTGCCCAAAAGGCACGGTTCATAAGTATCAAATGATTCATAATCAAGTGATTCCAAAACCCATCAACATGGAGTTTCTTCATGTGCTTTACAATCGATATGACCTAAACGGCAAGCCACAAATAGGTTGCACTATCATTATTAACTTTGCATTTTTGGCATCAATATTATGAATATGTGTATCACTATGATCGAGATCCAATGAACCATTTTCATTGAGTGTGTAACCATATAAGGTTTTATTCATGTAAATGAACAACAATTTATTCTCTTACTTAAATGAATAACCGTATTGCAATAAACATGATCAAATCATATTTATGCTCAACACCAAATAACACTTATTTAGGTTTAACACTAATCCCGAAAGTATAGGGAGTGTGCGATGATGATCATATCAATCTTGGAACTACTTCCAACACTCATCGTTACTTCCCTTCAACTAGTTTCTGCTTATTCGTAACTCCTGTTTGAGTTACTAATCTTAGCAACCGAACAAGTATCAAATACTCAGGGGCTACTATAAACACTAGTAAAGCACACATCAATAACCTGTATATCAAATATACCTTTGTTCACCTTGCCATCCTTCTTATCCGCCAAACACTTGGGGTAGTTCCGCTTCCAAAGGACCAGTTCCATTGCAGCAAAAGTACTCGGTCTCGTGCTTAGGTCTAGACTTGGGCTTCTTCACTCGAGCAGCAACTTGCTTGCCGCTCCTTTTGAAGTTCCCTTCTTCCCTTTGCCATTTTCCTTGAGACTAGTGGTCTTGTCAACCATCAACACTTGATGTTTTTTCTTGATTTCTACCTTCGCGATTTTAGCATCGCGAAGAGCTCGAGAATCTTTTTCGTCATCCCTTGCATACTATAGTTCATCACGAAGTTCTACTAACTTAGTGATGGTGACTAGAGAATTCTGTCAATCACTATCTTATCTGGAAGATTAACTCCCACTTGATTCAAGCGATTGAAGTACCTGCACGATCTGAGCACATGCTCACTAGTTGAGCGATTCTCTTCCATCTTTTAGCTATAGAACTTGTTGGAGACTTCATATCTCTCAACTCGGTATTTGCTTGAAATATTAACTTCAACTCCTGGAACATCTCATATGGTCCATGACGCTCAAAACGCCTTTGAAGTCCCGATTCTAAGCCGTTAAGCATGGTGCACTAAACTATCAAGTAGTCATCATATTGAGCTAGCCAAACGCTCATAACGCCTCAGATCGCTCATATTGAGCTAGCCAAACGCTCATAACGCCTCGCATCTGCTCCTGCAATAGGTCTGTCACCTAGCGGTGCATTAAGGACATAATTCTTCTGCAAGCAGCAATGAGGATAAACCTCAGATCACGGATCCAATCCGCATCATTGCTACTAACATCTTTCAATACAATGTTCTCTAGGAACACATATAAAAACATAGGGAAGCAACAACACGAGCTATTGATCTACAACATAATTTGCAAAATACTACCAGGACTAAGTTCATGATAAATTAAAGTTCAATTAATCATATTACTTAAGAACTCCCACTTAGACAGACATCTCTCTAGTCATCTAAGTGATTACGTGATCCAAATCAACTAAACCATGTCCGATCATCACGTGAGATGGAGTAGTTTTAATGGTGAACATCACTATGTTGATCATATCTACTATATGATTCACGCTCGACCTTTCGGTCTCTGTGTTCCGAGGCCATATCTGTTATATGCTAGGCTCGTCAAGTTTAACTTGAGTATTCGCGTGCGCAACTGTTTTGCACCCGTTGTAGATGGACGAGAACTTATCACACCCGATCATCACGTGGTGTCCGGGTACTACTTAACTTTGGCAACGGTGCATACTCGTGGAGAACACGCCTTGATAATTTTAGTGAGAGATCATCTTATAATGCTACCGTCAATCTAAGCAAGATAAGATGCATAAAGGATAAACATCACATGCAATCAATATAAGTGATATGATATGGTCATCATCATCTTGTGCTTGTGATCTCCATCGCCAAGCACCGCCATGATCACCATCGCCACCGCGCGACACCTTGATCTCCATCGTAGCATCGTTGTCGCCTCGCCAACTATTGCTTCTCGACTATCGCTACCGCTTAGTGATAAAGTAAAGCAATTACATGGCGCTTGCATTTCATACAATAAAGCGACAACCATATGGCTCCTGCCGATTGCCGATAACTCGGTTACAAAACATGATCATCTCATACAATAAAATATAGCATCACGCCTTGACCATATCACATCACAACATGCCCTGCAAAAACAAGTTAGACGTCCTCTACTTTTGTTGTTGCAAGTTTTACGTGGCTGCTACGGGCTGAGCAAGAACCGTTCTTACCTCGCATCAAAACCACAACGATAGTTTGTCAAATAGACTCCGTTTAACCTTCTCAAGGACCGGGCGTAGTCATACTTGGTTCAACTAAAGTGAGAGAGACAGACACCCGCCGTCACCTTTAAGCAACGAGTGCTCGAGCGGTGAAACCAGTCTCGCGTAAGCGTCTGGCGTAATGTCGGTCCGGCCGCTTCATCTCACAATACCGCTGAACCAAAGTATGACATGCTGGTAGGCAGTATGACTTGTATCGCCCACAACTCACTTGTGTTCTACTCGTGCACATGACATCAACGATAAAACCAGGCTCGGATGCCACCGTAGGGGAACGTAGTAATTTCAAAAATTTTCCTACGATCACACAAGACCATGGTGATGGCATAGCAACGAGAGGGAGAGTGTCCGTCCCACGCACTCGTGAGACCGAAAGCGAAGCGTTATAACAACGCGGTTGATGTAGTCGACGCCTTCACGATCCGACCGATCCAAGCACCGAACGTCGGCACCTCCGAGTTCTGCACACGCTCAGCTCGATGACGATCCCGGACTCGATCCAGCAAAGTGTCGGGATGAGTTCCGTCGAGATGACGGCGTGGTACGATGTTGATGCTCCACCGACGCAGGGCTTCGCCTAAGCTCCACGACGATATGACTTCTCCGCGCAGGCTTCGCCTAAGCTCCGCGACGATATGACCAAGTGGAATATGGTGGAAGGGGCACCGCACACGGCTAAGGAAAGATCCGTAGATCAACTTGTGTGTATTGGGGTGCCCCTGCCCCGATATAAAGGAGCCAAGGGGAGGTGGCCGGCCCTAGGGGAGGCGCGCAAGGAGGAGTCCTACTCCCACCGAGTAGGACTCCCCCTCTCCTAGTTGGACTAGGATTGGAGGAGGGGGAAGAGGGAAGGGGCGCCGCCCCTTCCTTGTCCTATTCGGACTAGAGGGGGGAGGGGGGCGCGCAGCCCACCTTGGCCTGCCCTTCCTCTTCTCCCATGGCCCATTAAGGCCCATGGACCTCCCGGGGGGTTTCGGTAACCTCCCGGTACTCCGGTAAAATCCCGATTTCACCCGGAACACTTCCGATGTCCAAATGTAGGCTTCCAATATATCAATCTTTATGTCTCGAACATTTCGAGACTCCTCGTCATGTCCGTGATCACATCCGGACTCAACAACCTTCGTGCATCAATACTTATAAACTCATTATGAACTGTCATCGAACGTTAGCGTGCGGACCCTACGGGTTCGAGAACTATGTAGACATGACCTAGAACCATTCTCGATCAATAACCAATAGCGGAACCTGGATGCCCATATTGGTTCCTACATATTCTACGAAGATCTTTATCGGTCAAACCGCATAACGACATACGTTGTTCCTTTGTCATCGGTATGTTACTTACCCGAGATTCGATCGTCGGTATCCAATACCTAGTTCAATCTCGCATCGTAAGTCTCTTTACTCGTTCCGTAATACATCATCTCACAACTAACTCATTAGTTGTAATGCTTGCAAGGCTTAGGTGATGTGTATTACCGAGAAGGCCTAGAGATACCTCTCCGACGATCGGAGTGACAAAACCTAATCTCAAATACGCCAACCCAACAAGTACCTTTGGAGACACCTGTAGTACTTCTTTATAATCACCCGATTACGTTGTGACGCTTGGTAGTACCAAAGTGTTCCTCCGTAAACGGAGTTGCATAATCTCATAGTTACAGAAACATGTATGGGTCATGAAGAAAGCATTAACATACTAAACGATCAAGTGTTAAGCTAACGGAATGGGTCATGTCAATCAGATCATTCAACTAATGATGTGACCTTGTTAATCAAATAACAACTCCTTGTTCATGGTTAGGAAACATAACCATCTTTGATTAACAAGCTAGTCAAGTAGAGGCATACTAGTGACATACTGTTTGTCTATATATTCACACATGTATTATGTTTCCGGTTAATACAATTCTAGCATGAATAATAAACATTTATCATGATATAAGGAAATAAATAATAACTTTATTATTGCCTCTAGGGCATATTTCCTTCAAATAGTGCGGTGCTCCTCGTCGATGGAGGCGCCGTTAAGCACCTCCAGCAGATTATCCGATGCCTCCAGTTGGACGGAGGTCACCGGCGTCGTAGGCTTGCCCTTCTTAGTAGGGGGCTGCCTACCGGATTCCAGAATCGTTGAAGGTTCCGGTGCGGAGTCCGGCGCAGGGCTGGACTTAGAGCCCTTTGGGGTTTTATCCCCTTTGCGCCTGGAGTCCGGGAGGTTGCCTTGCGGCGCCTCCAGGACCACCTTCTCCTGGCTTGGCCCCTTTTGGGACTCCCCCTCGGCATCATCCGCTGGGCGAGGGGAGGAGGCGGCCGGAAGTGTAGTGCTATTCACATCCGATGAATCCAGGGATCCGCTCGACGAAGCGTCGAGCTAGGTCGCGGGCGGACTGCATGATTATATTCGGCGTCAGAAGATACTGTGCAATAAAGGAATGCCATGAGTTATTCTGGTATTCGAATACTTACGATTTTGCTAGGGGCTTGGCCCTGGATGGCCACTCCTCTTCGCCGTCGTCGGTGTTGGTGGAGTAGTCCGGAGGAAGGGTCCTTCCCTTCTTGGACCCTCCGCCCCCCCCCCCAGTTGGGGCGGCCTTCCTTTTCTGTCCTCCCCCGCTGGAGAGGGAGAGGCCTCTTCTTCCTCCTCCTCGTCTTTGAGGGAGGAGCGCGCCTCGGAGTCATCGGACGATGAATCCGACACCGCCGAGCGCCGTGAACTCTTTCGAGTTCCCGTGGCCTTTTTCTTGGCCTTCTTCTCTGGCACCACGTAAGGTGCCGGAGCCAGCAGCCCCGTCAGGCGGGCATCCGCTGGGTCTTCGGGCAAAGGAGTCGGACAGTCGATCTGTCAGAACTTCTTCTGCCATGCCTTTCAAAGGAATGGGAGCTTAGATCCCGCATAGAGTCAAACTATGAAAAACAATTATCCCGTAAAGGGTAAAATAAGCTTACTACGCTGGCTTGGCGCTTCGCGCGGAATCCGCGATCCTCGGTGATGGGAGGGGGAACCTCGGCGCCCTTGAATAGCACCTTCCAGGCATCCTCGTGTGTTGTGTCAAAGAGCCTGGTCAGAGTTTGGTGCTAGGCCGGGTTGAACTCCCACAAGTTAAAAGCCCGTCGTTGACACGGGAGGATCCGGCGGATGAGCATGACCTGGACTATGTTGACGAGTTTAACCTCTTTGTCCACCAGGTCTTGGACGCAGGTTTCGAGTCCGGTCCGCTCTTCCGAATTACCCCACGACATTCCCTTCTCTTTCCAGGAGGTGAGCCATGTGGGGATGCCAGATCGGAATTTGGGGGCCGCTGCCCATTCAGGGTCACGCGGCTCGGTGATGTAGAACCACCCCGATTGCCACCCATTTATGGTCTCCACGAAGGAGCCCTCGAGCCATGTAACGTTGGGCATCTTGCCCACCATGGCGCCTCCGCACTCCGCTTGCTGGCCGCCCACTACCTTCGGCTTGACATTGAAGGTCTTCAGCCATAAGCCGAAGTGGGGCTTGATGCGGAGGAAGGCCTCGCACACGACGATAAACGCCGAGATGTTGAGGACGAAGTTCGGGGCCAGATAGTGGAAATCCAGGCCGTAGTAGAACATGAGCCCCCGGACAAACGAGTGAAGTGGGAAACCTAGTCCGCAGAGGAAATGGGTGAGGAACACCACCCTCTCATGGGGCCTGGGGTGGGATGAGACGCCTTGTCCGGGAGCCGGTGCGCGATGTCGTTAGACAAGTATCCGGCCTCCCTCAGCTTATTGATGTGTCCCTCCGTGACGGAGGAGACCATCCACTTGCCTCCCGCTCCGGACATGGCTGGAGAAGGTAGAGGTGGGATGTGCGGACTTGGGCGCTGGAGCTCGAGTGCGCGAAAATGGATAAGCAAAGGAGAAATAAGGCGTAGATGGAAAAGGTGGATCCTTATCCCCTTATATGGGCGGACGAAACTATGTGCCCCCACCAGCCTGGTAAAACTCGCTTATCTCCCAAGCGCCGTAAATTAATGGCACGGTTGGGTTACCCACGCCCGTATTGATGAGAATCCTGGAATAAGGGGACACGATCTCTGCTTCAATAAGACGTGCCGAGAAATCGCCTCACTAAGTGCGCTGAGGTGGGACAGTAAAAACGATTAGAATAAAGGCTTGGCCGTGGTGTGATGTCACACTGCGAAATACGTCAGCAGATTGGATTTGTGTAAATATTATTCTCTGTATGGTGGTATGTGGAAATTATTTTGTAGAGCCGGACACTATCCTTGTGTTCAAAATCTTCTATGAAGTATTCGGAGGAGGAACCCGCCTTGCAATTCCGAAGACAATCTGCGCGCCGGACTCGTCGACATTGAAGCCTGGTTCAGGGGCTACTGAGGGAGTCCTGGATTAGGGGGTGTCCGGATGGCCGGACTATAACCTTTGGCCGGACTCCTGGACTATGAAGATACAAGATTGAAGACTTTGTCCCGTGTCCGGATGGGACTTTCCTTGGCGTGGAAGGCAAGCTTGGCGATACGGATATGTAGATCTCCTCCCATTTGTAACCGACTCTATGTAACCCTAACCCTCTTCGGTGTCTATATAAACCGGAGGGTTTTAGTCCGTAGGACGAACAACAATCATACCATAGGCTAGCTTCTAGGGTTTAGCCTCTCTGATCTCGTGGTAGATCTACTCTTGTACTACCCATATCATCAATATTAATCAAGCAGGAGTAGGGTTTTACCTCCATCGGGAGGGCCCGAACCTGGGTAAAAACATCGTGTCCCTTGTCTCTTGTTACCATCCGCCTAGACGCACAATTCGGGACCCCCTACCCAAGATCCGCCGGTTTTGACACCGACATGAGCCATTCCCCATGTTGCTTGTGCTTTCTCTCAATTGGATTGGCCCTGGTTAATTGATTTTGGATTTCTGTTGCCTGTAGATCTTTATTCTTGTGGTCGTTGGGCCAGATTGGTTGTCGCACTCATCAATCTATGGGTAAGTCTTGTTTTGACCCGGTTTTCGCTGTCTGCTTCAGTTGAGCTAGGATCTTGACACTTGTTTTGCTGCCGACTGGTCTATTCTTTGTAGGAGCTCCTTTTGGTCAACCCTCTTGTCTGCTCATTGTTGGATCTGTAGCAGCCTCCCTGTCTTCATCCAGGGACTTACAGGTCGACTCCTCTTCTCCTTCTTTCTACTGTTGTTCCTTTGCATGTCTACGTTGGTGCTCGTGTGCGTGTATAATTGATGTTGAGCTCGGTAAACTATGCTTGTCGTTCATGTAGATGTGCATAGAGTGTCTTTCTTTGTTGTCTTATATTGGTGGAGGCAGAGAGTACTATCCACTGGCTGTATTTTAGTGGTTTTATTTCCCCTTTTTGTTTCTTTGTGGTTTACAGGAGTGTGCTTTGGCTGGATCCTACTAGGGATGGAATTTTTTCCTCATTTGCACATGGGTGCTTCGTGCTTGGTGGTTTTTTTTCTTTTCGTTCAATTGGCATGGCCTACTGATGTGTGTGTTGGCCCTGTGTGTCCTATGTCATTCCAGTGGCTTCAGTTTGTGAGGATAAATGATAGCCCCTCTCCTGATCCGTTCCTTTGGTTGTTGCGTTGTCTCTCGCTGTCGTCTGGACTGCCTCTCCATGCTCCCATGCCCACCCTCCTACATTTCTTTTCCCTCACTGAGCTCGCGTCGTCGTTGTGGCACGCCTCTCTCTGCAGCCGCCTGTCGACAGTGTGTGCTGCACGCCACCACCAACAAGATATGGGAGAAAGAGTTGGAGGCAGAGGGATATGGGGTGGTAAGAAGAGAGGGTGAGGAAGGAGGAAGTGGATATCCCCCAGCACCCATGGTGGGCGCCCAGATCCCATCTCCACGCCACCACGAGGTATTCAGATCCTTTGCTTTGCACCCACCAACCCTCCCCCAAATCCCAGTGCCTATCCTCGTATGCAGTGGCTAAAATTTGCGTATGATAGTCCGTTTGCCTTAAAAAAAAAGAAGTTGCGCCACGTGTTCGTTTGCCTTTTAGGCTAGCAGAGTCTGTGTCGTATCTGGATTGAAATGCAATTGATTGGTAGAACTGATGTCTAAAATAGTGCTTATTTCTGTAACAAAGGGAAATGTTGCGCCACGTGTTCATCCATGAGAACCGTCTATTCGGCTTTTATGTAATTATGCAGTCAACAATTTAATTTGGAATCTATTCTGGCGCAGTCTTTCTATGCTTGCATTGCTAATATTGCTATAAGTAATATACGACATTTCTGGCAGAATAAATGAATGTTGAATGGGGATGTCATAGGTTAATCCTACATTTTTTTCCTTAAACTTCCATATCCGTGCCCAATTTAGACGCTGCAAATTAATCTGGATTTTGGTTCTATAGTTTTTATTTGCATTTGCTTCTTTTCTGCTCTAGCAAGGTCTATTTTAATTTAGAAAATAGAAATCCGAGGAATGATTTAATAGTCTAATAGTAGATGTTGTTAGCATGAGCAGAATGTGTGTTGTACTAATGCCGACGAACAGGTTCAGCAACCTACATGCTTCATAATGTTGTGCACCTTTATTCAGAATATATGCACGCCATTTTGGCTGCAGAACCAAAAGTTTATTCATCATTGCTGATGGCTTGTATGTGCAGGTGAGCGGATTAGTGAAATTGTGTTCAGTCCATACTACATGTCCTCGGAGGGTATTAAAGCACAACTTTGGCCCTGAAATCAATGTCTGGATTACAGGAGTTATATGCGTCGCCATTTTAGGAAGGTACTTAATTTCCCTGATTTGATATAATTATGTTGTGACGAAATTATAAATCACCTTACAAATTGTTCTGGTGTTGTGCAGAAACTAAAGAGGGAGTACCACATGCAATTATATGCTCTATGGTAGATTTAAAAAGAGACGCATGGCCCAGAGTATTTGAGCCTGCTAAAGACTTTGTTCGACGGATGCTGGATCCAAATCTGATCACACAGCTTACTACAGCACAAGTACTCGGTGAGCATTATGATGTTACCTTTTCTATTGTGTAATAGCATACAGAATGTTTTATCTCTCTCATACCAATGTTGAATTGAAGCCTACATCTTTTTATGCCATAGCCATGAGCAATTGATGAATAATCAACTCACAAGGTTTTAGTAATTGCATCAGACAATTTCCCTGTTTCTTTTGTGGTATTGTTGATTGCATAAGAAGAACTTGCATGGTTACATGATTCCAAAAAGAATCTTGGCATTTCTCAATATAATAAGCGGTGTCTATCATTAGGATCTCCCTAAACATGCCTCATCAAATCCACCTGCAAGCTGCACGACAAGCTATGTAAATACCATGTACAAGTATGGGACAGAGTAGTACGAGCAAATGAAGGTTACTGGACAGCACATGGATCATGAGCTCCTCTTTTTCAGGGGCCACCTTACTTGTGTGGCCTCAGGCTGAGGAGACCTTTCTAAGGTAGGTACCACTTCCTTGCTGATTTCACGCAGGAACAGAATGCCATTTCGTTCAATATGAAAAGTGGTGTCTGTTAGTAGGATCTCATGTTTGATCTACATTATATTCACAGAATTTCCAGACCACTTGCGAGTTAGTACCTTGGAAAATAAACATTTTTCTACCTCAAATTTGTAGATTAATATCCTTGCCTAATTTAAAGTTGCTTTTCTTCATATGAAGATTTGTGCTCCTCTAATGTTCTTCAGTTTCCGTGTTATATTATCATTGTTAATGCAAAATTTGTTACCCATTAAACTATGCATAGACTACGTCTGTGCCCCATGCAACATTTCATATATTTCCTGGGCTGAATACACTACTTATCTGAAAGATATAAACAGTTCTCATAGCACTAGCAAACAGTTCTGTATGAAATTCTAGAAGCATTTCATTTTCTCAGCAATTGTTTGGATAGATGCCTATGAACAGATGTGACCAGTTGATTTATGTATTAAAATGGTAACTACAATGTCAAGTGACCTTCACAATTGTTGGCTAGAAACATTTGCTGCTAATTGAACTGTAATTTGTCCAAATAACTATAGTAAGGTTGTATTCAGTTTTAACTAGGACCTAAAGATGATAAGGCACCACATCCACGACGACATCAACATCGTCGTGGTGTGTCTTCAACGACACTCGTGGCGCTGTCAGATAATGGCCGTGGAGCAGCAACTGCACCAGTGACCCTGCCATGACGACGCTATGGATAACACATCACCATAACCACATTGATGGTCCAAGCCCCAGGTGAAAATGAATAGTTACTTGACTTGATGCTGGTTAGGATCTATGTGGAGCTAGGAAATGTTCTGTTTAACTAGCACCATGAATATGTAGTGTCCATTATTTCTAAATTTTGTTAGTTCTAGTCTTGGCACGAGGGTGCCGATCTCAATGATGCTCCTCCTCTCCTTTCCCTGGCCGATAGCGGCCTGTGATGCATTTCTTACCCCGAGCACCGTCCTCACCACACCTTGGCCTTGGCCTCGCCTCCTCTTCCTACAGGTCACCGCTACCAGCCGGTGGGTCACAAGATTCACCCTGGCTACTCAGTAAACCATCGCCCTCCAGCTGGTTAGGTATCCCTTCCACTTCATGCCTTCTATCTCTTCTCCTGGTCTCTCTTTTCTTTCTTGTATGAAAGATTTACACGCACTACCTACAGTTCATCAAGCTATCTGTGAATCATGTTTCCCCCCTTAGCTCTTAACTGAACTTTGTAGCAGTTAACAAATTTTGGGTTAGCACATATGTATTTTGTTCATTGTAGCACCTTGTTGTATGAACTACATTGGCACATTAATTGACATTGGAATTTTGTTATTTAGCAATTCTTTTCTGACTGGAAGACACTTTTGTATGAGCTGCACTCTGATCTTATGTACAAATTAATTGAAAATTCTAAACAGTCGCGTTTTGTTACAGATAGATCTAGCGAACTTTGGTGGACAACTATTTTGCCAGGTAAATTATCTTGAAGTCTGTAATCTGCTTTAAAACAGTCGCATGAACCTCATAATGTAACAAATTGCAAGCATATGCTTTCCTCTGCTCGGTCAATGATGTGTCAGTCCCAAGTACAGTTGATCAGTGGCAGCACAACATTAAAATTGGTCAGAAGTAGGGTTATTGTTGAGGTACCTTATTCATTATGAGGTCATGTGGATCCTGCAAGTTTGTCTTTAGTTTATTTGGCAGGCTTCTGGGCAACTTGCTTTCCAGGAAATGAAAGATGCACATTTTTTTTCTACAGATGATCCTCAAACAGAAGCTTAGGGATCAAGGGATGGCCTTCCTTGTCGGCGGTGGATCAGGTACACTTCACTCTTACATCGCAGTGTTGAGTATTGATGTGGGTATTAGTAATTAAAGGCTTAAAGCTGCAATGCCATTTATGTTGGTTTAAGTTTAGGCCTTAATATTTTAGGTCTTAAATATGAGAAAGCTTTGATTCTGTAAAAAGCTCTATGGCATGTTGATGCGATATATTGCTGTGAAATAGGTCATGGCAAACTTTAATTTTACTCAAATATGGATGTTGTTGACATGGGAGTACTAAGTACAACATCTGATTCAGTATACTTGCAGTATTTTGTGTTAAACTATTACCACCTAGATTTCTGGGAGCACCAAATCATGATTTTATTTCATACAAGCATGAAACCTATCGTCTGATGCTAATTTTGTATTGGCACTAGCAAAATATTGCATCTTTAGTAAATTCGACAGGGTCATAACTTTGGGAGCTTTTGCTCTTTACCTTTGTTAGTAATGCAGAAAATTCTTGCTCCCCGGGAGGTGATTACTGTCGATTGTGCTTGTATTTTGGCTATGACAACCACCATCAACTTTCTGTTATAGAACCATACCCCACATAGAAGAGGAATCCTTGTATATGGGCTGAGTATATCATGCTTCTCCTTTTCCCACTACTTTTCGAAGAGAGCAGTATGTTCCTTTGTGTTGAGATTTCCTTTGTTCCGTTGAACCAAGAAGCATCATCTTATGCAGGGTGTCAACCAGCTAAAAGCATCTCTGACAGGACGTTGCCCTGTCCCTGGCCAACATCGATGCGGTTCTTTCCTATTGACCTGAGTTATTTAAACGATTCATATGAACAATGATTTTCTTTGCATCATTGTCATATCATGTTGTTCAATAAGTATTTGTTTTTTCACCTATTCAAGAGATAAAATTTTTATAATTAGAACAACTGAACAAATATATTGTTTTGTGGTGAACTGATTAAGAAAAAATAACGATCAGAAAATAGTGCACTCGCAAGAGCCATATACTGTAAACTTAAGTGATTGTCAAATTCAATGACTGTATGTGAATTGGTGTAATTATTTTAGAAAGTCAATTGAATATATAATCTAGAAAGATTAGTAGCCCTGTCTCAGTATAAATTTCATGCATGGTAGTCTGGCATGGCATGTACATAAACAGAGGAACGCACTACATAATCAGTTTTATCTGCGGTGAATAAACAAACACTATCACTGATCATTTTTCTTGTGGAAGTTCTCATCTCAGCTGACATGTTTCCTGATGCAAACTCATTCAGTATAGCCTTCACTGCACATCATTTGGTTGATGTTTAGTTCTTGGGTTTCTGCAGATGCAAACTGGAGCCGGCGACCAACCCTTCTTCCTCGCCCTCAGCCTTGACACCACCACTGACGCCTCCAGGAGCAGTCAGGCATTAGCGGTGACGCCGGCAAGGCAACATGCGTTGCAACATGCAAGCAAATCAAATATTCAACCATGTGGTTACTATTATGCAGTGTGAAAAACGGTGTAAATAAGTTATCTGGGACTAATACTATGGCTTGCTTTTGATTTCCACCATAACAAACATTGCTTAGGTATTTCACATGTCACATTGTATAACAAATGCGCCGATGGCATGTAGGTAGGGCCATTTTTTAGATATTTTACAGTGTGTTCACTATTGTGAGTATCTACCATTACCTACTCTTTGAGTAATATTAGATATATTTCCATCCTGAGATATATTGAGTAATATCAGATGTTGATCGAAAAAGAGTTATATCCGAGGTTTGATCATTGATTTTTTTTATTAATTCGTTGATATATTTTCATCCTGATAGACACGCACACGCGGGAGTTGGGGTTCAGAAAGTAGTACTTCTTTGATTAAGTTGTCATGTTACATGTGCTAAACTTGCCTTCCTACTAATGCATCATGCGGTTTGATCTTTCACTGCTTGATCATATCGGTTGGACCGGCACCCTCGCGCCAAGGCGCATTGCCGATCTAGTTTTTTATTAGAGCATCACCAACAGAGGCGCGGTAGTGTGAGGTGTTGAAAAAATTGCAGCGATGAAATAACGTTTTAGCGTGTTGGGCTGGTGTTTTTCTTTACTAGAAGCGCTATAATATTGCGCGCCACAGGTAGCGCTCCAATGGGCGCACTAAATTCTAACGCGCGAGTCCGACACAAATAACATTTCCCATTCAAACATAGAACCAAGAAGATCAAACACACATAAAATAAATCAACAATAAATAGTTCAATTACTATTACAACTCAAATAAATAATTTATCTTCAATACAACAAATAGTTCATGAACAATACAACAAACATACGAAATCAAACTAGTTTTTTTTGCCCATTTCATGACCACCACTCCTCGACTTGATTCTTTTGAAGCTCATCATGCGTTTCGACACGTCGAATGGCATGATAGGAGGCAACAAAGCGGGTCACCCTCGCAGCCCTCCTTCTCACTCGCACGAGATGTCCCATCAACTCATACTGAGAATAGTCTAAATCTTGCCCACGCTCATTCTCGATGATCATGTTATGCATGATCACACAAGCGTTCATGATGTATCAAAGGATCTTTTGATCCCAAAATCTAGCCGGTCCTCTCACAATAGCAAATTAGGCTTGCAAAATCCCAAAATCTATCTCCACATCTTTCCTAGCCGCTGCTTGAGCATTGTGGAAACCAAGTTTTTTCTTACCTTGTGGTGCCTTCAACGGCTTCACAAATGTTTGCCGCCTTGGGTAGATGCCATCTGCAAGATAGTAGCCATAGTTGTATGTATGACCATTTGCTACAAACTTCATCGGTGAAGTTTCACCATTTGCAATCCTATTCATGAGTGGTGACCGTTGAAGAACATTGATGTCATTGCAAGATCCAGGCATTCCAAAAAAAACATGTCAAATCCAAGTCTCATGATCGGCGGCAACTTCAAGGATTATAGTGGAACCCTTTTTCTGGTCGTGAAATTGTCCATGCCATGTCGTAGGGCAATTCTTCTGACTCCAATCCATGCAATCTATTGAGCCAAGCATACCTGGGAACTCATGAGTTTTTTTTCAGCGCGCAGCTTATTTAGCGCGTCTATTGTTGGAGATGCTCTTAAGAAGGAATAAGATGTCACTCGTTCATGAGAAAAAGCAAGAGAAGAAAGTCAAGGCCTTTGCAGTGGTGGCTTGGTGAAAAGTTTCTGTATCATAGTAAGTATGGCGGCTTAGTTGTTTGTTCTCTTGTAGTTTCACTTTTATATAGGATACTGATAGAAATTTCTGCTCCGAAATGAGATCTAATTGGCTAATAATGGTATTATTGACCCTGTCACTGCTCTTAGAGTACAAAAGAAATGCATTTCGAGCTTGTTTGGTTCGTAAGGAAAGTGGAGGAAGCACATAAGAATAGGAAAATTTTCCTTTAGCAGCATTATTCATTCATTTCGTTCCAACGAATAGAGCAAAGGTAAACTGGAGGGAAAAAAATTCTTTGAACTCACAACCAAAAGGAAAAACGTTCTGCTTGAACCTCATTTTAGAATTCCTATACACACAAAGTAAGAGGCATCTTAATCATACTTTCTTTTCATGTAGTTTACTTTATTTCACCTTCGGTCCTGTGCAGATAGGCTGCCAGGCATAAATCATATTCTCCGGTGAAGATGGCGAGATCACTCTGAGAGTGGGGTCCTTCCTATCCTAACAATATTCAGATCTTGTAGGTCAAGTCGGAATGCACTGAGGTTCTTGGATATGTTTCGGTCGTGACACTTCTATATATCCCTTTGTGGCATTTGCGATCTTTATATTAGCCATGCAACAACTTTTGCGATTCATGATGCCATCTATTTGAACTTGTGTCTTGTATTTTGACAACTTGTCGGGCACAGTAGTGCATGTGGGATGAGCCAGATATCTATCTCCATTGATTGTTTCAAGCTAACCTTTGAGATTTGAAATTTTAAGTACTTGCACGACAGTCACATGTTAACACTTAACACTCCTTAGAAGTTAGAATGGCATACGATGCTTTCACTATTACTCCCTCCGTCCCATAACTAGTGTAAAAAACGCTCTTATATTCTGGACGGATGGAGTAATTTTTTTAATCGTTCACACTGGTGCATGTTTTTGGTGCATGTGATCTTGGGAGCAAATAGTAAAATGAAAATGCCATGTTATCAACAAGGGCCAAGGTTCAGGCCTGGGCTACAAAAGAAGGCCAGTTACTTTTGGCGGCATTTTCTTTTCAGAAGAAAAGAATTTTCTATCTCCCACCTGACTATAGCAAACCAACAAAACAATTTTCATGAAAAGGAACCAACAATACCATATACATAAACCTCTTGTTTTCTTTCTTTTGCAAGAAAGTTCAGCGATAGCGATGGGTGATTGGAGCTCCTGTTATCTACGGTGTTGTCAATTGCCAATCAAGCATCTAGGGACTGTGGTCACCGATTTCATCCAGCTTTCGATTCTTCAGATTTTTCAAGATGGCAACACCGGTACTCTGAGTTGGACAAACAAACTCACATTTAGGGATTTTGGCACATAATCCAAATTCTAGGACAAAAAAGTACATAATTATTGACTAAGAAATCTGATTAGTGTGACCCGGAAATTTTAAAAGCTTCTGATAAATCAAGTTAACTTTCTAGGATAATTCAGGGCATATTCCCCGCTATTTAGAAGATCCAGAAGTGTGTGCAAATTTGAACTACACTTTAGTTTTTTTATAGTAAATCAACTACCATGCGTAGCCAATGGCAGGTGAGCCCCCTCATTCAGATTTCTTCTCAAACATCTACTCATTGTTCTGCTAGAACAATTTCTAACAATTGTTATTGCAGGTCTTCGGTTACGCATTTGCCCTAGAGTTCAGATTATGAGTTAAAAATTCTATGAAAATGTAGTTTTTAATTACACCAGCTCTGAAGGTGTATTTTGTTGCTACTTTTTAACCCGAGAATTATCGTTCTTGGGAGAGGTAGTTCCAAAATGACGAACTGATGAACTGAGTGCAAGGGCAATTATTTGTAAGGTGTTGAGGCATGTGAGGGTAAGTCTACAAGCGTAATTTGAAGGAAATATGCCCTAGAGGCAATAATAAAGTTATTATTTATTTCCTTATATTATGATAAATTTTTATTATTCATGCTAGATTGTATTAACCGGAAACATAATACTTGTGTGAATACATAGACAAACAGAGTGTCACTAGTATGCCTCTACTTGACTAGCTCATTAATCAAAGATGGTTATGTTTCCTAACCATTGACATGAGTTGTCATTTGATTAACGGGATCACATCATTAGTAGAATGATGTGATTGACTTGACCCATTCCGTTAGCTTAGCACTCAATCGTTTTGTATTCTGCTATTACTTTCTTCATGACTTATACATGTTCTTATGACAATGAGATTATGCAACTCCCATTTACAGGAGGAACACTTTGTGTGCTACCAAACGTCACAACGTAACTGGGTGATTATAAAGGTGCTCTACATGTGTCTCCGAAGGTACATGTTGGGTTGGCGTATTTCGAGATTAGGATTTGTCACTCCGATTGTCGGAGAGGTATCTCTGGGTCCACTCAGTAATGCACATCACTATAAGCCTTGCAAGCATTGCAACTAATAAGTTAGTTGCGGGATGTGAAGGAAATATGCCCTAGAGGCAATAATAAAGTTATTATTTATTTCCTTGTATCATGATAAATGTTTATTATTCATGCTAGAATTGTATTAACCGGAAACATGATACATGTGTGAATACATAGACAAAAAGAGTGTCACTGGCATGCCTCTACTTGACTAGCTCGTTAATCAAAGATGGTTATGTTTCCTAGCCATTGACATGGGTTGTCATTTGATTAACGAGATCACATCATTAGGAGAATGATGTGATTGACATGACCCATTCCGTTAGCTTAGCACACGATCGTTTAGTATGTTGCTATTGCTTTCTTCATGACTTATACATGTTCCTATGACTATGAGATTATGCAACTCCCGTTTACCGGAGGAACACTTTGTGTGCTACCAAACGTCACAACGTAACTGGGTGATTATAAAGGTGCTCTACAAGTGTCTCCGAAGGTACATGTTGGGTTGGCGTATTTCGAGATTAGGATTTGTCACTCCGATTGTCGGAGAGGTATCTCTGGGCCCTCTCGGTAATGCACATCACTTAAGCATTGCAACTAATGAGTTAGTTGAAGGATGCTGTATTACGGAACGAGTAAAGAGACTTGCCAGTAACGAGATTGAACTAGGTATTGAGATACCGACGATCGAATCTCGGGCAAGTAACATACCGATGACAAAGGGAACAACGATGTTGTTATGCGGTCTTGACCGATAAAGATATTTGTAGAATATGTGGGAGCCAAAATGAGCATCCAGGTTCCGCTATTGGTTATTGACCGGAGACGTGTCTCGGTCATGTCTACATAGTTCTCTAACCCGTAGGGTCCGCACGCTTAACGTTACGATGATGCTTATATTATGAGTTTATATGTTTTGATGTACCAAGGTTGTTCGGAGTCCCGGATGTGATCACGGACATGACGAGGAGTCTCGAAATGGTCGAGACATGAAGATTTATATATTGGAAGCCTATGTTTGGATATCGGAAGTGTTCCGGGTGAAATCGGGATTTTTTCGGAGTACCGGGAGGTTACCGGAACCCCCCGGGAACTTAATGGGCCTTAGTGGGCCTTGGTGGAAGAGAGAGGAGGCCAGGCAGGGCAGGGCGCGCCCCCCCCCTGTCCGAATAGGACAAGGAGAGGGGGGCGCCCCCCCCCCCCTTTCCGTCCTTCCCTCCACCTCTTTCCCCTCTCTCTCCTAGTCCAACATGGAAAAGGGGGGAGTCCTACTCCCGGTAGGAGTAGGACTCCTCCTGGCGCGCCTCCTCCCTGGCCGCCCGGACCTCCCCCTTGCTCCTTTATATATGAGGGCAGGGGGCACCCTAGACACACAAGTTGATCAGTTGATCTATCCCAACCGTGTGCGGTGCCCCCCTCCATCATAGTCCACCTCGATAATACTGTAGCGGTGCTTAGGCGAAGCCCTGCGTCGGTAGAACATCAACATCGTCACCACGCCGTCGTGCTGACGAAACTCTCCCTCAACACTCGGCTGGATCGGAGTTCGAGGGACGTCATCGGGCTGAACGTGTGCTGAACTCGGAGGTGCCGTACGTTCGGTACTTGATCGGCCGGATCGTGAAGACGTACGACTACATCAACCGCGTTGTGCTAACGTTTACTCTTTCGGTCTACGAGGGTACGTGGACAACACTCTCCCCTCTCGTTGCTATGCATCACCATGATCTTGCGTGTGCGTAGGAATTTTTTTGAAATCACTACGTTCCCCAACAGTGGCATCCGAGCCAGGTTTTATGCGTAGATGTCATATGCACGAGTAGAACACAAGTGAGTTGTGGGCGATATAAGTCATACTGCTTACCAGCATGTCATACTTTGGTTGGGCGGTATTGTTGGACGAAGCGGCCCGGACTGACATTACGCGTATGCTTACGCGAGACTGGTTCTACCAACGTGCTTTGCACACAGGTGGTTGGCGGGTGTCAGTTTCTCCAACTTTAGTTGAACCGAGTGTGGCTACGCCCGGTCCTTGCGAAGGTTAAAACAACACCAACTTGACAAACTATCGTTGTGGTTTTTGATGCGTAGGTAACAACGGTTCTTGCTAAGCCTGTAGCAGCCATGTAAAACTTGCAACAACAAAGTAGAGGACGTCTAACTTGTTTTTGCAGGGCATGTTGTGATGTGATATGGTCAAGACGTGATGAGTTATAAGTTTTTGTATAAGATGATCATATTTTGTTGAAGTTATCGGCAACTGGCAGAAGCCTTATGGTTGTCTCTTTATTGCATAAGATGCAAGCGCCAAATAATTGCTTTACTATAGCAATAGTTGCAAGAGCAACAATTGGCGAGACGACCGTGTGACGACACATTGATATAGATCAAGATGATGGAGATCATGGTGTCATGCCGGTGACGATGGAGATCATGACGATGCTTTGGATATGGAGATCAAAGGCACAAGATGATGATGGCCATATCATGTCACATATTTTTGATTGCATATGATGTTTATCTTTTATACATCTTATTTTGTTTTGATTGACGGTAGCATTATAAGATGATCTCTCACTAAATTTCAAGATAAAAGTTTTCTCCCTGAGTATGCACCGTTGCCAAAGTTCGTCGTGCCAAGACACCACGTGATGATCGGGTGTGATAAGCTCTACGTCCATCTACAACGGGTGCAAGCCAGTTTTGCACACGCAGAATACTCAGGTTAAACTTGACGAGCCTAGCATATGCAGATATGGCCTCGAAACACTGGAGACCGAAAGGCCGAGCGTGAATCATATAGTAGATATGATCAACATAATGATGTTCACCATTGAAAACTTCTCCATCTCACGTGATGATCGGTTATGGTTTAGTTGATTTGGATCACGTGATCACTTAGATGACTAGAGGGATGTCTATCTAAGTGGGAGTTCTTAAGTAATATGATTAACTGAACTTAAATTTATCATGAACTTAGTCCTGATAGTATTTTGCAAATTATGTTGTAGATCAATAGCTCGCATTGTTGTTTTCATATGTTAATTTTGATATGTTCCTAGAGAAAACTATGTTGAAAGATGTTAGTAGCAATGATGCGGACTTGGTCCGTGATCCGAGGATTTTCCTCATTGCTGCACAGAAGAATTGTGTCCTTAATGCACCGCTAGGTGACAGACCTATTGCAGGAGCAGATGCAGATATTATGAACGTTTGGCTAGCTCAAAATGATGACTACTTGATAGTTTAGTGCACCATGCTTAACGGCTTAGAATCGGGACTTCAAAGATGTTTTGAACGTCATGGACCATATGAGATGTTCCAGGAGTTGAAGTTAATATTTCAAGCAAATACCCGAGTTGAGAGATATGAAGTCTCCAACAAGTTCTATTGCTAAAAGATGGAAGAGAATAGCTCAAGCCGTGAGCATGTGCTCAGATTGTCTGGGTACTACAATCGCTTGAATCAAGTGGGAGTTAATCTTCCAGATAAAATAGTGATTGACAGAATTCTCTAGTCACCACCACAAAGTTAGTAAAACTTTGTGATGAACTATAATATGCAAGGGATAACAAAAACGATTCCCAAGCTCTTCGTGATGCTGAAATCGACGAAGGTAGAAATCAAGAAAAACATCAAGTGTTAATGGTTGACAAGATCACTAGTTTCAAGAAAAGGGCAAAGAGAAGAAGGGGAACTTCAAGAAGAACAGCAAGCAAGTTGCTGCTCAGGTGAAGAAGCCCAAGTCTGGACCTAAGCCTAAGACTAAGGGTGTGTTTGGTTGGGGAACGAAGTGGAATGGAATATCATGGTTCCATGATATTCCGTTCCACTAGAATGGGTTGGTTTCGGTCGTACGTTTGGTTGGGCAAGTAGGTATAATGGAACGGTTCCATTTTAGTTTTGGTTAGAAATAATGTAATGGAAGGCATTTGATGTCGCATATATGCATAATTGTCACTAGTCTTTGTATTTTTAACACATAATAAAAATGCCAAACAAAATACTAGTTATTCACTCATATACATGTCAAAAATCTGTCAAAAAACTAGCCTAAAAACTGTAAAAATACAAGTGATGCATTCATATTCATGTCAAAATACAAGGCATCCATCCATATATATGTCAAAGATATGTCAAAATACTAGCCATTTACACAAAATCATGCTGCTGTGATTAGGAAAATCTACCAAGTTTCAGAACACAATAATACGTATTCCCGAATCGATTCAGCAGCTGATTGTCACTGCTTGCCCAGGTGTGGCACATAGATAAGGGATTAGCACTGCAGCTGGAGCTGACAGTCACCGGCCGGCGCCACAAAGCCGCCACTGAGGGATAACAACGAGTTCACCAACACATAGCTTGCTTGCGAGGTGTAGCCGCTCACCGCGATCCAGTTTCAGCTCACGGAGATCCGCAATGACCCGACATGGAGCATCGCCGGAGATCCACCGTAGCCCGACACGGAGATCTGCAGCGACCCAACGCGAGCTGATAGGTGATGGAGATGCATCACCGGAGGGGGATGGAGGAGGAGAGGCGGCGCACTAGTGGGAGAGATGGGGGCACAGCAGGAGAGATAGAAGAGGGAGCGGCGGCGGCGCGGAGATGGGACAGAGTACGTGGTTGCGGGAGTCGCGGGGGGAGATGAGAGACGCGAGGCCGAGCCGTTCCGTGTGATTCCTCCAAATCGGAGGTACGAGCGTATTCCGAATCTTAGCAGAATATTCCGCTCGGTGGAATGGGTGGGTTCTGGCGCTTCGCTACTACCGAACACAGGAACGTGGGGCAGGCATGGGATGGACCCATTACATTCCATCCGGTGACCAGAACCAAACACACCCTAAGTGATTCTACTGCAAAGGGACTGGTCACTGGAAGCGGAACTACCCCAAGTATTTGGCGGATAAGAAGGATGGCAAAGTGAACATAGGTATATTTGATATACATGTTATTGATGTGTACTTTACTAATGTTTATAGAAACCCCTTGGTATTTGATATTGGTTCAGTTGCTAAGAGTAGTAACTCGAAACGGGAGTTGCAGAATAAACATAAACTAGTTGAGGGTGAGGTGACGATGTGTGTTGGAAGTAGTTCCAAGATTGATATGATCATCATCGCACACTCCCTATACTTTCGGGATTAGTGTTGAACCTAAATAAGTGTTATTTGGTGTTTGCGTTGAGCATGAATGTGATTTGAACATGTTTATTGCAATACGGTTATTCATGTAAGTTAGAAAATAATTGTTGTTCTGTTTACATGAATAAAACCTTCTATGGTCATACACCCAATGAAAATGGTTTGTTGGATCTCGATCGTAGTGATACACATATTCATAATATTGAAGCCAGATGATGCAAAGTTAATAATGATAGTGCAACTTATTTGTGGCACTGCCGTTTAGGTCATATCGGTGTAAAATGCATGAAGAAACTCCATACTGATGGACTTTTAGAACCACTTGATTATGAATCACTTGGTACTTGCGAACCGTGCCTCATGGGCAAGATGACTAAAACGCCGTTCTCCGGAACTATGGAGCGAGCAACAGATTTGTTGGAAATCATACATACAGATGTATGTGGTCCGATGAATGTTGAGGCTCGCAGTGGGTATCGTTATTTTCTGACCTTCACAGATGATTTGAGCAGATATGGGTATATCTACTTGATGAAACACAAGTCTGAAACATTTGAAAAGTTCAAAGAATTTCAGAGTGAAGTGGAGAATCATCGTAACAAGAAAATAAAAGTTTCTACGATATGATCACAAAGGTAAAATATTTGAGTTACGAATTTGGACTTCAACTAAAACAATGTGAAATAGTTTCACAAATCCGTGCCACCTGGAACACTACAGCATAATGGTGTGTCCGAACGTCATAACCGTACTTTATTGGATATAGTGAAATCTATGATGTTTCTTACCGATTTACCACTATAGTTTTGGGGTTATGCATTAGAGACATCTGCATTCACATAAAAAAAGGGCACCATCTAAATCTGTTGAGACGACACCGTATGAACTGTGGTTTGGCAAGAAACCAAAGTTTTCGTTTCTTAAAAGTTTGGGGTTGCGATGCTTATAAGAAAAAGTTTCATCCTGATAAGCTCAAACCCAAATCGGAGAAATGTGTCTTCATAGGATACCCAAAGGAGAAAGTTGGGTACACCTTCTATCACAGATCCGAAGGCAAGACATTCGTTGCTAAGAATGGATCCTTTCTAGAGAAGGAGTTTCTCTCGAAAGAAGTGAGTGGGAGGAAAGTAGAACTTGATGAGGTAACTGTACCTGCTCCCTTATTGGAAAGTAGTTCATCATAGAAATCTGTTCCTGTGACTACTACACCAATTAGTGAGGAAGCTAATGATGATGATCATGTAACATCAGATCAAGTTACTACCGAACCTCGTAGGTAAACCGAGTGAGATCCGCACTAGAGTGGTAAGGTAATCCTGTTCTAGAGGTCATGTTACTTGAACATGACGAACCTACGAACTATGAGGAAGCGATGATGAGCCCAGATTCCGCGAAATGGCTTGAGGCCATGAAATCTGAGATGGGATCCATGTATAAGAACAAAGTATGGACTTTGATTTACTTGCCCGATGATTGGTGAGCCATTGAGATTAAATGGATCTTCAAGAGGAAGACGGACGCTGATAGTAGTGTTACTATCTAAAAAGCTAGAATTGTCGCAAAAAGGTTTTCGACAAGTTCAAGGTGTTGACTACGATAAGAGTTTCTCACTCGTATCTATGCTTAAGTCTGTCCGAATCATGTTAGCAATTGCCGCATTTTATGAAATCTGGCAAATGGATAAACAAAACTGCAATCCTTAATGGATTTATTAAAGAAGAGTTGTATATGATGCAACCAGAAGGTCTCCAGAGATCCATCTATGGACTGGTGCAAGCATCTCGGAGTTGGAATACACGCTTTGATAAGTTGATCAAAGCATATAGTTTCAGACTTGCGGTGAAGCCTGTATTTGCAAGAAAGTGAGAGGGAGCACTACAACATTTCTGATAAGTATGTGTGAATGACATATTGTTGATCGGAAATAATGTAGAATTATTCTGCAAAGCATAAAGTAGTGTTTGAAAGGAGTTTTTTCAAAGAAAGACCTCGGTGAAGCTGCTTACATATTGAGCATCAAGATCTATAGAGATAGATCAAGACGCTTGATAAGTTTTTTTTTCAATGAGTACATACCTTGACAAGATTTTGAAGTAGTTCAAAATGGAACGGTCAAAGAAAGAGTTCTTGCCTATGTTACAAGGTGTGAAATTGAGTAAGACTCAAAGCCCGACCACGGCAGAAGATAGAAAGAGAATGCAAGTCATTCCCTATGCTTTGGCCATAGGTTCTATAAAGTATGCCATGCTGTGTACCAGATCTATTGTATACCCTACCACTAAGTTTGGCAAGGGAGTACAATAGTGATCTAGGAGTGGATCAATGGACAGCGGTCAAAATTATCCTTAGTGGAATAAGGATATATTTCTCGATTATGGAAGTGACAAAAGGTTCGTCGTAAAGGGTTACGTCGATGCAAGTTTTGGCACTAATCCAGATGACTCTAAGTCTCAATCTGGATACATATTGAAAGTGGGAGCAATTAGCTAGAGTAGCTCCGTGCAGAGCACTGTAGACATAGAATTTTGCAAAATACATACGGATCTGAAATTGGCAGACCCGTTGACTAAATTACTCTCACAAACAAAACATGATCACTCTTTGGGTGTTAATCACATAGCGATGTGAACTAGATAATTGACTCTAGTAAGCCCTTTGGGTGTTAGTCGCATGGAGATGTGAACTAATCACATAACACTACTAAGGAAAAGCTTATAGACAGACGCTTACTAGTAGCGCGGGTTTATAACCCTCGCTACTGCTACTTACTAGTAGCGCGGGTTTTTACCCCTCGCTACTACTAAGTTGATACTAGTAGCGCTGGTTTTTAACCCGCGCTACTACTAAGCGGTGTCTACCGTGCCCTCCTGGGACATGCCATAGTAATAGCGAGGGGTACAAACCCGCGCTACTACTAAGTTGATAGTAGTAGCGCGGTTTTATACCCCTCGCTACTACTAAATACGAGGTAGGTGAAATCTCCATATCCTCGGCCGAATCCATCCTCTCTCCCTCACTTTCCCCCTCTCTCACTTTCCTCCTCTCTTCCTCGTACTCCAGCAGTGGCCACCGCTGGAACACTCTACTTTCTTCCCCCTCCCTCTCCGAGATCCCTCCGGTGGGAGGTCGCCGGAGCTCCTCGCCGCCGCCAAGATGCGGAAGCGCGACCTCGGCATCCTCCTCCTCGCCGCCTTCGCCGTCTTCTTCTCGCTCCAAGTCAGCCCTCCTCCTCCTCCCCCCTCTCCGATTTGATCTGGAACCTTAGCTGACCCATTCCCCTCCTCCTCCAGCAGCACGAGGGCGACTTCTTGTTCCGGGAGGCGTGGTACCACCTGTCAGACGACGGGTTCCCGATCAAGCACGATGTGGACCGCCTCCCGCCGCCGCTCTTCGCCAACCTCAACGGCGACGGCCGCCATGAGGTGCTGCTCCCCACGCACGACGCCAAGATCCAGGTCCTCCAGCTCCCGGCCCACGTCGGGCTGGCCTCCGCGGCCGCCCTCAACGGCTTCCACGAGGCACGCATCATGGCCGAGATCTCCCTGCTCCCGGCCAACGTGCGCGTCGCCGCCACCCCGTCGCCATGGACGTCGGCACCGTCGACCGAACCACTGGCACCATTGACAGCACGCACGGGATCGAGATTTTTTTTTTGGTTTTTCAAATTAATAGTAGTAGCGCGGGTCACAGACACGCGCTACAGATAGTTAGTAGTAGCGCGTGTCAAACCCGCGCTACTGCTAACACACGTACTAGTAGCGCGGGATTCACCGCGCTACTACTACTAGTTAGCTGTAGCACCGTAGTAGTAGCGCAGTCACCCGCGCTACTACTAGCTTTTAACCCGCGCTACTACTAGGCTTTTTCCTAGTAGTGTAAAGATGTGAACTATTGGTGTTAAATCACATGGCGATGTGAACTAGATTATTGAGTCTAGTGCAAGTGGGAGACTGAAGGAAATATGCCCTAGAGGCAATAATAAAGTTATTATTTATTTTCTTATATCATGATAAATGTTTACTATTCATGCTAGAATTGTATTAACCGGAAATATGATACATGTGTGAATACATAGACAAACAGAGTGTCACTAGCATGCCTCTACTTGACTAGCTCGTTAATCAAAGATGGTTATGTTTCCGAGCCATTGACATGGGTTGTCATTTGATTAACGGGATCACATCATTAGGAGAATGATGTGATTGACATGACTCATTCCGTTAGCTTAGCACACGATCGTTTAGTATGTTGCTATTGCTTTCTTCATGACTTATACATGTTCCTATGACTATGAGATTATGCAACTCCCGTTTACCGGAGGAACACTTTGTGTGCTACCAAACGTCACAACGTAACTGGGTGATTATAAAGGTGCTCTACAGGTGTCTCCGAAGGTACATGTTGGGTTGACGTATTTCGAGATTAGGATTTGTCAGTCCGATTATCGGTGAGGTATCTCTGGGCCCTCTCGGTAATGCACATCACTTAAGCCTTGCAAGCATTGCAACTATTGAGTTAGTTGCGGGATGATGTATTACGGAACGAGTAAAGAGACTTGCCGGTAACGAGATTGAACTAGGTATTGAGATACCGACGATCGAATCTCGGGAAAGTAACATACCGATGACAAAGGGAACAACGTATGTTGTTATGCGGTCTGACCGATAAAGATCTTCGTAGAATATGTGGGAGCCAATATGAGCATCCAGATTCCGCTATTGGTTATTGACTGGAGACGTGTCTCGGTCATGTCTACATAGTTCTCGAACCCGTAGGGTCCGCACGCTTAACGTTACGATGACAGTTATATTATGAGTTTATATGTTTTGATGTACCGAAGGTTGTTCGGAGTCCCGGATGTGATCACGGACATGACGAGGAGTCTCAAAATGGTCGAGACATAAAGATTGATATATTGGAAGCCTATATTTGGATATCGGAAGTGTTCCAGGTGAAATCGGGATTTTACCGAGTACAGGGGTTACTGAACCACTCCCCCAGGGGGTAATGGGCCTACATGGGCCTTAGTGGAGAAGAGGAGGGGCGGCCAGGGCAGGCCGCGTGCCCCCTCCCCCTCTAGTCTGAATTGGACAAGGAGGGGGGCGGCGCCCCCCTTTCCTTCCTCTCTCCCTTCCTTCCCCCTTCTCCTACTCCAACTAGCTAGGAAGGGAGGGAGTCCTACTCCCGGTCGGAGTAGGACTCCTCCTGGCGCGCCTCCTCCTGGTCGGCCGCCTCTCCCCCCTTGCTCCTTTATATACGGGGGCAGGGGGCATCCATAGACACAACAATTGATCATTGATCTTTTAGCCGTATGCGGTGCCCCCCTCCACCATAGTCCACCTCGATAATATCGTAGCGGTGCTTAGGAGAAGCCCTGCGTCGGTAGAACATCATCATCGTCACCACGCCGTCCTGCTGACGAAACTCTCCCTCAAAGCTCGGCTGGATCGGAGTTCGAGGGACGTCATCGAGTTGAACGTGTGCTGAACTCGGAGGTGCCGTACGTTTGGTACTTGGATCGGTCGGATCGTGAAGATGTACGACTACATTAACCGCGTTGTGCTAACGCTTCCGCTTTCGGTCTACGAGGGTACGTGGACACACTCTCCCCTCTCGTTGCTATGCATCACTATGATCCTGTGTGTGCGTAGGAATTTTTTTGAAATTACTACGTTCCCCAACATAATTAAGCTGAACGTGCCCTCGGTTCTTGTTCGGTTCTTTCTATCATACTCCCATTACTATCTATTTCCGTGACAAGTAATTCGGGACAGAGGAAGCAGTTGTAGCTTGATTGTTGGTTACATTCAGCATCATTTATGCAGTGTGCAAAAGATTCTAAATGTTGTCTTTTTGTGAATAACAAGCCTCGATAAGATTTCAGTACGGGACATGCACAACACTAGCTTGGAAAGTCATGTGTTAGCAGGTAGCTAGGCTAGCATCGCAGCTCACTAGCTTCCACTTTATTGTTACCAATCCAGTCTTTACATGTGATCTGGTTCCATGTTTCAAGTATATCAGCAGACTGCAGACTCCATCACCACCTTAGTCATAGCCCTGAAGTGTAGCTCACTCCGGTGTCACCCAACCATGAGTCTCCCAAGATAAAATCCCTCACCGTGAACCGTGTGGCCTCCACGGTGGACAGTGACGTGTGCACTCCACCCCACTTCACCCGCCCGCTTGTCCCAGCGCCAGGCCCGGTGTTTCCATACTCCCCGTAGTACAACGTGCTGAGTGCGAACTGGCCCGACCACTCCAGCCACCCGGCCGGGGTGATCGAACGGTCGAGAGAGCTCTCCATCACGACAGTCCGCGAGTACGCCTTCCACGGACGGCCCAGATATACATTCGTGTCACCTAGGTCCGACGCGGCGGCGATCCGGCACTTGTGGATGGAGATGCCGGTGTTCTGGTTTGGGTCGGTCCGGCCCTGGGCCGTGATTGTGTCCTTCTGGCCCTGGCGGGGCTTTCGGGGATGGATATCACAGTTTTGGATGACCACCGCAGAGTTGCCGAAGATGAAGTCCACCGTGCCGGAGATGCCGTCCTCGGCGTAGAACTGGCGGTTGGAGTGCGTATAGAGTGTGTCCTGGTACGCCTCGATGTCACATTGGTACACGACGGAGAGGTCACCACCGACCCGCAGCGCCACCGCCTGCCCCTTGCCCGGCCCGGCGTCGTTGATGATGGTCAGGCCCTTGGCTATGAAGCCCGAGCCCATTGCAGCTGCCATGCACACACGACCACATTAAACGCGTTAGCGAGTGCCGGAAAAGATGCATGTGAGTGACACTGGCAAGTGAAACATCGCTATCGTTACATTTGACGGATCCCCATACATCGGATCTATTGATAGTGCAACATATTGCGGACGAGATGATGGATATAAAGTGGTGAAAAGTGTATGGATCTAAAGACCAAATGGAAGTATTGACATGGGCATATTTGGGTTGCTTGTGCCATTATGTTTGGAGGGTACAGGCGACTGTAGTGGCCAGCTGCTACATTTTTGGGCTTTAGCTTTTGCTTGGATGATGATGATGCTGTGATGGTAGGGTATGTAGTAATTTCTTCTGCAAGTACATACTCCCTCTATCAATATATATACGGTCTAATGTGTTTTCTGAGACTAATCTAACCACATATTAAATCAATAATATATGACATGTAAGTTACAAAGCATACCGTCAAATTGGTACGTGAAAGGAGCTTCTCATGATATAATTTTTATATTATACATCTCATATAATAGTAATCTTATCAATGATCAAAGGCAGTTTCAAAAAATGCATTATGCCTTATATATATATGGATGGAGGGAGTAGCTAGGCCAAGAAAACGTTGCAACCAAATTTTATCTGTAACTTTTTGTAGCAGTGGTCCTTTGATTTATTTTTATTTTTTTGCCACCATGCGGCATGCACATCAAATACGTATGTAGCACCGTAGCACGTACGTACCGACAGTGGCGGAGGCGTAGGTGGTGTAGCCGTCGGCGACACTCCTGTGTCCGACGATGACCGTCTTCCCCTTGCCGTCGCCCATCAGCATCACATTCCTCTGCCTGCTCGAGATCCGCACGCTCTCCTCGTACCGCCCGGCCTTCACGTAGATCACCTTCCTGCCTGCTCCGACGGCCGCCTTGGAGGAGCCCACCAGCGCCATTGCCGCCGCGGTCACGGCGGCGATCGCCTCGCCGATGGTCCCATGCGTCCCGCTGCCGTCCAGTGCCACCACGGCGTCCGGCGTCACGCCGCCCGCAGCGGAGTCCAGGAGCTTCCTGTCGTGGTCGGAGACCCACGACGGGAACGTCCGGTTCGGTGCGGCGGGGGGTGGCGGCGTCGCGCTCCCGCCCTTGAGCTTGGCGTGCAGCGCCAGCGCGGTGCCGATGAATTCCGCGAGCGCGCCGACCCGCCGGCGCACGCCCTCGCGCCCCGCGGAGGCCGGCAAGGCGTCGAGGCTGTCGGCGCAGGTGTCCTGGTTCGTGAGCGCGGCGCTGAGCCATGTGGTCGCGTCGTGCGCGGATCCGGCCGCGAGCGCGTCGCCGAGCTGGCCGTGGCTGACGTCGAGCAGCTCGGCGCAGTCGTCCATGCCCGAGGGCGGCAGCGCGCCCCGGCGATCGGACGATGCTGACGAGAGGTTGCGCGCCAGCGCGCGCGCCGACGCGGCCCGGGCCATGGCGAACTGCACGGAGGCCGCGAAGGGGTCCTTGGCCGCCTGCGACCCCGACGAGGACAGCGCCGTCCGGCACGCGCCCGGGTACGGCGTCGACGAGCAGATGGCGGTGATGTTCACGCCTGACGCCTCCGCCGACGAGACGACCGTGGCATTGCCGCCGAGAACCCTGGAGGCCGTCGTTTCTTGTTGCTCTCCGGCGGCAGCAACAGCTGCTAGCGTTGCTAGAGCCAGCATCAGGGCGGCGGCTTCTCGCCTCCGTCGAAGCCAGCTTGCCCCGCCATGCATTCCCATTGTCCCGGCGGCAAAGCGCTGGGACGATAGGCGCATGGGTTGGGTGCAGCGTACAGGCACATGCCCAAGGGTTTTTATAGTGACACTTTGCGTGCTCGCTGTTGTAGCCTGGTTGCCGATGTTGTTCTGCTACCTAGGCCCCCTTTGAAACAGAGAAAAATCGTTGAAAGATTGAACTTCTGCAGTATGAAACTTTCCCACGGTGATGTTTGGAACAAAGAATGTCTGGCCAACATTCCTATGAAATGTGGCAATCCATTCAAATTTTGGAGGAAAACAACCATGTGGCCTTTACCTCATGTTTTCTTCTCCTTGCGTTTAAAATTCGTGTGTGGTATCCAAACGAGAGTTTGAGAATTGCCGTGTTTTAGATCCCGGCAGGAAATCTGGTTGCATGACATTTATTTTTCATTTTTATTACTTCCTACGTTCCAGACGGGAACTTACTAGTCACAACTTAGTAGGGAACAAAAGGATGCCAGATTAACACAAAACAATTACTAGTTGAATTTCTACCCAAACAGATCTGCTAATCCACGAACCATGCTCAACACTGCATGGTTGGATTGTGGGCAATGCAAGCCAAGCCCAGACGGCGATCGATCTGGAGCAAGAACCGATGCTGGTCATTACAGGAAACGTGCTTCATAGTGGTCCGCAACGCCAACGAGGAAATGGTAAAGGCAGATCGAAGATGCGTTTCTTTGTTTGTGTCCTCTTGTCATTCACCAATATTCCGGGCAGGGAAAACTCTTGTACGCAAAGACGTCGCCAGTTCGTAGCCTGAAGACCTGCCTTAAATTAGCTCGTGATTTTGATGTGATTTCGGCTCTAATCCGATGACTCGGTTGGGTGATCTCGATGCCCGATGACCTTCGGCGCTAATCTGGTGACCTGATTAACATGCTGAGTGACCTGTCAATGAATCTGATCCATCATCTTGAAAAAGAAGAAGAATGGATCTGATTCATCGCTCCAGCTCAGACTGGCAAATGGTGGAGAAAATACGCAACGTTGCACACTGCAGAAGAAATGCTCAGATATATAGCTATGTCATCGTGGCTTGGCACCCTATGCGCTTCTGTTTCAGATTCAAATAAGATTTGACATGAACTTCGCGTCAGGCAAAAAGTTCTGTTATGCTGAGTATTCGAGTTACAGACAGTACCATAGTAGTAGTACTAAATGTTAGTACAAAGATCTGAACCTATTGTGTGATCACACCCTCTGTCCTAGATTGAGTACCAAAAACCAACTACCGCAACAATTAACTAGCATTTCTTTGCAGCGGGGAAGAATTTTCATCACAAATTCATTCGTGTCCGTTCGCTTGAGCAATTCACTAATCACCCGCTTAAAATTATGTGCAGGTGTCCCGCTTTCATCCTTCACGGGGAACAATCAGAGGATGTACATGAGTAGCTCTGGCACCGTCAAAGACATCGCTTAGGCCAGCACCCCAGCGACCTCCGCTTGCGGCTGGTGGCAACAGAGCACTCATCAATAATGTGAGGATGCTTGGACACTTAACTAATTCTGATTCAACGAAGACAACCAACAATATATAAGCCTGGAGTGATGAACAAAATAAAACAGCTAGAATTAACTTTTAAGACTTGAGAAGTAAATCATAAGTTACAAGGTTATTATGATTATTACTACTTTGACTATTTTCTACTGAGCAGAACATAGAACTATAGAGATCTACCATGTCTCCAAAATGGCATCAAATGTGTTTACACAGGACATTTCATCCCATCTCATCCCTGTAATTTCTCCAGGAGCATATACCAAAAACTACTTACTGCCCCTCTGCTTCTAGCTTAGCAGATAGCATGAAACTGCTTAAAAATTTTGTGGCTTTTTATGCTCGAAAAATTAGACGAGTTGAATGTTCTTCATCACTAATTTGGAATGCTGGTATCAGTAAATATATCATTTCTCTTTCCTTTCAAAAATACCAGGGCTAGAATAGATACCGCTCGACATGTAAAAACATGCAAACTCAAACTCACTTGCTTATATGATGCTGTCCCAAACGCATGTGGAAGACCTTTTCGATTAGCTTCCACCAAATCTGAAATAGATATGGCCATTTTTTGTAATTTGTCAATAAACTCATTAGAATGATGGAATGCTACAACAGGTCAGCAACACGAAGCAGTTATACTCACTAGAGCATGACGGTCCGCCTATATAGCACCTCATCGTCACTTTCCTCATTATCATCATCCGACACTAACTGGTTGCCAGGCATCTGAAGCTTCCCACCCATTGTAAATGAAGGACCTGGTGCATCCCCTTCAATAAAATCCCCTCGCATCCTTTCCTCAAACCTCTGATCACTGCAGTTCAGAAACCAATCCAAGCTACATCTGATCCCCTTGCTTGCCACTCTCATGTACCTAGGCTTGATCCTCGACTCCAAGCTGTATGTAAAATACTCTGGATACTCCAGAAGCTCACTTATTGGCCGCTTCAGCTCGCTCTTAAAGAAGTAAAAGCTGTTCTTCATGAGCTCATTCCGCAGCAAAAGAATCTGGGGGCACCGGATCAACATGCGCCCAATATCATCATCAGTGATCCCCCGTCCGCGAAGGAACTCCACGGGCTTCAGTATCACATTCTGATGCAAGCTCACGAGCTGTGGCAGCTTCTCAACAGCACGGGCAAATCCATCAGGGTCCATTTTGAGCTTCAGGTTGAAGAAGTACTGCTGCGCAGCTAGCTTCACTTTCAGGGGCAACCCAAGAATGGATGGGTACTGCGCAATCATGAGTGGCAGCACCTCCTTCCGAACGCCAAAGCTGAGTAATGCCTCAACATTTGGTTTAACTGTCTCCTCAAGATCATATCCAAGAATGTAAGGTCGTTTCTCAATAATCCTCGCGAGAATCCGCATCGGCAGCCCCAGAGATGTGATGTAATCGCAGAACGGCTTGATCGTGGTGCCAACACGCATGCTAAGGAAGAAGGGATAGTGCGTCACCATGGGGCCAATGTCACGCGGCGCGACGCCGACGATGCCGACGAGGTAGGCGACAGAGGTGCTGATGGTGCCATCGGGCTTGAGGCCGAGGACGTCGGGGTAGCGCTCGAGGACGCGTGGGATGTCCTGGCGGTCGACGTCGAGACCGCGGAGCGCCTTGACGATGGGGGCGAGGTCGACGGCGACGGAGGCGTGGAGGCAGGCCGGGTAGGCGCGGACGAAGGCGGCGAGGCGGGCGCGCGTGACCCCGAGCTTCTCGAGGTAGGAGAGGACGGGGATGACGTTCTTGCGGAGGGAGCAGGCGAGGAGGAACGGGTAGGCGGAGAGGTCGTCGGTGGAGAGGCCGAGGCGGAGGAGGAAGTCGAGGCGCTCCTGGAGCACGTCGAGGGAGGAGGGGAGCTCCACGGCCTCCAGCTCGCCCGCGGGGTCGGTGACGCCGGCGGAGCGGAGGAAGTCGAGGGCGAGGACGCGGGAGACGAGCCGCTCCCTGCGGCCCTGGATCACGCCCCACGTCACCGACGGCATCTGGTACTCCGGCGGCGTGGACGACGACGGCTTGGAAGCGAGCGGCGCGAGGAGGAGGAGGCGGGCGGGGAGGGAGCCATCCCCCGCGGCCGCGGGGCCGAGGCGGCGGAGGGCCGCGCGGGCGAGCAGGGAGCATGGCTGCGGCGGCGGCGGCGGCCCGGGGGCGGCGGCGGGGGCGAGAAGGGCGGCGGCTTAGCGGTGGAGAGAGTGGCTGTGGGGTTTGTGGTGCTTTCCTGGGCCGCACCCGAATGGGTGTGTTTCTTCTTCTGTTGTGGGCTTGTCGTTTCATTCCGCTGGGCTGATGCAGCCCACAGCAGAAGCAAATGTTGTTCCTCCAGAGCCTCTTGTAATGGGCCTCTACTTGTGTGGACATGTCTGTGTCAAAATGCACAAGAGATCAGAGACCTCTGGAGCAATTAACCAACTGTTATCTTGTCTCAAAAAAATACGGAAATGTTAACGCCCACACGTGTGGGCGCTACCCAACTCGCCCACACGCTTGAATCATCGTCCATGAAAGGACATGCGGTGCCCCCATGTGTGGTTTTGGTAATTGATGACATTCTCTATGGACTAATGGTTGCATTGAGTTATATTTGAAGGATTTGTCCATAGGCTTTTCTTGAAGTCTATGTGTTGGTTTCAAGGAGTTTATGTGCTGACCAAGGTGCTATTAAGGAATTATCCAAAGATTGGTCATGTGAGTGTTGAGCTTATTGCAAGCATGTCTTGAAGAAGAAGATTGTGTGATCACTCATGTTTACCTTCAAGACATCATCCAAACGAAGAGAGTTGGAAAGATTCAAGGTTGATCAAGACTAAGTCAAGAGTGAATCAAGTTGATCAACTCACAAAGCGTAGAAGATGTACCGAGAGGGATCAAGTGATCCCATGGTATGGTAAGCATTGTTCATTACGCTTTGTGTGCTAACCCATGTCTTCGTGAGAGTTCTTTGTGGGGTTAGGTTGCGGTGTGCAAGTTCAAGTGATGCATCACGAAGAGATCAAGTGCTTGAAGCTTGCCGTCCATTTGGTGACAATGGACTTGTGAAGATGTCTTGGAAGAGTGGCTCACCCATAGTGGAGTATGGGGAGCAATCAACTAGTCTTCTTGATCCAACGCAATCAAGAAAGGTGGTCCAACTTGAGGAGTCAAGATCGTCATCATCTAGCTCAAGTGGACCATGTGCAAGGCAAAGGTTTGCCCTTGATAGGTTTTCTATTTTACCGGTCTCATGGTAGTTGTGGAAGACCGGGTTATAGGATCGATAGCCGTACTATCAAGGGGGGCTCTCAAGTGAGTAGCTTGATCGTATCGTTCATCGAGAGCTCAAACCATTGCATCCTTGCATCATGTTTCTTAGTTCTTGTTTGGTTCTTCTCCTTGTGAGATTTGGAGCTTATGGTCATTTTTATGACAAGCTCGAGTTCATCGAAAACGGAGTTCTCATGCATCTTCTATGATGTTTTCGATGTTGGAGGGTATGTCGGTTCTTCTCGGTTGGAGGTTTCACTCCTTTGTTTGCTAAGCATACCTCCACTGTTTTGATGCTACTCGTCGTCTTGTTTCAAACAAGCTTGAGTTTGCTCAATTCGGAGCTCATATGAAGAAGTTATGGCGATTCTGGTTTTCCTTGGAGTATTCATGTTTTTCAAGGTTGGTGCCGTGATAGTACAGTGCCCTCGTGTAGTACCTGCCAAGCTCCCCAGCGATAGTACCGCTCTCGGAGCGGTAGTACCGCCTCAAGGTAGTACCGCTCTCCGAACAGTAGTACCGCTTGAGAGCTTGGCCGTAGTACCACTGCAGTGTGTCTGGGCTACTTCCGCCTCGATTCTCAAGCGAAGTTTTTAGGTATCGGGTTTTGCGGCACTAGCAGCGGCGGTAGAAGCGGTAGTACCGCTCGAGCGGTAGTACTGCTCTACTCCCGCTGTAGTACCGCTCTGGGGCCGATGGCTCTGTCTTCCTCTTGACCGCGGTAGTACCACTTGGATAGGGAGCGGTAGTACCGCCCTCAGGTAGTATCTTGCCCTTCCTAGCGGTAGTACCGCTCTGTCTGAGGCTGTTCAATGGGGTAGCAGTTGGATTTTCCCCTCCTATAAAGGGGTCTTCTTCCCATTGAACCTTATCCTTTGAGCTCGTGTTCTTCCCCATTGTTGACCTTCTCCGAGCTTGCTATCTCTCAATCCCTCCATGGATTCTTGCTAGTTTTGGGGGAAAGAGAGAGATCTAGATCCATATTTCCACCAATCACTTTCTCCTCTATGTGAGGGGAACCCCTTGGATCTAGTTCTTGGAGTTCTTGGTGTTCTCCTTCTTGTTCTTCCTCTCATTTTCCTCCCTAGCATTAGTTGCTTTGGTGGGATTTGAGAGAGAAGGACTTGGGCACTCCGTGTGCCCTTGCCATTACATTTGGTGCATCGGTTTGAGTTCTCCACGGTGATACGTGGAAGTTACAAGTTGAGAAGCTTATTACTCTTGGGTGCTTGGTGCCCTTGAGCTTGTTCCTCTTGGGTGCTTGGGCGCCCTAGGCAGTTAGTAGTGTTCGAGCTCAATCATTATGGTGTAAAGCTCCGGCAAGCGCCGGGTCTCCAATTAGGTTGTGGAGATCGCCCGAGCAATTTGACGGGTTCCGTGACCGCCCCAAGGGTTGCCAAAGTGTCTGGTTCGGTGACCGCCCCAAGGGTTGCCATTTATGCGGGTTCGGTGACCGCCCTCAAGGGTCCCTTAGTGGAATCACGGCATCTTGCATTGTCGAGGGCGTGAAGAGATTACTGTGGCCCTAGTGGCTTCTTGGGGAGCATTGTGCCTCCACACCGCTCCAAGCGGAGATTAGCATCCATGAGGGTGTGAACTTGGGATACATCGCTGCCTCCGCGTGCCTCGGTTATCTCTTACCCGAGCCCCTTTACTTATGCACTTTACTTTGTGATAGCCATATTGTTCTTTGTTATATATCTTGCTATCACTTAGTTGCTTATCTTGCTTAGCATAAGTTGTTGGTGCACATAGGTGAGCCTAGTTGTTGTAGGTTTTGTGCTTGACAAATTAACCGTTAGGTTTATTCCGCATTTGTTCAAGCCTAAACCGTAATTATTTTAAAACGCCTATTCACCCCCCCCCCCTCTAGGCGACATCCTCGATCTTTCAACTGTCTTTTGCACGAATCTTGACACGAAAAGGTGGATTTGGTGTGCCACGTAGGAAGGGGCTGGTGTGTGGGCGTTGGAGAGTTTGCCCACACACCCGCACCACGTTGTTTGTCAGCTGAGTTGTGTGGGCAAACTGCTTTTCACCCACACAGCCACCACCTAGGTCATGCGCGTGTGGGCGAACCGCCGCCCACACGACACTCCTACCTTGTGGATGGCAACCGCAGATTATCTTGAACGTGGCAACTCGGTACACATATGGCAACCGAATTGCGATTCTGCGAATGTGGCAACTCGGTACACACACATGGCAACTGTGATTCTTTGCGACACGGCAAGCTGCGATTCTTGCGCACGTGGCAACCAGATAAACACACATGGCAACTGTGATTAACAATACATGGCAACTATGGTTGGACCACACGCGGCAACTAGGTAAACACACATGACAATTACTGTTTTGACCATATATGGCAAGTAGTTAATCACACATGACAACTACGGTTTGATTACATGCGGCAAATATCATAAATTAGACATGGCAACTATATTTAACCAAAACAGATAGAGTTGCCATGCTTTTATAACTACAGTTGCCATACCGGATAACTACATCTGCCAACCAGGATGGCAACTAAACTGTCATCCCGCGGAGTACTTAACGTAGCCGCGCTAGGACGCGTGGGCATTTTTGCTTCGTGCCACACACACGGGGTGAAGATAAGTAGTACTTGTTAGGCGTGTGGCACGAAATAGCCGCGCCCACACGTGTGGGCAATTCTAATGTCCGCCCACACACAGCCCGTGTGGGCTGCCTCCTGCGTACACCACACATGGTGTGTGGACGCATGTCGTATATGCCACACGTGTGGCAGTTAGCGCGACCCAAAAAATAATTTAACCAACCGTTATCTCTTGGGGACTACCACAAGGGTCACTTTTCTGGCCTGAGCACGTCAAGTGATGCATCCAGCCGACGTCACGTGTCACATGTTGGGCATTACCTTTGAATTTCGGATTTTTTATTTTACTATACGCGTTTTTGGGTTTAAATGGTATCTTGTATTTTGGCTTTGTGGGTTTTAGAAGGTTTTGGATAAGGGAATCGTTGGAGAACGGCGCACCGTACGAACTTTCCGCCGGTCGCGACGCCACGCTGGCGTCGTGCGCCCACGCAATCACCCCCCACGCGAGACGCGTGTATTTGGTGGACCCAGGCAGACCGTCCCTTCCTGCTTTATCTTTCCCCTCGCACTTCATCCCCTACCTTCAGCCACACCCCTCCAAGCGTCATGTTTCTTCTCTCCCTTCCATCTCCTCCTCTGCCCATCCCCTTCCTTCTTCCTGCAGCAAAATAAGGCGAGGAGGGCACAAAAAGCTGGCGCTGACGACGCGTCTGGCGCCGCAAGCAACCTTGCGGCGATTCTGAGCGAACGCCATGGCTGGCTTCGGCGATCCTCTCCATGATCACCGCAGCGAGCGCGCTTAGTCGCCATGGCTACCTTCGATTTCCTTCCGTGAGAGCTGCATCCCGGACAACGGTGGTGGTGGTGGAGCCGTTCAGCGATGAGCTTCAACCGCAAGGCCAGGACCTCACCGACCGGAAATCGCAACCGCCACACAAGATATCTTGGAAGCGGTGTTCTCTGGGCTGGAACCATCGTCCACTTTTGCTGCAATCAGCAATCGCCGGGGTGAAGAAGGCGAGGTACGGTGCTACTACCAAAGAGTTTTTTGCTGGAACCGGATCACGGAGATCTGGAACCATCTTCTATTTTTGCTGCAACCAGCAGCTGCCGGGTGAAGACGCCGAGGTGCGGTGCTACTACCATATAGTTTTTTGCTTTGAAGCGAACGGAGAAAAGGTTGCAACCTCTATTGCTCGCTGATGCAACGGACGGGCGTCGAGATGTGTTTTGCTGGAACCGGCAAAAAAAATGCTGGAACCCATAAGAACTTTTGCTGGGAAGATACACGAGAATTTTTGCAAGTGGTCGACGCGATGGTGGTTCTTTTTTGCTGGATTCGATGATTTTTTTGCTGCAACCAGCATGTGATTTTGCTACTACTCGCAAACTAATGAAGTTTGTGTTTTTGCCGAGGACAAGGTGCTTCGAACTGAACGATGGTGACGAGCGGAGGCGCCGGCGGTGCCTCAGGGATGTTGCAACCATGGCGACTAGAGCTGGAACCGACCGATGGGCGAGCTGCAGGCGTCAATGTCATGTGGCGGCCGAGGGATGAGTGCAAGTGGCACGGGTGGCCGTCGAGCAAGAGACGAGTCCTTTTTGGTGCCGGGGCCGGCGGTGCAGCGACTAATCCGGTCGAGGGGGGAGCGGCGCTGCCTCCGGCGAGGAGCGGTGTCGCGGCGGGGGACCATCTGTAGATTTGGTCAACGGGCACGAGCAGGAGGAAGGGCAAGGGCACGGGGTGAGCTGGGCGTCGGGCGGAATCTAACGGCTCCGTAGCTTGCATCGTATGGCTGGGGTGCGACCGGCCCAAAGTTTGGGCCGGCGCACCGGCGCCTATCACCCCCCTTTGGATAAAGCATAGTTATGCTTCTCGAAAAAAAACACGCAGTCCGCGCTTTCATGAAAAAGCATAGTTGTGTTTCTCGTGGAAATACAGATTTGGTTCCGCTAGAAGCAATTTTTATTATTCTGATTTTGTTATACTATCACCATTGAAGATGAATAGACTGAAAGTTTTCCAAAAAAAACACAACATGCGCTTCTACGAGAAGCAAATTTACGATTCCACGAGTGCTTCTAAAAATGGAAAAGCACAACCTGTGCTTTCTATGAGAAGCATGGTTGTTCTTCCGTGAGCATAACCTGTGTTTTTCTCCAAAAAACATAAATTGTGCTTAAAAAAAGTGAAAACCACAACTGTGCTTTCGGGCTCTGCCATTTTTGGTATTCGTTATTTGTTTGCTATTTTTTTTGTTTTTTGTATTTGTTTTTTCATTTTCCTTTTTCGGGAAAAAAGTTCATCGAAACTTATTAACTTGGGATCTAATTTCAAAGATCTTATCGTGAGAAATCTACAGGTGAAAACGGTTCGATATTTGGTCACACTTTTCCAGAGAGAAAACATTTTGAATAAACAAATCTACGAAAAAATGAATACTCCCAAGTTACGACCCCATTTGTCAGTACCTGAGAATATGGAAATTGACTTTTGCAAAGGGTAACCCTTAACTAGTGGTTTTGAGAGACCTCCTATACGACGCCTTAAGCGTTAGTTCACCCTTCTGGCACTCACGTGGATGGCCAGCTGGGCCGGCCCATTAAGTGTAACGCCGGCTCGATCGCATGCACGTTTTCTTCGCTCGGTCAGTTCATTTCTTGGCTTGATGGTTCATCCACATGTTTACCCTTAACACTGACCATTTAACTTGTTGACCATTGACTTTTCAAAATTTTGAACAAATTTGAGAATTTGAAAAATGTTCAAGATTGTTTTAAAGAAATCATGAATTTACAAAATTTCAAGATAGACAAATAAGTTCATGAGTTTGTAAAAAAAAATCCTGAACACAAAAATGATCGTAAATTTGAAAAAGGTCATGAAAATACGCTAAAAAAATTATGGATTTGCAAGAAAATGTTCACATGTTTGAAAAAAAAAAGTTTCATGGTAAATATAAAAAGTACATAAATCTAAAAATAATAAACGAAAATTTAGAAAACGAAAAAAAATTCGAGAGAAACCCAGGCCGAAATAAAACCAGACAACCATGAAAAAACAAAATAAAAACCGTACAAAGGATTGTTCCCACTGGAACTGGAGAAGATCCCCGCTATATGGACCGAACGTTTTAAAATATAGCCTCCCCCCTGCCTCGCCTACTATAATAGAACTAAACGGCGCTGAATGCGCCAAATAGGGTTCGGGAAGAAATCATGCATCATTGTTTGGTTTGGCCTATCTCCCGTTTGGACACTGCTAGTGAGTGATGACGTATAATGTGCTGCCTAGTCTTTTTCATCAGGTCGGTCTTTTGGTTGCATTGGTTAGATCATGCAATTCTACATTGAGAGTGTGAGTACTTCCCTCAAGAAAGAAAAAAGTGAGAGTGTGAGTACGGGTGTGAATCCGATGGATCGGTTTGTTGGTTCGTCTCTTTCGTCTATCTCTGTGACATGGAGCAGATTCACGGTGGGGTTTGTGTGGCGTCGGCGTGTGGTGCTTGGGCCGTGCTGGAAATGGGGGCGTAGTTCTTCGGTACCGGGCTCCCGCCCGGCCGTATGGCTTGCGTTGCATCCAGCCAGCAGCGTTCCGGAGCCTCTTATAGTGGGCTTGGCCTTGCGTGGACTATATGGACCATAATTCACAACAAACTCGTTTGGGCCCGTCGACATACGTGTGAAATCGGATGATTTTTCTTTCATCTTTCTAAAAAGAAAGAAGTATACAAATCACCCCCAAATCTCATCATTCGGATACATACCCCCCAACTTAAAACCGGGACAAATCACACCCTTAAATTACTAAAACAGGGTTAATAGCACCCTTTAGTGGTTTCAATCAAATCTTGAGCGGTTTTTGTCTCCCCTGATGCCGATTAGATGCTGACAGAGCAAAAAAAACTTTGAATGGGTCCCATTAGTCACTTCTCCCTCTCTTCTTTCTTTCCTTTTCCCCTCGTCCCCTTCTTTTCTTTCCGTTTCCCCTCGCCTCCAGAATCGCTCTTCCGTTCGCTAGGGCTCGGCCGCCGTCGCCGTCCGCCGTCGTCATCTGCTACTTGCCTGTCTCCGAACAAAACAAGGTGTCCAGGTGCATGTGCCTCCATCTCCGCTGCTCCTTTGCTCCGTTTCTGGTGTCGTTCATCGGTAGAATCGCGAGCACCGGTGTACGATCGCGTGCGCCGCAGAGGTGTGGGTTTGGGTGAGGGGAATTCCCCTTGCAAAATTCTTCAGGACAGCAACTTCTCCATGATGCTTGACTTCCAAATCACACACATACGTATTCAACATCTTGTTCTTCGACAAGCTGGCATTGAGCAAGTCATTTTCATTCCTCAGTCGATCCTTCAGTCGACACACAACATCACACAAATCACCAAGCAACATGCTCACAAATGGACTGTGCGGATCATCATGCCAAAGAAAATATCTGCAGTCGACTCCCTGGGTTCACAAGATCAGAAGCAAAAAAAATCAGAAGCAACAGATTAACAAGTGCACACACAGAGAATTCAGATATATATCATCATTTCATAATTCAGAATTGGTAACTGCATGACTAGTACTACAGCCCCAAATCTGGGAGGAAATACTACTAATTTTTCAGTGCATACTAATTTCCAAAACAAACTCGAGGCTACTTGCCCCTGCATACTAATTTTTCAGTACTACAGCCCCAAAACTGGGACCAAGATTTTTCAGTCCATTCCTTCAGTGCATACTTGCTCCTACAGACTCGAGGCTACTAGCATAACGAGTGCAAGAAAAAAATACGAAATCCAGCCCGGTAAAAACTGTCAAGACAATTAGTGAACACGATGGAGAAGTGGAGCCATGGAAAGCACGCACGCCTGTGGGCCGTCGTTGCCGACAACAGCACACGGCGATCGACGGCAGTGCAACAGTAATGCCGGGAGATCCACACAAAATCTGCACCAATAATGCAGCTACAGTAGAGGGGAGAAGCCAGCCATGGAATGGGATCGGCGGAGGCCGTGAGCTCACCCGTCGCCATGCTGGCTGCCACATCATGACTGACTCTGCTTTTACTTGCCTCGCTCGACGGCCAGGGAGGGGAGGGGAGATGCTCCGTCGCTCTCGTCCCTCCTCCGGTCCGGGTGAGCCGTGCGTGGGTGTGTCGTCCCGCCGTCCAAGTGCAAGAACAAATACCAAGATCCCTGAAGACGCCATTGCTTCCACTGGTTGACGGCGAAAGGCGAGAGGCGAGGCGGGGCGCCGACGACTGGCTAGGGCTCGTCGTGAGAGGCGAGGCGGCGAGGTGGGGATTTTCTCTGCGTGAGAGACAAAGGGGAACAGAGGACTGAGAGAAGCAAGGGGAGAAGTGGCTAATGGACCCATTCAAAGTTTTTTTTTTGCCCTGCCAGCATCTAATCGGCATCAGGGGAGACAAAAACCGCTCAAGATTTGATTGAAACCACTAAAAAATGCTATTAACCCGGTTTTAGTAATTTGAGGGTGTGATTTGTCCCGGTTTTGAGTTCAGAGGGGTATGTATCCCAAAGATTGGACTTGGGGGTGATTTGTATACTTCTTTCTTCTAGAAAAAGAAAACGTTCGCTCGCTCGTCACTTTCGTCTATCTCTGTCACGATCGAGCAGGGTCACAAGGCACATTTGATTCCTCTCCCTTTTCCGGGAACGGCTCTTTTGCCTTTCGGCCTCTCCTTTCTGGCCGAGATGAGTCGCCATCGACCAATCATGCATTTGCCATTTGGTACGTGCCTGTCACGAGCTCGACCCATCTGTGTGTACTCTCTGAGCCGAACCTCCGATCCGATGGAGAGAGCCAGCAAGCGAGCAAGAGCCACCGGCAACCAGCGCACGCCCTCGTTCGATGAATTGATCCGGTTGCGTGTGGCGTGCATGCTCCGATCTATAGTGGCCCATGCAAACAAGCAACATTTTTAGTATGTACCTGAGCTAAGCGACTTTGTGCACCCACGCACGCCTCTTCAGCGGCGACGATAGATAAGCCATTGTCAATATCCATCCTGCCAAATTTCTTTATAGGTGGTACAGTACGTACCTTTTTTTTTTTTTGCAAAAAGATGGTGGCTTGCCAAGTCGGCACGTTATGATACGGACCCTGCGCCACGTAGCTGTGCGTATATGCCATCACTTCTCGTTTCAAAAATATATACTATCACTTCGCGGGTAGGAGAACGTGATAACAATGCCACGACGTACTTGGCCGTGTCGCATGCACGTGAGAGGTTATCCTGGTTATCTGCCACGTTGGCCGGCGGGAACGTCCGGTCCCCAAGCTCCCACGCGGTCGTCCATGTCACGGATCTGATCCACAATCTGGAGCAATTAGAAACACCAACCTCCACCCACACCTGCCCCAAACAAACCAATCTATGGTGGTTGAATGGCTAGAAGGACAATGGCATCCCTGGTTCACTAGAGTTTAAGTCTTAAACTTGGCACCGATGTTTGTATTTTCTTGTATTTATTGCAGGTCTTTCGGCAGTGTGTGTTCAGTAGGAGGAGACTTCTCGACAACTATGAAGGTGTCTGCAACTTCTCGCCAACTATGAAGGCGCAATCTTAAGATGATGTATCAGCTTAGTCTCTCAGAGATGCTCATATGGATAAGATGTGCGTGCATGCGTTCGTAGTGATAAGTGTATATGTTGTTAGAAATAGAGCAAATTACTACAATATTTAATCCGAATAAATAGAAAATAAATCATGACAACAATAGCAGAGATTAAACTAATCATGCGAACTAGCATAGTAGATAAACAAATCACATCTAGGACACATACTAGAAACATGAATTCTATCACGATCTCGAACAAGAAGGATAGAATCACATTGGGTGCAGCGGTGCAAAGACCGCCGGGCGTTAACGTTGTCGCCCATGTCGCCGAGGATGAGGTTGCCGAGGTCGGGAAGAAGTCGTCGTTGCCCGACAGCCATGAGTGCTCTCCCAAAAACATGATCGCCCCTCTCCGTGCATGTGATTACGAGGCGGGTTCCGAAGGCTCTTGTCCCTTCTCCGTGCACGCCGAAAGGAGGGATGGAGAAGACTTGCTTGGCGGCGCAATGATCTGGAACGGTGGTGAGAAACCATACGAAGCGGCGGCGGCTAGGGTAGACGTCTGTCTGACTATATAGTGCGGGCCAGGTAGGTCGTGGGAAACGGACAACGTGCATAGATCTGTCCTCGGCTCGGCTCAATCCTGCAACCCGCGGCGCGGCGTGGCGAGGCAAGCGAGGAGGAGGAGCGTGCGTGTAGGTCTCCTCTTCTCATGCTTATACAAGTGGTAGAAGAGCTCACCTTATAAAGAGGTGCAACTCTCTCTCAACTTTCGGGATGGGACTAAACTTTAATCTCACTCACTTCACTCACATGTGTGCATGAATGGGCCAAGAGAATTTCAGAATTTTAGCTGGGCTTTGGGCCGAATGCCTACTAGCAAAATTCCAACATATGTATGAATGAGCGTCTGCATCTGTAATGTGTTAAAGAAAAAACATCCATGCCCAAAAGTCCACATCAATGTGAAAGCCCGTCCTTTGAGATTTTCTTTTGAGTTAAATACACTCACGGTCACTCTAGTTGCGGTTGAAGCACGATACGGTCACTGAACTCAGCAATACGCTCGATACGGTCACTGAATACGATGTGACATGAAAATCGGTCATCGAGCACGTACACGGTGGGTACAGCGTTGTTGACCACGTGTTGACCGGTCGTCCGTGCCACGTGGCGAACCGGGAGGCGTCGCCGTCGCTCTTTGCATTTACCCCTGGTGGAACGGAATCCACCCATTCACCCTCCTCCGATCCGTCGCCTCTTCGTCTTGATTAGAAACGAGAGAGCGGCAGCTGCATAAGCGACGTCGCCGCCCGGCGATCGTCGGCGTTGCGAGCTAGTTGAGGCGAGGAGCTCGTCAGTGTTCCACGGCGCCGCCCATGCGTTTCTTCTCGTCGGGCGTCGGGGATGGCCTGATAAATCGCGCAGCGAGGGCGCCACCCCTGTTCTGATGAAGTTTCCGCCCCAATTGAACCCGAGTCTATTTGTGCGTTTTGATCGATAAAGACCCCTTTATGGCGCATTGCCATCCTAGATGTGTTCTAGTTGCTAGGTAGGACTGATTGTTCTAGGGTTTTCATCGAGAATTGGGGTTAAGGGAATTGGGGTTAGGGTTTTGAGGTGTTACCAAATTGAAGATTACATCGATTGTGATGCATATAATGTTGTTGTTGTTGTTTCAGGTCGTCGAAGCAGCAATTTTTGGTCTTGAGATAAACCATGGTGGATTTTTTGTTGGGCAAGGCGAATCGTTCTTATGTAGATGGGCGTGCTGTTGGTATGATCATGTTGAAAGGGTCACCTGGTCTCCTATTATGATAGAAAATCTTGTGGAAGAACTAGGTTATGAGATGGCGGGGAGGGTTAAGGTTTTCTCTGTGTCCCCATCCTCACACTTAGCGAAATGGTCTCGGGGCACTTAGTGATGATGAGCAGGCTTCAAGAATGCTTATGTTTCTTGATATTGGTCACCATTTTTCAGTATTTTTTGGATCATGATGATAGCTTCTCTGCAAACCTTAGTGAGGATGATGTTACGAATCATCCAAGAGCAACTCTGCCACCAATATTCAGCCCAACAAGAGTTCATAGCAATGCAGATAATGCAGAGAATGGTGAGGCGAAGCGAGCATGGAAAAGGAGAGGAAGAAGCTGAGGCGTAAGTAGAACATGGAAATGGAGAGGAAGCGGTGAGGCGAAGTAGAACATGGAAATGGAGAGGAAGCAGCACCTATTCCTATTCAAGTGTTGTATCCTGATTGTGATGAGGAGGAGGATGTCAACCAAGATGTGTTTGTGAAGAGGGCATCAGTTCGAGCAGAGGATGGCAATCAAAGAGATGAAGAACAACCAGAGGTACAAGTTGATGCAGGTGGAAACATGAGAGTGAGGAGGAGTGCTAGGCAAAACCATGTGAACTATGCAATGGAAGAAGAGGAAGGAGCAACTGATATTGATGATGAAGATTATGAACTGATATGCTTGTGGATAGTGACAATGAGATAGGACATGATGATGATGATTTATATGCAGATAATGTAGATGAGGATGAACCTGAGCAGAGAGGTGAAAATAAATCAAATGAGAAAGCAAAGCAAAAGGGAAAGAGAGAGTGGTTCCTACCAAACAACAAAAGGAAACAAGCATACCACTCGATGAAGACATGTCGAGAATGATGATTTGTGGGCTCTGATTCAGATGATGAAGAGCTCAATTTGAAGTTCAAATCCTTTAGAGAGAGGATCTTCATAAGCCAAAGTTTCATGTTGGGCAGGTGTTTGAGAGTGTGGAGCTGTTAAGGACTGCCATCAAAGAGTACTCATGTCGAACAGAGTTGATATCAAGTTGCTGTGAATGATAGGAAGAGATTGAAAGCAAAGTGTGATGAAGACTGCACATGGTACTTGTGGGCATCATATGACAACAGGACCATGGCTTTCATGGCGAAAAGATATGTCGGTGAGCACACATGCAGCAAGAAGTGGAAGATCGGGGCTTTCACAGCTAAATTCCTAGCACATAAGTACCTAGAAATGTTCGGGGCTGATCAAGACATGAACCTTATGAATTTTCTAGGGTTGTTCAGAAAGAATGGCATATGACACCAGGCGTAATGAAGTTGCAGAGAGCTAGAAGGATGGCAATGAAAATAGTTTATGGTGATGAAGAAGGGCGGTACAAGCTCTTGTGGAATTATGCTAATGAAGTCGGGAGAAGCAACCTGGCTCATCATTCTATGTGTCACTTGATGAGAATGCAAGGTTCAACAAACTATATATGTGTGCGGATGCTTGCAAAAGAGGATTCCTTTTGGGTTGCGGGCCGGTGATCTTCCTTGATGGCTGCCACATAAAAACAAGGTACAGAGGTCAACTACTTGCAGCTGTTGGTGTTGATCCAAATAATTGCATCTTTCCAATAGCAATTGCAGTTGTTGAAGTGGAGGACACCCTAAGCGGGTGCAGTTCCTTGACACCTTTGAAAAGGGATCTTGGCATTATCAACATCGAACCACGGACTATCATGTCGGACAAGCAAAAGGTATATTCTGGGTACTATTGATCTTCATCTTGTACTTGCATCATATAATGTTGAAGAACATATAGTTAAAGGCTCTCATTCATGCAATGTGCAGGGTCTCATTAGTCTGTTGAACAACTATTCCCTCGGTCGAGCACAGATTTTGTGTGAGGCACATGTGGCGTAACTTCCAGCAGACATTTCAAAGGGATATTTTGAAGAACCAACTATGGAAGATAGCAAGGAGCAACACAGTTCAGTTATATGAGAAGGGATGGAGGAAATGAAGTTACTTAATGCGAGATGCTCACAAGTGGCTGCATGAGTGGAACCAAACACTTGGGTGAAAGCCTTTCAAAATGATTTGCCAAAATGTGATATACTCTTGAACAACATATGTGAAGTTTTAACAGTTAGCATGATCATTTATGTGAAGTGTTATGCAGGTTAGATTATTTATGATGCTTAGGTCATTTGATGGTTAGGTTACTGAAGATCATAATGTGACATTTGATGGTTAGATTATTTATGATGCTTAGGTCATTTGATGGTTAGGTTACTGCTGCTAAGAAAGAAGAGGAGAAGAAGCTTGCTGCTGCTAATAAACAGCTGGAGAAGAGGCCTGCTACAAAAAGGAAGCAAAGCTGGCTTGCCAATGAAGCTGATTATCCCAACAAATCAGCAAGATCATCCATGTTTGATGTCTTTAGGTAGATTGCGGATATGCCTGTTTATGATCATGTAGAGCTGTTGAAATGAACATGTATGGTACTTGTGTACTCATTTAGGTGGATGATGATGTTTACTACTCTGCATGAATGATCATGTTTAGTTCTTTTGGTGGATGATCATGTTTGGTCTTACGAAATTAGTCATTTTATGCCATTTTCTCTTCAATTGTCTGATCACATATTATGATGATCATGTTTGACAGTTAGAACATCACATCTTGATAAATGTTGCCGTTAGAACAATACATATTGATAATCATGCACACAGTTTCTTTGCCACTTAACTTTCTCTTCACCAAAAGTGTCTAATGAAGAGAAATTATCAATGTAGCACAACACCGGCCACTTAACAGTCATCTACTTCAGCATTGCCACTTGACAAAAGGATTTGACACTTCCACTTTACTTTCCATTGCAACATGCTTAAACCATTACAAGATAGGATGACACTAACATTAGGGTTCAACACGATTCAGCACAACCATTACAAAGACAGACACAAAATAACCTAGCAACATCGAACCTAGCTACACCTCTTCACTTCTTGACATCACCACCACCAATGCTGCAACACCTAGCACAACCGAACACCAACCAGCATCTTCATGACCATCGCAGCTCCTCCCAAGCATCATCGGTCAGCAGCTTGCTGCTGGTCATCGAGTTGGCGATTCCATCTCTTGCTGGTCATTCTTCTTCAAAACCTTCTTCACATTCTTGACAGCTCCATTCATGTAGAACAGTTCTTGTGCTTTGAAGCTCCTCCTGCGTTCCTCGGCCGCACCAATAGCATCCACACCGCGCCGCCAGGTGAGATCTTGCTTGTCAACTAGGTGCTCAACATACTCCAACTCCCACCTCCGAAATCACAAGTGACCTATCAAACCACGATTTAATGTGATGAAAAATATTCAATCTTTTGATCCGAACATAACCCAAATCACATCGACAATGTAAATCGACAAGCAAAACTTACCCGTGCTTCGGCACTTGTAGAAGACCCATCCGTCGTGCTTCTCTGTGGTAGAGATGTACATCGCACCTTATCCTTGCAGGTCGGACGGCGGACAAGCGGCAGCGCCTTGACGGCAATGGCGAACAGCAATGAGGAGGAGGCGGCGGCGACATGAGCACCGAGAGCAAGGAACTACCTCCTCGGTGGCGGCGGCGAGGTGAGGCGGAGGAGAGCGACGAGGAGGGAGGAGGCGGAGCAGAGCGGCGGGAAGGCGGCGGCGAGGGATTTGACGGGCGGCGGGCGACGGGTTAGGGATTTGAGGATGGGAATTTTGCACTTTACAAAAAGACCCTCCATGCAAGATTGGCGAATCGAAGCGAACAACGTGGCAGTCAGCAGTTGGTCAAACCCACCGCCTACCCACCGTGTATGCGTGCTAAAGGACCGTATTTTCACGTCACATCGTATTCAGTGACCGTATCGAGCGTATTGCTGAGTTCAGTGACCGTATCGTGCTTCAACCGCAACTAGAGTGACCGTGAGTGTATTTACCTCTTTTCTTTTAGACCGCTCGTCCTTCATTTGAGATTGACGTGCTCGCCGTGTGCCATTGCAGCACCGATTAACGACGTCACAGTTCAATCAACTCGCTTTCTCTAACTATATTTTCGTGACAGAGGGGCCGATCCTTTTTTTTCTTTTTTGAGAATAGAGTAAAAAGCCTACTCAAGACGGAGCAGTACATTCAGAGATCATTAGAGATCGAAGACTACTCGGGACGTTCGATCCAAACCTGCTCTCTGTGCTCTGGCCAGCGCAGCGGGTCCATGAGCCGGTGTGTTTCTGCTCCTTTTACATGCTGCACACTGCAACTTTGAGAAAGCGGCCATGCACTTCTTAATGTCGTGATTAGGCCATAATGAGGCGGCGTGTAAACCTTGGTGCTAGCAGTTCGTTCGCGATGATTTGGTTGTCCGTCTCAACAATCACTTGGCCATTGTAATTTCCTTGCATAGCCTCGCAGACCTACCAGGATGGCTCGGGCTTGGCTTCGCATCGCTCCGGCACATTGGTAGCCTCTTGCGGTGACTTCAAGACAGCACCACGGTAGTCTCGTCCAACAACTCCTGCAGCACTTTCTCCGGTCTCAGCTAGGAAAGATGAATCGGTGTTTATTTTAACTACACCTTGAACTGGCGGGATCCATTTTTCATCAAGCCTTTTGGTCATACAAACTAGTTGTGCAGTAGCCCGGGTGCAGTTCCCCTGTTCGTTTTCTACAGCCTTCCCCCCATATTGGTTAGTTGAAACCTCTGCCTTTCTTAAATCTTCCTCGTATTGTTTCAGAAACTGCACAGACCCTTTGATTGTCTCCCTGCCATTATTTCTCAAGCAATCGTCCCTGTGGTGCCAACATCGCCAGAGTAACAGCAGGATTTTGGCGCGCATTTCCTCGTTCTCTGTGTCCAGTACTACTTGTAGCCAGTTCTCGCCTGTGAACCAGAATTTATTTTCAGCAAGCAGGTTCCAGACCTCTCTCATGGCAGCTCTCAACGCTCTACTCCTTGTACACATAACCACTGCATGATGTTCATTTTCTATCCCATTTCCACAAATGTTGCAGGTAGCATCTAGTTCAAGTGTTCTTTTCCATTTGTTTTCTTTTGTTGCTAGGGTATTGGTATCCACCCTCCATCCAGAGATTCGTACTTTCCCCGGCACCTTGGATTTCCAAATTAGGTCCCAAATGCTCCGGTCGTTTGGGTCCCTAGCCGAACTTGAGGCATTTTGGGCTAGTTGGGGAAGGCTCATCGCAGCAAGTTTGTGGGCGCTTCTGACCGAGAACTCGTCATTTTTCTCGTGATGCCATGCCACGCAGTCCTCCACATCCAAGGACGGAATATGAATTTTGCATATTTCATCTGCATCAAAAGGGTGAAAAATCTGCCTTATTAATTCCTCGTTCCACTCCTTTCTATTGGGGTGCATGAGTTGATTAACCCATCTAATCCGAGATCTCCTTATAAAAGATGCTGTCATAAGACCCTCCCGTCTCGGAATCCATTGATCTCGTTTGATCTGAATTTTCTTGCCATCTCCCACCCTCCATATTAGGCCTTTTTTCAGAAGCTCAAGGCCAAACTCAATTGCCCTCCAAACTGAGGATGCATTTGTTGCAAATACAGTGTCCAAGAGATTGCCGTGAGGATAATACTTTGACTTAAGGACTCTAGCACATAGGCTATCTGGGTTCTGTATCAAGCGCCACCCTTGCTTGGCCAAGAGTGCTTGATTAAATAAGTGCATATCTCTAAACCCAATGCCCCCTGCTCTTTTTGGTTTTATCATCCGCTCCCACGACATCCAGTGGACCTTTCTGTGTCCCTCTTCATCACCTGATCACTCTTTCATATTTGTCACAAAAACCTTTAGATAGCATGAAGACACTCATGATGAAAGTTGGGAGGGCCTGGACCACCGACTTAACATGGACCTCCTTAGCTGCATAGGACATAAACTTCTCAGACCAATCGCTGCACCTTTTCCGGAACCTATCCATGATCGGTTGGAAATGTTCCTCCTTCATTCTCCCTTCTGGAGTAGGTAAGCCCAGGTACTTGCTCTCAAAGAAATCTGATTGCACCCCAAGAATGGTCTTTATTTCCTCTCTTGTTTGCAGTGGACACACTTCACTAAAAAGAAGAGAGCACTTACTAGCACTTAGAAGCTGTCCATTACACCTTTGGAATGAAATTAGTACTCTCTTGATGGCTTGACTTGCTCAGGATAGCCTTGAAGAATATTAAACTATCATCCATAAACAAGAGGTTGGAAATACCGGGCTGTTTCTCGTAATCTTAATGGGTGTGAGATTATTCTCTGCCATTTCCTTCCTCAACAAATGTACTAGGCAAATCGCCACAAAGAGAAATAGATATGGGCTGAGTGGGTCACCTTGCCGTAAACCCTTGATGGGCGAGAATGGCTCCAGCAGCTCTCCATTGCATCTCACCGAGTATCTAACAGACCGCACACATTGCATCACCCAATCAGTCCACTTTTTGCAAAAACCCGATTTACGCAAGACACCTTCTAGGAAGCTCCAGTCAACTCTGTCGTAGGCCTTTGCGAGGTCTAGTTTGTATGCACAGTAATTGTCTCTTGCATTCCGACAATGTTGGATCTTGTGGAAACATTCAAACGCAATGATGGCATTATCGGTTATCATTCTGCCGGGGATGAATGCGCTCTGGGTCTCAGAGATGATCTCATCCAAAATGGGTCGCAGTCGATTTACTAGGCACTTCGAAACGATTTTGTAGATGACATTGCATAGGCTTATCGGTCGGTAATCCTTCAAGGACTGAGGGTCTTTTCCTTTAGGAATCAGGACGATTACCGTGTCGTTTATTCCTGTCGGAAGAACGCCCTTCTAAAAAAAATCCAGAACAGCAAGCACGACCTCATCCTTTAGTTCCCCCCAGTTTCTTTGGAAAAAACGTGTCGGGAATCCGTCGGGTCCGGGAGCTTTTAATGGGCCAATTTGGAACAAAGCATCACTAACTTCCGTGGCAGAGAACGGTTTAGTAAGAGCATCGTTCATGTCTCCGCTGACCCTCTCGGTTACTAACTCCAAAACTTCTGTAGGATCCACTCCTTCCTCCTTCTCATACAGGTTTCTGAAAAATTTATTTGTCATTTCGTGTATACTATTCATATTTTCCACCCAGCCACCATTCTCATCTTTCAACTTCACAATCAAGTTTTTCTTTCTCCTCCAAGTAGCCTTGCGTTGGAACCATTTAGTATTTTTATCTCCTTCTCTTAGATAGGTAGCTCTCGATCGCTGTCTCCACATAATTTCCTCTCTCAGGAGCATCTCATCCAACTCCTAATTTATTTTCTTCTCTCTGTCGCTCAGCCATGCTAGGTGTGCTCCGAAGTCTGCTTAGCTTTTTCCTAATCTCTGCTGTCTTCTTAATGACAGACCCAAAGTCTCGTTGCGCCCAGCTCCTTAGCTCCTTTCATTTTCATATAAAAAAACATTTGGTCTTTAACGAATGCAAACTGCTAAAAAAATTAAAACTAAAGTTTCAGACGGAAGCACTACCGGCTTGCATCGCTGGGGTCTGACGATTCAATCAGCATAAATCTGATCATACAACATGACCAAAAGGAGGCCAGGCCCCTTGGCTAAAACCTCCAAAGTTCCAAACTACAGCCAACAAAATGGACCAAGTCAAATTCAGGACAAACAAACTACTGGAGCAACAGAAACCGGAAAAAAACTTCAGCTATTAGGCAGCATCACCAAATCATATGCAAGAAAGAGGTCTTCGGAGTATTGATTCTTCATCTTCATCCACCGCCAATGCGCAGCACCCCTGGTCTCCAGCCCTGGGATGCCCGAAACACCTTGCTCGCCACCCGCTCCATTAGCTTTGCCCCCAATATTAGTGGTTTTTGTCTTGCCTGCTTTATCTGAAAAATATAGACCATCTCATTATCCAGGAACACGTCATCTTGACCAGAGTCATATGATCAGATATATTTTTTCTCTCAAAAAATAATATCATTTCTGCATTTCTAGATTGCCCAAAACATTGCAACAATGCCAACCAGCACTAGCCTTCTATCATCTTTTGGGAAGCCCTCAATCCACCTCCCAAAGCATTCAGATGGGCTATCAGGAGTATATTCCAAATCAAAAGCACATTTTAAAAGACTCCAAATAAGTCTAGCAGCTGAGAACTGAAAGAATAAATGATCAATATTCTCATCGTTACCACATACACACACATTTTACTCGCTTTTCTAGCTAGCTAGTGGCGGGGAATGATTGTGACGGTCTATCCGATCGACAATGTCTATATGTGCAAGGAAGTTGGGAGCTCGCCGTCATCTCGGATGGGGATAGTTCCACGTGTTGATGTGTGCTCCTGCCACGGCGTATGAAAACGACACACTCCAAGGGGGTATAGTCGTGTTATATAAGTACATTGTCTTTTTTCTGTACTTACTGTTATCTTTTAATAAATGTGAAAAGCTTTATAAAGCTTGGCCTTTTCTCTACAAAAATGTAAAAGCTTACGCCTTGATGTATTTGTAGAAGAAAATGGTAGTACTCATATCTGTATATAAGCCAAGCAACACGCCACATTTTTTTTTCCGAAATGGTGTCACTTAGGGCTTTAACTTATTAGAAAAAAGGAGTTGCCCGATTAATATGCGGAAACCCAGGTGAAAACCATTACTCCATCATAAGAGACACCCTGAATTTACAGTGCTACACACCTATAAGAGCTAGACACTTTAGCAGCGTGTTTAGCCCCACCGCCCCTATGTTCACTTTACTTCTTGATGTTAATGTTATTGGTCCAGTGTAGCTCTCTAAACTTGTGTGTGACATCAGCTCTTCGCAAGGAGAGTGTTATATTCATATTTTTTTTAGCAATGGCAGAGCGTAGGGTTGAGTGGGCATGGTTGTAATGTGCTGAACCATTTAAGATGAATACAAACCCCATTTCAGAAAAATCCATTCAAATTCCTCAAAGGAAAAAAAAGACATCTAAAAAAATCAAAAGAAAAATAAAGTTATTAACTTTTTTTTGCGAAAAAAAGTTATTAACTGAAAAGAAGAAGCCACTATCGGTTGTGCCCCACCTCACATACTCTGCAACCCCACGTCCACGTGCGTATTTAGACCCAAAACCTCTGGCCGTTCGTGTCGTAATCGTGCCGCTCTCCCGCCGCCTACCTCTGGCTCTCCTCTCTCTCCGCCTACCGGTATATCTACCACCTTCGGCCACCCGCCGCCTCCCCGCTCCCTGGAACTGCAGTGCACGCACCCCCGCGCCATTCCTGCCTCGCCTCGCCGCACCCTCCATTCTGCCGCCATCCCGCGGCCGAATTTCGTGTTTTGACCCTTTTTGGAAAGAAAATCGGGATCTGACCCCAGTTCGGAAAAATTTCAGGATCTGACCCTTTTGCCTACCGCCGAGGGCTGGCGGTAGGATTGCGTCTCCCTACCGCCATACCCTACGGCGGTGAGGCCATTTAACGGCGGCGACGGCCGTTGGCAGCCGGCCGACGTGGAAAAGGGCCTACCGCCATCCCCTCGGCGGTGAGTTCTCGGAGCCTACCGCCATAACCTCTGGCGGTAGGGTCTGTGTTCGATAAGGTGGGGAGGGCTGGATATCCCCCTCCTCAACCACTCATTCAGCCCACATCACCTCTCCACCGAGCTCAACTCTCCCCTCTTTCTTTGAAGCGGAAGAGCCTCCCAAATCTCTCTCATTTGTTTGAGATTTCTCCAGTGGATTCTTACCATTTTCATCACTCAAGGTGGCTCTCTCATTTCCCCTCATTTTGATTGGTTGATATCTTTGTTTACTTTGCATTTGCTCATTTGATTGCAAACCCTAGCTCATCATTTTCGTGTGGTCAAATCAATTACTATGATCCATTTAGGTTTATGTTTGTGGTTTTCTTATGTATGATGTGCTTAGAATTGGTTGTAGAAAAGTTTGTGTGCCTAGATCTAGTGCTAGTCTTAATGTACATAATGGGGGTTAGGTTATGCTTAAGAAAGCAATTAAAGCTAAGTTACTTTAATAGCAACTTTTCGAATTGTAGGATGGCACCGTTCGTTTTCTTTGAAACTTCTGCTGAGGCGGCGGCAAACCGTGAACGTGAATTGATTGAGGAAAAGATGAACTTGTGGATCGAAGCCATTGATGCGTTGAATGCGGAGTGTAGGGCCTTTTCATATAATTATTTCAATAAAGACCGCTCAAAAAATTTTATAACAAAAAGGAGAGGCTGATGAAGAAGCTCAAGGCGGCGGAAAAAATTGTAGGCGTGATCTTGCAATGCAAATTACATTGTGTGCGACAACGGCAGAATATGCTGAGATAGACATGGGCAATCATGGTCATGTCATTGATTGGTTAGTTCGCCAACCATTCTCGTCGGATGAGAACCGTGCATCTCATTGGGCATGGGTCAAAGAAAGAAATGATGTTACTTGTTGCAACCCGGGACCGTACACCGCATAGTATTGCATGAGGCTATGTAATCTTTGTCATTTGGACTGTAATGACATGTACCCTATGCTTGGTCGTCGTTTGAACTACTATGACTTGTACCCTTAACATTTGAACTCATTAAGAACTTGGTGTTGTATGTCATATCAAGTAACCGAGTGTTGTACTCTACTTAATTTATTTTATGTTTTTGTTTATGTCATCTTAAACTCGTATATTCATGTAGGATGGACAGTCGATCCATGACTATGAACATAGCGTGTGAGAAGATCATGGCGGAGCGACACCGTTGCTTGAAGAAGGAATGTGAAGCATGGTTGAAGAGTTGTGATGAGGCAAATGCGTCCATGAAGGATTTCAGCAAGTATCACTTTATCGAGGAACCTTCTGATGCTAAGGAGAAAAAGCATTCAAAGCTTGTGAAGGAGAAAGAGAGGATGCTTGATCAGCTGCAAGACCGGAATATACTTGCGTACCGCTTTGGCGATTGAGATTATGTTCACTTTGCAAGCAAAGAAGAATTCCGTGAGATGGACTTGAGAAACCGGGCAGGTCATAGGATGGGCAATCAAACAAGGCGTGTCGAGAATCCCGCGCCGTGCTGCATGGGATTGGTTCCGTGAAACGAATGGTGTGTTGGGTCATTGGGCAGGATCCACGACTTTCAAGCTGAAGCGTAATCAAGGCGTGACGATCAAATTGAGCGTCGATAAGTATGAGGCTTATGTTACTGTTTAGAACATGTGTCGTCGAGCTTGAGCTATTAGTTTGAACTGATGTCATTCGAACCGGGTCATGTTTTAATTAGTTTGAACATGTGCTATTCGTGGATGTAATGAACTATGTTGAGTTGAATTATGTATGTGCTTGCGAGATAGAATTGGGTATATTATGCTAACATTCGATACATATGGGGCAAAACAGGGGAGAGGAGGGACCAGACCCTACCGCCACAGTCCATGGCGGTAGTGTCCAGCACCCTACCGCCATGGCCTGTGGGCGGTAGGGTCCGGTCCTAGCGCCAGCGGTCTTGGGTTCTTCGTCACAGAACCGTTGCCCCCCCTACCGCCATGCAACCTGGCAGTAGGGTCCAGCAACCTACCGCCATGGCCTGTGGCGGTAGGGTCCGGTCCTACCGCTAGCGGTCTTGGGTTCTTCGTCACAGAACCATTGCCCCCCTACCGTCGCTTGTTGTCCCACCCGGCTCATCGATTTGATAGATCATTTCTTTTTCATTATATGTGATCACTTGTTGTTTGGCAGACTTGCGCGCTTGATGCAACAACCAATCATGAACCTTTAATGGATAGTCCATCTTTTCCCCAATCCACTTGGCCGTGCTTGCAGAATGCTTTAGGAAGTACTCATTGAGCTTGATGAAAGTGTACTTGAGTATTGCGGTCACCGGCAAGGAGCGGACACCCTTCAACACATTGTTGAAGCATTCCACCATGTTGCTTGTCATGTCCCCATATCGCATACCTCCTTCATCGTAAGCGCGTGACCACTTTTCCTTCTCGGAAAGTGCCTAACCAAGAATTCTTTCCCCTTTGTTCTTTTCCAAAGCCTCGAGGAGTTTATCATATCGGGTCTTGAATGTGGCGGTGTTGAAAGCAACGCAAACAAGGGTAAGGTCTTTGCAAAACTCCTTGCTCTTGCATGCCCGGTAAAGTTTGCAACAAAGTGTCTCATGCACCAACGGTGTTGAAGCTTTGGAAGACCGGGAATATCAACGTCTATTGCTTTGAGAATCCCATGATGGTGATCCGATATAATGCATACCTCTCTGTTGCCTATCACCTTGGTTCTCACATGCTCCATGAACCACTCCCAATTATCATCGTGCTCCGAAGGCACCAAGGCAAATGCCACCGGCAACACGTTATCATTTGAAGAATGGGCCATCGCCACCATCAATGTTCCCTTGTATTTGCCGGTCAAGAATGTACCATCTATAGACAACACCGGGCGACAATACGTGAATGCCTCAATGCATTGTCCAAAGCTCCAGAAGGCACGACGAAACACTCCGGCAATTGACTCCACCCGATGGCGCATTCCCGGGTTTCGATGAGCAATTGCTGCCAACATCTTGGGGAGAATGTTATATGCGGCCTCATAATCACCATGCAGCATCCTAATAGTGTTTGCCTTCGCCATCCATGCCTTCCGTGCTTGACCGGTGTCCGAATTGTTCCTCAATCGAAGACATGAGAAACTTGACCTTCACGGTTGGATCATGTTCTATTTGATGCAACAATTTATATCCTAGATACTCCGACGTGAGTTGACGGTGTCCTTTGCTTTGGTCGGCCTTGTCCGGGTACGCATGCGTGTGAGTGCCAACATGACTCTTCAAGACCCATTGCGGTTTCTTTGATTTTTCTACGGGACCATCCATTTGCAACCTTCTTTGTCACATTTGACCGTGTCAAGTTTTTGATTTGAATGACCAACAACAAACGGCCTATGGTTCCTAATGGCATAGTCACACAACCATATCTTGAACTCTATCAAAGAACCAAACTTGATGCCTTTCTTCAAATGAGCATTCTCATCCTCATTTTCTCGTCGAGGATCACTAAATTTGGGGCACGCAGCGTTGGCTCGGACAACCATAATCTCATCCCACCATCAACGATCGCATTGTCCGCAAGACTCACATCTCTAAACAAAGACGGCCTCTCTCCTTGCGGTCACCTTCTTGTAGATTTTGTTTTCTTGCGCAATCAACCCATCCTCATCCAACTCTTCCTCCGGACCCTCGTCATCCGAAAGTTATACCCACACATACGGTTATAAGGGAGGGTACGGTCCATGTCTTGTTGCCGCACAATGACATCCAAGTTACCAATTGGATTGTAATGGATCTCTTCATTCTCCGAGTAAACATCCTCCTCTAGAGCAACAATAGCATCATCATCAACATGAGGAATAGCATCTTCTTCAACATGAGGAATAGCATCATGACGGAGTACTATGGCGCTAAGCGTTGATATGATCTTCATTGGGTTGGCTACTTGGTGGTTGGCTAGAAGAATTGGGGACATACACCTCGGCCTTTGTCATCATGCATGGGGAGGATGCATTGCGGTTGAGATCAATTTGCAAAGGAGGAGGATCAACCTTTGTGGCAAAGATCTCAAGAGACTTGTCTTGTGATCGTCTACTTTTTCCTTGTACACATTCCAATGCAATTGGGAGGTGATGGGCATACTCTTTAATCGGGACTTTACTCCCAATCCAACGTCATACCTCACAATAAGCTTAACCTCGGCATTTGGGTCATTCCAATGTAAGACGCTTCTCACTTGAACTACAAGATCATCAAAGCTTGGACTTGTGTCAAAAACCATAGCCTCTTCCCCTTCATCGTCATTTCCAAGCATAAATGTCGACTTGTCCAAATATGAACGTTTACGAGCTTATGCATCTAAGAAAATGGGAAGAATATAATCAATCCATATATGTTATCCAACCAACACAAATGGACAAATGAACGAAATCTTGCATAACTACTATTCATACTAAAGTTAACCTAACAATTAACCACTAACCCTAACCATAACCCCTAACATAACCACTATAACCCTAACCCCCAACATAACCACCAACATAACCACCAACATAATTACCCAACATCCCTAACCCTAACCCTAACACCAACCCCTAACATAGCCACAACCCTAGCCATAAATGCATCATAAATGCATCATAAATGCACACAACAACATCAACACCTAGGGTTTGCAATAAATTGACCAAATCAACACAAAACAAAGATCTCAACCAATCAAAAGAAGGGAATCGGGAGGTACCTTGGGTGATGAAAATGCTCGGATCCACCGATAAAATCCCAAGCAAATGGAGTGGATCTAAGGGGTTTGTGAGGGAGAGAGGGAAGAGGAGGCGAGCACGGGAAGAAGATGAGTGGGAAGAAGAGTGGTGGTGGGGCCCACAAACCAGCCCTCGCCACCTTATCGAACACGAGGACCCTACCGCCAGAGGTTATGGCGGTAGGCTCCGATAACTCTCCGCCAGTAGGAGATGGCGGTGAGCCCTTTCCACGTCGGCGGCCGCCAACGGCCGTCGATCGCCGTCAAATGGCTTCTACCGCCGTGGCTATGGCGATAGAGACGCGCAATCCTACCGCCAGCCCTACGGCGGTAAGCGAAAGATCGATCCCAAATTTTTCCGAACCCGGTCGATCCCGATTTTCTTTCAAAAGCACAAACAAATTTGGCCCCATCCCGCAGGGCCGGCCAAATCGGCGAAGTCCTCTTTGCCCTTTGCGCGTGTTCAGCGTGATCAGCTTTGGTGGGTAGCAGACGGCTTGCCGTCTCGGTTTCATCTCCCTCTCTCTTTGGCTGGTTGTAAGTTGCTGTCACGATCGAGCTCGCTCGCTCGCAGGGTGCTGACGCCGCATGCACTCTCAATCAAACTGCAAAAGTCGCCTTCCTCCTTTCCTAACAAAAATTGCAGTCGTTCATGCGAGAAAGCAACCAGCCACCGATTGATCTTGCGCAGCCAGGCACGGCTCTCGCTTGCCGTGCCGATCAATAGTAGACAGATAGATAAGCCGTCGTCAATATCTTGCCGGGTTTTCGTGCCATATTTGGAGGCCAGACACGTTCGCGTTACGGTGCCGGCAGGGCGCCACATACGCGGCCGTCTGTCCGTTCCGATTGTCTGCTAGCTACGACCTCGCCACGTCCGTGTACGCTTCCGTTCTGAAGCCAAGGTTCGCACATGCATGCGAGCGTGACTGTGTGATGTGTCCGTCCGATCCGATCCACTGAACTCAACTGGGGCACGAAAACAAGGCGTGAGAAACTCTATCGTCCGTCCTCGTCGGATTCGATCGCCTTGTCCGAACCATGTGATGCGCAACGGTCCAAGAAAAGCTCGGCCGGGCCGGATAGATATGAAGCTGTATCTCTCTCTCTCTCTGAAGTTGACCCGCCGGCCGGAGCCCCACGTCGGAAGGCCGCGGGTTCACCCCACCCACTCGGCGCCTTTAAGAATGACGGCCAGCGACGACGAGCCCAAGTCAGTCAGGTCTTTTTATGCCTGGTATAGTAAGGTCCCCTAGGCGAAATACTAAAAACACGCAGGAACAAATCGGAATATGTGCTTTCTATGTAAAGCATGCATGCCTATCCAAAACACACGCAGGAATAAATCGTCGTGACCGAGAAATGGCAATTCATGTCTTTTTCCTCTCCTCCCTGCATATTGCCGCCGTTGCCAACATCTCGCCGGGTTGGGTTTCCATGCTATATTTGGCGACCGACACGTTGGCGTTACGGTGCCGGACGGCAGGGTCTTGGCCCGGTGCTACCGTGCCACGCCTGGCGCCTGGCTGTTGTGCTTGTCTTCCACGTACGTGCATGCGTTTCGGCTCTGATTCGGAAGCTAGCTTGGCCCATGCCATGCGCACGACGTGGTGAGGCGCCCCTCTCTGATCCGCCGATCGATCCAGTAGTGAACTGGGGCACCAAAACCAAGCGTGAAAAACTCCGACGTCCTCGTGCATCCGCTTTGTCTTCTCCGAACCCATGTGATGCGCAACAGTCCACGGAAAGCTACTAGTACCCGGATAGGTACTACTAGTAGTACAAGGCCACATGCATGTGAGGTTGAGGTTGACTCGCGGGACGGAGCCCACGTCGGAAGCCTGTGAATTCACTCCACTGATCCGCTACTTTAAGAACGACGATGGCAAACGACGACGACGCGTGCTTACCGATCCATCTCACCCGAGTGCCAAGTGCCCTCCGTAAAGAAATACTTCCTCCGTCCAAATATACTTTCGTAAAAATGGACATGGATGGATGTATCTAGAACTAAAATACGATACATCCATTCATCGGATAAGTTTTTTTCGAGCAGAAGGAGCATAAGAGTACATTATAGGCACCATCGCAAAGGCAATTGTATGTATCTCTCGAGTCTCACGTGTGAGACCAATCTCTTCGCCGAGAGCTTTGCGTGTGATCTCTTCTCCGTGTTAAAATCTCCTGAAGGAACACACGAGACAACACGCACAGCACTGCCTACCTTCAGTTCCTCGTCGCCATCGCCGTCGCCGTCCATCAATCATCGCGATAAAACCCCATCTCCACACTCAAAATCTCCTACTATACTCGTGCCCAAATTGTGCTGTTCTTCCGTCATCCAGCTCTCACCTCTCGGTCCGTATATATACTCCTCGCCCAGCAGCATCTCCTCCCCAGCCCCCAGTCCCCATTCCCCGGAGCTTCACGTGCGCGTGCGCCATTGTTTCCTCCCGTCCTCGCCTCGTCGTGCCAAGCTCTCGACGCCTTCGTCCCGCCGCCATCCTTGATTTCCCAGGTACGACCAACCTAGCCAAGTTCTTCTTCCATAGATCTTTGGCCGATCGTGGCTTGGGCTTTAGTTTCCGTGGGTTCGGGGACGGGCACGGCGTCGAGGTTTCCGGCTCCGGCCGCGGGAGAGGCTTCCGATCAGGTCGGCCTTTGCTGCCGCGCGCAACCGCGCCGGCGCCGGTCAGCACCCGGGGCAGGCAACGGTGGCCGGTGGACATCCACGCGCATTTTGCTCGGGCGGTGAGGCGCTGGGCGCGTGGCACCGCCGGGGCCTGCCTGCTCACGAGGCACACGCCGGGTTAGGCGGTTAGGAGAAACACGCAAGAAACGCGGACGGACGGACGGACGCCGGGACAAGCGTGAGGCCGCTGATGTAGCTCACCAGCTGCGTGGCCGCGCGGCTGGCACTGTCTGCGTGCGTGTCGCCGCGGTGCCGTAGCCCGGTGGATGGACCGCTTGAAAACGACGGGCATGCTGCCGTCTGGCCAAACACTTCAATCATGTTGCCAAAAAAGACCGGCACTTTTTTTGGGTTTGTGTCACCTCCTGTGATCCTGCTTTGGACCTTCGATTGTTTGATTGGACATTACACACGGCCGTGCGATGCTCTGCTTTACAAGGAGTAAATTTGGGCTGGATAGTTATAAATTTTACCGTACAGTCAATCCCTTGTATATCTAGAACCAGTTGCCTAATACTCCCTCCGTAACAAAATATAAGACGTTTTTATGCCCTATGCAAAATCAAGAAACGTCTTACATTTTGGTACAGAGGGAGTAGCCAGTAGTATCTGACAATTGCTTATAACAAACAAAGAAAAGTGTTGGACAAATAGTTTTTTCTTTTATAAATGGAAAAGCACCTTTCAAGTGGCTAGTTGCTTATTACACTACTTGGCATGTACCTTTCTTTGAAATCAACAGAAATGTTTTATTTTCATGTGAACATGACTATTTTTACACATGTTTGACAAATGAACAACGTACAAATAACACATACTCTTGATTAACCACCACTAATCCGCAATGTGGTATTTGTTGAGAATCTATTCGTATGACAGGAAATCTAACTGTACTCTGAATTGTGGTGACCTGAATGTCAGGCACTCTGTTCATTTTCTGGAGCAGCCAGTGACAGGTTCATGATCGTCGCGCCTTAATTGCGCTCATCCTCTATGGGGTCCGAGACAACTGAAGTGCGTCGCTCTATCCCTTTGGTGTTGTTAGTGAATTGTCCAGTTTGTGATAATTTCTGACAATAATGGCATGTTGCGTTCATTCTCACTCGCAGAGAAATGACACCTTGCTGGGCAATGGAGTCATCGGCATTCTCGCCGAGACTGTCAATATGTGGGAGAGGAGGGCGCCGTTAACTCCTTCCCACTGTGCTCGCCTCGTGCTCGGGGGAGGCAAGCGCGAATCCGGCGTGAACCGGATCATCGTGCAGCCGAGCACCAAGAGGATCCACCATGATGCTCAGTACGAGGATGCGGGGTGCGAGATCTCAGAAGATCTGTCAGAGTGTGGGCTCATCATAGGCATCAAGCAGCCAAAGGTAACATTGCAACCAATCACCTTAGATACCCCAATTGACTTTGATTTACAGTTTGCGACGGTATCACAGTTGTGGAAACGTTCTGAGAGGTGTTTCCTTGTGCAGCTGGAGATGATTCTTCCTGATAGAGCATATGCGTTCTTCTCGCACACCCACAAGGCCCAGAAAGAAAATATGCCGCTGTTAGATAAGGTAGTTACCATATTGCGATACACATTTCTGAGGAGGAAATGGCGCGCTAAATTGCCGGTTCGTATTTTTCAGATCATGGAAGAAAGAGTGTCCTTGTTTGATTATGAGCTAATCGTCGACGACGATGGGAAAAGAATGCTGGCATTTGGGAAATTTGCCGGCAGAGCTGGACTGATAGACTTCTTACACGGTCTTGGGCAGAGTAAGAACACTGTTTTATTTCTCAGTTCATGCCCTGACCTGATATTGGTATGCCTGCGATGCTCCGATTTGCTATCTCGACTTATCTGAAGAGCAACTTGTTCTGTCGTAAGCAACTGCTAGTTATGCATTCTGCTAAAGTATTTCCCTTGCAATTTCAGGATATTTGAGCCTTGGATACTCGACTCCGTTTCTGTCTCTGGGGCAATCCCATATGTATCCTTCGCTCGCTGCAGCGAAGGCTGCAGTCATCGCCATTGGTGAAGAGATAGCAACATATGGACTTCCATCTGGAATTTGTCCAATTGTATTTGCATTCACCGGATCCGGAAATGGTAATTCCAGTGTTAACTTTCATTGCCTTCACATTCAGGTTACTTGTTGCAGCACACTTACTCACATTTATAACTTCATATGTCACAGTTTCGCAGGGCGCACAAGAGATATTCAAGCTATTGCCACATACCTTCGTTGATGCCGAGAAACTTCCCGAGCTCTCTGCGGTATTACTCCTTTTGTGCCAGAAGTTTCACATTTAGATAAATAACCGTAACTTCAGTGAGTTTTGTTTTGTCCCCATTGAAATGAGCGAAATCTCTGCCACCTGCGGATGCGTTATCTATGCTAGCAAATTTGGTTACTGATTGAGTGGTTATGGGTCGGTATTTGATTATTATTTTTGCAAGTATAGCTTCTTAATATATCTCAGTTTGCTCCATTTCTGAAATTATACAGGGAAAGAGTCTGCCTCCACATCATCAGTCAACCAGGAGAGCATTCCAACTATATGGATGTGTTGTCACATCTAAAGATATGGTCGCACCCAAAGATCCCAGCAGATGTTTTGACAAAGTAATGCACATTTCTTAACTTTATCAAATACATGTTGGTTTTTTAGTTTCTAACAGGAAATGCTAAGGTATAGTAACATTAGCATAGATCATTACTCTTAACTGAAAAAAAAAATTATCCTGTCATAACACGATACCCTTTTCTCATAATACAATTTCCATCGTTCAACTAATTTGCTGCAAAGAGCTGTTCAAATGTTTTTCCTGTTTACAGTACATTGATCATGCCCTCACATTCCTAATCCTGTTAACCAATCCACTACTGATCTTTTTCGCTTCTCTTAGTAAATTTTGAGCTACGGTGTTTGCCAAACAAGATTTTCCATCTCTTCTGTTTTATTAGTATTTCTTCGCTTTTCAATAGCCTGACTGTAAGAAATCTTTCATCAACATTGTCTGTAGGCTGACTATTATGCTCATCCGGAACACTATCGCCCTGTTTTTCATGAAAGGATTGCTCCATATGCATCTGCCATTGGTATGGTCCACAACTCATTGCTTTCATTTTATATTGCTCAATTTTGTTACGTTTCTGTATTTTTGGCACAATCTCTAAAACAAGTCTAGACCATAGGATTTTCATCATCTATGTTACTTAGTTATATAAAGATACTATGCATTGAACTGCGTAGCACAGAACAGTGCTGGTTCTAAACTGATGCTGGCATTGATAGAGTTGCTAATGTAATGAGGTGCCGGTTGCAGGGTGTATAGTTTACACTTCTAAATCATGGAGATTTCATAAAAGATCTGCTATGTGTCACAGTAGCAATACTAATCGTTTAGCCATTATATTCTAATTTGTATCCGTGCATTTCGACAGTTAACTGTATGTACTGGGAGAGGAGATTTCCACGACTATTGAGCATTGATCAGTTACAACAGCTGATGAAGAATGGGTGCCCTTTGGTTGGCATTTCTGATATAACTTGTGACATTGGAGGTTCCATAGAATTTGTGAACAAAAGTACATCAATAGAGAGGCCTTTCTTCCGGTAAGAACTTTGGATATTCACTACGGATGCATAAATTTAAATTGCTTGTAATCTTCTGAACATTGCATACTAATTATAAATAAACAGAACTGTCTCTCTTAAGTACTCTGGAGTAGTACCACACAGATACTTGGTTCTGCTTTTGGTGGTTTTTGCTTAACCAGTAACTTTTTGACGAATTACCTTGGATATGCAAATCTAGGTATGATACTTCGACTAATTTGTACCATGATGATATGGAAGGCGATGGCGTGATCTGCTTAGCTGTTGACATTCTGCCTACAGAGTTTTCCAGAGAGGTGAGAAATTTATGATAAGACAAAATAAACTATTTTTTGTTGCAGTTCCAATTTGTTGCTATGAGATGACTCCTATTCTATTGAACTCAAACTCTGCAGGCCTCCCAGCATTTTGGAGACATATTATCTAGATTTGTTACCAGCTTGGCCTCAGCTAAGGAACTGCTGGAGCTTCCTTCGCACTTGAGAAGAGCTTGCATCGCATATACTGGCAAACTCACTCCTCTGTATGAGTATATTCCTCGGATGAGAAAGACTATGATGTAAGTTTCAAATATTTCTCATCATCACCGTCGTAATTCTGTGTGATAGTTTCGGAGGATATGTATTTCTGTTCATTCCCTGAATCCTTGAGATCCCAGATATATTTTATAAAGGGAACAAAATAGGTAATCATACTGGACAGTGGGCAGGATGTAGTTCCAGTCTGAAGTGATATGTCTATCTTTCTACCATGTTTCAGAATATTTTCAAACATTGTGTTTTTTACTTTATTTTCGCTGTTTGTTAGCACTTGTTATGTTTACAGTACCACAGTTTTCTGGTCATGACTGATGACTGGTACTGTAAATATTTACCATCTCCGAGCATGTTTACTGCCCATAATGTTAACATTTTGTTTTGCTCTTATGCAGAGAATTGCCACCAACTCCAGCGAATTCATTGCCTGATAAGAAGTACACCACCCTGGTTAGAGATATATATTTTTAACTAAATATTTTGGAACTTGCATATACTCTGCTCTATAGTGACTTCTGAGTTGCCTCCTAACAATTTGTCGATCAATGAAACAGGTATCTCTCTGTGGCCACCTCTTTGATAAGTTCCTTATAAATGAAGCTTTGGACATCATTGAGACAGCTGGGGGTTCTTTTCACTTGGTTAAATGTGATGTTGGACAAAGCATCGATGATATGTCCTACTCGGAGCTTGAAGTAAGCAATAAAATTTTCTTACTGATGTGAACTATTTTCAGTACGAAGTAAACACAAAATACTGTCTCTAGTTTGGTAGTTAACATTTAGCTTTTTTAGTGAAATTATTTTCTACAAGCTACATCAAAAGACTTATAGTCAAGGAGGCCTCTCTTTTTCATCTAGGAAAAGTGTGGTGGTCATGATAAACTGATAGTGACGGATGGTAACTTATGTTTGAGGAATGATGGATGGTAACTTTTGGTGTCCATTTTTGATCAATTACTGAGCACAATATAAATAAAGTAAATAGTACAAATAATTGAAAGGTGTCCAAGAACATCAAAGGAAAGAAGTTGGATCTAACAGCTCTTGGACCACCCTTGCCCATCCCTATCGGGTCATCACCTAATAAAAAAAACAAAAATAAGAAGAAGAGATCAGTACGTCTGGGCAAACATAGCCCTTCAGATATTTTGCACTCAATCATTGAGTGGGTTATAAATGTTCAGTCTCTACCCGCTTCCTGTGCCTACCAGAGTCTTCCGAGCTCCCACTTCAACTAACTGGAAGCTTGGGCTGCCATGAATCAGTTTGTGATCCCTTCCTTTCATTTCCTTTCCTTTTTGAACTGTGTTCCTTTAAACGATTTTTGGGCATCCTCTTTGGTGTGCTAGTTTTTTAAGTATTTTTGCTACCGCAGCTCCTCTAGTGATTCGAGGAAGGAAGAAACTGAAGGGCCCTGTTTCTGGGAGCATTTTATTTCTTTTGAACAGTATACCTTCGATTCTTAGCTTCCTTCTTAATATGCATGTACTACGTTTTGACCCCACTATTCTGGCATTTGAATACGGCAGATATTTAACAACATGTTGAAATTTGTCTTTTTTTTCTCTTATAACGTTAGGAACTCTTCTGCAGAAAAAAGTATCAGGACCTCACAGCTCTGATACATCAGATAAACATACCTTAATAATTAACATATCTACTCGATGCAATGCATGTTGGATAATAAAAGATAAAGATGTGTTTTAACTTTTAGCATCCCTCACCAATTCATGCCTTTAAAGACAACCTTTGTTTGATTTTGTACTGAAACGTATGATGCATTCCATTCTACAGGTAGGAGCAGATGATACGACTACATTAGACAAGATCATCGATTCCTTGACTTCTATAGCTAATGCGCACCGTGGAGATCCTAATGCCGCCGAGATATCTCTGAAGATAGGAAGAGTCAGTGAATGCGGAATTGATGAAAGCATGGACAAAGTAGGACCAAAGGTTTTAATCCTTGGAGCTGGGAGAGTTTGTCGGCCAGCTGCTGAGTTTCTAACATCTTACCAAAACATCGACCAAGTACATGTTGTTGTGGCATCTCTGTATCAAAAAGATGCAGAAGAGGTGAGTCTCACAGTACAGTGCGCTCCTTAGCTCTTATGCAAACTTTAGTTGGAAAAAATTGTGTGTTAATTTTATCATATTTGTCGGTATTAATAAGCTTTGGAAAATTCATTATGCTGTCATTTTTGTCCAAACTGAATATGTATTTGTACAATTCAACCATTAGTCCATTACTTTTCTCATGTTTTTGTTTCTCTGCATTCAGACAGTTGACGGAATAAAGAATGCGACAGCAGCTCAGCTCGATGTTTCAGATACTGAAAGCCTTTCGAATCTTGTTTCACAGGTATTTCATCTCTGATATTTAGTTTCTGCAGTGAGCAAGTACTCCTACTACTTTTCATAGTGTCTTACAGTGAGCATACAAGGCCAGACTTCTGTCACAAATAAATATGCCCAACTCTATCGGTGTTAACTTTTCATGTACAGTATTTAAATGTTTGCAGTTCAGGATACACATTTCTAATCTTTCTTGTCAAGAGAATGTATTAGTTGTTGCAGATTAATAAATGATTGGAGCTCCTCTTACAGGTTGATGTTGTAGTCAGCTTGCTGCCTGCTAGTTTCCATGCTGCCATTGCAAGAGTATGCATAGAGGTAGGCTTAAACCCCTAATGGTGCTATATGCAAATTGAGGAATTGCTTCAGTTGACTGAGTTACATTTCTGTATGATAGCTCAAGAAGCACTTGGTCACAGCAAGCTATGTTGATGATTCCATGTCAAAGTTGGAGCAAGCTGCGCAAGGAGCAGGTGTAACTATACTCTGCGAAATGGGCCTTGATCCTGGCATAGGTACTTTCTAAATATAACGGCCAGCATATATATGTATATATATGTAGACACCGCTAAAAATGGTCATCGCGTATTATGTGATGAAGAAAAAGTTCTTTATCATGGAACAACTTTGCATGACGGAACATGCTGTAAATATATTTCCTGTGCAGATCACATGTTGTCGATGAAAATGATTGATGAAGCACATGCTCGGAATGGAAAGATAAAGGCGTTTACATCTTTCTGTGGTGGACTTCCATCTCCAGCTGCCGCAAACAATCCACTGGCCTACAAGTTCAGGTAAATTCAACTATAGTGACTAGTAGTGTAACAAGGTCTCCACGCCTGGAGCTTGTGCCACAATATTGCACGGAACAATTTTTACCAGGAATTCTGATTGTTATTTTTCTTGTTCTTAGTTGGAGTCCAGCAGGCGCCATCCGAGCTGGAAGAAATCCTGCTGTCTACAAATTTCTTGGAGAGATCATCAATGTGGATGGTAAGTTAGTCTCGTATCTCTTCAATTGGACAGAGAAAGGGAGCACATTTCAATAGACTGATTTACTCGCACAAATTTACTGAACAATAGGCTAACCTTATACTTAATCCATCGGGCCAATTGCACCCTACTGCTGTGAAGATCACCTGACTTAGAAAATACATAGCTGTGTCACTAACATGTGGCCTCAGAGCCCACTTAGCACCCTCACATGTGGTGGTATTTTCCAATTTGTACATCCTTTGGATTTTGCAACGGTGCAGAGCTAATTTTCTCTAGTGTATACATGAACTTTTTATACACACTGGACATGAAACAGTTGGCAATCCCTTTTCATGTCATGGAATGTGACAAGGTGTTGAAACAGCTAAACAATGATATATTATACGCGCAATTATCTAGTGATATAAAAGTGAATATAAATACGAGGAAATGGGTCTAGTTTTTCGGGAGTACAGATTTAATTATTACCTACTATATATGTTCGTTGTTATCAGTTACTTACCACTTCCACAGGTAGCAAATTATACGAGTCAGCAAAGAGGCTCAGACTACCGGAGCTTCCCGCTTTTGCTCTGGAACACTTGCCAAATCGAAATTCCTTGATGTATGGAGACCTGTATGGGATCTCCAAAGAAGCATCTACTGTATATAGGTCCACTCTTCGCTATGAAGGTAAGTGTTGATATATATTCTTTTTCACTGAGTTGTTCTCTTTGCAGTGTGTAATATTTTTGTTGCATTTGCACAGGATTTAGTGAGATCATGGCTATCCTGGCGAAAATTGGGTTTTTTGATGCTGAAAATCATCCACTGCTACAAGAAACTAATCGCCCAACGTATAGGATTTTTCTCAACGAACTCCTTAATGTCAACAATGTATCCACATCTAACACAAAGGTAAATGGTGAAGAAACTGGAGGACATGATGATGAACTGATTTCAAGACTCATGATCCTTGGGCATTGCAAAGAAAAGGAACTAGCTGTCAAGATACTCAAAACCATCAAGTTAGTTTCTGATCCCTGTGCTCTATGAGTTATGCATTGTTTTCAAATTTCATCTCTTGTACAAACTGTTTTAGTACCATTTTGATCATGTCACCTAATATATATGCAGTGACTACTATTGCAAGAAATAATTTAAGAGTGTGTTAGGAACAATCATCATTGCTTCTGAAATTCTGTGTTAGAACTGACAAATCACATAACTGCTCTTACATCTGCTAGGTTCTTGGGGTTGCATGAGGAGACACAGATTCCTAAGGATTGCTCAAGTGCATTCAGTGTTATTTGCCAACGAATGGAACAGAGAATGACCTATGGCCACAATGAGCAGGTGTGGCACATTATCTTACATTTACATTACTTAAGAGGCATGAAAACAGAGTAGTGCATCTTAAATCTGCTATGGTACAAAGAGATATGCAGATGCATTTACTCTGTTTTTATGCCTCGGTGACCTCTGTTTTCTTACCACATAGAAGAATCACATAAAGTTACTTAAGAAGCAAAGATCTCAAGATTAATAGTTTCATTTCCCATTTTATGACACAATCAACTGCGAATTTGGCAGCACAAAATTTCACGCACAAGACTTGTCAGTATGGTAGTAGATTGTGTTTGTAACATCTCCTATTGCTTTCCAACACCATATATCTCATAAGTCATTTTCATCAGGCTCACAGAAAAAGTTACAGAGATTGGCTTACTTGGACCATTGGAGTTAGTGATGCACTAAACGTGTGCTTGTGTCCCATAATTCAGGATATGGTACTGCTCCACCATGAAGTCGAGGTGGAGTACCCCGACGGGCGACCCACCGAGAAGCACCAAGCCACGCTGCTGGAGTTCGGAAAGACCGAGAATGGCAGGTCGACCACCGCCATGGCCCTCACCGTCGGGGTACCGGCAGCGATAGGAGCCCTGGTACTACTGCATTCCAATCACAACACATCTCACACAGACATCCTGCACCTGCATCAGAAAGAAACATGTGTTAATATATCCCCATCTTCTGTTGCAGCTCTTGCTCCAGAACAAGGTTCAGAGGAAAGGGGTGATCCGGCCTCTGGTGCCGGAGATCTACATCCCAGGTGAGTGCAGAAGCAAATTAACAACGCTGGTGATGCGTATGACTAATCCAGAGATTCTGACCTGTGTGTTTGCGGCTGTGAAGCGCTGGAGATCTTGGAAGCGGCGGGCATCAAGCTGATCGAGAGAGTGGAGACCTGAGGATGTCAGGATGGGATGAGAATCCACCGAGTATATATGCTGCTGCAACAGAGGCAGTGAGTAAATAAAATGATGATTCTCGCCGTTGCAAGTAAAATGAGCGAACTGTATGTATGTATGTATGTATGTATGTATGTATGTATGTGCCTATCTATTGTATATATACCGAATCTGTCGCCGGTTGATTCGGTTGGGGAACTTCCTCCTCGTTCAGTGCACTACATTGCCAACGAGAGACCCCGACTAGGCCTTCTTCTCCGGCGGCGGCGACCGCAAGCACGCCGTCCTCGCGGCGCCGGGCGATGGCATACTCGTCGGCGCCGACCGGCCGGAGGAACCTCCGTCCAAGAAATGGGGAATGGGGATAGTAACCTGGATGCCGGTCTTGGAGGGGCCGGGGAAGCACTATGGAGCTGACGCGCACGCCCCGGGAGCTTCCACGATGCCCGCCGATGCCATGGGCGCGTGGTCCACGCCGCCGCCTCCACGGTCAGCTGGCATCCCCGCCGCCGCCACAAGTTCCTTCTCGGCTCTTTCCGGGAGGCGTGTCCTGTCTGATACGTACGAGCCATTTCTCAAAGAGACGGGAAAAATCACCATGAAGTCGAGCCATTTCTCGCACCGTTTCACACAAAATTTGTCAAACATGCTTGCGACGCTAACATGAACATCTAAAAAAATCAGAATTTTTACATTTTTTTAACGCCCCTCCCAAAATTTATGATGATTTGAGAGGGGTGTTTTGCCTCCCGGGAGCATATGCTCCCAAATGAATGTCGCAAGCATGCTTGACATACTTCATGCAAAACGGAGCAACAGTGTTTCGTCGGTGAAAAAACAAAATCGGGGTGACATTTGGTCTTTAATTTTTTTTTGCACGGGCCAAAATGCTTAACCTTTTTGCCTCAAAATTTGCAAGTAGCATTTGGATGTGACTAAGATCACATAATTTTTTTGTCTTGATTTTCTTGACATTTGAAAAATTATTTTTGGGCCCGGGAGCATGTGCTCAAAATTTGTGTCTTGTTTTTTTTTACATTTGAAAAATTATTTTTGGGCCCGGGAGCCAAATTGAATTTTCGGCAATGTTGCTGATTTATCTTTCCAAACCTACACCATACTTAAATGCTATTTTCAGAGTCGTGGAAGTGCTCAAAATAGGTTTGATTCCTAGGTTAAAATGTTGAGGTTCATTTACCAATTATTCATATGCACAATAAGAAGGAACACAAAATTGACAATTGTTATGATATTTTTGACAATCGCTCCATCAAAAGGATGCAAAGTTACTAAATTCACAAGTAACATTATCAACCCTACCTATTTTATCTTCAGAAAATACATTTTTAATCAACTAATACTTTCCGTGGACCATAAGCCATAACTTGCTCGAAAAGAGGACGGAATTTTTCATTTTACCAATAGAATCGTTGTGCCATACCGTGTGTATTATGTAGGTGATGATGTTTACGAGAGTTCTTGTAGTTACATGCACACTTCCTCTTCCTTGGAATCGCTAGCGTAGCTATCACCTTATATATATGTTGCCTAGGGGTCCACCGTGCCACCCAAGTGCTCGACGACACTAGTGTTGGTGGTGACAATATTAGGATGACTCGGGTTTCTTGAGGCGCACGTCAAGCCCGTTGCCGAAAAGGGTTTCCCCCGCTTTATATTTCAAAACAACGAACACCATACACATAGTATTGCTGGGGCGAGCAGCACAACAAGCTCAAAAGAAAAGAAGAAAAGAATGCCAACAACGGCAGTTCGACAAAGCATGGATGAACCGCCACTGCTGCGCCCTCCGGAGATACACCACTACCGCCCGAGGCTCCGATCTGTCGCGTACCAAGCGGCACCTTCAAGAAGGAATGCGATGCCGACGACGCTGCCGCCCGGACGAGTCCTAGGGTTTCCCCCGGTACGCGGAGGGAAGTGGAGGATGGCTACCACCGACACCCTCCAAGAAGGAAAGGTGGCACCCGTCGGTGTCACAAGATCGGAGCCGCCGAACCGGCAAGGATTTCTCCCACACCAACCCCACCGCCCAACCGGAGCCGACCAGCCAAACCACCGCCCAACACCATGCGCCATTGCGGATGCGCCGCTACCCAAGCTGTCTCACTACGAGCACCAACACGAGGCCAAGAAGGCCGGAGAGAAGAGCCAAGCGACAGGAGCAGCAACACCAAAGCCGAGCGGGAGGGAACCACCTCCTCCGCCGTCGTGCGAGAGGCCCGCGCCTCAGGCACAGTCGCGGTTGCCGTCCGGACACGGCAATGGGCAAACCAGGCCACCTGGCCCGGCCAGTTCAAGAACGGCCTGCTAAGCCCGCCGCCATCTTTGCAGCGAGGCGGGCGCCAGCGCGCCAACACCTCGCCGCTCGGCGCTGTTCCCCGCCTCTCGGAAGACTCGCCACGGATCAGCCCGCTGCCGGCCCGCCCGAGCCAGATGGGGCCCGTAGGGCCAGATCTGGCCGAGCGCCGCCGCCGAGACCCACCGCGCCGCCACTGTCGCCGTCCGGCCGCCCGCCCGCACAGCGCCAGAGAACCCGCCGCCACCCGGTCCGTCGCCGCCTAGGAGCACCCCGTGCAGCTCCACCCAGCACGGAGAGCCACCGGGAGGAAGGTCGAGGCCGCCGCCACCGATGACCCCGGGGCTAGGGCGGCGCGCGCGCCAGCGACGGCGGCAGGAGGAAGGGGAGAGGTGGGGACTGGAGGAGGGAGGCGGCGATGCGCGGCCGGTCGCCCGCGGGGGTGACGCGGTCGCGAGAGCTCGAGGGGGAAGGGGGTCACCCTATGGATCGGTTTCCCCAGTGATATACTATTGCCCACCAAAGTTTCCTCCACGTCAAGCCCGTTGTGAACTTGTATTGACGGTGGAGGGGTGTGCACAAAGCAGGAGTAGTGTTAACGGCTAGCATGGAACATCCTAGGTCGACTATGAGGCATACAAAAGTTTGATTAATTGCATCCCCACCGCCGCCAGTCTTGTTCGATTTTGAGCCGCTCATCGGATCCACCCTTGAACTACATCAAATGATTGGATATGCACACACGTATATTCTGCTTGCTATGGTCTCCCGAATGCGTTGGAGTGGCTCGCCTGATCTTGGGCACCCTCATCTGCGAGGGAAAGAACCAAGCAACAGATTACATCTTACCTAAAGAGTATACTACTAGGTATCCACATTAACAGGGTAATCTAGAATACAATGTGAACTATACAAAGTAATGATTATTATCCAGCTAGGACATTTATTCCAGCACATTAATGGCATTAATTAATCCGTGAGATATAGATCTTATCGTACATTTCCTAGGCAAAAAGTAATGCAATATTAATCAAGTTTAATTGGACAATATTTCTTTTGATATATTCAATGTTCTTCTATAAATATACGCACAGAGCGCTCAGCTATATATATGGTGATCCATTGGAGGCAGACTAACAAGGTCATTGTTAGATACCCCAGATCTCTAATCCTCCCTTGATAAGCTCCAGACCTTGATCATGGGAAGGAAGGCTTGTATTGAACAGAAAAATTTACCTTCATGGTTTACTGTTACAGAGTATAGACGGGCTACAGGAACTTACAAGGTTTCTCCTTCCTACAACTTTCTGTTATACTCCCTCCGTTCCTAAATATTTGTCTTTCTAGAGATTTTAACAAGTGACTACATACGAAGCAAAATGAGTGAATATACACTTTAAAATATGTCTACATACATCCGTATGTGATAGTTCATTTGAAATGCTAGAAAGACAAATATTTAGGAACAGAGGGAGTATCTGTTTAAAGAATATTGGATCTGATCCAATAGGGTAAACTAATCTTCAGTTTTCTGTACATATTGTAATAACTTCTTGTTAATGTATTGTTGTGTGAAGCTTGTTTGTTAGACCAAATTGTTCCTTAGGACTGGCGATACTTAAACTGCCTCTTCTATATATACTTCTCCGGAAAAAAATAAATCAAACTATGTTATTTGTATAACAATACCTTTGAAGAGACTTGCTGGGTTTGCAATAGATCTGCACAAGAGTGTCGACTGGCTGCTTATATGATTTTGATGAATAATTTAATTATGTCTCACAAGATAATATTCTAGGCTGAAATTTTGTTTACGATTATTTCAGACATATTTTGATACATACAATAATCAGACATACCGATCAATAGAGGGAGTGGCAAGGGCTTTTGGACTTGGTGACAAGGACGAACCTGCTTTTCCGAAGCCTCTGAATATCAGGAAGGTTCGAACACATTGTTTACATGGATTATTTCATCATTAACCCCTCGATTAAAATGTTTCTGGTATTTTCAAAGACAAACTACAGAAGCAAACTAGTTTGTAACATGGTTTTCATGATTAATCATATTTGTAGGAAGACGGCTCATGTGGATCATTACCTACGGGGCCTTACACAAAAATCCCTGGTGAGATTAACCTTTTGATGACCTATTAAGTGAAACTATTTGTCTTACAATGGAATTAATAAAGTAGCTAGTTCCTGATATATATGTATTCCAATGTTGTATGCCTTTTGGTCCAGCAATCCCTGAGTATGTTGGAAAGGACACTGCTAGTGATTCACTCAATTTGGAACAAGGTATGTAAAATGGACTGTATCCTGTTGTAGGAATAACACTAGTGTTTAGAAGAAGAAAAACAGTTTGGCTGATGATTCTTATTTGTTGGCATAGAAGAACTTAAAAAGTTTCCGTCAAAAGAAAAAGAACTTAAAGAGACTGGGGATGTTGCAAGCACCATGAAAGGAGGTACTTTATCCATACATATTTTTTATAAGATCTATGGGTATTACTCTTGAAAAGAAGGGAAAATTGATGTTTTACCCTACGATGTGATCATCGGCCCTTGTTAATTCTCACACACAAATAATCAACCCTTCTTTCCAGTTCTTAGCATAGGATCTTATTTTATCTGATGATGGAATATATACAAAATAGTTACTCATAAGTGTATGATGGGTCCATCTCTAAAGATAGTGGAAATGACATGGTCGATCTTATTCATGTGTCAAAAGAGCAATAGATACCATCATGTGTCAGTTGCTTAATCAGTTCGTGCCAAACTACATTATGCCATTTTTTTTGCCCAATCTGTATAGATTCAACAGATATGTGTTTTAATTTTTGGTAAAACATGCTCAAGTTGGAACCCCATGCTGACTAGAATTTACCTCAACAAAGTCCAATTTTGCTAATGGTCAACTTCCTCCGATAATTAATAATAAAATTAATCACCTGAACATGAACCCCTTGTAGAATATTGTAAACTGAGACCAGGTTACAAGAAAGTAACACAGCATACCTCTTGTTGATGCACCAGGCAATTAGTTTTATTAACCTATGCTTCCGCTAAAAAAATGCCCAATTTTTGCAGAAGAAGAAAAAGACAACGAAGAAGTTGGATATGCTGCAAGCAACTTGGAAAATGGTATGTATTGTGTACCAAACGATGTACACTGCCACATGACTATATGAGTAACGAGCAGCTAGTTTGTTTTCCAAAAAAACAATTTATATTTCTTACCACTTTATGTTCTTGTAGAAGAAGAAATGGCTAAGAAGATCAATGCTCCTTCTGCAGATGCAGCAAGCATGCAAGATGAAGGTAACATGAAATGGCAGTTTTTTTATTACTCTACTTAATTACCTTTTGATTTTACAATTTTTTTTTTCAGATGTTGCTGCAGAAGTGAAGAATCGGGACCATGCTTAGATTCAAGAGCAAGGCTTGACATATACTCCTTCAAATAAGATCTATGTCATCTAGTTATCACACAGTATAATTACTGTTTTGCGTTTCACAATAAAGTATGCACAATGGCGTGCCACTTTTTACATTGTTTTATTGTCAAGGACAATTGTTCAAGTCAGAGCATGAATTATGTTATTGTTTGGATAACTAGATCAGCGACCTGCACATTTGCAAGTCTGGGTTTATTTCATATATTGTAATAGTTTCTATTGTTCCTTTATAGTAGATATTTGCGCACATTGCCAACCTTAATTCCCCACCACAATCGACATGCCATAAAAAAAAATAATAACTTTGAAATTTCTTAGTCGAGTGAGAAATAACTAACTATTTTTAAGTCACTCAAAGAAATTATCTAATATGTAGACTGAGCTTCACTAAAGCACAAAAGATATGATAAAATATTCATTGAACGGCCATCAATGTTTGAGCGGGAAATAAATTTTCTAAGTTGGCTGAGCTATGGGAACTCCCATAAAAAAATATTTTGTCAATGTTTTCTTGGAAAAAACATGGCCGGGTTTTAGAAGAAATAGAAATATGTGGATTAAATGCATTATTTCTTAGTGTAGATGTTATCGTTGTTTTTATTGGTTCGTCTTGAAAAAACATAAACTTAGGTAGTACTCTCTGACTTTAATCTTCCTCTCATATCTTGTTTTCACAAATACGTTTTTACCATTAATTATCTTTAAGCGTTGACCACCCATTCATAATTTTCTGCACTATAGTTGCCCTTTAAGATTAATTGAATGTCATGCTTCCACAAGATGCTTGCAACATGTTCATGCATTTCAAATTGCCTATATTGTCTTGTTTCCATGTAAGGCACGCCATTATATGTGTCTACATGTGAATGTTCAATGTTGAACCATTCTCTCTCAACCATCCTCCTTGTAGCTTATTTTTGCCGTGCCCATGATATTTTTTCATTAAACTATACTTTTGGCACAGCTAAGATATCATATTATATTCTTGGAATGATGTGTTACTTCCAGCTTGAAGACTACATTATTATTGGTTTCTATGCTATATGCTTGCTTGTGCCATGGCGCAGTTCTGTTGGAATTTGCTAGTGGGCTTTTGGCCCAAAGCCCAACTAAAATTCTGAAATTCTCTTGGCCCATTCATGCATACATGTGAGTGGAGTGAGTGAGGCTAAAGTTTAGTCCCACCTCATAAGTTGAGAGAGAGTTGCACCTCTTTATAAGGTGAGCTCTTCTACCACTTGTATGAGCATGAGAAGAGGAGACCTACACGCGCGCTCCTCCTCCTCCTCGCCTCATCACGCCGCGCCGCGCCGCGCCGCGCCGCGGTTGCGGATTGAGCCGAGCCGAGGACAGAGCTATGCACGTTGTCTATATTTTTGCTGCTCGGGAAAAATTAATGAGTCATTAATTAATAATTACCAGCGTTCCAGATCATTGCGCCGTCAAGCAAGTCTTCGGAACCCCGCCTCTCGTGATCCTGTACGGGAGAGGGGCGATCAGGTTTTTGGGGAGCGCTTTTCATGCGCGATCTTTGGCAGCGACGACTTCATGACGACGACTTCTTCCCCGACCTCGGCAACCTCATCCTCGACGACATGGGCGACAACGTCAACGCCGGCGGTGCTGCTCCCGCTGCACCGTATGTGATTCTATCCTTCCTGTTTGAGATCGTGGTAGAATTCATGTTTCTAGTATGTGTGCCCTAGATGTGATCAGTTCATCTGCTATGCCAGTTCGCATGATTAGTTTAATCTCTGCTATTGTTGTCATGATCTATTTCCTATTTATTCGGATTAAATCTCGTAGTAATTTGCTCATATTTACAACAATCCAAAAACCTGATTATAGGCAATTTACTCCGAGTGGTTTTGCTGCGCATATGAAGCCGCCTGCCTTTAAGGGGCGCAATATAAGAGGTGGCGCACGAGAGCAGTCTACTGGTTTCAGACCATGGGCTGCTATGACGCCATTAAGGGCAAGCCTGAGGGCGATCTTAATCCAGCACAGCTGGAAGCTTTTGAGAAGATTGATACTCTCTTTAAAGGCGCTCTTCTGTGTGTTCTTGATGATTCCATTGTGGATTCGTATATGTCGTTTGACAACGGCAAGGACATGTGGGCTGCGCTCGAGGCCAAGTTTGGTGCCTCGGACGCCGTAGCGAAGTTATGCGTCATGGAGCAATTCTATGACTACAAGATGATGATGAGCGCTCTGTTGTACAACAGGCTCATGAGATCTGATCGCTTCAAAAGAACTTGAGCACTTCAAGTGTGTGTTGCGGACAAATTTGTTGCAGGAGGCATTATTGCCAAGCTTCCACCTTCGTGGAACAATTTTGCTACTTCCACTGAAACACAAGAGACAGGAGTTTTCCGTTCACGGATCTCATTGGTACTCTTGATGTTGAAGAGAAGGCGAGAAAAAAGACACACGTGCTCGAGTTGCTGAGGGAGCTTCTAGTGCCCACATGGTACAGAAGAAGAACTTCCAGCCCAATAAGTTCAAAAACAATAAGAACAAAACTCAGGGCAAATGCAAGTTTGATACATAGAACAAGCCATCATATTCTACCAACTTCAAGAAGAATTCTCATAAGAAGGGGAAGGGACTTTGCCATGTCTGCGGTGATCCTAATCACTGGGCTCCGAAGTGTCCTAACCGCTTTGAGGAGCGCGAACATGAGAAGAGCGGCAAGTCCGCTAATGTTGTCATCGGTGATACTGATATGAAGGAATCAGGGCATGGTATTTTTCCTACCATCCTTTCAGTATTTCAATCCCCTGATTGGTTAATTGACACCGGTGCCAATGTACATGTTTGTGCTGACGCCTCCATGTTTTCTTCTTACCAGGCCATAGGGACTTCTCCCGTGCTGATGGGGAACGGGTCACATGCCATCGTTTGAGGTGTTGGTATGGTCGATCTGAAGTTTACTTTGGGGAAGACCGTGCGTCTGAAGAACGTTCATCATGTGCCGTCCATCGATAAAAATCTCGTTAGCGGTTCCCGTTTATGTCTAGATGGTTTTAAGTTGGTTTTTGAGTCCAATAAAGTTGTAATTTCCAAGTGTGGACAATTTGTTAGAAAAGGCTATGAGTGCGGAGGCTTGTTCCGCCTATCTTTGTCAGATATTTGCACTAAAGTTATTAATAATGTTTGCCACAACAATGAGTCTGATATTTGGCATTCATGACTTTGTCACATTAACTTTGGTTGCATGACGCGGTTAGCCAATCTGAATTTAATTCCGAAAACCTCTGCTGTCAAAGGCTCTAAGCGCCAAGTATGTGTGCAAGCTAAGCAACCTCGCAAGTCCCATAAGACTGCAGAGGCAAGAGACTTGGCACCACTAGAGCTTATACATTCTGATCTTTGTGAGATGAATGGCGTGTTGACAAAAGGTGGAAAGAGATATTTCATGACGTTGATTGATGACTCCACTAGATATTGTTATGTGTATCTTCTGAAATCAAAAGATGAGGCTTTAACTTTCTTCAAAAACTATAAAGCTGAGGCAGAGAACCAACTTGATCGAAAAATTAAACGGCTTAGGTCCGATTGTGGTGGAGAGTATTTTTCCAACGAATTTGATCTGTTTTGTGCGGAACATGGTATAATCCATGAGAGGACGCCTCCCTACTCACCTCAGTCTAATGGGGTGGCCGAAAGAAAGAACCGAACTCTAACTGATTTGGTTAACGCCATGTTAGACACATCGGGTCTTTCCAAGGAATGGTGGGGGGAGGCGCTAATGACCGCGTGTCATGTCCTAAACCGAGTTCCCACAAAGCATAAGACCATGACTCCATTTGAGGAATGGGAAAGGAAAAGGTTGAAACTCTCTTACCTACGTTCTTGGGGTTGTTTGGCGAAAGTCAATATACCAATTCCCAAGAAGCGCAAGCTTGGACCAAAAATCGTGGATTGTGTTCTTCCGGGCTATGCTTTTCATAGCATTGGCTATAGAATTTTGATAATAAAATCTGAGGTATCCGACATGCATGTTGGTACAATTATGGAGTCTAATGATGCAACCTTCTTTGAGGACATATTTTCTATGAAGGATATGTCAAGTTCATCAAATCAGGAGATACCTATTCCATCTAGTGAGGAACTCACTGTAATTCCTGAACCCACCATTGCGATGGAACACGTTGAGAATCCAGTTGAGGGTGACAATGAAACTCCTATAAGGAGTAAGAGACAGAGGACTGCAAAGTCCTTTGGTGATGATTTCATTGTGTACCTTGTGGATGACACACCGAGACTATTTGAAGCCTATGCATCTCCGATCTTGACTCTTCGGAAGGAAGCTGTTAGAAGGCGAGATGGATTCCATCTTAGCTAACGGAACCTGGGAGATCACCGACCGTCCTTATGGGTGCAAACCTGTAGGATGTAAGTGGGTGTTCAAGAAGAAGCTTAGACCTGATGGTACGATTGAAAAATACAAGGCACGGCTTGTGGCTAAGGGTTATACCCAGAAAGAAGGTGAAGACTTCTTTGATACTTACTCACCCGTGGCTAGATTGACCACAATTCGTGTGCTACTATCACTGGCTGCCTCACATGGTCTTCTCATTCATCAAATGGACGTTAAGACGGCTTTCCTCAATGGAGAGTTGAAGGAGGAAATTTACATGGATCAGCCAGATGGTTTTGTAGTACCTGGTCAAGAAGGAAAGGTGTGCAAGTTGTTAAAGTCTTTATATGGCCTTAATCAAGCTCCTAAGGAGTGGCATGAGAAGTTTGAAAGAACATTAACTGCTGCCGTCTTTGTAGTAAACGATGGTGACAAGTGCGTGTACTATCGCTATGGTGGGGGCGAATGAGTTATTCTTTGTCTGTATGTCGACGACATATTGATCTTTGGAACCAAACTTGATTTAATCAAGGAGGTTAAGGATTTCTTATCTCGCTGTTTTGAGATGAAGGATCTAGGAGTAGCTGATGTTATCTTAAACATCAAGCTGTTGAGAGATGAGAATGGTGGGATTACACTGCTTCAGTCTCACTATGTGGAAAAGGTCTTGAGTCGTTTTGGGTATAGCGATCGTCGCCTTCTCCAACTCCATATGATGCTAGTGTGTTGCTTGAAAGAATCGACGGATTGCTAGAGATCAACCGAGGTACTCTCAGATTATTGGCTCGCTTATGTATTTGGCGAGTGCCACGAGGCTGACATCTCCTTTGCTGTGAGCAAGCTGAGTCGGTTTGTGTCAAAACCGGAGATGATCATTGGCGTGCGCTTGAGAGAGTTATGCGCTACTTGAAGGGCATCATGAGCTATGGGATTCACTACACGGTATCCAAGGGTACTGGAGGGTTATAGTGACTCGAATCGGATATCGATCTTGATGAGATTAAGGCCACAAGTGGTTATGTTTTTACACTTGGTGGTGGCGCTGTTTCTGGAAGTCTTGCAAGCAGACCATCTTAACGAGATCAACTATGGAAGCAGAACTCACAGCATTAGACACCGCCATTGTTGAAGCGAGTGGCTTCGTGAGCTATTGATGGACTTACCTATGGTTGAAAACCAATACCCCTATCCCGATGAACTGTGATAATCAAACTGTGATCGTCAAGATAAACAGTTCTAAGGACAATATGAAGTCCTCAAGGCATGTGAAGAGGAGATTAAAATCTGTCAGGAAACTGAGGAACTCCGGGGTTATTACATTGGATTATATCCAAACATCGAAAAACTTGGCAGATCCCTTCACAAAGGGTCTATCACGTAATGTGATAGATAATGCATCGATGGAGATGGGTCTGAGACCCACCGCATGAGTTGTCCATACTGGTAACCCACTCTATGTGATCGGAGATCCCGTGAAGTAGAAGTGGGAGACAAGCTGTTGGTCAGCTGGGAGGAGAGTATCCCTATATTAACTATCCCACTCCGTGAAGATGCAATACTCTCCTGATCTGCATGGCAGGTTGATACTTATCTTAATGTGTTCCAAGTGGCTTATTCGGGTAGCGAGAGATGTTGTCCTGCAGAACATCTTCGAGGAACACACCTATATGAATTTGACTGTTAACGTCGCAATCTGTGAGAATTGGGTGTTCTCTAATAAATTCATGAAAGGCCCTGGAGTATGACGTATACGCTCCACCCGCGGGGAAGCCTTGCGGCAGCCCAGTATCGGTCAAGAGTTTGTGTGAAACTAGTCTCGCAGAAAACTTGTAGTTCAAGGCATAGTCCACTATTCAAGTTGTGATCTAGTGTAGCATAAATCTCTAAGTGGAAGTTCAACTTCACAGTCTCCACTAAGCACCGGTATATAAACAATGTTTTGGAAATAAACAGTGAAATATGCCAATGAGACTTTGTGGGGGATTGTTGGAATTTGCTAGTGGGCTTTTGGCCCAAAGCCCAACTAAAATTCTGAAATTCTCTTGGCCCATTCATGCACACATGTGAGTGAAGTGAGTGAGGCTAAAGTTTAGTCCCACCTCATAAGTCGAGAGAGAGTTGCACCTCTTTATAAGGTGAGCGTTTCTACCACTTGTATGAGCATGAGAAGAGGAGACCTACACACGCGCTCCTCCTCCTCGCTCGCCTCGCCACGCCACGCCTCGTCACGACGCGCCGCGGGTTGCGGGATTGAGCCGAGCCGAGGACAGAGCTATGCACGTTGTCTATATTTTTGCTGCTCGGGAAAAATTAATGAGTCATTAATTAATAATTAACGGACGCGTTAATTACTGAACCATTTCCGATTCTTTTGGATCGTGACGACTCGGACGTGGGGTTTACTCCCACGACCTACCCGGCCCGCACTATATAGTCAGGCAGACGTCTACCCTAGCCGCCGCTTCGTATGGTTTCTCACCAGCGTTCCAGATCATTGCGCCGCCAAGCAAGTCTTCTCCATCCCTCCTTTCGGCGTGCACCGGGAGAAGGGACAGCAGGCCTCGGACCCCGCCTCGTGATCCTGTATGGGAGAGGCGATCAGGTTTTGGGGGCGCGACTCATGCGACTGCTGGCAGCGACGACTTGCGACGGCGACTTCTTCCCCGACCTCGGCAACCTCATCCTCGACGACATGGGCGACAACGTCAACGCCGGCGGTGCTGCTCCCGCTGCACCGTATGTGATTCTGTCCTTCCTGTTTGAGATCATGGTAGAATTCATGTTTCTAGTATGTGCCCTAGATGTGATCAGTTCATCTGCTATGCTAGTTCGCATGATTAGTTTAATCTCTGCTATTGCTTTCATGATCTATTTCCTATTTATTCGGATTAAATCTCGTAGTAATTTGCTCATATTTACAACAAGTTCTTGCTCAAGGTCATGCACAATTTTATGTTGCTGAACATGTCGTCACTCTATGGCATTGTACATTATACCAACATATACCATTATAATCTGATGTCACAAAAAATAAATGGTGTATAGTGTTTTGTGTATAACTAACATGTGCCGTTTTAACATTGCCGCATCAAAATTGACTGACCTATGTTTATAATCTAGCATGCGTTAGGAAAATAAGTTAGTATGTAGATACTTTTATTTGTTAGAACTAATCTAAGAGCAACTCTAGCAGACTCCGCAAAATGCCCCGGCCCGCAAAATAACCGCCAAATATTGCGGTCGGGGCCAGAAAATCTGCACGACCAGACCCCGCATCCCGCACCGGCCCGTAAAATTTTTTGCGGCGCGCGGCAAATCTTCTCCCCCAACCTCTATCTTCACGGGCTGGGAGGCCGACCCGAGCTCAACCCCTATTCGGCGCGAGATTTGGCGGGAGGGACATTTCCGCGCGCCCTTTCCCGCTCCCCACACCCTCCGCCACCATTGCCCCCCCCTCCGCAAGCTCTGGCTGCTCCTCCCCGGCCGTCCCTCGCCGCCATGGACGACCCCATGCTGTCCTCCGTCACCGTCAAGGTCGCGCACGCCCCTTCCCCTTGGGGGGATCTCGTCGCCGGCCATGTTGGCCCCGACGGCGTCGCCCAAGCACACACCACGCCTGCCCACAAGCGGCAGGGCAATGTGGTTGTCCAGGGCGGGAATCCGGCTGCCCCCACCGTGATGGCCCGCGCTCCGGGCGCCAATGCTGCAATGCGATCCCGGCCGGTGATGGAGAAGGCCGGCAAGGCCGCGGGCGCAAAGCGAAGGAAGGTTCCGACTTCAAGGAAGCCATCTTCTTCAACCTCTCACTCCATCCCCCCGCAAGGAGGTGCTCCAGCGACGCCGTTCAACGGTGCCGCTCCCCCCGCGAGCGAGGTGTTCGACAAAATGGCCGGAAGGTATATCTATTCGGTCTTCGGCGATTCTCTTTCATTTTTCGCCATTGTTCTCGATAGCTCGTGACTTGTTATCGTTCGCTATAGCGGTGGTTCGAACAATGCAACAACAGAGTTCGTGAACTTGTTGGACACGAACGCGGTTGACATTGATCAAGCCCCTTTCAAACCATTCGACTACAATGAAACGGAGGGCGGCGTGGACGATCATGGTTGTGCAGACGAGTTGGAGGAGATCGAAGCGGAAGCGTTTGAGCAATCACAAGCAAAAACTAGGAAAAGCCAAAGATCGAAGAACTACACGATCTTGGAAGATCAAGCTTTGATCAAAGCATGGAGTGTGGTGTCTCTTGATGCATGCACGGGTACTTCTCAAACCGCCAAGAGATATTGGCAAAGGATCAAAGATCAATACTTCCGCATTATGAAAAACTACCCCAATAGGACTCCACTCACATTTCGGTCGCTTCAGGGTCGTTGGGAGAACATCAAGCCTATGTGCAGCCGTTGGGAAGCTTGCTTGGAGCAAGTACGCAATGCACCTCCAAGTGGCACCGTGGAGTCCGACTATGTGAGTTTGCTTTGCCTTTGTTCAAGTTGTGCACCATCATAATGTATCATGAGAAATGATTGCATCACTTTGTTCACATTGTGTAGGACAAGATTGCTCAACATAGGTACAAGGACATGGAAGCTTCGGAAGGCAGATTCTTCAAATTAGAGCATTGTTGGGAGTTGCTCCAAAAGTGCGAGAAGTGGAAGTTGATCGACAAAGAATCCCCACCAAAGATAGGCTCACTTACAAACATGGATGAAGATGAGGATGATGATGGCCCAAGAAATTTGCACAAGCCCGATGGCGACAAGAAGACTAAAGAGAAGATGAAGAGAGAGCAAGAAGCATCGAGCTTGAGGGAGAAGATTGATGCCATGGTGCAATCAAACGAGTTGATGTTGTTGAAGTCGTTGGAGATCAAGAAAGAGTTGGCCGAGAAGAAGGAAAAATAGAAGCAAGAAAAATGGCAAATGCTCAAGGAAGAGGGGCTACACAAAGCTGCCATTGAGGAGAGAAAAGCATGCGCCTCTGAAAACAAATCGATGTCATTGTTGCTTGCCGAAGAGAACAAGATCATGTCAATGAACCGCAATGACATGGACGGCGTCACCAAAACATGGAATGATATGGCAAGGAGAGAGATCCTGAAGAGGAGAATGGTCGCCTCGGCCGGTCCGTCTGCCAGTTCCGATGATGTTTTCTCTGCTCCATATGGTGGCAATGTGGATGATTTCGGTGCGGGAGTTGGAACAAGCGGCAGAGGTGGCTACGGTGACGCCGATGAACTTCAAGATGGACTCCATAGCGCGGAGTGAAGATCGACCCCCAAGATGATGCCAGACATGGGCGCATACCTTTGCATGCCCTGCGTAATGAACTTCGCTTTTATTTGTGCGCAAACTGTTTATGTCATTTGAATTTGAACTTGTTTGTGCAACCCTATGACAAATTTCAGATTTGCAGTTTTTCTGTTTGCGGGTCGTTGCGCTGGTGCCCGAGCAAAACCCGCATAGCCGACCCGTAAAAAAGCATATTCCGCGAATATACTTTTTTACGGATCCGTTTGGGGGGTCTGCATCCGTGCCAGCCCGCGCCGGCCCGCAAAAACGGTTTTGCGTGAACTGCAAACGCGTTTTGCAGGGTCTGCTAGAGTTGCTCTAATGATGTCATGTTAAAATTAGGTGTATATTCCCATTTCATCAAGAAAAATATATCATTTTTTCAACAAACCAATATAAACATTGACCATTCAATAAGTTAAAAATATCTACAAAATTCACTTTTTAAAGCATGTTTAAAGATACATGCCTTGGAAGCATTACCTACGCGATGATCGCTATGATATCATTTACAGTTTGCTGATTAATGCCTACACAATTTCTGCAAGAACAGTAGCCCGTGGTACAACTTAATTCAGATTTGTGGTTTTTTCTAATCTGATCAACTTAATTGAGGTTTTGGGGGCTCTTATGTTCAACGTCCCCACAAAAACTGCTAGTATCACCTCAGTGTTCTGTGTATATATATTTTTAGCTTTGTTGTTCAAGTGCTTGCAGGCTCGGACTAATGTAGAGAAGTATTCTATTCGAATAAATTCTGCAGTGAGTGACGAAGAAGCTATTAGCATATATGTCAATGTGACAAAATCAAGCATCACTTAGTGAAGTAAGGAAATGGTAGAGTCTGCATACTAAATCACTTCAAAATAATTTATAGGCGCAGCATGCGGGCAGCCCAGTCCTTAACAGGTGACATGTGGATGTGGTAGCCAATTGGGTTCAGCATTTTCTAAAACCCCAGCGCCGTCCCACTATTGTTCATCAGTGCCTCCATCTCCATCGCTTTGTGATACTCGCCACTTCTGATTCTCTTGATTGCTTAGATCGGTGACAGCGGCAGCTCCAGTGGAGTGATGGGACTGAGCGCATGCATGGTCTTGAAGTTCCTCCCGGGGCTTCTAGGAAACGAGCAGCGCCCTAGTGACAGCTTACCAGATCCCTCTCCTCCCATTCCCAGCGACATTTCTGTGAGTGAACTTAGGCTCAGGACACCCTCAGTGTCCATGCCATCAGTCATCCCATTGTCAGCAGGGAAGGGGAAGTGAGTATTGATGCTATCTTCTGCAAGACGAGTTTCAGATTTTCCAGCTGGGAGTCCTTGAAAAGGATCATCCACTTCTTGAGAGTTAGATGGATCTGCCACCAAATTTGTTTAAGGTCAGACCACATCACATTATTGAAAATCATGGAGTTTCTATACTTCGAAATGCACCACATTACACAAGCACATACTGAATTTAAGACTAAGTGTTTCTTTTGTGCTGGCCAATATCTGGCAACTGACAAGTAAGTGGTACCTAACTCAAGAGAGAAAACATCAGAGATACCTGCCCAGAGCTGTTTAGCAACCACACAGTGGAAAAGCAGATGATCAACTATTTCATGCTCATTGCAAAATAAGCAATCTGGAGGTTTTACAATGCCTCTCTTTAAAAGATTATCTTTAGTCATCAGCTTATTATGAGATAATAACCAGAGAAAAACTTGTACTCGAGGTGGGACGACTACAGACCACACAGAAGGTATGAAAACAGGCTGCACACACCTCGAAAGTTAATCACATTATAAAGCGAACTAGTAGAGTAAACCCCATTATTCTCGTATTGCCAGATCAGAGAGTCCTCTCCATCAGAGAGCACAGTGCTTCTGATTATCTGTTCTAGACAGTACCAATCCTCCATCATGGCAGCTGAGAAAGTCCTTCTAAAGGTCAATTTTATATTTGTGCCATCCCAGGTTTCAGCCACAATCACCCCCTGCTGATGACAGATAGTGTACATGGGCCAAAACTGTACTGACAAGGGGGATGTGCCAAACCAAATATCCTCCCAAAGTCTAATTTTAGTACCATCTCGTATTTGCCATCTATATCCAAACTTCAAAGCTTTAGCAGCCCACATAATACCCTGCCAAAATTTGGAGGTATTTTGGGTGCTAGCAGCAAAGATGTTTGGGCTCTTTTTAATGTACTTACTATCAACTATATCTCTCCAGATCTTCTCTCCATCCTGGGTGTACCTTCTCACCCAGGTGCCCAAGAGGCACATGTTAACATCCTTGATGTTTGGGATACCCAGACCACCATACTCTTTCCTCATACAAACTAGATGCCAGTTATCAAGATGTAACTTCCTGTTCCCCTCAAAGTCACTCCAAAGGCAATGAGCTAGTTGACTATTGATCAAGTCAAGTGCCCATCTAGGGAATTTAAAGAATGAGAGCAGGTAAACAGGGATACTTGCAAGGCAGGTTTTGATCAAGACAATCCTAATAGGAGAGTAGCTTGCCCCTCCACCCTGCCATTCTTTTGAGGATTTTATCGATAAGAGGTTGTATGTCCTCTCTTCTAAGCTTGTCATAGTGAAGTGGGATACCTAGGTATTTTATGGGGAATGTACCCACAGTACAGCCCATGATGTATTGGAAGGGTTCAATCTCCCCTTCAGAAAGGCCTAATTGTATGATTTCACTCTTAGAATAGTTAATCTTCATACCAGAAACATTCTCAAAGCAGGTTAGAATAGTCTTGAGCTTAGCTGCTTTTTCAATATCAGTATCTAGGAAAAGGATAGTGTCATCTGCAATGCAAGCAAATGACCCCCCCCCGGGATGAAATTAGAGCACAAACCTTTCACAAGGTCATGTGATGCAGCCTTAATTAGCATTCTGGTCAGCACATCTATTACAAGATTAAACAACAAAGGGGAGGCAGGGTCACCCTGTCTAAGCCCTTTACTAGTAGTAAAGAAGTTCCCTTCTACTCCATTAATTTTCACACCAATAGAACCTAGTTGAGTAATTTGCTTGATCCAATTAATCCATCTAGGGCCAAAGTTTCTTTTTTCCAGTACCTCATACAAGAAGTCTAGATTAACTTTGTCAAAGGCTTTCTCATAATCTAGTTTAATCACTACACCAGAATTATTAGAATGGACAGTAGAATGCAACACCTCATGTGCTATAACTACACTTTCCAAAATAAACATGCCTTTTATGAAGGCAGACTGGTTGCTAGAGGTAAGAATGTTCATTAACTTGGCTAATCTATTAGTCAAAACTTTTGTAAATTTTTTGAAAATACAATTCAAGAGACTAATTGGTCTAAACTTTTTCATACTAGTAGCATCCTTCTCCTTAGGGACTAGAGTGATCATAGCAAAATTAAGTCTATATATGTCAAGCTCCCCCTCATAGAAATCTTTGAAGAGGGCCATAACATCTCCCTTCAAAATCTCCCAGAACTGTTGGAGAAAGAGGAAAGAGAGGCCATCATGACCAGGGGCTCCATCTGAGTAGGATCCAAAGATAGCCTCTTTTACCTCTTCCTCAGTAAAGGGGGCTTGAAGGGATAGATTATCTTCATACTTGACTTTTTCTCCCTCAGAGAAAAAATCATCACTGAGTCTAAAACCTTTCCTATCTTCTTTCTTAAAAAGCTCCTTATAAAAAGAGGTGGGAATATCTAGCATATCTTTAGTATCACTGACAGTGCCATTAGGGCCTTCTAATGAATGGATCAGGGTTTTCCTTCTCCTCTGGTTGGCTACAGTTTGAAAATATTTAGTATTCCTATCTCCTTCTAAAATATCCTTATCCCTAGATCTTTGCTTGGCTTTAATCTCATTTTTCAGCCAAATTTGCTAAAGTTCCTGCAGTATCTTTTTCATCTTATCAACCTCAGGTTCAGACAACTGCTCAGTTTCAGCCCTAATATCTAGAGAGTCAAACTCTTGTGTGAGGCTGGCTTTATGCTTCCTAAGCTCAGCTTCAATATTCCTACTCCATCCTTTAGCAAACTTTCTAAACCTCCTAGCTTTCACCTGCCATATATATATATATATATATATATATATATATATATATATATATATATATATATATATATATATATATATATATATATATATATATATATATATATATATAGCTTTCTTCTCCTTAACAGGGCTGTCCAATTCTTAGCAACTAATTCTCTAAAGTCTGCTCTCAACAACCACCACTTTTCAAATTTGAAACTGGTGGGTTTGGGGGGGGGGGGGCAGTTCAAGCCAGAATCCCATAGGAGTGGGGTGTGGTCACTCCCCACTCTTGGCAGGGCTTGGGAGCTACTTAAAGGGAACAAAGCATCCAGCTCTGTATTGCTGAAAATTCTATCAATGGTGGTCATAACCAAATTACTTTGATTATTGGCCCAAGTGAATTTCCTGCCAGACATTTTAATCTCTAAGAGACTCCATATTTCAATCCAGGCATTAAACTTATCACACCAATGGTGATTGATATTGCCATTACTTTTATCATGTTGATATCTAACCAGATTAAAATACCCCCAATTAGGGTAGGCTGGTGATCATCTATAAACAAGCTATGAAGCTCAGAGATGAAAGCATCTTTTCCATCATCATAAGGTGAGCCATAAACACTAATCAACCTAAACTTGACCCCACTGGATCTAACAGTGAGATTGCATGAGATAGAGAAGTTAAAGGAACTCCAATTATTTACTTCATAGATATCTGCATCCACTCCTACTAGGATGCCTCCAGCAGAGCCCTCAGCAGGTAGGTGGTGCCAAACAAAATTCCTGTTGTTTCTAATAGATTTCAAGAAAGCAGAAGAGAGTTCTTCTTTTTTTGTTTCTTGAAAGGCAACAATACTAGCTTTGGTCTTGCTAAGCGCATCTACTATGGAAGTTTTCCTCCCTGGGGCAGTTATACCCCTTATATTCCAGAAGAGGCAATTCATCTAAAAAGGTTTTTCTTAGGGTGCTTGCCCCGTCCATACTTTGATACTTTGGTCCAAATTCCATTATAATCTACTTCATCACATGTGTCCCCATGACACCCTTCAGGTGTGTGTGGAGAGTTTGTGAGGTATCTAAACTATCAGGCAACTCTGAAACTCTGTTAGTCTCTCCAATCAGGCTTGGGGCCCCATGATTGGTACTGGCTATTTTTTCCTAAATCTAATGATGCATCTATATGAGTGTCAGCTCTATAGGACCCCACAGGTCCCTTAGAGTACTTACTATTCTTAGCTATCTCAGCTTTGTTTAACTCAACTACATCTACCTCTATGCCTACTTTTTGAGCAGTAGCAATAAATTCAGGGTCAGAGAAATTCATAAAGGAGTTTTTGAGTAGTGTACCTTTATATGTGTCTTTCTCCTTCTCTAGATTTTGGATCTTCTTCTTGTTCACAGCTATCTCCAACATGGTCTTCCCTCCTACGTCAACCCTGGCACTTTTTCTTTGTGCTTGCACTAGTCCTCATTTATTAGTTGGGTCTTTTTGAGTATCCACTACTTGTTCAGTGACATCTTGGCTGGGGCTGAATATCACTTCATCTCCATCATTGGTAATTTCTCCACTTTCCTTTATCAGGTTGTTGTAGATTTCCTCCTCTTCATCATCTTCCAGTTCCATTGCTTGGAGCAGCTGGCAGCTATGTTCATCCACTCCTGAATCCAACATGGTCTGCATGAAGGTGGTGGCAGCTTGCTTGATGTACTGGGAGCTACTGTTGTTACCCTTATTCATGTTTGCCCCAGTAGAGCTACTTTTACTAACATATCCACCATTGTTGCTTGTCCCACCAGCAGCAGAAGTGTCTTTGTTGGTTACAGTGTCATCATCTTTCTCAGTAATGTCATCTAGTAGATCATCACTAAGCTCTTCTTCCACAGGAGGCTCCACAGTGATACCTATCTTGTAAAGTTTCTTACCAATGCCAAAGACCCTGCTGGTTGGTATTTTGGTGTAATCCTTGCACCTGATCTGAACTCTGACTACCTCAAAAAAGGATTTGAAATTCCCTTGCCAGTCTACATCAACCAAAGTGCCCACTACAGAGATGAACTATTCTAGTACAGACCATTCAGCCCATTTTGGGGCTACTCCTGTCAGCTGCAGCCATACTGTTTGCAGTTCAGCAAGGTGCTCTAGTTCCCCCTTCCATTCTTCAACATTAACAGTAAACCCTTCCATCTCTGGCAGTCCAAAGTTTGGGTAGCCAGCTACTTGAGCTACTGGAATATGTGGGGGGAACTTCACTAAGTATGTCCAGTTGTCTGGCCAATTGGTCTTATAGATCAAACAGAAGTTGTGTGCCATTTCCTCTTTAGTAACTTGCCCAGCTTCTATGTAAACAATCCGTACATTCTTGCCTGTCCCCAAATGCTGATCATTGACATCTGGTACCTCAATTTGGAAGAACCCTAAACCTGTAGCAGCACTGCCCACAAACTTGGCAGTGTTCCTTGGCTTTTTCCTGACTGGGCATTCCTCCACCTTGTGGTTCACCATTTTGCAAATGAAACATGCTGGGGCTTGTTGGCATTGGGTTTTGTGGTGTCCAGGCTCACCACAGCTGTAGCATATCACATCTGCATACTCCTGTGGTGCCTCTTTGTTCTTGTACACTGCCTTGTTCTTGTTGACAGGCTTGCTCTTCCTTTGCTGATTTCCTGCATTGTTGCATTTTCCCCCTTCATTCTGTCCTGAGTTGTGTTGCTGTGGTTGCAAGACAGGGCCTGCTCTGCTCTGTTGATTGCTTATCATACCAGATCCTTGCAAGTTCTGAGCACCTCCATGAGGTTGATTCTGCCCAGATTGGCCGCCCTGTTGGATCAAGTTGCGCCTGTTGGGGTGGATTCCCTCCTGGAGGCATATTGTACGAATTCCCCCCGCTCCAAGCATGGGGATTGTTCCATTGACTCAGAGGGGGAGGGGAGAACGGTCCCTGGTACCACGGGGGAGGTGGCCCTCCCTGGAATCCATACCCAAAGGCGAATTGGGGCGACGGTGGCCCGAATTGAGGATCAAACTGTGGCATCCATTGCCCCTGATTGCCACCCTCCGTGTTGCTGTTCTAGGATCTGTCCCCCGATCTCTTCTCACGCCCTTGCCCTCTCCCTCTCCCGCGATCAAGCCCCTCGGAGCGCCGTGTAGGTTCAGCGGGACGGCGGCTGGAGGGACCAGAATGCCCTCCATCTCGCCCGCTGCTCCAGATCTGACGAACTCATCTCCGCATGCGCCCATCTGACGATTTTCTCCCGCGAGGTCGATCTCCCTGGTAACAGCTGCTCTATTTCCTCCGGAGTGGCCTCTACACAGATCCTGGTGATGAGCTTCTGGGTCGAATCACCCCTCAGCGGGCGGCGCATCGACCGCTCCATGCGCTCTCGATGCCTCGCCTCCATCTCCTCTTCCCTCTCGAGGTCTCGGAGTGTCCTCTCCCGCGCCATAGGGCGGGCGCAGTCGGAGGCGCTCTCCCTCGATGCGGGGCAGTAGGTGTGGCGGCGACGACGGCGAGCGGCGCGGCGAGCGGTGGAGGCGGTGATGGTGGCGGTGGTAGGCGGAGGGGATGAGGCAGGTCGCAGGAGCGCACATTATGCTTATCCCTTCCCAAGTATTATATATCCAGGACTATCAGAAAGCAAATATGTGCTTCATAGTTCATAGACAGCGGGAGATCACATGAGAAGGCTGTACCGCCGAGCTTAAAGACGAACGCCAACAGGCATTTTTTTTCTCGGCACGAACACAGAGAAACTACATCTCCGAATTTTTACGGAGTACCTAGCTTGAAAAAAAACATAGCCTATTCAGGTGATTGTTTTTGGATATTTACTAGGCGTTTGGGTCTCTAGTTTTTTCCAGTAAACTTACCAAAAGCGTCTTCCAAAAGTTTCAGCTCAGTTTCATCAGAGGTTGTTCGTTGGCAAATGCTATCGAAAGTGTTACCATGAGTTTTCTGACAAATTAATCATGCGTGTTTTATAACCTATAATAACTTGAATAAGTTGAGGCAGAAGCATATAGAAGGCCATCATAAAAGTCATAGGTCATAAAAGTTTACAAGAGAGTAGCTAAATAATCCTCTAGATGAGCAGCAGCTTGCAGTGCTAAATAAATTTCTGCTAATTCTCTGTATTCATCAGAGCATGACAGACTATGAAGGTACATGAGCATATCAGTATATCATTGCAGAGAGTCGTCAAGTTTAACCTTATGTACAAAGTGTTGGCTTCTAGTTGAAACTAACACATGTCAGGGTGTTTACGACTTGACAGGGGCATATCTACGCTCGGTAGCACGTGTTATGCCGTTGTCGCGCTTCAACGAAACTATATTTGATGCACACAAAAAGCCAAGATGACCGAAAATATGGTATGTTATGATTACAGAGATGATATTTAAACTGAGGGTAATTAAAACCAAAAGAACTGGCATTCATGTCCCGGTGAGAGGTGTATGCTATATATATGGATCTTCATGGGCTGCAAAATATTTAGACATGGCTCTCGAGACATTGCAGCAGTGGCGGAGCTACAGCAGGGCCAAACATGGCCATGGCCCGCCAAGCCAAACAAGAGTTCAGTGTAGAGTGGAGCTAATTTTGGCCCCTGGGTGCAAATTTTCAGGCGCATATCTTAATCTAGCCCTTTTTGGCCCGCCCAGTGATGTGTGTGTAGCTCCGCCACTGCATTCCAGGGTTCTGCTAAAGAGACAAGTTCGAGAATCATTATTCTCATCGATAAGGACTATCTGGCCATGGATCATCTCGATCCACAGAACAAACTGGTAGACCGATGAGCTTGATGGGTACATGCATACAAAATATTAGAGGAGAATGTCTATCATGACTCTTTGTACGGTATTAGTAAGATTTCAGCCCATTACGGCCAGTCACTCCACGAATAGAGTTTTAGAGCACTAGCAAACCAATGGTCTAGTGCATGTACACAAATTTTATAATCTTGAAAGGGGAATAAGCAGCCCGTTATTACGTTCATGCACACATAGGGTTTATATACAACACTGAGAAGGATCTCTATTTAGAGAAAGTTCCATCCTAGCTCGAGCTCCACGGCACCCTCTATTTATGCAAGAATATTCGAGTTCTTATGCTTTCAGAGTGTTTGACAAAAAACTATCACATTTCACGTTTCCGTCCCACATAACTACCACATTTTGAAAACTGACCGAAAACTCCACATTAGTGCAAATTTCATGACAAAAAACTACCAAGTCAAGTTGAAGACGGATTTAACTGGTTTAAACGCCTTTCTGACAGATCTGGCCCACCGGTCAGGACGGCGGCCGCGTTAACGGCTAACGGGGCTCGCCTGCCGCCCGTTAGCCACGCGCGTCGGTCGGAACCGGTCGGACCAGGACTAACCTGGCCGATCGGCTCGCTCGTCCTCCTCCCCCCTCACTCTCCCCCGAGCTCATTGTCCTAGCCCTAGCCGTCTTTGTTCATGGCGGCGGAGGAGCGCCCCCCCCCCCCGATGTGCTGGACGGCGGGGATGCTGTCCACTGAGGTTGATAACTGGCTAGGCAGCAGTAGCTTTGCGGTCAAAAACCAATCCCAGCCTCAATCTCAACCGTCTCAGACGTTTGTGAGGAGGCGTGTAGCAGCAGCGTCGACGATAAGAAGCGCACCTCGAGGCCGGCGCAAGCTTCCTTGTCCTGCTGGCGGCGCGAGGTATGGCAACAGATCTGTAATTGTTTTCCTGAAATGGTTTGTTTTGTTAGGAATCACGATATATAGGCTGGGATGACACTAAATATTGTGCAGACCATTTAATTATAAGTTTTCCAATTTGTGGTGCAGTATTGATAACCCAAAGTGGGAAATTTGGTTCCATTTCTTAGCCAGAGAATCTGTGGTTAGAGGAATTTACCAGTCAGACATATCATTTTTACTATGGTTTCTCTTATTCGGAGTGAGGGCTATGGAGCTGATGATTATATGTACTATGTTCTTGATGATGAGAAAGGAATAGAAGGTATGGAGCATCTTGGTTCTGAACATGATGTGCAACAGATGTTGATCCACTTTGAGAAGGAAAAGAGTGTGAACATACGAGTTGTCAGAGCAGATGAGCCATGTAATACAGATGAAAATAGAGATAGTTATTTTGCTGAATATTGCATTAACACTCAAAAAAGTTGCACAAAGTTGGTGGATGCAATCAGTGACAGAAAGGATGAGCTTAAGAAAAGTAGTCTGCAGATGGAAGCTGACCTTAACAATTTTGAAGGTGACACTGATGTGTCTGAATTTCTTTCTGATGATACGCATTCAGGTTCAGATGACAACAATGTGCAATTATCAATTATATCCAGGTTCCCCCTCTGAAGAAGAAGCTGCAGAAGTAGATACATCAGTGGTCCAGAAACTTAAGCCAGTCAGAAACCCTAGTCCAACCATTAGATCCCACCAAGAGGTTGAGAAAAGGGTAAAACCGGACTGGTTTCCTGAAGCAGATGAATTTTGTTTTCCTGGTGATCTTGGCATTAGTGATGAAGAAGAAGAGCCTGAAGGAGCTTTCAAACTAGCAAGTGGTAGGAATAGAGTGTTGAAGAAGTCAAAGGAAAGGGTATGGTTCAATGAGAAGCTTCCAGATCCACATGAACAGTTTTTGTAAGGGATTGTGCTTCACCAATGTTTATGAGTTCAGAGATGCACTTAGGGATTTTCACATGAGGACTCTGAGGAATTTCCAGTATCACAGAAATGCCCCTGATAGGATTATTGTTTGGTGCTCAGAGAGAGCCCATGGATGTGATTTTCATATCAGTGCATCTAATATAGCTCATGAAAAAACTTTCTGCATCAAGAAGTGTGATATGCTGCATACTTGTGGAGCATGTGCAGAGACCACAAAGGTTACTACAAAGTGGTTGTCCAAATCAGTACAACCAACATTGAGAGAAGACATTAGATCTCCTGTGGATGCATTAATAAAGAAGAATAAGACTAAATTTTCAGTTGATGTTTCAAGAAGTGTTGCCTATAGGGCGAGGAGGAAGGCTGTTGGTGTGGTGCAGGGTGACCACAAGCAGCAGTACTTGAGGCTGAGGGATTATCTTCAAGTTGTTCTTGATACAAACCCTGGGAGCAGGTGTATTGTAACAACATTTGTTGACCCAGAAAACCCTGCACCCACTCCAAGATTCAAGTACATGTTCTACTGTTTGGCAACTTCAAAGGAAGGGTTTCTTAATGGTTGTAGACCATTTATAGGTAAATATTTCCTGATTGTGTTGTACATATTTGTGTGTCAATTTTCTTCTATAGCTAATGTGTGACTCCATCCAGGGCTTGATGGATGTTTCGTCAAGTTAACCACTGGACAACAAATTCTTGCTGCCACAGGAAGGGTTGGCAACAACATCTACCCCATAGCTTTTGGTGTGGTTGACAAGGAAGATGGAGACAGTTGGACTTGGTTTTTAACTCAGTTGAGATCCTACATTGGTAGTGGCAACAAATTTGGAACATACACAATAATATCTGACAGGCAAAAGGTTAGAGACTAAATCATTGATCATAGTTGCTATAGTAATTCAGTGAATTATGTGAGTGTGTTCATATGTAGAGCTATTTTGTGGATGTACAGGGTTTACTTAAGGCAATAAATGAAGTGTTCCCTGATTCACCTCAAAGATTCTGTCTTAGGCACATATATGCCAACTTCCAATCAGCTGGTTACAGAGGCAAAGAACTAAACAAGTGTATTGACAAGGCTAGCTATTCTTACACTAGACATGAGCATGAATTAGGGATGGCAGAGCTGAAAGCATAGTCTGAGGATGCTTGGAAATGGCTTAAAATATAGATTATGGCAGAACGCAACTCCAACGACGTGAGCAACACCGTAGGCTGGCTGCCACGATTATGGCACATGAGCAACGCCGGAGGCTGGCTGCCATGATTATGGCAAAACACAACTCCAACAACGTGAAGCAGTTCAAGGAGGCGTTCCCAGATGGAACAAACATCACCGATGATTTGATCATTTGGTGGGCAACACCGGAGGCTGGCTGCCACGATTATGGCAAAATGCAACTCCAACGACGTGAAGCAGTTCAAGGAGGTGTTCCCAGATGGAACAAACATCACCGATGATTTGATCATTTTGTGGGCTAGAGATAGGGCAACCTTCCATCGCTTTCAAGTCACAAGGACTAGGTGGAGCAGAATCCTTGATTCGGCGTCTCGAAACAGTTCGAGGTTCAGTTCTTCATTGTTATCTAAATTCTCCAAGTCTTTGGTTCTATGTATGTGATGATTTGTCTGAAATTTCTCTGAATGTATGTGAACTTGTATGCGGAGATTTAACTGAATTTTCTGAATTTGTGCTCTGAATGTATGTGAACTTCTATGCGTGGATTTAACTGAATTTTCCTGAATTTGTTCTCTAAATGTATGTGAACTTGTGCTCTGAAACAGTTTGATTTAAATAGTACCTCAGTCAACCAAATATGTCACCACGAAATAACTATTGCACAAGTTTCAACTAACATCACTTAACCAGCACAAGTTTCACCACACAATAACTACTGCACAACTACCACCCTGTCAACTACTGTTGCACAAGTTTTACTTCTCCACTACCTCACTCCACCTCTCTTTAACTCCCCCTACTTTACTACATCTCCTCTTTCTTCAGCTACTCTAGTCATAGCACTCTCACTCACCACAACTTCATCTCACTCAACACCACTGCACTCACCACTTCCTGCTCCAACCATGGCTGCTTCTTCCTCTTCTTTGGACCCATGGCTCAACCAATTCCCAACTGGCAAGGGATGGGTTGCCATGCTTTATGGTTCAGCGCGTGGCGACCAAGACCTCTTCGTCGACTACATGAAGGTCGCCATGAGGTACACCAGCGTTCAAGGGCTGGTGGATGGAGCAGACGAAGTGAGGAAGAAGACGAAGAGTGAGGACAAGCAACACATGGACCAGCAATATGGAAACTGAGGTAAGGGGATCCTGCCCATAAATATACTGCTATGGGCAATGAAAGAGGCGGGCTCCGCCGATGCTGGGCAGAGGCAGCGGTGGGCAGACCACCACTATGTCGCCCCAGCACAATCTACGGCTGAAGCAAACGCAAGCAAGCACCAAGACGAGGACGACGACCTCCAGATCATCGCACCACCAGCACTGCAGGCTCGCCGTCGTCCTCCTCCCATCATCTTCATCGATGAAGACAAAGATGAAGAAGAACGGGAGGTGCAGATGCTGCTAAATCATCCTACCCAAGTGAAGCAGGAGGTACGAAGCTCATGCTGCTTAGCAGGGCAGGCGCCTAACTGAAACTGAATCTGAAACTATTCAGTTCCACATTCAGTTTCGTCAGTGTTATTCAGTGTTGGCTAGTTTCAGTTATCCTCAAACTATTGGTGCTATCTATCTATGTAATGCTATCTATGTTGCATCCTCAGACAATTTGGGTTATCTATGCTACCTCCTATGTAATGCAAGTTTCAGTTTCATTTTCATTTTCAGTTTCAGTGTAGTTTGGTGTTACCAGATTCAAGTGTAAGTATTAGCAGGTAAGAGATATAAAAACATCTGGATAATATGGTTCAGGGACCATTACACATAGGATAATCTTAGAGCATTATAGATTAGGGGCATTACAGCACCCAACAACACAACCAAAATGATCTGAAACCATAGGTAGTTAATAGGGAGTTCATATTAATACTAAGATGCATATCTGCATCTGATTCTAGTACTAGGCCAGTTACATATATAGGCCTCATATTTACTTACCAACCATAGGTACCACTTCACTCCTCCATGACAACTTCTTTGATCTTATCTAGCTTTTCTTTGCACCCATGACCAACCTTCAGGAGCTCAGCAATGATATGCTCCGGCTTCTTCCTCTCTTCTTTAAGGAGGTCCCTTTCCACCTCTGTCTCCTTCATGGCCTTCCCTGTGTTACGAATTATATCAGCTTGACTCCGTAGGATGCACCTCTGTTCATTTTTTAGCTTAACCTTTTCCATTTGAACCTCAATTTTTGACTGCTCCTCAAGTTGCTTCTTCTTCCCCTTCAGTTCATTGATTGCTTGGCTTGTGTAATCCATGTCATGAGATTTCATTCCTTCCTGATAATCAAACAAGTTGGAAACATCATTCACAGGTTGGTTGTACTGATTGCCCAGAGAATCCAGCTTCTTCTTCAGTTTTACAACCTCTATCTCATGAGCCTCATTATCCTGGACTCTACCAAGGTTCTGCTCATGTTACGTATATCCCAGAGCTTGGTTAAGCACCTTTGCAAAATTACAGGCCAAGAGGCATCTACCCGCTCTAAAACACCACAGTTCACACCATCCTGAGAATTCAGTTAAATTTACAGTGAGCTTTATTCTTCATTAACAAACATATTCACAATAACAAATCATAAACAGTAGTCATATATGTAGCTTAGCTACACTACACTAGCTAACTCTTATACTACAAATATAAATCAGTGCTATGTTTTCATTGCTCTTTGCTACAAGTACAGAATTTAGACATATCAATGTTCTTACAATTAAGCAAAAATGAGAAATGCAACATTATTCAGAATAGCACAAAATGAATCAATCACAGCCATGACAACTTGGTTCATTACCTCATTTGCACATCCTATGAATCTCCTGCCAGTGTCGGTGCCTTCAAATTCCACGAATTTGCCTGGCCTCTGCCTGTGCAGGATGCACCTACGGTCAGATTCAGTCACAAGCCCACAAAAGCTTGGATCTATCACAGTATCTGGAGTTTGTTGCAGCAGGAAACACATATTTATCAACTACACCTCACATATATGAACTTAAATGGAGGAATCCCAATCCTTCTTCAAATCCTAACCCTTACCCTAACCCCAACCCTAGCAGATGAGAGGAGACCGAGCTGACTTACAAAGTACTCCATCTGCATGCTACTGAACTCGCTCATGTAGTCGTCATCGTCTGAGGTCTCGTTGCTGTTGGGCCACGACGGCATGATCGCGGCGTCGCCGGAGTGCGAGAAGAAGAAGAGAAGCAGTGGATAGCAGAGGAGCAGAGTGAGTGAGCTCGGGGGAGAGTGAGGGGGAGGACAACGAGTGAGCCGGTCGGCCAGGTTAGTCCTGGTCCGACCGGGTCCGACCGATGCGCATGACTAACGGGCGACAGGCGAGCGCCGTTAGCCGTTAGCGTGGCCGCCGTCCTGACCGGTGGGCCAGATCTGTCAGAAAGGCGTTTAAACCAGTTAAATCTGTCTTCAACTCGGCCTCGTAGTTTTTTGTCACGAAATTAACACTAATCTGGAGTTTTCGGTCAGTTTTCAAAATGTGGTAGTTCTGTGGGACGAAAACGTGAAATGTGGTAGCTTTTTGTCAAACACTCTATGCTTTCATGAGGGGTCTGGAGCACACATACATAATCTGAATATTTTGGCTCGAAGCCGGAAGACTTGAAGCAACCCCAAGAACCACCCAGAAAGTATTTTGCTCATGAAAAATACCGGTGGTGATGCTCTCGATAATGGTCATGACAGGGGCATGGAGTTTAGTATGGATAATGTGACTTGGCTCGTTGTAACACACTCTAGGTGCCGCTAGTTTCCTGCCAATTTTTTCTATGATTTGCCTTGTCATTGGCACTTTCTTGATATCAACATGGATGCAAACATGCCCTATAAGTTTCTCATGCCATCTACAACTAGGACCACCCTGACGGTACTGCACATCCACCTTAGAGCATCTCCAATGGATCATGTAAAAATTGGTGCTCAAAAAAATATTTTTAAGGCAGGAGAAATAAAGTTTTTCTTAAGAAAAGGAGGAGGACCCCTGGCCTCTATATCTGGGCAATGCATGCAGGCACTTTATTAATTATTCACAAAGACCTTACAAAGAAATACAATAGTAAGTCTGAAGCCATCGTCTATGCAACAATTGTCGCTACTCCTATCCAGTTGATGCAGGGATGTTGATAGTCTGGGCCTAATACCAAACAGACCTCGCTGCCAAACCTAACATCTAAAACCTGAGGCCCCAACCATGCCACTTGTCGGGTATGGGGCACACACTGGTCCGGCGCGCTCTCAGAGGCCGCCGCCGCCAACTGCCACCATTCCATCTTCAGAGTTGTACTGACGCATCAACCTTGCCCGATCTAGCTACCGTCGACGCCACCACGGCGCCAAACGGCACTACCTCCCTGTGTGCGAACTGCTGAGCACATCGTGGTCGCCGCCGATACACCTCAGCACCATGCCACCAAGTACCATCAGCCGACACAGCTTGAAGTCTTTGGAAGACCTGTCATGCGTAGCACCTGCCGAACAGGCATGACAAAGTGTAGCACCTGTCGGCCAGGCATGACTTGAAATTTCCACCGAAGCTCCGTGCAAGACGAAGCCGCTCCACCTCCTGCCTCTATCTTCCAGCACTGCTCCACAAATGATGCTCCCAAGAGAGAAACGACAACGCAATGCCGCCATTGTCCGATCTGGAAGACCGGATCCTAGGGTTTCCCCTGGAGCAGTACGAGTGGGTCGACGGTAGTCACATGTCAGGACCCCGATTCCAAGTCACATCGATCTAGCCGGTAACACCTCATATCACTTTGCGGCCTCACGCACGATATTCCCACGGGTGTCGCCTTACCATGGCCCGGGACCGTTTGCGCCTTTTGGCTCACGTATATGATAGTGTCGCTAGCATCCATATGACGAGAACCGGGCCGACATGACTAGTCGTGAACCCAAAGTGGCACTAACTTATAGGGACAGACATACATGAATATACATCGAGCATGTCGGTCGACGCGTGAATCCGCCTTCAGTAACCTGGCTAACAGGACTCGGGAACCCGGATCAGTAGCAGAGCTAAGGCAGGACTCCGGATGTCACCGGTGACATTTCCACGAAGGACAGACACATGAGCGAAGTGAATCACATGCTTGCCAGATCAAGTGTTCCGAGCGATAGTCTTTGGGCTAGCGGACTCCGTTTACAGGCTGTAGCGGACTACTATGGCTCATGGAAGCACAAGACTACATTTCCCCATAAGAGAGGCTACCAAGGATAAACAACTAGGTTGTCTGATCCCACACATATCAAGCATTTCAATCATACACACAATATGCTCGATATGTGTAAATACAACATGGCATCACAACATAACTCTACGACTCAAGTATTTATTCATTGGGCTCCGAGGAGCCAAGTATTACAAACATGGGTCTCATGACCCCAACATACAGAGCATACAAGCAACAAGCACATGCGGAAGCTTAACTTGTCTGAGTACAGAAAACTACAAATGAAGAAAGGCTGAGAAGCCTGACTATCTACAAGACCCTGCCGAGGGCACAAGATCGTAGCTGAGGTAACAAGCTAAATGTCAAAGTCCACGCGGAACTACTAGCGAGACTGACGTCTCTCTTCAAAAACATAAAATAGCCAAACGTGAGTACAAATGTACCCAGCAAGACTTACATCAGAACTAACTACATATGCATCGGTATCAACAAAGGGGCTAGTGGGGTTTAACTGCAGCCTTTGACTCAGTGGCTAACCTAAACTATGACTGCAAGTAACTCTTTTGAGGTGGCGCACACGAGTCCACATATTCACCATATCAATACACCACTATGGATCCGCTCCCGTCTCCCTACGAGAAGGCCATCCATAGCACTCACGCTTATCTTGCAAGTTTAGAGTATCCACTTTCACTTGTCTATGAACTGTTATAGGCAACCCCTAAGTCCTTTACCGCGGACGCGACTATTCGAATAGATCATTTATAACCCTGCAGGGGTGTACTTCTTCACACATGTTTCCACCACTTAGCGTCTGCACACGACATGTGCTCGGCAGACTTCAAGCGAAAGCCGGCGTGGGTGTAGACCACGACCTACCTAAACACTCAAGTCTCTAGTACAGGTTTATCGCCTATCCAGGTTCCATCCGCAGGGAGTCCCGCCGACGTTTCCACATACGGCCCCGAACGATGTGTGCAGGGTTCCCGAGACACCAAACGGGCGCCCGGACACCGTGCCACGTGCCTACCGCATCACAGTCCACCCCTCGGGTCAGCGCTGTGAACGGCCTCCAGCATACTACAAACACTAGAAACTACTTGCAACTCCTGGACAGAGGACTAGGGTATTTAAGAAGTCGAGCGGGGTCATATTTCAGGGCCCAAAGCATGGTAGTAGCTGTTTCATGGATCACAAACACATAACTCAGTTCCTAAGGACGGCTTCAATTAAAGAACCCACCATGTACTCCTACATGGCCTCTCATCGATACCTTTACCAAATCGTGTTCACACACTTAGCTCTCAACAGTAGAACATGTTCACACACCTCTGATTCATCCCCGATGAATCAGACCTGACACAACTCTATGCAGTAGCACGCATGACAAACAAGCATGAATGAGTAGGCACATCAGGGCACAAACAACTGCTACTCATGCTGGTGGGTTTCATCTATTTACTGTGGCAATGACAGGTCATGCAGAGGAAAGGGGTTCAGCTACCGCAGCATGTAAGAGTTGAAACGGTGTTGTCCTAATGCAGCAAAAGAGAGCAGGAGCGAGAGAGTGGGATTGTATCAGAATGAACAAGGGGGTTTTGCTTGCCTGGCACTTCTGAAGATACTACAGTCCTTCATCGGTGTCATCGAATTCATCGTCGAATCACGTCTATCGAGAGGGAACAAATACCGGCAACAGAGAAAGAAACACAATTCAATGCAATGCACAATATGATGCTTGATCATGACATGGTAAAATGAGTGTGTTGGGCTAATGTAACTACAATCAGATGGGTTTGAGCTATTTTGAACCAAAGATTCAAAGTTCAAACTCATTTGTGATCTTAAATAGTGCTTTATCATGTTTTGCACTAAACAGCAAGTTAAATTGTTTAAACATGCATGAAACCAGTACAGATGGATAGATTGGATTTTTCTGATAATTTTTCATATATAACTTAATTCATTCTGAGCTACGGTTGAATTTATATGATTTTTAGAAGTTTATAACATTTTCTGAAATAAATAAACCATTTAAGATTTATTTAAATTCCAGAAAGAACTACTGCGTCAGCATGACGTCACTGTGATGTCAGCGGTCAACAGGGCGGTCCAGTCAAACCTGACCGGTGGGGTCCAGCAGTCGCTGGTCGGGTTGGTTAGTGTCGTGACATGTGGGCCGATCAACACCACGTCAGCTTGGTCAAAGCTGACGCATGGGTCCCGTTGGGTTATAACTAATCTAAGCAAAAATAAAATTGGAGTTAATTAGGGCGTGGGGCCCATGTGTCGTTGGCTCAGGGGGTTGTTTAGTGGGGGATTAGCTGCTAATTGCGCGACCACGTCGGCTCGCAGGAGTTCAGCCGGCGGCGACCCCAAAACACGGCGGAGGGTTGCCAGAGTGGCGCTACGTGCGGTGTTGGGCCAAGCCAAGGGCACCAGAGGGTTGCCCTTGATCCCGCGCATCTAGGGGAGGCACGCGGGAGGGCACGAGATGGCCGGAGCTCGCCGGAACGAGCTCGCGGCGGCGGCCGGCATTCGGGTGGTCGCGGGATTGGTGCTGCGGTGCGTAAACGAGCGCAGAGAGGCGCTAGGGAGGCTCTACGCGCGGTAGTGAGCATGTTGGATGCACGGGACCAAGCGGTCACCGAGCTGCGTCGAGAACAGTCTGGCGGCAGCGTAGTCGGGCGAGAGGGGCGCGGTGGCTACGGAGTGCAAGAGAGAGAACGGAGAGGGGGAGGATGATCAGCAGCTCACGGTGAACACGAGGAGCGAGTCGGCGAGCTCGGGGAGGGGCTGAAGTGAGCGGGGCGGCGAGGGGGATCTCGGGCGGCCGACAGCGAGGATGAGGAGGATGGCGTCGCTTCGGGCGTCCCGCGAGCGTGTGCTTCGTCTTGGGGCTCCATGGCGTCGAGGCGGAGCCTCTGGACAGCACGGAGAGGCGAGGGAGAGGCGATGGCCGTGGTGGTGTTCGTCGGCGGCGACGACAGCGCTCGGTGGTTGTGTGCGAGAGGGCCAGAGGAGGAGAAGAGCTCGGGGAGAGAGAGGGAGAGAGGTCGGGGGGGGGGGTGCGTGGAGTCTCCAGCGCGACGTCGGGGAGGCGGCAGCAAGCAGGAGGTGTCCATGCGTGACGTCGGCGCTCGCCACCAAGATGCTTCGTGCGCTGGCATGGGGAAGAAGACAGACATGCCCCTGGTGGGCTGGGCCAGCCAGCTGGGCCGTCCAGGTGGGCTGCACAAGAGGTAATCCCAGGTAGGTATCCTTTCTCTCTCTCTCTCTCTCTCTCTCTCTCTCTCTCTTCTTTTGTTTCAGTTTTCTATTTTTCTGTAATCTTTGTGGCTTTTCTAAAAATACCTAGACCCTTTCAAAAATCACCAAACTGCACATGCCCACTGTATAGAATATATCCAACATGGAACATTTCCGTTTAGGATTATTTGGGCATTTAAAATATTTAGTAGCATTTAAATGCCCAAATTCAAATAACATATGATTTAATCCAGTGACCTTTGGATGACCTAGAAATTTGTGCACCATTTTTGTCAGAGGTTCTAGACCAAGGCAAAGATGATGAACATTTTAGAAGGGCATTTTGGGTTCATTGAAAATGATTTTGGTAAACCCTAGTTGGTTTAGGGGGGGTGCTGGGGGTTCTGCCATCCCCATTTGAAGTTTCTGAGGAATTTAAACATGATGCACACATGAAGTTAGCCTAGTGTAATGCCAGAAGCTAGGGATGTGACAACTCACCCCCACTAAACAAGAATCACGTCCCGAGATTCAAGCTTAGGGTAAGATGGAAGGGGAAACGCAATCTAACACAATCTTCATGATCCAGGGTGCACTCCACAAGAACGTTGATTCGATCACCATCATTGTCTCGAAGTCTTGCTCCAGGAACTCCTACCAACATGACAACGAGAGGGGAAAGAAACTCTAGAAGGATCGATCTTCTCGAAGATCGAGCAACTCAGGATTAACTCACGGAATGAGACATAGATACATCTCACGAGCTGAGACACGAAGCACACATTAGGAGTGATGGAAAGAGGTAGATGACAAGGTTCTACTGGGTAGGAAAAAATCCCACGCTGAAGAGGGTGGGGCAAGATCTCAAGATAGCGGTGAAATAATTGCCATGATTCCATAATGGGGCACCTTAGGGGAGGTGACTCGTAGAATTATTCCCTTAAGTGGCAAAAAGGATTACTTTTGATACAAAGATCATTGAAATTCTTTATACCAGCCTAAGGCAATCACAAATGATCATGTGAACGAATTCGAAAGAATGGCATACTCATACCAGAATGGATGATGTGGACTACCTTGTTGAAGACAACACAATGGATGATTTTGTTTATCATCGGGGATGGATGGGACACATAGTAGGACCACTTTTGAAGATGATTCTAAACAGTAATTACTGATGTGCAAGCTGGGAACAAAGTGCAAATGCTGGGAATGATTTTGGTAACTGGGAATAACTCAACGAGGGTAATTCCACTGTTTGAACGGTTATAGCTTAATCGAGGAAACCAAGAGCACAATAATCCCTAGGGAACAACTTATAGAATAAGCCGCATGAAATCCTCGTGGAGAAGATGGACAAATTGCCCAATCAAGATACTATGGTGATAGATCCTCCAGCTAGGTGCGTCGGCCAGAACATCAACCTTGTCGGGACCTACATCATAGATCTTGGAGAAGTTCCAACCATCATATCTGCCTGAGATTCAGATCTGGTTGGTAACAGGATATTTCAGACAGCATGTCTAGAGAAGGAACAGTTGCGACTCAAATTAACGAGATAATGTTGCAAGATTCTCAAGAAATGAACTATGGTAGTAAGCTCCAAAACATGAGCTGGTTCGACTACATACATGTGAACACACTGTCCCGGACAAGCATGGCCACATAGTAGTCTTATAATAAAACATTACCGAGTCTTGATTTAGAACCATCATCGAGATAATGAAGTCTTGTGCATATCCGTCCGGGCCCTTCAGATTAGCACATGAACTTCTTTTCTTTGAACAAATCAATCAGTGGCTTGGTGTGCTAGGGAATACATATGGAGTGGAGGTAATTAATCTACCAAACCATAGAATATATTCGCACATGCATAATTGACTTGGGATCGTACCAGAGGAAACAAAAAAAATCTTTCTCGAACTCACGGCGGCAACTTGCACCAAATGCACATGAATTCGAGGAAGTCACTTCTTCCATCCAAGCATAAGCTTCATGAACGGAACACGAAGGTATGGCTTACAAAGTTTCCAACACTAGGTTGATGTTCAACATGAATCATGGGGGAGACAAAATGCTGTTGATGGGCTCAATAGCAACTCATCGGAATTTCCATATCACTAGACTTCCACCATCATGTGAACATGGTGATAGTATTGGTCAGACCAAAAGATATAATGGTGTATGCTCGAGGAATCAACCACGAGCAAGACAACTTTACGAACATCGTTGGTTATGATTTGATTTGACGATAGCCCATACTCAAATCAAGTATTGGATAAGACAATAGCACCGACAACTGATCACGATGATCAATCAACAAAGATGTCATCTTTCTTCAACACACACACACACACACACACACACACACACACACACACACAAGGATACCCCTTAGTGACGAACTAAGTCGGACAAGCTTTCATCTTCCAACTCTCCAAGTTGTTGTTTAGCTTAACCAACCAGTTCAGGGTATCCAACACAGATTCTTGGAGAAGGGGTGATTTACAAGAAACCAACTTGATCACGAGCTCAACATAACGATCGGGGACAACTGGTGATACTTCTGAGAAGATAATCAGAAAATCACAAACCACTGATATGTTACTAAGCTCGAGAACAATCTTGCTTCTCAGGCAAGACGATATGATCAAATAAGCAAGGATTGGCACAATCCTGATTCCTTGATCGAAGAGTGCTCCAGAAATAAGGACTAAGTAGCACAATCTATCTTAGAAATGATGATATTGATTTCACACATCACGGTTCACTTGTCGGTATTCAGGTTGCAACAACACGGAACCGAGGAGCGAATGATGATGGCGAGAGGTATCACTACGTCAAGAATTCATAAGGGAAGGTGCAATTCTCATGACGTTTCTGACATAAAGTGGGTAATACTTCAGGGTAGAACAGAACAAAAGCTTGATTGTATTAGATCTGCGGAATACAACTGCTTTGACCCAATCCTAGAAATGGATGAGGTACTGGAGTTTGTTTCTCCCAGTCATTCCGGAATAGAATGGCTTGACGGGACACAAGAATAATAGGCATCGATGAACGCGAATACACAACTATTCCAGGCTATCAATTGATAGACTAGGGTCGGAATACAGCTGAGGAGGGTCAACTCAAGGAACATATAACTTTCTGAGTTGTGGATGCATAGATTAGTATGTCGAACCAAGTTCAACAGGTTTCTTCCGGATAACCCATGCAGAGAGGTAGGACTGGCAGAGTCACAATATAGAATGGGGAACTCATCGAGAGCACTCTTGTTGTGATCTTTTGGTTCAAAGAACTTCCGCCATAAGAAGTTCATGGTATTCGGAAGAAGGAAATACCACAGACCTCGAGGACTATCGCAAGGTTACTAATATCATAAAGGAACTAGCAAACACTATCAATAGGAGGTAAGTAGAGTGAATCTCGGGTTCAAGAACCCAGGAATAGAATACCTACTAACTAATAACATCACGGGATGCTTTCGAGAATGATGGCCAGAATCATCACACTAGGAATATAAAGCATGGCTAGCTTACTAGGTGACTCCCTAGAACACCTAGGGTCATAATAATAGCTCCAACACAAATGCCGAGGCAATGGAGTACCTCAACAGACCGATTAGTGTGGCTGAACTGGCCCAAAGGGACATCGGGAACAGAAAGATGGGATTTGCATATGCATCAGACTATTTAGAAACCTGGGATGACTCGGACAACATAACGGCTGTAAATGCTCAAAAAGTTTTGAGACATCCTGCAAAATGGTGGCATAACCACTCAACATCATAAAATCAAGGTTCTGAGATCAACTAACAACAGAAGGAAGTAGTAGGAACTGAACTGGGCTGAAATCCAACAATCTTATAAGTCTATGGATGGGTAACACGTCATCCTGATAGATAGATGATAAGGGCTAGTTCTAAATCCCCGTAGAAGAGAAGAGGATGACTCAGATCAGAAGGCCATAAGGTAAACGAGTAAAAAGAGCCTTACGTTCCCATCCACAATCAATTCCCTTACATAACTAAAGAATTTCTAGACTCAACTTCGACCAGTTTGGCTTGGTAATTCTCTGAGCGATCGAACTCGATACCAAAGCTGTCAGGACCCCTATTCCAAGTCACATCGATCTACCCGGTAACACCTCATATCACTTTGCGGCCTCATGCATGGTATTCCCACATGTGTCGCCTTACCATGTCCCGGGACCATTTGCGCCTTTTGGCTCACGTATATGATAGTGTCGCTAGCATCCATATGATGAGAGAACACAGGCCGACATGACTAGTCGTGAACCCAAAGTGGCACTAACTTATAGGGACAGCATACATGAATCAACATCAAGCATGTCGGTCGACAGCGTGCGAATCCGGGCTGTAGCACTGGGCTAACAGGACTCGGGAACCCGGCTATAGCAGGCTAGGCAGACTCCGGATGTCACCGCGTGACATTTCCCGAAGGGATGTACACGAGAACAAGTGACTCACATGCCGGCCACCAAGTGTTCCGAGCAGTAGTCTGGGCTAGCGGGACTCGGTGAACCGGGCAGAAGCGGACTACTATGGCTCATGGAAGCACAAGACTACATTTCCCCATAAGAGAAGCTACCAAGGATAAACAACTAGGTTGTTGGATCCCACACATACCAAGCATTTCAATCATACACACAATATGCTCGATATGTGTAAATACAACATGGCATCACAACATAACTCTACGACTCAAGTATTTATTCATTGGGCTCCGAGGAGCCAAATATTACAAACATGGGTCCCATGACCCCAACATACAGAGCATACAAGCAACAAGCACATGCAGAAGCTTAACTTGTCTGAGTACAGACAACTACAAATGAAGAAAGGCTGAGAAGCCTGACTATCTACAAGACCCTGCCGAGGGCACAAGATCATAGTTGAGGTAACAAGCTAAACGTCGAAGTCCACGCGGAACTACTAGCGAGACTGACGTCTCTCTGCAAAAACATAAAATAGCCAAACGTGAGTACAAATGTACCCAGCAAGACTTACATCAGAACTAACTACATATGCATCGGTATCAACAAAGGGGGTAGTGGAGTTTAACTGCAGCAAGCCAGCTTTGACTCAGTGGCTAACCTAAACTATGACTGCAAGTAACTCTTTTGAGGTGGCACACACGAGTCCACATATTCACCATATCAATACACCACTATGGATCCGCTCCCGTATCCCTACGAGAAGGCCATCCATAGCACTCACGCTTATCTTGCGAGTTTTAGAGTATCCACTTTCACTTGTCTATGAACTGTTATAGGCAACCCATAAGTCCTTTACCACGGACGCGGCTATTCGAATAGATCATTTATAACCCTGCAGGGGTGTACTTCTTCAGACATGTTTCCACCACTTAGCGTCTGCACACGACATGTGCTCGACAGACTTCAAGCGAAAGCCGGCGTGGGTGTAGACCAGGACCTACCTAAACACTCAAGTCTCTAGTCCAGGTTTATCGCCTATCCAGGTTCCATCCGCAGGGAGCCCCGCCGAGGTTTCCACATACGGCCCCGAACGATGTGTGCAGGGTTCCCGAGACACCAAACGGGCGCCCGGTATACCGTGCCACGTGCCTACTGCATCACAGTCCACCCCTCGGGTCAGCGCTGCGCACGGCCTCCAGCATACTACAAACACCAGAAACTACTTGCAACTCTTGGACAGAGGACTAGGGTGGTTAAGAAGTCGAGCGGGGTCATATTTCAGGGCCCAATGCATGGTAGTAGCTGTTTCATGGATCACAAACACAGAACTCAGTTCCTAAGGACGGCTTCAATGAAACAACCCACCATGTACTCCTAAATGGCCTCTCATCAATACCTTTACCAAATCGTGTTCACACACTTAGCTCTCAACAGTAGGACATGTTCACACACCTCCGATTCATCCCCGATGAATCAGACCTGACACAACAGTAGGACATGTTCACAGACTTAGCTCTCAACAGTAGCACGCATGACAAACAAGCATGAATGAGTAGGCACATCAGGTACTCAAACAACTCCTACTCATGCTAGTGGGTTTCATCTATTTACTGTGGCAATGACAGGTCATGCAGAGGAAAGGGGTTCAGCTACCGCAGCATGTAACAGTTGAAACGGTGTTGTCCTAATGCAGTAAAAGAGAGCAGGAGCGAGAGAGTGGGATTGTATCGAAATGAACAAGGGGTTTTTGCTTGCCTGGTACTTCTGAAGATATTATAGTTCTTCATCGGTGTCATCGAACTCATCGTCGAATCACGTCTATCGAGAGGGAACAAATATCGGCAACAGAGAAAGAAACACAATCAATGCAATGCACAATATGATTCATGATCATGACATGGTAAAATGAGTGTGTTGGGCTAATGTAACTACAATCAGATGGGTTTGAGCTATTTTGAACCAAAGATTCAAAGTTCAAACTCATTTGTGATCTTAAATAGTGCTTTATCATGTTTTGCACTAAACACAAAGTTAACTCGTTTAAACATGCATGAAACCAGTACAGATGGATAGATTGGATTTTTCTGATGATTTTTCATATATAACTTATTTCATTCTGAGCTACGGTTGAATTTATATGATTTTTAGAAGTTTATAACATTTTCTGAAATAAATAAACCATTTAAGATTTATTTAAATTCCAGAAAGAATTACTGCATCAGCATGACGTCACTGTGATGTCAGCGGTCAATAGGGCCGGTCCTGGTCAAACTTGACGAGTGGGGTCCACTGGTCAGTGGCTGGGGTTGGTTAGTGTCGCTGACATGTGGGCCCAGTCAACAGCCACGTCAGCTTGGTCAAAGCTGACGCGTGGGTCCCGTTGGGTTATAACTAATCTAAGCAAAAATAAAATTGGAGTTAATTAGGGCGTGGGGCCCATGTGTCGTTGGCTTAGGGGGTTGTTTAGTGGGGGATTAGCTGCTAATTGCGCGGCCACGTCGGCTCGCCGGAGTTCAGCCGGCGGCGACCCCAAAACACGCGGAGGTTGCGGAGTGGCGCCACGTCTTGGTGTTGGGCCAAGCCAAGGGCACTAGAGGGTTGCCCTTGATCGCGCGCATCCAGGGGAGGCACGCGGGAGGGCGCGGGATGGCCGGAGCTCGCCATGGGTGGTTAAGAAGTCGAGCAGGGTCATATTTCAGGGCCCAATGCATGGTAGTAGCGGTTTCATGGATCACAAACACAAAACTTGTAACACCCCAAAAATTTAACCATGATTTGTTTATTAAAATCTTGCCAGGGAATTAAATTTTTACTTTCTGGATTTTCTTTTGATTTCAGAACCCCTCTTTTCTTTAATATTGTGGAGTTTTCACCCCAAGTGGAAACCTTTCAAAATATTATAGGACTTGTATGCTCTCTCAATAAAACAATTCTTTTATCAATGGATTTATTTATATAATTATTTTTCCTGAGCTTTATTTCTTTTAAATGATTTTCATAAGCTTTAGAGCCTCTTTTTCACTACAACCCTTTGATAAATTTATTTAAAAATCCCACCAAAAATTGGGGATGACATATGATGTCCCTAAATCACTTTTATGCAAAAATATCCTTTAGTAATTTGGAGATTTTGAGCTTTTCCCCAAGTTTTCAAATTTGGTCCACTTTGTACTTTTGCACTACAACCTATTTAAATATTCCTTTAAAACTTCCACCAAAATTAGGGGAGGTTAGTAGGAGTATATAATTCAACTTTGTGCAAAAACCCACTGATGTTCTTTGAAAAATTTGAGCAAATCATCCTCTTTTGCTCGCTGGTCCAGTTTGGCATTTCCTACTGCAACCATAATTTATTTTGCTCTAGTGCCCATGAGCTTTTTCCTTCTTATAGTCCATCCTACAAAACCCTTAAGTCCAAGTGAGTGGACCCGTTGGAGTATCTTTGGTCCATGCAATAATGTCCTTTTCTTTCTGTCTGGACTTGGTTTTCTCAAAACTTGCACTCACAAGTTTGTGGTTTTGCCTAACTAACATTGCCACCCTCTCTATCATCTAAAGAGACAATGGTCTGGAGTTTTTGGCCACCCAAAGAATTGCCTAGATGCCCTTAGCATTCTGTCGAACACTTTGTGTGCATAGCCATATTTGGCATGATTTTTAGTTTACATTATGAGCTTGATCCTCTGACCCTTCAAGCTTGTCCACTAAGCTCCTAGCTAACCCTAACCCAGGCCTGCTAAACCCCAGCCTCATCCTAGCCCTCTAGCACACTCTGGCATTACGTCGAGCATGTAGCGTGCGTGCTCTGGGCGCGCCCAGAGCGCACGTTTTGCACGCGCGCACAGCCGAGCTGCCGCGTCGTGCCCCTAGCCTTTGCTCGCCCGCAGGGCCGCGCCCCAGCCTCGCCCACTCGCCAGAAACCTCTAGGCCACCCCTGGAGCCCCACAGTGCCGCCGTCAGGTCGGCCATGGCGGCTAGCGGCCGGCCACAGCAGGCTCCTGCCATGGACGGCGCCGCCCAAGCCATACGCGTGCGCTAGCTGCCCTCTGGAGCTGCTCGAGCTCATCCACAAGCTGTCCGCTAGCTCCCGTCGCCGCCACGTCGCCCTGAAGCAACAGAACGGCGGTTCGCTGTCGGTCTTATCCACGGCCGCCGCGGAACCGACCTTGGCCGCCTATAAAAGGAGCCCCGAGCTCGTCCAGTCCCTCAGGTAAGCTCAAGCCGTCCCCCTAGGGCTCCCTTAGCCGACAATCAATGGGGAGAAGCCTTCTTCCTCGTCTCCGGCCAGTTCGGCCGCCGCCACATCCTGGTCCCGCTCGTTGCAACCAGAGCCCTCCTCGTCCATCCGGCGCCACCTTTCAACTCCCCTGAACCCTGCGGAGCCACACAACCTCTCAGCTTCGATCGGGAACCACCATAGCCCAAACCCCAACTCCTCCCGAAGCCACCGTCCGCCGCGAAGATCGCTGTCGGCGACTCCCTTCGTCCTCGCCACCCTCTCGACCACCGGGAGGACCGCCCTGGACTGGCGGATCCATCCCCGCCCTCAGAACCCCGCGGGGAGCCGCCGTTCACCGGCGTCGATCGCTGGAGCCCCGCCTCTGTTCGGCCAGAGGAGGAGGAAGGCGCGGCAACTGGTCAAACCTGACCAGTGGGCCCCCTGGACCCACTGTTAGTGACCCCGAGCCAGCCCGCGCTGTTTTAAGTGGAGGCGCAATCCCAGAGTACGTCTCCTACGTGTTCTCTTATTCGAAACGTTTTTTTTCCTTTTCTGTTTTATTTAAAAACAGGAATTTGACTAAACTTTGACTGGACATATCTTTTAAAATATAACTCCAAATGAGTTGATTCTTTTTCCTGCCTCTCTCAAATTTCACCTAGTTTGTTTCAAGATTGATTTCAAAAATAATTAGGAAAGTTTTTGTACTGTTTTTAAAGTTGGTGTTAATTCGAATATTTTCAAAAATAGGATTTTGAAGAAGTAGGAAACTTTCAAAAATGCACCCCACTTGCATACTCTTGAAGGCATGCATTCTGAACCCTGGCATGATATTGTTGTGTGTTGTTTGACACGGTTGCAATAGCCCTCGTCTCGGAGTCTTAGTTATTTTTTTGTGATGATATGATCATACTCATGAGTGCATAATGAATGTTCCTTGTTGTTGGGATTTGATATAATGTGATGGTAATCACTCTCGTATGCCTTTCATGCCTATCGGAAGGAATCCGGGAAAGCCTCTGTCTTGGGCAGACACGGGCTTGTCTCTAGTCCTCCGCCGGGATGGTTGTATCCGGTACGACATGATGAGGTATGACGAGTGGTGATTCTGTCTGTTGGTTGAAATATATTTGTTATGCTAATCTTGCAGGGAATACTTAAACCTCCTGAGTCGACCGTAGATCGAGTCTTGTTCCAAGAACCCCATACTTGCTTCAGACTACCACTTGTCCCTGCCATAGGTAGGGTACGGTTTAGTAAGTTGTCAACACCTTTCCTAGCACACACCGCATGAGAGGCCATGGTGGAAGATACCGCTGCATCCGTAGGCATGCCACCTGGTCCGGGGGCATGGGTGTTCCCGGTTGGAGCCGAGGGGGTAGCTCCCCTAGTTTGCGCGCGTTATAAATTTTGTGATCCCATGCTAATCGAGGTTGTAGCCTCCCCACTTAGAGTTTTGCCTAAACTGGTGTCATGGGTGATTCCAGACACTGGTGAGTTAGGCTGGTGTGTTTTCAACTAAAAGACCCTAGACGGAATTAGTCCCGATGGACTAAAGAAATCCGTTACTCATGGGTAAAGAGTACACCCTCTGCAGAGATTAAACATTTATTCGAATAGCTGTGTCCATGGTTAAGGACTATAGTGTGGGATGTCAAGTGTCGGTCTTAGTGTCGGTGTTCGGAGGAAAAAGAAAATTTGCTAAACCAGAACATGGATCGTGACTTGTGACTCATGATGGTTATGATTATTGTTATTATGGACTAACCATTTACATTATTTGAATTATTGAGTATCCCTGGGACGGTTCTACCTCCTGGATATTCACTGTGATTATTTTCTTATAAGCCCTTTATTTGGTGTCGCTCAGATGCCCGAATGTGGCATGCTTGTTATTTAAATTATTTAAGCCCTTTTTGTGGTGTCGCTCAGACGCCCGACTGTGGCATGTTCGTTATTTAAACTACTTATAAGCCCTTTATGTGGTGTCGCTCAGACACCCGACTGTGGCATGCTTGTTATTAAAATCATTTATAAGCCCTTTATGTGGTGTCGCTCAGACGCCCGACTGTGGCATGTTTGTTATTTAAACTACTTATAAGCCCTTTATGTGGTGTCGCTCAGACGCCCGACTGAGGCATGCTTTAAATCATTATCCTTTCGAGGTGTCGCTTTAGACACTCGATCGACGCACACTATTTTTACTCCATTATTGCTTGTTCATGTTGTATATAAATAACCCTGCTTGTGTGGATCATGGATTGTTATTTTGTGACTGACGTTGTGACCATAGAATAATTCGGAGCATGATTATCATTTGTTATATTATACCTGTGTTCATAATGTTTGCGAGTACATTCAAAAGTACTCACTGGCTTGTCCCTGGCTATTGTCTTGGCCAGATTTCTTGCATGGAGAGGATCGTTACGATGACAACCCGGGAACATACGCAATGGGGATAGCAGCCTCGCGAAGATAGGAATTATCCTGGTCAGCTGTTCCTGTGGGAAATGGAGTCTCATAGACGCAGTTGAACCTCGAACCGCTTTCGCCATCAACCACTAGAAACCATTTGGTGTACTCATAGGCCAGAATGGCCTTGTACTACATATTTTGTATTTTGCTTGGAATTTCTGTATCAAGTTGGTGCCTCATCAGCTAACAGTAATCCTGGGGCTGGTGAGCACAAGGACCATTTTTGGGAAATTGATACCCCGAAAATCCGGTCCTGACAACATTGGTATCAGAGCCAGGCTGACCATTGGCTAATCCTATCTTAGCCAGGTCGAAAAACCTAGGTTAACCAACCCACCAGACCTTAACCTAACCCCAGCCAAGCTTCTCATGTAAGATAGCCACCCAGTGACCGGACACCTTTTGGCAGTCGGTGCCCAACCTATCAGCCTAGCCTGTCGATCACGCGCCAGTGACCGACAGCTAAATTGTCTCATTCGCAAGCGTGCGAAGGAAGGCTCTGTCCCTTTTTCTATAAAAAGGGCACACTAGCCTCAACACAGCCTCTTCCCCAAACTGAGCTACGGTGCCTGGACCCATCGTGCACAATGAGACCACAGCAACCAACCTTGGAGGTTTTGTGACCGTGCTCACAAACCTCACCCGCCGTGCCTATGCTTTAGAAGAGCCCCCAGAATATGTTGTGTACCAAGGACCCATGAGCGTGAGAGCCGTCAATTACAGGCCATCAGTGCACATCTATGGTAGGGTCTATCGCTGTAACGCCTTATAGGTTCACCGGAAGGACAACTTCCTTTGAGCCACAAGAGATCCAACTAGCTGCTCGAGAGGTTATAGTTCAACTCCGGCACTTGTCGCCCGAGTTAATCGCCGCCGCTCTACTACTACCCTAGCCGTGGCGGGTATGGTAGGCCGCCCTGTTGCCAACGGAGATCACGAGACGGATCTCAGATTGTTGCATCTAGTGCGCTATGTAGGTGCACTAGAGGAACTGTTCGATCAAATCACCCTTGATCTGATCGCAGCTCGTGGAGAACTGGTTCGCCGAGCCTCGGCGAGAGGAGAAGATGAGCCCGACGCTGACAACCCAGTCATGCTGTTCGGACACCCGATTGAGTCCTTGAGGTCTGCTCCAGCCATCGACCAAAATACCTTGGTGTCCCTAGAAGTGCTTCGTCGCCTTTTGGGAACACTCTCCAACGGGATTGTGGCCAACAATCCCCGAGATGGTCATCATCGCTACCCCGACCCTGCAGCCCCTCAACCCCCTCCAGCTAATCCCGACGGTGAAACCCGTGGGAAGCCTCGACATCCACAAGGCACGCCCGCTTAGATATAAACGAGGTAGACTAAGTCACTCGAGTAGTACCGAGTCTCAGTATGTCCACACCCTGTTATTGTATGATCTTGTATCGCCATAGATGATCGCAGCCTACTTGTGTGTCTCTATTTTGAATAGTAACCACACATAAATATGTTAGCATGCGGTTGCAATTTTAATTCCGGGCACAGCTACCAAAACCACCCCGACGACACCCACAGTAATACGTCACCATGTGAGATATGTGTATCTGTAGCATTGACCCCAACCCCATAGAGCAGAACCGACAAACTAGTTACCCTTCACCGCGGTAAATAACCCGGCTCCAATGCTACAAAAAGGCCACCTCGTGACCTTGCCAAGTATCCCTCACCTTGTGCACAAATCTCACATCCATTTCTTTGCCATGCCGAGCCCTAGTATTCCTCTCAGAACTCCAGATGCAACCCCATGTAGTTTTGTTAAAATATTGTGGGACTTTACCTGCAGTACCATGAGTTCTATCCTTCCACCCCAGTATGAGTTGCTCAAGTCGAGGATCACCCCATCCACCTCGAAATATTGGGCAGTGGTGCACATCCCTCCCGCAAACCCGAACCAAGACCCAACGGAGGTCTCCTTCATGGGGAAATCTATGCCGACTCTGCGTATGGCCATAGAAGCTGCTGCATACGAAGCACTTACTCGCCTTCGGTTCGCGGTACCCTATGCCAGTGAGCGAGGATATTATTACTTTCCGAGTCGCGCAGCACCCGGAGAAGTAACATCTTTTCCCGATGGACGAATTGAGAGAGACCCAGTACTGGCCAACCTTGCCCAGTATGTCATCGCTCAAGAGCGTTTGACCCAACGAGTGATGGGTTATCTCCAGAGCCTCGCTGATTTAAACTCGCAGATCGCCATCGGCAGACCACTGAGGCCTGACCAGGAGAGGCGCATCCATCGACTAGTCAATCCACTTCCCCCGATAGAAGAGGAGTGTGCCCCAGTACCAGAGACGTTTTCTCAGGACCCTGTCCAATTACCTTCTCTTTGTAGACATCACTGCTATGTTCATTGTTCCTGCATTTATTTATATGTTGCAACTTATGCGTGGTATCCTAAATTTGTGCGGTGAATTAAATCTTTGGTTTCAAGTAATGTGAGTGGTTTTTACTGCGGTAAATTTTTATTAACTGTTTTCACTCGCGGTAAATCCTGAAGTGAGATTTTTTTCCCTGAGTTGTTGCAGCGTATATCTCTCCGCGACATAGATTTTTATTCGCGCAGCACCGCAGCAGACTCACAACCGCAACCACTCGACCTCATGCACTAATTGCTAATGCACATAACATGTTACACCTAACTGATCACCTCTGAAGGAGAGGTTAGTGGGTAATCACTGGGGTACAAGCTGCCTACAGCCCACTGACAACAGTTAGCGCCCGACACCACACTTAATCCTCATGATCACCGCCACCGCGAAGAGCTAACACTCGAGCGGCAGCATCATGACGATCATCGAGGATCATCACGCACAGGAGCATGGAGAACCCCAGCAACGCCGCCAACCCTCCGCACATCAGGACCACGTACCAGTCCGGCATCACCTCTGCCATTAGAGCCTCGTCTCGAGCTCCTGCAAACAGAAATGTAGGAGAAGGAAGGAGGAGGAGGAGCGAGGCCAGGTGTGAGGAAGAAGAAAGGAGCACCGCGGTCATTTTATAGCTTGAGATCGGTGTACGGTGGGCGAAGTCCACCAGCGCCATTCGTCGCTCGATCACCGGTGTTCGGAGACGAATCCATGAATGGCCGAGAAGCGACCTGCCCGCGAGGTGAGTGCACGCTGCGCCGGCAGCTAGCACGCCGCGCACTACCGTAGTACGGCCTAGGTGCTCTACGCGCTAGATGTCGCCGGTGGAGAAAGCGCGGGAAAGCGCGCGGGAGAGAGGAATAAGAGAGAGCCAGAGGTAGAAGAAGAGGCTGACAGTGGGCCCCAGGTCCACCTGTCAGCCAGAGGGAGCACTGTGCTCTCGAGTACGACCATCGTATTTTAGAAATTTAGAATTTATTCTAAATTTACTGTATCCATCGTAGAAATTTCTCGTTTGCCCCAAACCATGGATTTTTCCACGCAGCACTAGCGTTCCACACTGTAGTTTTACACCACTTATTGGCCTCTCTGTAGCCGCATTTTATTGCATAAGTAGGTTGATTTTTTTCTGTAAGAGTAATATTTGTTCAGTACAGCTTTTAGCAAATCTCGAGGACGAGATTTTTCTTAAGGGGAGTAGTGTTGTAACACCCCAAAAATGTAACCCTGATTTGTTTATTAAAATCTTGCCAGGGAATTAAATTTTTACTTTCTGGATTTTCTTTTGATTTCAGAACCCCTCTTTTCTTTAATATTGTGGAGTTTTCACCCCAAGTGGAAACCTTTCAAAATATTATAGGACTTGTATGCTCTCTCAATAAAACAATTCTTTTATCAGTGGATTTATTTATATAATTATTTTTCCCTGAGCTTTATTTCTTTTAAATGATTTTCATAAGCTTTAGAGCCTCTTTTTCACTACAACCCTTTGATAAATTTATTTAAAAATCCCACCAAAAATTGGGGATGACATATGATGTCCCTAAATCACTTTTATGCAAAAATATCCTTTAGTAATTTGGAGATTTTGAGCTTTTCCCCAAGTTTTCAAATTTGGTCCACTTTGTACTTTTGCACTACAACCTATTTAAATATTCCTTTAAAACTTCCACCAAAATTAGGGGAGGTTAGTAGGAGTATATAATTCAACTTTGTGCAAAAACCCACTGATGTTCTTTGAAAAATTTGAGCAAATCATCCTCTTTTGCTCGCTGGTCCAGTTTGGCATTTCCTACTGCAACCATAATTTATTTTGCTCTAGTGCCCATGAGCTTTTTCCTTCTTATAGTCCATCCTACAAAACCCTTAAGTCCAAGTGAGTGGACCCGTTGGAGTATCTTTGGTCCATGCAATAATGTCCTTTTCTTTCTGTCCAGACTTGGTTTTCTCAAAAACTTGCACTCACAAGTTTGTGGTTTTGCCCAACTAACATTGCCACCCTCTCTATCATCTAAAGAGACAGCGGTCTGGAGTTTTTGGCCACCCCAAGAATTGCCTAGATGCCCTTAGCATTCTGTCGAACACTTTGTGTGCATAGCCATATTTGGCATGATTTTTAGTTTACATTATGAGCTTGATCCTCTGACCCTTCAAGCTTGTCCACTAAGCTCCTAGCTAACCCTAACCCAGGCCTGCTAAACCCCAGCCTCATCCTAGCCCTCTAGCACACTCTGGCATTACGTCGAGCATGTAGCGTGCGTGCTCTGGCGCCGCCAGAGCGCCGCTTTGCACGCCACAAGACAGCCGAGCCGCCGCGTCGTGCCCCTAGCCTTTGCTCGCCCAGCAGGTCACGCCCACCTCGCCCACTCGCCAGAAACCTCCAGGCCACCCCTGGAGCCCCACAGCGCCGCCGTCAGGTCGGCCATGGCGGCTAGCGGCCGGCCACAGCAGGCTCCTGCACGGCGCCGCCCAAGCTCATCCACAAGCTGTACGCTAGCTCCCGTCGCCGCCATGTCGCCCTGCAGCAACAGAACGGCGGTTCGCCGTCGGTCTTATCCACGGCCGCCCCGGAACCGACCTTGGTCGCCTATAAAAGGAGCCCTAGCTTGTCCAGTCCCTCAGGCAAGCTCAAGCCGTCCCCCCTAGGGCTCCCTTAGCCGGTAATCGATGGGGAAAAGCCTTCTTCCTCGTCTCCGGCCAGTTCGGCCGCCGCCACATCCTGGTCCCGCTCGTCGCAACCAGAGCCCTCCCCGTCCATCCGGCGCCACCGTTCAACTCTCCTGAACCCTGCGGAGCCACACAGCCTCTCAGCTTCGATCGGGAACCACCATAGCCCAAACCCCCAACTCCTCCTGAAGCCACCGTCCGTCGCGAAGCTCGCCGCCGGCGACTCCCTCCATCCCCGCCACCCTCTCGACCACTGGGAGGACCGCCCTGGACTGGCGGCTCCATCCCCGCCCTCAGAACCCGGCGGGGAGCCGCCGTTCACCGGCGTCGATCGCCGGAGCCCCGCCTCTGTTCGGCTAGAGGAGGAGGAAGGCGCGGCGACTGGTCAAACCTGACCAGTGGGCCCCCTGGACCCACTGTGAGTGACCCCGAACCGGCCCGCGCTGTTTTAAGTGGAGGCGCAATCCCAGAGTACGTCTCCTACGTGTTCTCTTATTCGAAAAGTTTTTTTTTCTTTTCTGTTTTATTTAAAAACAGGAATTTAACTAAACTTTGACTAGACATATCTTTTAAAATATAACTCCAAATGAGTTGATTTTTTTCCTACCTCTCTCAAATTTCACCTAGTTTATTTTAAGGTTTATTTCAAAAATAATTAGGAAAACTTTTTGTACTGTTTTTAAAGTTGGTGTTAATTCTAATATTTTCAAAAATAGGATTTTGAAAAAGAAGGAAATTTCAAAAATGCACCCCACTTGCATACTCTTGAAGGCAAACATTCTGAAACCTGGCATAATATTGTCGTGTGTTGTTTGACACGGTTGCAACAACCCTCGTCTCGGAGTTTTCATTATTTATTTTTGTGATGATATGATCATACTCATGAGTGCATAATGAATGTTCCTTGCTATTGGGATTTGATATACTGTGATGGTAATCACCATCGTATGCCTTTCATGCCTATCGGAAGGAATCCGAGAAAGCCTCTGTCTTGGGTAGACACGGGCTTGTCTCTAGTCCTTCATCGGGACGGTTGTGTCCGGTACGGCATGATGAGGTATGACGAGTGGTGATTCTGTCTGTTGGTTGAAATATATTTGTTATGCTAATCTTGCAGGGAATACTTAAACCTCCTGAGTCGACCCTAGATCGAGTCTTGTTCCAGTAACCCCCATACTTGCTTCGTACTACCACTTGTCCCTGCCATAGGTAGGGTACGGTTCAGTAAGTTGTCAACCCCTTTCCTAGCACACACCGTACAGAGAGGCCATGGTGGAAGATACCGGCTGCATCCGGTAGGCATGCCACCTGGTCCGGGGGCATGGGTGTTTCCGGTTGGAACCGAGGGGGTAGCTCCCCTAGTTTGCGCGTGTTATAAATTTTTTGATCCCATGCTAATCGAGGTTGTAGCCTCCCCACTTAGAGTTTTGCTTAAACGGGTGTCATGGGTGATTCCAGACACTGGTGAGTTAGGCTGGTGTGTGCGGTCAGGTGTGTTTTCAACTAAAAGACCCTAGACGGAATTAGTCCCGATGGACTAAAGAAATCCGTTACTCGTGGGTAAAGAGTACACCCTCTGTAGAGATTAAACATCTATTCGAATAGCCGTGTACAAGGTTAAGGACTACAGTCTGGGATGGTCAAGTGTCGGTCTTAGTGTCGTTCTTCGGAGGAAAAAGAAAATTTGCTGAACCAGAACATGGATCGTGACTTGTGACTCATGATGGTTATGATTATTGTTATTATGGACTAACCATTTACATTATTTAAATTATTGAGTATCCCTGGGACGGTTCTACCTCCTGGATATTCACTGTGATTATTTTCTTATAAGCCCTTTATGTGGTGTCGCTCAGACGCCCGAATGTGGCATGCTTGTTATTTAAAATATTTATAAGCCCTTTTTGTGGTGTCGCTCAGACGCCCGACTGTGGCATGCTCGTTATTTAAACTACTTATAAGCCCTTTATGTGGTGTCGCTCAGACGCCTGACTGTGGCATGCTCGTTATTTAAATCATTTATAAGCCCTTTATGTGGTGTCGCTCAGACGCCTGACTGTGGCATGTTTGTTATTTAAACTACTTATAAGCCCTTTATGTGGTGTCGCTCAGACGCCCGACTGAGGCATGCTTTAAATCATTATCCTTTTGAGGTGTCGCTTCAGACACCCGATCGGCGCACGTTATTTTTACTCCATTATTGCTTGTTCATGTTGTATATAAATAACCCTGCATGAGTGCATCATGGATTGTTATTTTGTGACTGACGTTGTGACCATAGAATAATTCGGAGCATGATTATCATTTGTTATATTATACCTGTGTTCATAATGTTTGCGAGTACATTCAAAAGTACTCACTGGCTTGTCCCTGGCTATTGTCTTGGCTAGATTTCTTGCATGGAGAGAAGCGTTGCGATGACAGCCCGGGAACATACACAATGGTGATAGCAGCCCCACGAAGATAGGAGTTATCCTAGTCAGCTGTTCCTGTGGGAAATGGAGTCCCATAGACGCAGATGAACCTCGAACCGCTTCCGCCATCAACCACTAGAAACCATTTGTTGTACTCATAGGCTAGAATGGCCTTGTACTAATATTTTGTATTTTTCTTGGAATTTCTGTATCAAGTTGGTGCCTCATCAGCTAACAGTAATCCTGGGGCTGGTGAGCACAAGGACCATTTTTTGGGAAATTGATACCCCCAAAATCTGGTCCTGACAGAACTCAGTTCCTAAGGACGGCTTCAATGAAACAACCCACCATGTACTCCTACATGGCCTCTCATCGATACCTTTACCAAATCGTGTTCACACACTTAGCTCGCAACAGTAGGACATGTTCACACACCTCCAATTCATCCTCGATGAATCAGACCTGACACAACTCTATGCAGTAGCAGGCATGACAAACAAGCATGAATGAGTAGGCACATCAGGGCTCAAACAACTCCTACTCATGCTAGTGGGTTTCATCTATTTACTGTGGCCATGACAGGTCATGCAGAGGAAAGGGGTTCAGCTACCGCAGCATGTAACAGTTGAAACGGTGTTGTCCTAATGCAGTAAAAGAGAGCAGGAGCGAGAGAGTGGGATTGTACCGGAATGAACAAGGGGGTTTCGCTTGCCTGACACTTCTGAAGATATTATAGTTCTTCATCGGTGTCATCGAACTCATCGTCGAATCACGTCTATCGAGAAGGAACAAATACCGGCAACAGAGAAAGAAACACAATCAATGCAATGCACAATATGATGCATGATCATGACATGGTAAAATGAGTGTGTTAGGCTAATGTAACTACAATCAGATGGGTTTGAGCTATTTTGAACCAAAGATTCAAAGTTCAAACTCATTTGTGATCTTAAATAGTGCTTTATCATGTTTTGCACTAAACAGCAAGTTCACTTGTTTAAACATGCATGAAACCAGTACAGATGGATAGATTGGATTTTTATGATAATTTTTCATATATAACTTATTTCATTCTGAGCTACGGTTGAATTTATATGATTTTTAGAAGTTTATAACATTTTCTGAAATAAATAAACCATTTAAGATTTATTTAAATTCCAGAAAGAATTACTGCATCAGCATGACGTCACCGTGATGCCAGCGGTCAACAGGGCCGGTGAAAGGATCGAGATGGACCTAGAGGGGGGGGGGGGTGAATAGGTACAATTACAAATTTTAATTATTACTTAGCAATTTTAGGCAATAGTGCGGAATATGAAGGTGAGCCTAACAATTGCTAGTAAGTACGAAGTACTAGGAAAGTAACACAAGCATGTAAGTGAGCAAGCACAATATGATGTAAGTAAGTGCAAACAAAACAAGTAACCACAAGTATAGAGTTAGGGTTAGGAATAACCGAAACTCCGGGAGACGAGGATGTATGCCGATGTTCACTTCCTTGGAGGGAAGCTAGTCACCGTTAGAGAGGTGGATGTTACCACGAAGGCACACCAACACCACGAAGGCTCACCCTATTCTCCCTTTGAGACAACACCACGAAGGCGTTTCTCAACCACTAGTGGTAGACCTTGGGTGGTCTCCAAACCTCACAAACTTATCCGGGGTAATCACAAAGGTCGATTCCTCTCCGAAAGACTCCTACCGCCTAGGAGTCTCCAACCTCCAAGAGTAACAAGATCGATGGGGATTTGCTCAAGACTTGCTCAAATCATGAATTCCTTGGGTGCAAAGAAGGAGGAGAAGTGGATCTATCACTTGATCGGACAACTTCTTTCCAAAGCTCTCAAATCACTTGGGGATCTAAGATTTGGTGTGGAGAAATGAGAGAGAGTGTGAGAAGTGTTCTAGGGTTTGTTCAAAGTGAATGGTCAACTATCCCGTGGGGAAAGAAAGGCTATATATAGTGTTGGTGAAAAGCTAGCCGTTTGGCCACTTATGGCACAGGAGCTGCCGGACGTCCGGTGGGTACCGGACGACCGGTGACATAGATCGAACTAGACGTCCGGTCGGGCAACCGGTCGTCCGCTCGCTGGAGTATAAATCTGACCGTGAACACTGCACAGGTAGCGGACGTTCGGAGAGTAGCGGCCGACCGCTGACCGGACGTCCGGTGAGACCGGAAATCCGTTAATATGTGTTCTGTTTGGATGTAACGGACGTCCGGAGAAACCGGAAGTCCGTTAATAAGTGTTCTGTTGAGATGTACGGACGTCCGGTGTGCACCAAGTCCGGTCAGTTGAAGGCTAGTGCAGCAGGTTCACAAACACAAAATAGACTGCACACATGATGAAAACAAAAAAGATGATAGAAGAAGTGTTTTGTGTATTTTGAGCAAGTCTTTCACGTTACCCAACGGTCCCCTCTTAATAGTGCGGGATCCCTATACTCAAGAACAAATTGAAAAGAAAGGGGCCAAGGCCATTTGTCTTGTATTCTCCGCTCTTGAGTAATATATACCTCTTTGCTTGTAGTCATGATCCACACACATAGCACTTGAAACATAATCCTGAGATATACTTGATAACATGATTAGTTCCAAAAATGCATGTTGTCATCAACATCAAAATAAGATTAAGGGCATGATTGCACTTTCAATCTCCCCCTTTTTGGTAGTTGATGACACATACATGCACTTTTTTTTGAATAGCCTTTGAATATCGAAAGAAGTAAAAACATTTAGTATCGAAGAATATGATGTGGAGCCCCCCCTCATTATGTGCAATAACTAAAGATAAGCATGAGAGGGGCTCCCCCTTAATATGATACCAACACCACCGAGACTCAAACATCTAAAACACAATACCCAAGAGAATCAACTCCTTCAACACTCATAGCATATAACATAGATAACAGGTAGGCTACTAACATAGCATGAGTTCGATAATCATCACATTACATAAATAGGTGCCTATGGTACATAAATAAGTGCCTACTCCCCCTTGGCAGCAAATAACCAATAAGGAGGAATCAGAGCAGCATCAAAGAGCATCATCATCATCACTGTCACGAGCACCACTACCACCAGCCTCATCAAGAAAGTCAGCCCACTCGGGACCCGAAGGAAAACCAAAATCAGAAGGTGGAGCATCAGGAAGATGTTCATCGTCACTTACATCGTAAACTCCGGAGTCTCACAGACGAGCCTTCAGAGCATTCTTGGAAGTGACCAAGCATGTGACAACGGTGTGGTTTTGGGTGCAATGAAAGGTAAACATCTTCATCATAGCAGAGTGAGCCTTCCCAAGAAAGCGAGAGATGCGACCAAAAGGTGCGGAGCTGGAAGAAGTAGACGGAGTGGCGGAAGAAGGAACACTAGCCGGGGTACGACGAGCAGGAGCAACAGAGTCCTTGGGAACCCAATCAGCCGCCATGTGAGATGGAATGATCCACCGTTCATGCAAGTGAGTGCGGGCAATGGGAAACGGAGCAACACTCTCGATAAATGCCTGAAGAAAGGGGGCATGAGGAAAGGCTCGCTTGTGTTGAAAACAAGCCAGGCGGATCTCATGCCACAGAAAATGAGGGATATTTATCTTCCCTTTGGGAGACGCATAGAGGCGATGCATGAGATCAATGCAGTAGCTGTTACATGACCCCTTGTCACCCATCTTGGGATAAATGGTGCGAATAACACACTGAAAAATGATGTAGAAGGGTGAGCGCCAAATTGAAACTTGATTCAGGCCCTTTTGTTGCTCCTCATTAGACATTTCACTGATGGGTTTGAGAAGATCCATACAGACCTCTATGCCCTTGGGCCTATGGTTAGGGTCATCCTTATGGATTTTGATCCCTGTGTCAGGAAAACCAAGTGCAGCAACAAATTGAGCATAGGATGCCGTGAGCACGGTGTCGGAGGTCATCCAAGTGACAGTTTTATCAGGACCAAAGTAACAAGTGGCATAGAATTGATGAATTGCAGCATGGTTGTAATCATGCTGGAATTCAAATGGTGCAGCAAGATTCGAGGACTCAATGAGTTCAATAGCACCCGGATATTTCGCCGGATGAGTGCGGATATGCTCTAAGTCGATGCACCAATGGAGCGATAAACCTTTAGGAATGACTATAGTGGTGAAAATGTCGGCTTGGACATTTGTGTGAAAACGAGCATCATGTGAATCGCTAAGAATAGTGAATTGATCTACATCACGACGAAGCTTAAGGTAAGAAGCGATGGGAACCTTATTGAACTGTTTGATGGTGCGGCCATGAGAGAGTGGAGGTTCAAGAGATATGCGACGGACAGCACCTTGAGGTTGAACCGGAGGAGAAGGAGGCTTGAATGTGGGCCGACGAGTTCCAGGCTTGGGGGCAGTGGTGCGAATAGCAACATAAGCGGGTTCCTCCATTTCTTCCAATTCATCCTCGTAGTCAGATTCTTCTGACGAAGAGGTGCTAGTGGAGCTGTGAGGGTGAGCGGCACGCTTCCGAGGCCGAGCGTGCTCCTGCGAATCATTGGACCCTCCACGACGAGACGGACGAGAGCCCCCATCGTTGTCCTGCTTGCGAGCAGAGCGCTTTGTCCTTGGCATGGCTACCTAGCAAAGGAGGAGACTCCAACACTTAACAATCGCCATAGATCAAGAAGGTTAGAGCAATGGGGGGAAGGAGAATAGCAGTTGCTACCTCGGGAGGTTGAGAGGAGGATGCGACGGGGAAGAAATCTTCCCCCGATGCCGGCCGGGTCGAGAGAAGGGGGCGGCCGGAGGCCCGACGACCGCCGAAAGGGCCCACCGGGGTCCCGGCGTCGAGGGGCCCAGCCCGTGAAGAAAACAAGGGGAGAGAGCGGCGGCGGCAGCGACGGCGGCGGCGGTGGTGGCGGCGGCAGCGGGAGTGGAGATGAGTTAGGTTTAGGAACGACCGGACCGCACGCCTCAGTATATATATACGCGGGCGAAAAATGTACCGGACATCTGGTGTGAACCGGACGTCCGTGGTCTGAGTGGAGTAGCAGACGACCGGCAACAACGGACGACCGACGCGTTTAGACAGAGCAATAAATAACGGAAGTCCGGTTACAGCGGACGACCGGTGCAAGAGCACCAGAGAGGATTTGACGGACGTCCGGCGGCAGATTTTTTTTGTTTTATTATTATTATTCCGAGAAAGATTAGAGTGCCATAGTTGGTGCTAATGACAATGATGGAGAGATGATGAGTGACATAGGTAGTAAGGATGCAATGACACCCTGGGTGAAACACTGAGTTTCCTAAGTCAACGCTAATAAACTCACATACTGCTCACAAGTTGTTCTAATGACAATGCGGTGGCAGATGCCACCATGTATGTGTATACGTGACATGACACTGCAAAGATTTGAACTTTGGGTCCATACTCACTACGCCATCATTGAAAGCACCATAGTTAGAGTAACATGGTAGCTTTGAGAGTGGTTGTTCTTTTTATGCATTTCATAGGGAGAGAGAACGCATGAGTTGAGTGTCTCCCCCTAAGTATATGCCTACATAGAGACAGGACATTATGACAATGCATGCATGAGTACTATTTTTCACATAATGTTGTCAAGCTCCAAGATACCAAGTTCACGCCTAAGTCGACAAAACCTTGCTTCATCCAATGGTTTGGTGAAAATATCGCCGATTGTAAATCTGTACCAATGTGATCAATGTGAATATCACCCTTCTCAACATGATCTCTCAGGAAGTGATACCTAATATCAATGTGCTTGGTGCGGAGATGATCCTTGGGGTTCTCAGCAATGTTGATGGCACTTTCATTATCACATAGAAGAGGCACATGTCTATAGGTGATACCGTAATCCTTCAAAGTTTTCCTCATCCATAATAACTGAGTTGCACAATGGCGGCAGCAATGTATTCAGCTTCATGTAGAGAGGGCAATACAGTTTTGTTTCTTCGATGACCAACTTATCAAGGAGCGTCCAAGAAACTGACATGCACCAGAAGTGGACTTACGATCCACTTTGTCTCCGGCCCAATCCGCATCCGTGTACCCAATGAGATCAAACTTAGCATCCTTGGGATACCATAGACCCAACTTTGGGGTGTGAACAAGGTATCTAAGAATATGCTTAACCGCCTTATGATGACTTTCCCTAGGGGAAGCTTGAAATCTAGCACACATGCATACACTAAACATGATGTCTGGTCTAGATGCACAAAGATAAAGCAATGAACCAATCATAGAGCGGTATTTAGATGGGTCGAAGGGGATACCGTTTGTGTCTTCAGTGAGAGTTATTTTGGTTGGCATTGGTGTCTTACATGGACTAGCATCAGACATAGCAAACTTCTCTAAGATATCCTTGAGGTATTTTGCTTGAGACAAGAAAATTCCTTCTTGAAATTGTTGAATTTGAAATCCGAGGAAGAACTTCAAATCCGCATTAAGTGACATTTCAAAATTCTTGGTCATTGAGTCCGCAAACTTCTTGCACAAATGAATGTTAGGAGAACCAAAAATGATATCATCTACATAGATTTGGCATAAGATCAAGTCACCCTTATCCCTCTTAGTAAAAAGAGTAGGATCGATCACCCCTCTCACAAAACCATCATCGAGTAAAAACTTCTTAAGATGATCATACCAAGCACGAGGTGCTTGTTTGAGGCCATACAAAGCCTTATGAAGTTTATACACATAGTCTTTGTGATCGGGATCAACGAACCCAGGTGGTTGTGATACGTATACTTCTTCTTGTAGAGGACCGTTAAGGAAAGCACTCTTCACATCCATTTGATGTAATGTAAAACCATTGAAAGCAGCATAAGCAAGTAAGATGCGAATGGGTTCAAGACGGGCAACGGGGGCAAAGGTCTCACCAAAGTCCAAACCTTCAACTTGTGAGTACCCTTGTGCCACTAACCTTGCCTTGTTTCGGATGATCACACCATTCTCATCTTGTTTGTTCTTGAAAATCCATTTTGTTCCAATGACGTTGTGCTTGGTAGGTGGCCTCTTGACTAATGACCACACTTGGTTGCGTTCAAAACTGTTCAACTCTTCTTGCATAGCAACTAGCCAATCATTGTCCATCAATGCATCTTGTACCTTGATGGGCTCAAAACTAGACACAAAAGAAAAGTGAGCACAAAAGTTGGTCAAATGTTTACGAGTGACCCTACCTTCCAATATGCCGGTGAGAATTTTGTCAACATCAACACGGCCGGCCACTCGTGGCATGATAGAGGTAAGGGTTTCACGAGGTTCAACTTCATGTCCATCATCCACATCCTCAACATATGGATCATTAATGTGTGGAGGAAGATCTTCTTGTTCATATTGCATTTGTTGAGGTTCATCATCAATGATTGGACTTTCTTGTTCTTGTTCATGAAGATTGTCATGAGGAGGAGCTTGATCATCCTCTTCAACTTGGGCTAAAGGTATCGGTTGAGCAATAGGGGCCGGTGTTATGAATGTTGAAGTAGTTTGATGATGTGTGAGACTTCTATCTTCTTCATCATCATGAGGTTCTTGTTCCATAGGAAGAAGTGCACCAACACCCATGGTCAAAATGTCTTGAGAAGAATCTTCTTCACCTACATCACTTAGATCAACTTGCTCCCCATGGGAGCCATTAAATTCATCAAACACCACGTCACAAGTTTCTACAACACATCCATTGGATTTGTTGTAGACTCTATATGCGTGAGAGTTTGATCCATAGCCAACAAATATACCCTCAATTGTTTTGGATTGAAATTTTCCTAACCTTTCTCTTTTGTTGAGGATGAAACATTTGCACCCAAATACACGAAATTACTTGACATTTGGCTTGTTTCCAATTAGAAGCTCATATGGAGTCTTTTCCAATATAGTGCGGAGGAAAAGCCGGTTTGATGCATGACATGCGGTGTTGACAGCTTCAGCCCAGAAACTATGTGGTGACTTGTATTCATCCAACATGGACCTTGCCATCTCCACAAGGGTGCGGTTCTTCCTTTCGGCTACACCATTTTGCTGAGGAGTGTATGGAGCTGAATATTGATGCTCAATCCCTTCATCACTAAGGAATTCTTCCAAGGTATAGTTCTTGAACTCAGATCCATTGTCACTTCTTATTGCCAAGATTTCTTTGTCAAACTTGCGTTGTGCTTGCTTGGCAAAGTCAATGAAAGTGATCTTCGTCTCGTCCTTGGACTTGAGGAAAAACACCCATGTATATCTTGAGTAATCATCAACAATGACAAGTCCATACTTTTTCCCACCAAGACTATCCCATGAAGGAGGCCCAAAGAGATCCACATGAAGGAGCTCCAAAGGCCTTGAAGTAGACACAATATTCTTGGGTGGGTGCTTTGATTGATGTTGCTTCCCGGCTATACATGCACTACACACACGATCTTTCTCAAAAGAGACATTTGTTAGTCCAAGGATGTGATTACCCTTTAAGAGATCTTGAAGATTCCTCATGCCGACATGGGCTAGCCGGCGATGCCATAGCCACCCCTTGTCAGCCTTGGCCATTAGACAAGTTGCATGGAATGTGCTCTCTTTCGAGAAATCAACCATGTAAAGGTTGCCATCCAACTCTCCAACAAAGGCCACTTGAGAGTATCTCTCTAAAGACTTTCACATCCGTTAGTCCAAATAGTGTATCATAACCAACAGAAGCCAATTGGCGGACAGAAAGCAAATGATATTTAAGGGATTGGACAAGCATGACATTTGCAAGAGACATGTCATTTGTGATAGCCACCTTACCCAACCCAAGTACCTGTCCTTTTGATCCTCCACCAAACATAATGCTCATAAATGGTTGAATAGCTTCCATGAAATCGTAGATCAATTTGCTATCTCCGGTCATATGATTGGTACATCCACTATCAATCACCCATTTTACTCCACCGGAGAAAGCTACCTACACACAATTATTACTTGGTTAGAGGCACCCATTTTACAATGGGACCTCTCAAGTTAGTCACAAGGGTCTTAGGGACCCAAATAGCATAAAAACGAAATGCCTTTTGGGGACCAACAAACTTTGCATAAACTTCTCCATCCTTAGTCTTACGCAGTACATAGGATGGAGGCATGAACTCTTTTGGCTTGTTGAGAGTGGGCATGCCCCTTGTGGCCTTCCCACTAACAACCTTACCTTTCTCCTTGTGTCCTTCTAGTACAAAGGTTTCTTTTAAAGGGGTGGTGCACTTTGGAGGACGCCTTCTTCTTGCTTGTGCTTGGGTCAAACCCGAGTCCCTCTTTGGCTTAACGCTTCATTGTGTTGGCTCAACACCTCATTAAGGTTCTTTGCCCTTGAGCACATGTCATGAGCCCTATCTCGATTTGAGCTTTGAGAAACCGATTCTCCTCAAGAATGGATGCTAGATCACTACTAGAGTTAGTAGAACATGCATCAACATTGATAATAGGAGATGAGTAAGCCTTAGCTAGAGTTTCAAGATAAGTAAGTTTGAGTGTCTCAAAACTCTTTGTAAGAAGGGTGAGCTCTTCTTCCTTAGTCTTGAGAGACACGGATAGAAGCTCACAATCCTTAGTGAGAGAAGCATGAGACTTTGCAAGCTTACTTTTATCATTCATCAACTCTTCACAAGAGCCAATATCCTTTTTCAAGGAGGCAAGATCTTTAGTATGAACATCAATATTTGCACCAATTTTTAAGCATAGTCATCATTTCGTGCTTCCTCATATTTGACTTTCCGCTCAAGGATTTCACATTTTTCCTTTTCCTCGATGACGAGGGTTTCGAGTTCCTTAATGGAGATGGTGTGCTTACTCACCATCTCCATAAGCATACGAAACATAGTGAGCTTCTTTCCTTTGAGGGAGCACATGAACTTATTAAGTTTAGCAAGCATAGGATCAGTTAGATCATCATCCTCATAACTATCCTACGCATCAAGATACTCATCACTAGGAGTAGAAGGAGTGAAAAGAGGAGGATTTGATCGTGGAGTTACCTTGACCTTGTCAGAAGAGCTTTGGTCCTCTTCTTCTTCAACCATGGCCTTTGCCATTAGGCATTTGTGAGCGTTGCCCTTGTAATCTTTCATGTAGTTGTAGGTGACCACGTCACCACTCTTGTTTACTAACCTCAAGGTGTTTTGAGAGTCTTGAGCAACTCCGGCAACACCACTAACATCATCCGGATCAGATTCTTCTTGAGAAACCATTGCCTTTCCACCTCTCTTCTTGAGCTTGGAGTTCATAGGATTTGGCAACTTCTTCTTGGGAAAGGTCTTGGGAAACCTTGGTTTATCTTCTCTCTTCTCATAAGGGCACTCGTTGGAGAAGTGATTGGTTTCTTCACAGTTGTAGCATTTTCTTACTTTCTTCTTTTGAAATCTTCCTTGAATTTACCCGCTTAAACTTCTTGACAAAAGAGCCATGTCTTCATATGTAGGGCCCTCGTCGGATTCAATCTCATCACCATCTTCGTCATCCTCTTCTTCTTCTTCACTTTGTTCATCTTCACATACATGCTTGGCCTTCAATGCAAGATTGATCTTTGATGATGGGGAACCATGCATGGCAAGATGTTTTGTGGCATTAGTCTTTGACTCTTCAAATAGTTGAAAGGTGGATACGATGTCATCTGTAGTCATTTCCTTGAAGGTATGGTGTTGTCTTATGTCCCACACCATTTGATGGTGAAATGGAGCAAGAGCATGAAGTAACTTATCCACAAGGAACCTCTTAGTCATGTTGAATCCATCTTGTGTCTTGTCACACTCACATGACTCAATATCGGCAAGTGAGAGTCATGAGACGCTCATGGAGTTGATTGGGGTTTCACCTTTCTCCATACAAAGTTTTGCAATTGCCCTTGGCAATTTCATATTGAGCACTCGGAGGATAGAAGTGCCGCTTTGGATCGCATAACAGTTTCCCATAGTTCCTTGGCACTTGTGATGTGTATGAACGGTCTCCTTTGCTTTTCATCCAAACCTCTCCTTATCCACATGATTGCAGTGTCATTGAGGTTCTTGTCATATATTTCTCTTGGTGTGGGGTTCTTTGGATCAACCACATGATAGCCATACTCCAAGATCTCCAACATCTCATCGTTTCCATGTCGAAGATGGTCCTGCATAGAAACTCTCCACAAAGGAAAATCGGAAGTGGCACTAAGCAAAGGAGGACTGCCTTGAGGATTATACCTTGGTTTCTCAACCTGAGGTCTTGCATAAAGCCAAGGAACACTAGCGTGTTCATTGTTAGGAGGTTGTTGACCAAGTGATGGAGTAGGCACAGTTGGCCTTGAGGCAGCACCACCCGAGAGTGGTGCAAGCACCGAGGACAACGTGGATAATCTCATTTGGACCAAGGCCTCAAGAGAAGCATCATGCTCCTCTTTTTGCTTAGCAAGGGCCCGTTCTAGATCCTCCGACGTAAAGGACTTGACTTCAGAAGAAGCCTGGCCTTTATCCTTAGGATCTACAACCAGGGGAGTCCCATCTGGGTTCATCTCGCTCTAGGGCAGTTAAGCCACAAGAATAGAGCACGAGGCTCTGATACCAATTGAAAGGATCGAGATGGACCTAGAGGGGGGGGGCGTGAATAGGTACAATTACAGATTTTAATTATTACTTAGCAATTTTAGGCAATAGTGCGGAATATGAAGGTGAGCCTAACAATTGCTAGTAAGTACGAAGTACTAGGCAAGTAACACAAGCATGTAAGTGAGCAAGCACAATATGATGTAAGTAAGTGCAAACAAAACAAGTAACCACAAGTATAGAGTTAGGGTTAGGAATAACCGAAACTCCGGGAGACGAGGATGTATGTCGATGTTCACTTCCTTGGAGGGAAGCTAGTCACCGTTAGAGAGGTGGATGTTACCACGAAGGCACACCAACGCCACGAAGGCTCACCCTATTCTCCCTTTGAGACAACACCACGAAGGCGTTTCTCAACCACTAGTGGTAGACCTTGGGGTGGTCTCCAAACCCTCACAAACTTATCTGGGGGTAATCACAAAGGTCGATTCCTCTCCGAAAGACTCCTACCGCCTAGGAGTCTCCAACTTCCAAGAGTAACAAGATCGATGGGGATTTGCTCAAGACTTGCTCAAATCACGAATTCCTTGGGTGCAAAAAAGGAGGAGAAGTGGATCTATCATTTGATCGGATAACTTCTTTCAGAAGCTCTCAAATCACTTGGGGATCTAAGATTTGGTGTGGAGAAATGAGAGAGAGTGTGAGAAGTGTTCTAGGGTTTGTTCAAAGTGAATGGTCAACTATCCCGTGGGGAAAGAAAGGCTATATATAGTGTTGGTGAAAAGCTAGCCGTTTGGCCACTTATGGCACAGGAGCTGCCGGACGTCCGGTGGGTACCGGACGACCGGTGACATAGATCGACCGGACGTCCGGTCGGGCAACCGGTCGTCCGCTCGCTGGAGTATAAATCTGACCATGAACACTGCACAGGTAGCGGACATCCGGAGAGTAGCGGCCGACCGCTGACCGGACGTCCGGTGAGACCGGAAATCCGTTAATATGTGTTCTGTTTGGATGTAACGGACGTCCGGAGAAAACGGAAGTCCGTTAATAAGTGTTCTGTTGAGATGTACCGGACGTCCGGTGTGCACCGGAAGTCCGGTCAGTTGTGAAGGCTAGTGCAGCAGGTTCACAAACACAAAATAGACCGTGCACACATGATGAAAACAAAAAAGATGATAGAAGAAGTGTTTTGTGTATTTTGAGCAAGTCTTTCACATTACCCAACAGTCCCCTCTTAATAGTGCGGGATCCCTATACTCAAGAACAAATTGAAAAGAAAGGGGCCAAGGCCATTTGTCTTGTATTCTCCGCTCTTGAGTAATATATACCTCTTTGCTTGTAGTCATGATCCACACACATAGCACTTGAAACATAATCCTGAGATATACTTGATAACATGATTAGTTCCAAAAATGCATGTTGTCATCAACATCAAAATAAGATTAAGGGCATGATTGCACTTTCAGCCGGTCCAGGTCAAACCTGACCAGTGGGGTCCACTGGTCAGTGGCTGGGGCTGGTTAGTGTCGCTGACATGTGGGCCCAGTCAACAACCACGTCAGCTTGGTCAAAGCTGACGCGTGGGTCCCGTTGGGTTATAACTAATCTCAGCAGAAATAAAACTGGAGTTAATTAGGGCGTGGGGCCCATGTCTCATTGGCTCAGGGGGTTGTTTAGTGGGGGAATAGTTGCTAATTGCGCGGCCACGTCGGCTTGCCAGAGTTCAGCCGCGGCGACCCCAAAACACGGCGGAGGGTTGCCGGAGTGGCGCTATGTGCGGTGGTGGGCCAAGCTAAGGGCACCAGAGGGTTGCCCTTGATCGCGCGCATCCAGAGGAGGCATGCGGGAGGGCGCGGGATGGCTGGAGCTCGCCGGAACGAGCTCGCGGCGGCGGCCGGCGTTCGGGTGGTCGCGGGATCGGTGCTGCGGTGCGTAAACGAGCGCAGAGAGGCGCTAGGGAGGCTCTACGCGCGGTAGTGAGCATGTTGGATGCACGCCCGAGACCAAACGGTTACCGGAGCTGCGTCGGCGACGAGTGCAGGCGGCAGCGTAGTCGGGCGAGAGGGGCGCGGTGGCTACGGAGTGCAAGAGAGAGAACGGAGAGGGGGAGGATGATCAGCAGCTCACGGTGAACACGAGGAGCGAGTCGACGAGCTTGGGGAGGGGCTGAAGCGAGAGGGGCGGCGAGGGGGGTCTCCGGCGGCCGACGGCGAGGATGAGGATGATGGCGTCGCGTTGGGCGTCCCACGAGAGCGTGCTTCGTCTTGGGGCTCCGTGGCGTCGAGGCGGAGCCTCTGGACAACACTGAGAGGCGAGGGAGAGGCGATGGCTGTGGTGGTGTTCGTCGGCGGCGACGAGAGCGCTTGGTGGTAGCGTGCCAGAGGGCCAGAGGAGGAGAGGAGCTCAGGGAGAGTGAGAGAGAGGTCGGGGGGGTGCGTGGCGTCTCCAGAGCGACATCGGGGAGGCGGCAGCAAGCAGGAGGTGGCCAGGCGCGACGTTGGCGCTCGCCACCGAGCTGCTTTGTGCGCTGGCATGGGGAAGAAGACATACATGCCCCTGGTGGGCTGGGCCAGCCAGCTGGGCTGTCCAGGTGGGCTGCACAAGAGGTAATCCCAGGTAGGTATCCTTTCTCTCTCTCTCTCTCTCTCTCTCTCTCTTCTTTTGTTTCAGTTTTCTATTTTTCTGTAATCTTTGTGGCTTTTCTAAAAATGCCTAGACCCTTTCAAAAATCACCAAACTGCACATGCCCACTGTATAGAATATACCCAACATGGAACATTTCAGTTTAGGATTATTTGGGCATTTGAAATATTTACTAGCATTTAAATGCCCAAATTCAAATAACATATGATTTAATCCAGTGACCTTTGGATGACCTAGAAATTTGTGCACCATTTTTGTCAGAGGTTCTAGACCAAGGCAAAGATGATGAACATTTTAGAAGGGCATTTTGGGTTCATTGAAAATGATTTTGGTAAACCCTAGTTGGTTTAAGGGGTGCTGGGGGTTCTGGCATCCCCATTTCAAGTTTCTAAGGAATTTAAACATGATGCACACATGAAGTTAGCCTAGTGCAATGCCAGAAGCTAGGGATGTGACATCACATGACGATGCCTTCATCAAGGTAACGACGCAGAACATCGCCATCGCCCGCCATCGGCTCGGTTTTCACCAGCAACTACGTCTCATTGACTCACAGTCAGTACTAGATGACGGATCCTGAGATCCGAACACCCAGCCTTAGGCCGACCACCTCTGACGAAAGAGATGGCCACCATTGTCAGCTGCACCGGTCAGAACAGATCTAATCGGAGGTGCCGCCGATGAGACCACTAGGCCCTCCACGCCGCCGTTGCCGATCAGAAGGCAGCATGCACGCCACCGCAGCCAAGCTGGCCGCCGCCGCCGAAAGGGCCAGCCGCTGGCCCGCAGCCAGGCCGCCGCCGTGACCGGACCGCCGCCGCCCAACCGTCGCCGTCCGAGGACGGGCCGGCCTCCCGCCGCCTGCTGCAGCCATCCGCCGCGCCACAGATCCCAGATTGGTCGCGCCATCACATGCCTCCGCCCCACCCGGGAGATGCGAGAGAGAGGAGATCCTCCGCCACCGCCGTTGGCCCCCGGGCTTAGCCCGGTGGCGTCCCCCGGCAGCGGCAGAGGGAGAGGAGGAGGGAGTTCGGGGCAGCGATGGCTAGGTTTCTGGGCTTCGCCCGAGTCGCCCTAGGAGAAATAAAGTTTTGGGGCAATAGAAAATTTCTTGCCGTAAATGATGTAAAAATGTTGCCCTAAATTTGCTGCCCTGAATATGATTCATTGGATATTCCAAAATTTCAAACTCTAGTATGAAATGTTCAGCATTATACATTAAAATGACATAAAACTAGATAATTAAACAGCAGTACGATAGATCATCACACTACTCCTACTCCTCACTTCTATAGTAGACCATCACCTGGAAGGCGTCTTTGTATGCGCGAGGTACCCATTTGAAGTTGTCTCGTCCGAGTTGATGTTTATCGCCTCTCCGCCAAAGGGGCATGGTTGTAGGTGAAGGAAATATGCCCTAGAGGCAATAATAAAATTGTTGTTTTATATTTCCTTATTCATGATAAAGGTTTATTATTCATGCTAATTGTATTGATCGGAAACCTAAATACATGTATGAATACATAAACAAACACTGTGTCCCTAGTGAGCCTCTACTTGACTAGCTCGTTGATCAAAGATGGTTAAGGTTTCCTAACCATGGACATGAGTTGTCATTTGATAATGGGATCACATCATTAGGAGAATGATGTGATGGAGAAGACCCATCCATTAGCATAGCATTATGATCGTTCAGTTTTATTGCTATTGCTTTCTTCATGTCAAATACATATTCCTTCAACTATGAGATTATGCAACTCCCGGATACCGGAGGAATGTCTTGTGTGCTATCAAACGTCACAACATAACTGGGTGATTGTAAAGATGCTCTACAGATATCTCCGAAGGTGTTTGTTGAGTTGGCATAGATCGAGATTAGGATTTGTCACTCCGAGTATCAGAGAGGTATCTCTGGGCCCTCTCGGTAATACACATCATAAGCTTGCAAGCAAATGACTAAGGAGTTAGTCACGAGGTGATGTATTATGGAACAAGTAAAAAGACTTACCGGTAACGAGATTGAACTAGGTATGAAGATACCGACGATCGAATCTCGGGCAAGTAACATACCGATGGACAAAGGGAATTATGTATGTTGTCATAACGGTTCGACCGATAAAGATTTTCGTAGAATATGTAGGAGCCAATATGGGCATCCAGGTTCCGCTATTGGTTATTGATCGGAGAGGTGTCTCGGTCATGTCTACATAGTTCTCGAACCCATAGGGTCCGCATGCTTAACGTTCGATGACGATATAATATTATATGAGTTACGTGATTTGGCGACTGAATGTTGTCGGAGTCCCAGATGAGATCACAGACATGACGAGGAGTTTCAAAATGGTCAAGAGGTAAAGATTGATATATAGGACGGTAGTATTCGGACACCGGAAGTGTTTCGGGGGGTACCGGGTACTTATCGGGTCAACGGAAGGGGTTCTGGGCACCGCCGGCAAAAGATATGGTCCTTATTGCCAAGAGGAGAAATTCACCAGCCACAAGGGGCTGGTGCGCCCCCCATATGGGCCGCCCAAGGTGGATAATTAAAGGGGAAGGAGGAAAGGAAAGGAAGGGAATAGGATTCCCCCTTCCCCCTCTTTCCTTCCCGTTGACGCTCAAAAGTGGCACAATCATAGAGAATAGCTTTAAGTTATATCAAGACTAATTCAAACTTATGATTGGAGGTCACCTCCGTATGGCTCTCTTGAAGAAGATCGAGATGGATATGAACATGGTATAAAACGGAGCTCTTATGCAATAGTTATGACAAGTTCAGAGATGTGCATATTGACACCAGATTAAAGAATGGCATGAAACTCAATTAATATGGCCTATGATGGAAAATGTTTCAATGTGAAAGTTGTGTGTCTCATTGGAACGGTCGATTCCGATATAAAATCGTCCTAATCCGAGATCGTATGCAAAAGTTAGAGCCATTCGAATGCAGCCCTGCCATGAGGCTACACATGGCGCGTCCCACCAGACATGATGTCTGATGGATAGCGCCACCAATCGGCTGTCTTTCTCGAGCGATTCGGCCCTGAAAATGGCCTCGAATTGAAAAATATTCATCATGAAAGTTGTTCGTCTCGTCGAAAAGGTTAAATTTTCTTTTGGGCACATCTTCACCCGAGGTCGTTTGTGGTCTGTGAGAGTCAAAAACCAAACTAATGTCCCAGACTTACCTAAATCCGAGTTCGGTTAATTTTGAAAAGATTTGGACGTGATTTGGAGTCCTTTTCTTGTACGGGAAATCCAACCACCTCTTATATACCTAAGGGGTGACGGCCGATTGAACAACACAAAATCAAAAAATCAATCTATCATCTTTTACCTTTACTTTTATCTCTCTCCCTTGTTCTTCTAATTCCTCGTTCTTCGTCTGTTCTTGTTGTTGTAGGGCGGCGATCCACGAGGCCCTAGGGGCGATCAGGTCGACCTAGGGCAGCCCATAGCCGCCGCGCACCCTGACGGGGTCCCTCCCGGGCATGTGGGGTTTCGGGTCTGCAAAAGCGCGCACCGGATTGCTTGCGTACCGCGCTTCCGGACGGGTCTCCTTCGACGTGAGCTGCGGTGCATCACCCTCGGCATTGGACGTACACGGTGATGTGTTCGTGTGTGAACACACTTTTTGACGACTCCGTTGGGGACGAAGCTTTAAACGGTTCCAGGTCCGTTCTTGCTACGAAGAGATCGTCATCTAGGATTTGCAATCTACAAAGGTAACATGAATACCCAATTCACTTATGTAGATGCAAATAATGCATATGTTGTTGCTAGATCGTTTAATGAGCATAATGTATCGGCTAGCCCTAGCTTTATCAATCATGCATCTAATTATGTGCAAGACCCGATGCAACAAAATCTCCATGCTTCTACCTCATATAATTTTAGCGACATGGAACATATGTATACCAACTCCCATGCATCGGCAGCCCCACAAATTCATATGTCAATGAACAACATGATGAGTTCCGTTAATCAAGTTGAAACACCTCACATAGGATCATATATTTCTTCACCTAGTATCATAACATACAATGTTTTCCCTGCACAATTACAGAATTTCGGTGACATCTCGTTACCGAAAGAGTCTAAAAGTGTCGAGGGGCAATTCTATCCAGATTGGGTCATTAAGAAAAATCTTACGTCTTTTTGGGACGAATGCAATGTTGTTCTACATGAATTAATAAAAGAGGGAAAGCCTATTAATTCTGCTGCAATCCAAGCTAGATTATGTCAAAAAGAGAAAGCATTGGGTGTGGATAGAATTATCAAAAAAGGTGGTGATTCGTATAACAAAGTTATTTCGGCTATTGAAAAGATCAAATCAAATATTACATATGCCGAATCTGTTCTAGAGAAACGGGATAACAAGGTGTTGGGGAGCTATTCGAAAGAGGAACAACACATCGTTCAAGTAACGCAACCATCATGCTCTCCCAACGTGTTTGAAAAGGTATGTCTAGCAAGTGATTTACCTATCTTCCGATTTGGTTGCAACTTTATTGTTGATGCTTCTATAAGAAAAATTCTCATAAGTAATTTTGAAAGACCAATGAAGAAAGGAAATTTACTTGTTAGCAATAAAACTGTTATAGAACATATCGGTCAACCTATTGTACCATTTATAAAGACCGATAGTGACCTATTATTGCAGCCAAAGTTTTCCCCATTGCTTTATCAAAATTTTATATCTAATTGGGTACCTTTGCTTGTTATATACTTGGCTTGCACTTGGTCTCAACTGAGACATGTATATTCTAACTATTTTCGTTTCAGAAATTTAAAGCAAAGGTCAAATTCTTTTGAGAAATCCGATGCTAATATAATATCTTAACCAAATACATCGAAGATAGGGTGCAAAATAAAATTCATAGCCGAATGGGGTGATACAAAATCTGAACCATTCGTTTGCTTATCTCCAAAGCCATTCTCAGAGCAAGATCGGCTATAAAATAAAAAAATTACCTTCAATTCAACCATGTGTGATCAGATATTTGATTTATTGCTGAAAAATAATTACATAAGAATTCTTGGTCACCATGTCGAGCCATCTATCCAAAGACGAATGTATTGTAGGTTGCATCATTCATTCAAACATAATTTTGAGGATTGCAACATGTTTCGTCAAATAGTCAAATTAACATTGGTAAAGGACGATTAAGATTTGTTGAAACTCCAAAGGATGACCAGTCTATTCCGATTGGTCCTGATGGCAAAAAGTTTTTGCATTGGCTTCTTCAAGCTAATTCATTAAATGATGAGAAGGTAAAGACAGTGGAATATGGATAAAGCTTTCAAGTAAAGAAGTTGTTGAAGAGCATAATGAACATAATCTTGAGGGCAAGAATTCCATCGAAGCTACAATGAAGACGCCAAGGACTGGGGGGCAGCAAGCAAATCCTATGATTAATGAAAGCAAACAAAAAGAAAACAAAGGCCGAAATAGGCGCAAGGGTAAGAGATCAAAAATCACCTTTGCTGAATTATTAGATAAATATCAAAAGAAGAGCAAAGAGAAAAGTGCTTATCGTTAAAGTAGTTCAGAAGCATCAACATCACCCCCTAGGCGCAAATACGAATGATCGGTATTGGCGAAGGGAGAATCTCAATGCAGCATATTCATATCCTTACTTTGGACCGCCAATGCCAATGTCGTGGATACCTCCTTATGCTCATGTAAATCCACATCCATCATGGGACAAGTATGATACAAGGGCACATTCTCCATCTTATTTTAGACCATCTCACCAATACTATGCAGCTCCAAGAAGATCAAAATTTGAACAATCACGCGTCAAAGACCTTTTCAATCATAATGAATCGGTCCATAGCTCAAGGAATAAGAAAGAGGTGGTCAAGCAAGTTTACCACGTGAAAAGAGATGGTCGTAAGCGTGCTACTTCAGATTTGATCTCAAATAACAAAGAGCCAATTAAAGTGTTGACATTGGCTACAAAAGGCAAAGAAGTGAAGCAATCAAACGATAAAAATCAGAGTGCCAAATATAAAGGAAAGAAGTTGAGGGTGCACAAGGCCCAAAAAGAGTTGCCATTGGTTGAAACAAAATCACAGTCGAGGTGCTCACTCGGCTTATCGTATTGGCAAAAGAAGGAGCTACAAAAGCTTAGTGCACAAGAGCTGAGAAACAAGAACATGACATGGGTTCCCAAGAGGAACAGTCAAAATAAAAATGATGCATGTCCTTCTATTGCACAAAGTGCTACATAAGTGAAGAAAGGGAAGGATGGAAGCGGAAAACAATTAAGCCGAAGGTGTGCATCATCCCATCAAAATCTTCGATTAGCACATCATCCATTTTCTTCAACCATGCCATTGATTCCTTTGCAATGGAATTCATCCCTAGGTATGATCAATTACCCTCCATGGATTTATTTTGATCCATGGATGCAACATAATTTCCTATATCATCACAGGGTATTACCAAATCAATATACATTTGGTTAGTTACATTTTCGTTGCTAATACAAAGGGGCCAAAATATTTTATTGCTATTTCATTTGTTTATTTCGGCTATTCATGCTTTGGTGGGTGAATTCTACATGAACCTCATGGTAATGGCCGATATTTATCTATCGCCCTAAGAATATATCTAAGAATGGACGGTGTGGTATTGTAACTCGTCCTTAGTTTGAGTAGAGATTGAGATAAGTGTTTGCATAAAAATCTATCGAATTGATGCCATTGAAGATATTATGCATAGACCAATTCACCAAAATTGCGAAGTGAACTTACGTTTTGATTGGGTGTGCTTTAGCTTATTAGTTTTTAGAATTTACGTAAAGCCAAATCATGGTTGATTTTACTATTGAGCATCATATTGACATCATGCATAATACTGATTTTAGCTTTATCTCTCTAGTACCATGGTGATTATATATTGATGGTTAAATTTGTAGCAATGGCCAAGGTGTTGGCGTTGTTTATATATCTTCTTATGGTGCTATTCTGTGAAGCCTCGTGCCGCTTAAAATATTTATGCACAAATGATCAAAGTCGAATATGCATTTATTCGGAAGCTTTTCCTTTCTATAGGTGATGTACATAGTGAGGCTTTCGGTGATTCGTTATTAGTATAGTGCAACAAATATTCAAGGGTTATCAATGTTTTGACGAATCACTTTTAGTTTATCTTGAGACATGTCTTGACGTAAAATTGAACTTGGGATGTTTTAATATTCGTCATATATCTAGACATGACAATTGGAGAGAGTTGGCATAGCAAGCATCCGGCTACCATGTTGGTCATGGTGTATTGCACATCTATCGATGCTTATTCTTGCCAACATAGGTAAGGCCGAATTGGAGCTCACCACCTCGGCCACTAATGAAACTTTTATGTAGGTGAAGCAAGGATTGGAGGAAGTTCATTCTTCCTTATCTACAAAATCCTAGAGAAAGGGTAAATAATATGGTTCAGAGGATGGCGTTGAGATACATATCTATGGAACCTTATCATCGGATTGTTATAGAAGTTGAGAAGTTTTCACCCAAGTTTGCATCAAGAGGTTTAAACAAGCAATGGCCGATATAAACTTATCGTCCTAAAAGCATATAAATGGCCGATGGAGTGTTGACATCGTCCTTAGAACCAGCACGGAATAATTTATTTTTCAGCACACTAGCTTTGCCGAAAAATAGGGGGCATGTGTTGACGCTCAAAAGTGGCACAATCATAGAGAATAGCTTTAAGTTATACCAAGACTAATTCAAACTTATGATTGGCGGTCACCTCCGTATGGCTCTCTTGAAGAAGATCGAGATGGATATGAACATGGTATAAAACGGAGCTCTTATGCAATAGTTATGACAAGTTCAGAGATGCTCATGTTGACACCAGATTAAAGAATGGCATGAAACTCAATTAAGATGGACACTGATGGAAAATGTTTCAACATGAAAGTTGTGTGTCTCATTGAAACGTTTGATTTCGATATAAAAAAATCGTCCTAATCCGAGATCGTATGCAAAAGTTAGCGCCATTTGAATGCAGCCCTGCCAGGAGGCTACGTATGGCGCGCCCCACCAGACATGATGTCTGATGGGTAGCGCCACCAATCGGCTGTCTTGCACAAGCGATTCGACCCTGAAGATAGCCTTGAATCGAAAAACATTCAACATGAAAGTTGTTCGTCTCGTTGAATCGGTAAAGTTTTCTTTTGGGCACATCTTCATCCGAGGTCGTTTGTGGCCTATGAGAGTCAAAAACCAAACTAATGTTCCAGACTTATCTAAATCCGAGTATGGTTAATTTTGGAAAGATTTGGACGTGATTTGGAGTCCTTTTATTGTACGGGAAATCCATTCACCTATTATATACCTAAGAGCAATTCCAATGAGGCGACCCAAACGGACGGCGATTTCGTCCGCTTTTTGTCCGTTTGGGTCGGCCGCCCGCCCGGCGTCCGCCCTGTTTTTGATATGGATCGGTAGCGCGCCCAACGCGCCGACCCATATGTGCCGGTGTGGCCGGCTGGCCGTGCAATTTTACATTGATGCATTCAAACATATTGTCAAATAAAACGAATAAATAGTATAGTTTTATTACAAGCCGAATACAAATAACAATGTTTCACATAGTTTTGCAAACGAATAAAAGAAAATACATCTATTGGTTGCCAAAATGAGCCCACATATGCTCAACCAAATCATTTTGCAGTTTAACGTGAGTTTCCCAATCATGCATTTCTTCATGAAATTGGGTGAACTTCTCAAACGTTGCTGCTACTCCGTGCTCAGGCACAACATTCTCACCCTAAAACTGAAAGCCTTGATCGTACAGACGTTCCGGGCGATCGTCTTCTACGATCATATTGTGCATGATCACACAAGCAGTCATCACCTCCCACAGTTTTTGTGTGCTCCTGGTATTAGCAGGATACCGAATGATGCCCCATCGAGATTGCAAAACACCAAAGGCACACTTGACGTCCTTCCTAGCACTCTCTTGTTCTTGGGCAAATCTTTTCCTCTTCTCTCCGACAAGGTTGGGTATTGTCTTGACAATAGTGGTCCACTGAGGATAGATACCGTCACCCAAGTAGTATCCTTTGTCGTAGTTGTGGCCGTTGACAGTAAAAATCACAGGTGGGCTGTTGCCTTCGGCAAGCCTAGCAAACACCGGTGAGCGCTGAAGCATGTTGACATCATTGTGTGATCCAACCATGCGAAAGAAAGAGTGCCAGATCCAGAGATCTTGAGACGCCACGGCCTCTAGTATGACAGTGCAAGCCCTAACATGGCCCTTATACTGCCGTTGCCAAGCAGAAGGACAGTTCTTCCACTCCCAGTGCATGCAGTCTATGCTGCCAAGCATCCCTGGGAAGCCCCTTCTGGCATTCATCGCCAACAAACGGGTTGTATCTTCAGTTGTCGGCTCTTTCAAGTACTCAGGGCCAAACACAACAATAACAGCCTTGCAGAACTTATACAGGGACTTTGGGCATGTAGGAAATGAAGGAAATGCCTGCTCTCTCGGTTGCAATTCAACGCCGGAAGGTGGCCCGGAATGGAGCCACGAAACAACGGACGCTGGCTGTTGAGGTAGTGATGGACCAACACGGCAGCCAATATCTCCTCCTCGTCGTCAGACGACGAATCGTCGGAGTCTCGAAGAAAATTGTGGAAAAAGAACTCGTCGGCGGAGTCCATTTCGTACCTCGACAAACTTTTGAACAACTTGCAGGCGTCGAAGAAGGAGACAGCTGGCGAAGGGAGTCACGACGCGCACGGACCAGCTAGCTGCCCTGCCGACGTCCGACGAGTGGGTCGGCACTGACGAGCATGCCGATGGGATCTGGCTGGGGCGGCGAGGCGGCTTCTTGGTCGCGGGCAGCTGTGCGGTGGGGGGAGCGGCGGTGGGAAGCAGTTTGCTCCCCGGCGGCAAGACGGCGGTGGCGGGTGACAGGGGAGTGGGCGGCATTGTTGGCCGGATGTGGAGGCAGCGGCAGCTGGCGGAGTCGTCGGCAAAAATGGGCTGCGACATCAGCGATGAAGGAGGCGGGCGAGGGTTGCTGTTGGCTGGGGGTGAGGGGGGAGGCCAATGTGCCACCGACCAGCGGGCCTGGGGAGAGGAGAAGGCGAGTGCGCGCGCATCCGTCGCGTGTCCACACCGACGCAAATCTGGCTCAAAAATGGGTCGAGAATGTGTCGCCCGCGGACGAAAAGCGGACGCGCGTCCATTTGGGTCCGCGCTGACCCAAACGGACGGCGGTGGACGAAATGGGTCGCCCCATTGGAGTTGCTCTAAGGGGTGACGGCCAATTGAACAACACACAATCGAAAAATCCATCTATCATCTTTTACCTTTACTTTTATCTCTCTCCCTTATTCTTCTTCTTCCTCGTTGTTCGTCTGTTCTTGTTGTTGCAGGGCGGCGATCCACGAGGCCCTAAGGGCGATCAGGTCGACCTAGGGCAGCCCATAGCCGCCGCGCGCCCTGACCGGGTCCCTTCCGGGCGTGTGGGGGTTCGGGTCTGCAAAAGCGCCCACCGGATTACTTGCGTACCGCGCTTCCGGATGGGTCTCCTTCGACGTGAGCTGCGGTGCATCACCCTCGCCGTTGGAGGTACACAGTGACGTGTTCGTGTGTGAACACTTCCCCCTCCGACAGATATGGTAGGGGCGTGTGGATTGGGAAGAGCACAAGTAGGATTCGGTCCTACTTGGGGTGCCTCCTGGCCTCTCACCTCTCCCTCCCACCTATATATATGTGGGGGTTGCCTAGCAAACGCAAGACAATTCTTTAGCCGTGTGCGGTGCCCCCTCCACCGTTTACACCCCCGGTCATATTTTCGTAATGCTTAGGCAAAGCCCTGCGAGGATCACTTCACCATCACCGTCACCACGTCATCGTGCTGATGGAACTCATCTACTACCTCGACGTCTTGCAGGATCAAGAAGGCAAGGGACGTCGCCGAGCTGAACGTGTGCAGAAGGCGGAGGTGTCGTGCGTTTGGTACTTGATCGGTTGAAGCACAAAGAAGTTCGACTACATCAACTGCGTTGTGAAACGCTTCCGCTTACGGTCTACAAGGGTACGTAGACACACTCTCCCCCTCGTTGCTATGCATCTCCATGGATAGATCATTGCGTGTGCATAGAACTTTTTTTTGTTTTCCATGCAACAATTCCCAACTGTGGTATCAGAGACAGGTCTATGCGTAGATGATATGCACGAGTAGAACACAAAGAGTTGTGGGCGGTGATAGTCATATTTCTTACCACCAACATCTTATTTTGATTCGACGGTATTGTGGGATGAAGCAGCCCGGACCAACCTTACATGTCCTCGCACATGAGACCGGTACCACCGACAGACATGCAACTAGTTTTGCATAAAGGTGGCTGGCAGGTGTCTGTTTCTCCTACTTTAGTTGAATCGAATTTGACTACGGCCGGTCCTTGAAGAAGGTTAAAACAGCAAACTTGATGAATCACCGTTGTGGTTTTTGCTATAGGTAAGAACGGTTCTTGCTAGAAGCCCGTAGCAGCCACGTAAAAACTTGCAACAACAAAGTAGAGAACGTCTAACTTGTTTTTGCAGGTTATGCTATGATGTGATATGGTCAAGACATGATGTGATATACGTTATTGTATGAGATGAATATGTTTTGTAACTTATCGGCAACCGACAGGAGCCTTATGGTTGTCTCTTTATTGTATGAAATGCAAACGCCATGTAATTGCTTTACTTTATCACTATGCGTTAGCGATAGTTGTAGAAACAATAGTTAGCGAGACGACCATGACGCAACAATGGAGATCAAGGTGTCGAGCCGATGACGATGGAGATCATGGCAATGCTTTGGAGATGGAGATAAAAAACACAAGATGATGATGGCCATATCATGTCACATATTTGATTGCATGTGATCTTTATCTTTTAGGCATCTTATTTTGCTTAGTACGGCGGTAGCATTATAAGATGACCCCTTCACTAAATTTCAAGGTAAAAGTGTTCTCCCTGAGTATGCACTATTTCTACAGTTCGTCATGTTGAGACACCACGTGATGGTCGGGTGTGATAGACTTCACGTTCACATACAAAGGGTGCAAGACAGTTTTGCACATGCGGAATACTTGGGCTAAACTTGACGAGCCTAGCATGTACAGGCATGACCTCGGAACACTGGAGACCGAAAGGTCGAACGTGAATCATATAGTAGATATGATCAACATAGAGATGTTCACCATTGATGACTACTCCATCTCACGTCATGACCGGACATGGGTTAGTTGATTTGGATCACGTATCACTTAGATGACTTGAGGGATGTCTATTTAAGTGGGAGTTCTTAAATAATTTGATTAATTGAACTTAATTTGTCATGAACTTAGTCCTTATAGTATTTGCATATATATGTTGTAGATCGGCCCGTGCTACCGTTCCCTTGAATTTTAATACGTTCCTAGAGAAAGCTAAGTTGAAAGATGATGGTAGCAACTACACGGACTGGGGTCCGTAACTTGAGGATTATCCTCATTGATGCAGAGAAGAATTATGTTCTTTATGCACCTCTAGGTGAAAGGCCTGCTGTAGGAGCAGATGCTGATGTTTTGAACGTCTGGCAAGCTCGATGTGATGACTACTCGATAGTTCAGTGTGTCATTCTTTACGACTTAGAATCGGGACTTCAAAGACGTTTTGAACGTCATGGAGCATATGAGATGTTCCGGGAGTTGAAGTTAATATTTCAAGCAAATGCCCGGGCTGAGAGATATGAAGTCCAAACAAGTTCTATAGCTGCAAGATGGAGGAGAATAGTTCTGTCAACAAACACATACTCAGAATGTCTGGGTATCATAGTCACTTGATTCAGCTGGGAGTTAATCTTCCAGTTGATAGTGTTATTGACAGAGTACTTCAATCACTGCCACCAAGCTACAAAGGCCTAGTGATGAACTATAATATGCAATGGATGGAAAAGACAATTTCTGAGCTCTTCGCAATGCTCAAAGCTGCGTGGTAGAAATCAAGAAGGAGCATCAAGTGTTGATGGTTAACAAGACCACTAGTTTCAAGAAAAATAGCAAGGGAAAGAAGGGGAACTTCAAGAAGAATGGCAAGCAAGTTGCCACTCCTGGGAAGAAGCCCAAAGTTGGACCCAAGCCTGAATCTGAGTGCTTCTACTACAAAGGAACTGGTCACTGGAAGCGAAACTTCCCCAAGTATTTAGTGGATAAGAAGGATGGCAAAATGAACAAAGGTATATTTGATATACATGTTATTGATGTGTACCTTACTAATGCTCGTAGTAGCACCTTGGTATTTGATACTGGTTCAATTGCTCATATTTGTAACTCGAAACAGGAACTACGGATTAAACGAAGATTGGCTAAGGATGAGGTGACGATACACGTCGGGAATGGTTCCAAGGTCGATGTGATCGCCGTCGGCACGCTACCTCTACATCTACCTTCAGGATTAGTTTTAGACCTGAATAATTGTTATTTGGTGCCAGTGTTGAGCATGAACATTATATCTGGATCTTGTTTAATGCGAAATGGTTATTCATTTAAATCATAAAATAATGGTTCTTCTATTTATATGAGTAATATTTTTTATGGTCATGCACCCTTGAAGAGTGGTCTATTTTTGTTGAATCTCGATTGTAGTGATACACATATTCATAATATTGATGCCAAAAGATGCAAAGTTGATAATGATAGTGCAACATATTTGTGGCACTGCCATTTAGGTCATATTGGTGTAAAGAGCATGAAGAAACTCCATACAGATGGGCTTTTGGAATCACTTGATTATGAATCATTTGATACTTGCGAACCATGCCTCATGGGCAAGATGACTAAAACTCCTTTCTCTAGAACAATGGAGCGAGCCAATGATATATTGGAAATAATACATATCGATATATGCGGTCCAATGAGTGTTGAGACACATAGCGGGTATTGTTATTTTCTGACCTTCACAGATGATTTGAGCAGATATGGGTATATCTACTTAATGAAACACAAGTCTGAAACATTTGAAAAGTTGAAAGAATTTCAGAGTGAAGTGGAGAATCATCGTAATAATAAAATAAAATTTCTAAGATCTGATCGTGGAGGCAAGATTTACGAGTGTGGCCTTCATTTAAAACAATGTGGAATAGTTTCACAACTCACGCCACCTTGAACACCACAGCATAATGGTGTGTCCGAACGTCGTAACCGTGCTTTATTAGATATGGTTCGATCTATGATGTCTCTTACCGATTTACCACTATCGTTTTGGGGTAATGCATTAGAGACAGCTGCATTCACGTTAAATAGGGCACCATCTAAATCCGTTGAGACAACACCGTATGAACTATGGTTTAGCAAGAAACCTAAGTTGTCGTTTCTTAAAGTTTTGGGTTGCAACACTTATGTCAAAAGGCTTCAGCCTGATAAGCTCAAACCCAAATCGGAGAAGTGCATCTTCATAGGATACCCTAAGGAAACAATAGGGTACACCTTCTACCACAGATCCGAAGGCAAGATCTTTGTTGCCAAGAATGGAACATTTCTAGAGAAGGAGTTTCTCTCGAAAGAAGTGAGTGGGAGGAAAGTAGAACTTGATGAGGTAATTGTACCTTCTCTCAATTTGGAAAGTAGCACATCAGAAAAATCCATTCCCGTGATGCCTACACCAACAAGAGAGGAAGCTAATGATGATGATCATGAAACTTCAGATCAAGTTACTACTGGACCTCGTAGGTGAAACAGAGTGTTGGGAAATGTAGCATGCAATTTCAAAAAAAATCCTACGCTCACGCAAGATCTATCTAGGATATGCATAGCAACGAGGGGGAGAGTGTGTCTACGTATCCTCGTAGACCGTAAGCGGAAGCGTTCGAAAACGCGGTTGATGTAGTCGAACTTCTTCTAGCTCCGACCGATCAAGCACCGAACATATGGCACCTCCGAGTTCTGCACATAAAAGATATTACTCATATAAATAGAACAACCATTATTCTCTGACTTAAAAGAATAACCGTCTCGCAATAAACAAGATCCAGATATAATGTTCATGCTCAACGCGGGCACTGCTACCTCTTGAGCACTGCATTGGTTTTCCCTTGAAGAGGAAAGGGTGATGCAGCAAAGTAGCGTAAGTATTTACCTCAGTTTTTGAGAACCAAGGTATCAATCAAGTAGGAGGCCACGCACGAGTCCCTCGCACCTACACAAACAAATATAAACCTCGCAACCAACGCAATAAAGGGGTTGTCAATCCCTTCACGGTCACTTACGAAAGTGAGATCTGATAGATATGATAAGATAATATTTTTGGTATTTTTATGATAAAGACTAAAAGTAAAGAAAGCAAAATAAATGGTGCCAGAAATAGCTTGTTGACGGGAGATTAATATGATGGAAAATAGACCCGGGGGCCATAGGTTTCACTAGTGGCTTCTCTCAAGAGCATAAGTATTACGGTGGGTGAACAAATTACTGTTGAGCAATTGACAGAATTGAGCATAGTTATGAGAATATCTAGGTATGATCATGTATATAGGTATCACTTCCGTGACAAGTAGACCGACTCCTGCCTGCATCTACTATTATTACTGTAACATCCCAAATTTTCCTATTTGGAATGTTTTACAATTATAGCTAAGCATCCTATGCATCCTGTTTGAATTTGGATTCCATTTGAAGTTTCAGAGAGTTTTGAATTTGAAATTTGAATTCCAAACTTTGGCATGTGGGAAACAATTCCAAAACCAAGCCTGATAAATACTTGATCAAAAGTATGAGAGGAGCAAACATGACACTCCAAAAATATCAGAGGAAACAATGCCAAAAGAATTGGATTCAAATCTGAAATTTTATTTGAATTTGAAAAAAAATGGTTTTTCATAAAGTTTGGATTTTGGCTTTGGAAAAATGTTCAAATGAAAGGAATATTCCCTGATCATTTTGGTATATATATACCCTATATAAAATATTTATAGTTTAGGTTTTATTTTTGGTTTTGTTTTATTAAAAAATAAAGAGAAAAAAATCTTTCAGGCGCCACCAGCCACCCACCCGAGCCCAGCCAGCCACCACCTAACCCCTCGGCCACCAGCCAGCCCAAGCCACCGGCCCACTAGGCCACAGGCCGGCCAGCCGACAGCCCGCCCCCTCGCCCGAATCCCTTAGGATCCGGTCGACCGCACGAAACCCCCTCTCTCTCATCGACCGTGGCCCCACCCGTCGTCTTCCCCTCGCCCACGAACGGACCTCGCTGAGATCCGCGGATCCCGAAGAATCCGGGCACCCCGACGCCCGATCCCTTCCAACCCTCCCCGACCCCTGGCTATATAAGCCGAGGCCCCGACCCCATTCCCCTTAGCCACGCCGAGCCCTCTCCTCTCTCTCCGGCACGCCGGAGCCCGAGCTCAACCCGCCGCCAAAACCCTCGCCGTCCCGCCTGGTGCCCCCGAGCCTCACCAACCCCACCGAACCCTTCCCCGAGCTTCCCCGCGTCTCCCCGACGTCTTCCCGAAGCTCGCCGACGCCAGAAGCCCCCGGAGCACTCTCGCCGCCGCCGGCGTCGCGAGTCCGTGAGTCCCGGATCCCTCCCCGTCCGATTCCAATCGTGCGGCCACGAATAGAACCCCCGAAGGGGTACGTTTTTATTAGAAAACCGGCCGGCCCGCGCGGTTTATTTTTAAGTTAGGTTTTATTTAGTTTAGGCCGGTTCTGTTAGTTAAACCCTAGGCCCATTTAGACTATCTGACGCACTGTGCGTAGTTTAGGCCCATTAGGCATTTTTTCTTTTATTTAGATTTTCTGTTTTAGCCGAATTGTTCCAAATTTCAAAAATGTGTATCTTTTGTTCTGTTTAATATTTTTTAGTGATTCTTTTTTTGTTGGATTGCAAATTTTATGTAGTTTCTGAAAAACATATATTTAGCTATGTTAAAAATAATTAAAAATGCTTTAATATTGTTTTTAGTCAGAATAGCAAATCTGCTATAGTTTTAGTTAGAAAAATTATTTTTGCATGATTCTTTTGCAATCACTTTATTTTGATATTGCCAAACCCTAGAAATTAACTTTGGTATTTTAGGATTAATAAATAATTAATTCTAGGCAGAATCCTATTAACCCTAATTAATTGATTAGTTCTTGTTTTCCTAATTAATTAATTAGTAAATTAATTTATTTTTAACTTGTGATTAGTTATTCTAGGTTAGTTTCTGTCATTCCATTAGATGAACTTTTATTTATAATTAATAAAAGTTTTAAATTTATTTTCTTAATAGAAATTGGATTAGGCCTAAAATGAGTTTTATAATAGCTATTTAATTAATTCTTTTTGCTCCATATTGCTTAGTTAATCCTTTTCTGTTAAGTTAACCTAAAACCATGATTAGGTTATGTTGAGGAATTTTGTTATATAAAACTATTTTTGCTATTGTTTGGAATAGGAAAAACTTTGAATTTGATTTCTTTGAGTTTTCCTTTTGATTTGGTTTTGATTGTTTGGTTGTGTTATGTTATCTTTGTTATCTTGTGTGATCCTCTTGCTTTGTACTTATTATGTCATTGTTTGTCTCGGTAGAGTTCCTTGAGTCTGAGCTTGCTACTACGACTCTTTAGCTTACGAGGATCATCAAGAAGGCAAGTTTTGATCATGTTATTTCTATACCTATGTTTTTGTGCATTAGTAGTTGTCACCACCCCACCATTGCATGCAGTAGTGATAATCTTGAAGTCATTAAACTTGAGTAGTATCATGTGGTAGGATGAACCAATCCCTTGTTACCATGGCCCCGGACGTAGTAGTTATTTTGCTATGCTCAGAGACGGATTTGGGATGAGTGAAATTCATAAGTAAGATGTGAGTGTCAATGATGATGATGATGACCCCATGGACTACAATGATCAAGATGGACTTGGAAAAATCACTCTTGGGTGGAGGATTGTTGACGGGCACCTGGAGCACCCAGTGGTGGCGGGATGCATGGAGAAGCGCCATGACATCCTGCGGAAAGCTTCACCCAGCCACGAAGAGAAGGATGGATGCCCCATGACCGAAGCTTACTGTGCAGCCGCAAGCCATTATGGGCTCTGGCTGGGTTGACCCTTGTAGTGAAGCTGGCTGGGCGGTACTACGAGAAGTAGACGAGCGGTAGGGTTGGATGGGTACCGGCAGTGGCCAGAAGAACTCTTTGGAAGACTCTGTTTCATTCGTCCCGTTTTCAAACACCATGAAGTGCGAAGACTTTAAAAGGAGGGAATGATTCTTGCGGGGAAAGTCATAAACCTCTGCAGAGTGTTATAACCTAATCGATTAGCCGTGTCCCGATTCACGGACATTTGAGCATCTGGACCTTGGAAGTATTCGGATATCTCAACACTTAACTTTAATGAATTAATTTGATTGGGTTTATGACTTAATAATGATTTGGGAACGAGATGTTGGTTGGCGGAACCATCTCAATAACTACCAACAATTTGTGGTGATTTGCAAATAAGTCCACTGTAGTAGGATAAAATTGGCTTTACGCAAAATGATGAAAACTTAGAGCTCCACAGCCAAATATGCATATAGAGTTAGTAACTTTAATATTGTTGTTCTTCATAACTTGCCAGCTTATTCCAAAAGCTGACCTACATGGCTGCAACGTATTATGTTGCGTAGATATATTCGATCAGAGTGAGGCTACGCTCCGCGCTTAGCGATTGCCCTTTGGAGTCGGATGGACTCGCTTTACCTTCGACGCTTCCGCAGCATTTTAGTTTATTTCTCATGAGTTGGCCTTGAGCGAATTTATTCCCTTGTAATAAAGACTCTATATGAGAATCGATTAATGATATTCAGGTGTGATTGAACTTTGATTACTTTATCGATGTCTTTGTGAGTACCAAAGATGATCTTGGGATGGTACAGATACGTAGATTTGACCGATTTTGGGTCAGGTCGCTCTGAGATGGTATCGAGCACACGCCGACCGTAGGATCGTAACCCCTAGGATCGGAAAGCCATAGCGAGACCATTTACTTTGAACCCTTTTCATTCTATACTTCTTCTGATCTATTCTGACTCTTCTCTCCTTTGCAACATTCTAGATGGCGTCGAGTTCACCCCAGTTTGCTACGGAGTTACGCCACCTGATGAGGCGATGCCCTTCGGAAGGAAGCTGGTCCAGATGGTGAAGTTGCTGAAGATTGCTCGCCCTCGATCACCGGAAACCCACTAATGCACTTCCGACGGACACCCGCTCAGGATTGAGGTGCATATCCTGGGAGGACTTTTGGAGGACGACGGAGCCTATCAACTTTGAGTTCACCGAGTTCAACTGGATCATCGGAAGAGGCGTGGCGATCTACCGAGCACTTGGACATCTCCGAGAGGAGTACAGGATCTGAGCTCGATCACTCGGACCTCGCCATGGTTTCTCGCAGGGCAAGGAATGGAGATATCATCCGTACCATCGAGGACGATTCCACTCTCTCGTACATTCAGGACTTGGAGTGTCTTCTCAGGACACGGGAGATTCAGGCTCGCCGTAACTCGAAGACACACCGGAAGCTTTTGTTCCGCGAGCTGGAACTGGAGGAGAAGGCACGCGCAGACTTCCTTGGCCATGAGGAAGAAATCATGGACTTCATGGAGATAGTCGACGACCTGAAGATGAAGCTTGCCGCGATTGAGGAGAAGATGGACTTGGGAGAGGACCTTTACCCGAGTGGAGATGAAGCACCCTCGTGAGCAATGATCAGGATTTGAAGGAGTACCACCAAGGAAACCCCAAGAGGAGGCGCCATCGATGAAGACTTTTAGTCGACCACCATGTTATCTTTTATTTCTTTTAAATCGATCGTTAGGCCGATGTTTTCCTTCGATTAGTCATGAGCTTTTGTAATCGAGTTTGAACCATGTTTGAGTGGAATGAATAAATGATTGGTGTGTTATGATTGTGCATTCATATGGGTAGTGTTATTTCTCATAGACCCTTGTTCTATTCTAAATTTCTCATCCCTCCAAAACACCAGATGCCTCCGAGGGCGTGACCTGGTTTCCGCGGAGCTCACCCAGCTGCTCCAGCAGCAGAATGCATTGATGCAGCTCTGATTCAGAATCGAAACAACCCGCCAACAATCCACCGCCACCACCACCCACCGTGGACAACTTGACTCGATTTCGAGGTTGAATCCATGATGTTCTCTAGTAGCACCGAGCCGATTGTGGTGACGATCGCTCCGCAAGATTGGAAGAGAGCTAGTCACCGTTGGATGCACCGATCTGAGAAGGTGCGCTTTGCCGCGCATCAACTGGATGGACCTGCCGCTTCTTGGTGGGAGAATTATACCGCCACTTTTCCATTGGGTGGCATCACTTGGGATCAATTCCAGCAGGCCTTTCGCACTGCTCATGTCTCATCTGGAGCCATGAGTCTGAAGAAGCGTGAGTTCCGAAACTTGCGCCAGGGGAATCGTACTGTGGCACAGTACGTGGAGGAATTCAGCAAACTTGCCCGCTATGCCCCTGATGATGTGGCCACTGATGCCGCCAAGCAGGAGAAGTTCCTGGAGGGACTCAATGATGAATTGAGCATGCAGCTTATTGTGGCTACTTTCAACAACTACCAGGAGCTGGTAGACAAGGCCACCATTCTGGAAGGCAAGCAGCAGCAGATAGAGAGCCGCAAGAGGAAGTACAGCCAGGGGAAGCACAATTCAGGAGCTCAGCAGAAGCCCCGCTATGCACCGTACTCAGGAGGGCACACCCATCATAACCATGGAGGTCATAACCATGGTGGAAATGGAAACAACCGCAACCAGGACAGCAAGTCAGGCCATGGCAATGGCAATGGCAATGGTAATGGCAATCAGCACCGTTCTGCCCCGGCTCCGAAGGATCTGAGCCACATCACCTGCTTCAAGTGCCAGAAGACAGGGCACTACGCCACCGACTGCCCGGAGGCCAAGCGGAGGAACAGGAATGGCAATGGAGGCTCAAATAAGAAGCCCAATCCCTTCCTCGTGCTCAAGTGAATCACATCGGCGTGGAGAACGTCTATGATCAGCCGATAATCGTGGTTGGTAAGTTTTATTGAATTCACATTCAGTTTTGGTTCTGTTTGATTACGGTGCAACGCATTCATTCATATCAAGGGTAGTTGTGGATAAGTACGGATTACGCACTAGAACCCTTAGAAGCCCCTCCGTCGGTTCCGCAGAGGAGAAATGATGGCAGGTTTAAGTTGTCCTGCAAACCTCAACATCGGGAACCACAAATTTCCGTAGAACTCATAGTGTTGGAAACTCAGACCTTGGATGTAATCCTAGGCATGGATTGGTTGTCAAAGTATGAAGGAACATTGATCTGCCAAGAAGTCTATTCTGCTCACCACCGGAGCGAAGAGGATCAAGTATGTAGCCAGCACAGCCGGATGAAGAATCAGGTGCATTCCCTCACGGGAGTTGTTCAGGGAGGAAGTACCAGAGGTGCAAGAATTTCCCGATGTGTTCCGGAGGAATTACCAGAATGCCACCGACGAGACATTGAGTTTCGATTGAGTTATTGCCCGCACAGCCCCAATATCCAAGAGACCTTATCGGATGCCACCGAATGAGTTGAAAGAGATCAAGGAACAAATAAATGAGTTATTGGAGAAAGGATATATTCGTCCAAGCTCATCACCTTGGGGAGCCCCAGTTCTTTTGGTAGAGAAGAAGGATGGAAGCTTGAGGATGGTTGTGGATTACCGTGCATTGAGCGAAGTAACCATCAAGAACAAGTATCCTCTGCCCATGATCAATGACTTGTTTGATCAGCTTGTTGGAGCCAAGGTATTCTCTAAGATCGATCTTGATCGGGTATCATCAATTGAAAATTCGTGAGAAGGATATACCCAAAACAGCATTCACCACCGGTATGGTTTATCTGAGTATACCGTCATGTCATTTGGATTGACTAATGCTCCTGCATACTTCATGAATTTGATGAACAAGGTGTTCATGGAGTACTTGGACAAGTTTGTCGTGGTGTTCATCGATGACATATTGATATTCTCCAAGAGCGAGGAAGAGCATAAGGAACATCTGCGTCTAGTTCGGAGAAACTTGAGAACATCACCAGTATGCCAAATTCAGCAAATGTGAATTTTGGTTGAAGGAAGTTGGATTCCTCGGACATGTTATTTCAGGAGAAGGAATAGCAGTTGATCCCGCCAAGGTTGAATCACCACCGAATGGCGTCACCCACCTCGATCAAGGAGATCCGCAGTTTTCTCGGACTTGCGGGATATTATCGGAGGTTCATTGAAAACTTCTCGAAGATTGCCAAGCCCATGACTGAGCTATTGAAGAAGGAAGCCAAGTATGTTTGGACCGAGGAATGTGAAGCCGGTTTCAGAGTTGAAGAAACGGTTGGTCACAGCTCGATATTGATATTGCCGGACATACATAAGGAATACCAGGTCTATTGTGACGCTTCTCGTCAAGGACTCGGAGGAGTATTGATGCAGGAAGGCAAGGTTGTAGCGTATGCCTCCAGACAGCTACGGCCTCATGAGATGAATTATGCCACGCATGATTTGGAGTTAGCAGCGATGAGTGCATGCACTCAAGACTTGGAGACATTTCCTCATTGGAAATCGTTGTGATGTCTATCTGGATCACAAGAGTCTGAAATATATCTTCACGTGAGAAGGAATTGAACCTCGAGCGGAGGAGATGGCTAGAGTTGATAAAGGACTATGACATGAGGCTACATTACCACCCCGGTAAAGCCAATGTTGTAGCAGATGCTTTGAGCCGTAAGAGTTATGTGAACACTCTTACAGCAGGAGGATTACCCGGAGTTGGTTGATGACCTCGAGATCTCCGATCGGAGATAGTTCGAAAGGATTTGTTGCAACCTCGAAGTTCAGTCCACCTTGACCGAAAGGATTCGTGAAGCCCGTAAGTCGGACAAGGAAATCGATGAGATTAAGCAAAAGATGGAGGAAGGAAAAGCTAAAGGATTCGAAAGGATGAACATGGAACTATATGGTTTGAGGATCGTATATATGTGCCCAATGATCCCGAGCTCAGAAGCTAATTCTACAGAGGCACATGATTCACCGTACTCGATTCACCCGGCAACACCAAGATGTACTTGGATTTGAAGCAAAGTTTCGGTGGACAGGAATGAAGAAGGACATTGCCGAGCACGTGGCCGTGTCGATGTTTGCCAGCGTGTGAAGGCGTAACATCGAAGCCAGCAGGGTTACTTCAACCTTTGCCGATTCCCGATTGGAAATGGGAGAAACTTGGTATGGATTTCATCACAGATTACCCAGACCCGTTCAGGTTATGATTCTATCTGGGTAGTGGTTGATCGTTTGACTAAGGTAGCTCACTTCATTCCGTGAAGACTACCTATACCAGTGCCAAGTTGGCCAAGATATACATGACCAGGATCGTATGTCTCGCATGGAGTTCGAGGAAAATCGTGTCGATAGAGGAACGCAGTTTACCTCAAAGTTTTGGAAGCAATTGCATGAAACTTTGGGTGCGAGGCTGGAATTGATGACAGCCTTTCATCCGAGCATGATGGATGGACCGAGAGAGTCAATCAGATTCGGAGGACATGTTGAGAGCTTGTGTGCTAGACTATGGGTCTAGCTGGGATGATAACCTACCTTACGCAGAGTTCTCATACAACAACAGTTATCAATCCAGTTTGAAGATGGCCCCTTTCGAAGCTCTATACGGAAGGAGGTGTAGAACACCATTGCTGTGGGATAGCGTTGGAGATCGATCACTTTTCGGTTCCGATCTTATCAAGGATTCCGAAGAGAAAGTCAAGCTAATTCGAGACCGGCTCAAGATAGCACATCCACGACGTAAGAGTTATGCCGACATGAAGCGCAAGGAGGTGACTTACGAAGTGGGAGACCGAGCATATCTTCGTGTATCTCACTTCGTGGAATCAAGAGGTTTGGAGTCAAGGAAAGTTAGCACCCGATTCATTGGCCCTACAAAATCCTCGAGCGTCGTGGAGAAGCTGCATATAAGTTGGAATTGCGGAAGGATTGTCCGGAGTTCATGATGTCTTTCACGTTTCTCGCTTGAAGAAGTGCCATGCGACATGGCCGATGTTCCGTTGAGAGACACAAAGTGCCCCTAGAGGCCATACAGCTTGACAGTGATTTGACTTACAAGGAGACACCCGTCAAAATTCTCGAGACTGCAAGCAGAGTCACCCGCAGCAAAGTTATCAAGTTTTGCAAGGTCTTTGTGGAGTCACCACACCGAGGAAGAAGCCACACAGGAGCGCCAAGAAGATCTTCGTCGAGACCATCCGCACCTATTGCTAGCCAACCCGAATCTCGAGGGCGAGATTCATCTTAAGGTGGTAGGTTTGTAACATCCCAAATTTTCCTATTTGGAATGTTTTACAATTATAGCTAAGCATCCTATGCATCCTGTTTGAATTTGGATTCCATTTGAAGTTTCAGAGAGTTTTGAATTTGAAATTTGAATTCCAAACTTTGGCATGTGGGAAACAATTCCAAAACCAAGCCCGATAAATACTTGATCAAAAGTATGAGAGGAGCAAACATGACACTCCAAAAATATCAGAGGAAACAATGCCAAAAGAATTGGATTCAAATCTGAAATTTTATTTGAATTTGAAAAAAATGGTTTTTCATAAAGTTTGGATTTTGGCTTTGGAAAAATGTTCAAATGAAAGGAATATTCCCGATCATTTTGGTATATATATACCCTATATAAAATATTTATAGTTTAGGTTTTATTTTTGGTTTTGTTTTATTAAAAAATAAAGAGAAAAAAATCTTTGAGCGCCACCAAGCCACCCAGCCCAGCCAGCGCCACCTAACCCCTCGGCCACCCAGCGCCAGCCCAGCCACCGCCCACTAGGCCACAGGCAGGCCACCCGACAGCCGCGCCCCCCCTCGCCCGAATCCCTTAGGATCCGGTCGACCGCACGAAACCCCCTCTCTCTCATCGACCGTGGCCCCACCGTCGTCTTCCCCCTCGCCCACGAACGGACCTCGCTGAGATCCGCGGATCCCAAGAATCCGGCACCCCGACGCCCGATCCCTTCCGAACCCTCCCGACCCCTGGCTATATAAGCCGAGGCCCCGCACCCCATTCCCCCTTAGCCACGCCGAGCCCTCTCCCTCTCTCTCCGAAGCGCCGAGCCCGAGCTCAACCCGCCGCCAAAACCCTCGCCGTCCGCCTGGTGCCCCCGAGCCTCACCAACCCCACCAACCCTTCCCCGAGCTTCCCCGCGTCTCCCCGACGTCTTCCCGAAGCTCGCCGACGCCAGAAGCCCCCGGAGCACTCTCGCCGCCGCCGCCGACGTCGCCGGAGTCCGGTGAGTCCCCGGGATCCCCCTCCCCCGTCCGATTCCAATCGTGCGGCCACGAATAGAACCCCCGAAGGGGTACGTTTTTATTAGAAAACCGGCCGGCCCGCGCGGTTTATTTTTAAGTTAGGTTTTATTTAGTTTAGGCCGGTTCTGTTAGTTAAACCCTAGGCCCATTTAGACTATCTGACGCACTGTGCGTAGTTTAGGCCCATTAGGCATTTTTTCTTTTATTTAGATTTTCTGTTTTAGCCGAATTGTTCCAAATTTCAAAAATGTGTATCTTTTGTTCTGTTTAATATTTTTTAGTGATTCTTTTTTGTTGGATTGCAAATTTTATGTAGTTTCTGAAAAACATATATTTAGCTATGTTAAAATAATTAAAAATGCTTTAATATTGTTTTAGTCAGAATAGCAAATCTGCTATAGTTTTAGTTAGAAAAATTATTTTTGCATGATTCTTTTGCAATCACTTTATTTTGATATTGCCAAACCCTAGAAATTAACTTTGGTATTTTAGGATTAATAAATAATTAATTCTAGGCAGAATCCTATTAACCCTAATTAATTGATTAGTTCTGTTTTCCTAATTAATTAATTAGTAAATTAATTTATTTTTAACTTGTGATTAGTTATTCTAGGTTAGTTTCTGTCATTCCATTAGATGAACTTTTATTTATAATTAATAAAAGTTTTAAATTTATTTTCTTAATAGAAATTGGATTAGGCCTAAAATGAGTTTTATAATAGCTATTTAATTAATTCTTTTTGCTCCATATTGCTTAGTTAATCCTTTTCTTTTAAGTTAACCTAAAACCATGATTAGGTTATGTTGAGGAATTTTTGTTATATAAAAACTATTTTTGCTATTGTTTGGAATAGGGAAAAACTTTGAATTTGATTTCTTTGAGTTTTCCTTTTGATTTGGTTTTGATTGTTTGGTTGTGTTATGTTATCTTTGTTATCTTGTGTGATCCTCTTGCTTTGTACTTATTATGTCATTGTTTGTCTCGGTAGAGTTCCTGGAGTGCGAAGCTTGCTACTACGACTCTTTAGCTTACGAGGATCATCAGCAAGGCAAGTTTTGATCATGTTATTTCTATACCTATGTTTTTGTGCATTAGTAGTTGTCACCACCCCACCATTGCATGCAGTAGTGATAATCTTGAAGTCATTAAACTTGAGTAGTATCATGTGGTAGGATGAACCAATCCTTGTTACCATGGCCCGGGACGTAGTAGTTATTTTGCTATGCTCGTGAGGCGGATTTGGGATGAGTGAAATTCATAAGTAAGATGTGAGTGTCAATGATGATGATGATGACCCCATGGACTACAATGATCAAGATGGACTTGGAAAATCACTCTTGGGTGGAGGACGGTTGACGGGCACCTGGAGCACCCAGTGGTGGCGGGATGCATGGAGAAGCGCCATGACATCCTGCGAAGCTTCACCCAGCCACGAAGAGAAGGATGGATGCCCCATGACCGAAGCTTACATGCAGCCGCAAGCCATTATGGGCTCTGGCTGGGTTGACCCTTGTAGTGAAGCTGGCTGGGCGGTACTACGAGAAGTAGACGAGCGGTAGGGTTGGATGGGTACGGCAGTGGCGGAAGAACTCTTTGGAAGACTCTGTTTCATTCGTCCCGTTTTCAAACACCATGAAGTGCGAAGACTTTAAAAGGAGGGAATGATTCTTGCGGGGAAAGTGCGCAAACCTCTGCAGAGTGTTATAACCTAATCGATTAGCCGTGTCCCCGGTTACGGACATTTGAGCATCTGGACCTTGGAAGTATTCGGATATCTCAACACTTAACTTTAATGAATTAATTTGATTGGGTTTATGACTTAATAATGATTTGGGAACGAGATGTTGGTTGGCGGAACCATCTCAATAACTACCAACAATTTGTGGTGATTTGCAAATAAGTCCACTGTAGTAGGATAAAATTGGCTTTACGCAAAATGATGAAAACTTAGAGCTCCACAGCCAAATATGCATATAGAGTTAGTAACTTTAATATTGTTGTTCTTCATAACTTGCCAGCTTATTCCAAAAGCTGACCTACATGGCTGCAACGTATTATGTTGCAGAGATATATTCCGATCAGGAGTGAGGCTACGCTCCGCGCTTGGCGATTGCCCTTTGGAGTCGGATGGACTCGCTTTACCTTCGACGCTTCCGCAGCATTTTAGTTTATTTCTCATGAGTTGGCCTTGAGCCGAATTTATTCCCTTGTAATAAAGACTCTATATGAGAATCGATTAATGATATTCAGGTGTGATTGAACTTTGATTACTTTATCGATGTCTTGTGAGTACCAAAGATGATCTTGGGATGGTATGCATACGTAGATTTGACCGATTTTGGGTCAGGTCGCTACAATTACTCCACACACCGACCGCTATCCAGCATGCATCTAGAGTATTAAGTTCAAAAGAACAGAGTAACGCTTTAAGTAAGATGACATGATGTAGAGGGATAAACTCATGCAATATGATATAAACCCCATCTTGTTATCCTTGTTGGCAACAATACAATACGTGCCTTGATGCCCCTGCTGTCACTGGGAAAGGACACCGCAAGATTGAACCCAAAGCTAAGCACTTCTCCCGTTGCAAGAAAGATCAATCTAGTAGGCCAAACCAAACTGATAATTCGAAGAGACTTGCAAAGATAACCAATCATACATAAAAGAATTTAGAGAAGATTAAAATATTGTTCATATATAAACTTGATCATAAACCCACAATTCATCGGTCTCAACAAACACACCGCAAAATAAGATTACATCGAATAGATCTCCACGAGAACCATGGAGAACTTTGTATTGAGATCCAAATAGAGAGAAGAAGCCATCTAGCTAATAACTATGGACCCGAAGGTCTGAGGTAAACTACTCACACATCATCGGAGAGGCTATGGTGTTGATGTAGAAGCCCTCCGTGGTCAATGCCCCCTCCGGCAGGACACCGGAAAAGTCCCCAAGATGGGATCTCACAGGTACAGAAGGTTGCGGCGGTGGAATTAGGTTTTCGTGGATGCTTCTGTTGGTTTGGGGGTACGTAGGTATATATAGGAGGAAGAAGTCGGTGGATCAACATGGGCCCCATGAGGGTGGAGGGCGCGCCCCCCTACCTCGTGCCCTCCTGGTTGCTTTCTTGACGTAGGGTCCAAGTCCTCTAGATCACGTTCGTTCCAAAAATCACGTTCCCGAAGGTTTCATTCCGTTTGGACTCCGTTTGATATTCTTTTTCTACGAAACACTGAAATAGGCAAAAAACAACAATTCTGGGCTGGGCCTCCGGTTAATAGGTTAGTCCCAAAAATAATAAAAGTGTATAATAAAGCCCATTATTCATCCAAAACAGAATATAACATAGCATGAAGCAATCAAAAATTATAGATACGTTGGAGGCGTATCACGCATCCCCAAGCTTAATTCCTACTCATCTTCGAGTAGGTAAATGATAAAAACAGAATTTTTGATGCGGAATGCTACTTGGAATAATTTCAATGTAATTCTATTAATTGTGGTATGAATATTCAGATCCGAAAAATTCAAGACAAAAATTTAATATTGACATAAAAAATAATAATACTTGAAGCATACTAACTAAGAAATTATGTCTTCTCAAAATAACATGGCCAAAGAAAGTTATCCCTACAAAATCATATAGTCTGGCTATGCTCTATCTTCACCACACAATGTATTTAAATCATGCACAACCTTGATGACAAGCCAAGCAATTGTTTCATACTTTTAGTGTTCTCAAACTTTTTCAATCTTCACGCAATACATGAGCGTCAGCCATGGACATAGCACTATATGTGGAATAGAGTGGTGGTTGTGGGGAAGACAAAAAGGTAGAAGATAGTCTCACATCAACTAGGCGTATAAACGGGCTATGGAGATGCCCATTAATAGATATCAATGTGAGTGAGTAGGGATTGCCATGCAACGGATGCACTATAGCTATAAGTATATGAAAGCTCAACAAAAGAAACTAAGTGGGTGTGCATCCAACTCGCTTGCTCACGAAGACCTAGGGCATTTTGAGGAAGCCCATCATTGGAATATACAAGCCAAGTTCTATAATAAAAATCCCCACTAGTATATGAAAGTGATATCATAGGAGACTCTCTATCATGAAGATCATGGTGCTATTTTGAAGCACATGTGTGGTAAAAGGATAGTAACATTGTCCCTTCTCTCTTTTTCTCTCTTTTTTTATTTGGGCCTTTTCTCCTCTTTTTTTATGGCCTCATTTTTTAGTCCGGAGTCTCATCCCGACTTGTGGGCGAATCATAGTCTCCATCATCCTTTCCTCACTTGGGACAATGCTCTAAAAATGATAATCATCACACTTTTATTTACTTACAACTCAACAATTACAACTCAATACTTAGAACAAAATATGACTCTATGTGAATGCCTCCCGCGGTGTACATGTACGAAAGAATTATGAACGGTGGCTTTGCCACAAATACAATGTCAACTACATGATCACGCGAGGCAATATGACAACGATGGAGCGTGTCATAGTAAACTGAACGGTGGTAAGTTGCATGGCAATATATCTTGGAATGGCTATGGAAATGCCATGATAGGTAGGTATGGTGGCTATTTTGAGGAAGGTATATGGTGGGAGTATGATATCGGCGAAAAGTGCGCGGTATTAGAGAGGCTAGCAATGGTGGAAGGAAGAAAGTGCGTATAATCCATGGACTGAACATTAGTCATAAGAACTCATATACTTATTGCAAAAATCTACAAGTTATCAAAGCAAAGTATTACGCGCATGCTCCTAGGGGGATAGATTGGTAGGAAAAGACCATCGCTCGTCCCCGACCGCCACTCATAAGGAAGACAATCAATAAATAAATCATGCTCCGACTTCATCACATAACGGTTCACCATACGTGCATGCTACGGGAATCACAAACTTTAACACAAGTATTTCTCAAATTCAAAACTACTCAACTAGCATGACTCTAATATCACCATCTTCATATCTCAAAAAAATTATCAAGTATCAAACTTCTCATAGTATTCAACACACTCATAAGAATTTTTTTCTAATCTTGAATACCTATCATAATTAAAGCAAATTACCATGCTGTTTTGTAGGACTCTCAAAATAATCTAAGTGAAACATGAGAGAACAATAGTTTCTATTAAAAAAATCCACCACCGTGCTCTAAAATATATAAGTGAAGCACTAGAGCAAAACTATATAGCTCAAAAGATATAAGTGAAGCACATAGAGTATCTTATATTTACTAATTGGAGGCACCATTGGAGTCTCCACCTTAATCCACATCATCAAAATTAATATAGCCATTAGATTAAAAATTTAATGGCCGAGATATATTAGAATGCATGTACATGTACAAAAGAAAAAAGATGCCCCACCACATATATAAGAGCTTAGGCTAACACGTTCAAAGAAAAAGAGTCATGTAGAAAAAAAGAGTCCTACAAAAAGAGCACGTGTCTTCTCTTTGCAAAATAAAAAAATACGTACAATTAAAAGATCGCCTCGCACTAAAAAAAGAGCCCACGTCTCAATACACACAGAAACAAATACCACACATGCGTTTGTATTTAAAGAAAAAAAGAAGCCGTGTGCATATATGGAGTCCTGAAGGGTCACGTCACATCAATGAGCCATTGCGATCCTCAAAAGAAAAAGTGAGCCATTGCCCCACGCAAAAAAAAAATCCCACACCTCTATCTCATGGAAACAAATACCAGATACATGTCTACTTGAAAAATAAGACATGTACAAATAAGGAGTCGTCCTTGAGGGTCACGTTAAAGACATGAGCCAGCGCCTTTTTATTAAAAAATTCAGAAACACCGCCACAATCTCCCTAATGGCTCCCTAAAATCACCACTACCGAAGTAAAAAAAGAAGTCAACAATTTAATATGTGAAGTCACGTAATTATGACAGAAGTAGGAAAAAATATTGTCACATATAAAATATCATATATGCACATAAACCTATTATTAATGGGAAAATGTCATATATGCTGCTACTATGACATGAAGGCTTCACTCAAAGCAATAACAGAAGTTTCTCTAACATTAATGGGAAAATAATGCCCCTATCCAAAAATGAAGCTTATAATACATGTGTTTCTTATGTGTTATCATTTTTTTGAATCACTTAGAATCACGCCGGTCGTACGATATCTGAAAATTAAACTCTTGCATCTCACATGCTAATATAACTTTATATATAGTTATGTATCCCAATAATAGCTAGACCGTGCAGGTGCACAGGTTGATGACTAGTTCTAACAAATTCCGAATCAAGTGTGTCTCCGTCAAAAGGTGTGTATAGCAAGGATGATTGTGGTAAACTAAAAAAATAAAGACTCAAATCATACAAGACGCTCCAAGCAAACCACTTATCATGTGGTGAATAAAAATATAGCTCCAAGTAAAGTTACCGATGGAAATAAACGAAAGAGGGGATGCCTTCCGGGGCATCCCCAAGCTTTGGCTTTTAGGTGTACTTAGATTATCTTGGGGTGCCATGGGCATCCCCAAGCTTAGGCTCTTGCCACTCCTTGTTCCATAATCCATCAAATCTTTTACCCAAAACTTGAAAACTTCACAACACAAAACTTAACAGAAAATCTCGTGAGCTCCGTTAGCGAAAGAAAACAAAACACCACTTCAAGGTACTGTAATGAACTCATTATTTATTTATATTGGTGTTAAACCTACTGTATTCCAACTTCTCTATGGTTTATAAACTATTTTACTAGCCGTAGATTCATCAAAATAAGCAAACAAGACACGAAAAACAGAATCTGTCAAAAATAGGACAGTCTGTAGTAATCTGTAACTAACGCAAACTTCTGGAACTCCAAAAATTCTACCAAAATAGGAATACCTAGACAATTTTTTATTGATCTGCTGCAATTGGAATCAATATTTTATCACGTTCTTGTGATTTTTAACAATTGTTTTCGTGAACAGAAAGTTTCTGGAATTTACAGTAAGATCAAATAACTATCATCCAAGAAGATCCTATAGGTTTAACTTGGCACAAACACTACTAAAAAAAATAAAAAAATCTAACCAGAGGCTAGATCAAAGATTTATTCCTAAAAAGAAGAAAAAAGCAGAAAACTAAAAATAAAATTGGGTTGCCTCCCAACAAGCGCTATCGTTTAACGCCCCTAGCTAGGCATAAAAGCAAGGATAGATCTAGGTATTGCCATCTTTGGTAGGTAATTCTTCAATGAGACACCTATTACCCTTAGGAGTAACTTTATTTTTATTAATTATCAAACTTCTAGGCACAAAATCAAAAAGTTCATTTGTAGCAAATGGTTCCTTAATGATTGCAAAAAGATTGGGATGAATACTTATAGATTTGAGATCCGAAGTTTCCTTACTAGAGGATTCACCCTTATTTTTAGGAACATACATAAGCTTGGCAATTTTAGTTGGAGGACTTGGAGTATTCTTTACGGAAGAAAAAGCGGTCCCCAAGTTGGTAATGATACCCTCCAGTTTATCGATTCTAGTGGAATCCTGATTTATTCTTTCATTAACTATGGGTTCCTTCTCCTTAATATTTTTCAAAGTGACTCCTACTTTAGATCCATATTGGGTAATTTGGTTGTGGATCTTTTTATCCAAATTTTCAATTAACTCTACGGTAGCAACTTTATTTTCAATAATTTCAAGTCTTTGCATTACATGCTCCAAAGTTAACATAGTTCCATTAACCAAAAGAGGTGGTGAGCCAAACAAATCTATCATAGCATTATAAGAATCAAAAGTGTGGCTACCCAAGAAATTCCCTCCGGTAATGGTATCAAGGATATATCTGTACCAAGGAGTAGCGCCTACATAAAAATTGCGGAGAAGAACGGAAGTAGATTGCTTCCTGGTAGATCTATTTTGAGCATTCAAATTCTATACCAAGCATCTTTTAGATTTTCTCCCTCCCTTTGCTTAAAATTAAGAACTTCATTTTCGGGAGACAACGGAGAAGATAGAGGACTAGCCATAACGACAAGCAAGCGAAAAAAAGGCGAACGGAAAAGAGAAGGCGAATAAAATGGCAAGGGTGAAGTGGGGGAGAGGAAAACGAGAGGCAAATGGAAAATAATGTAATGCGGGAGATAAGAGTTTGTGATGGGTACTTGGTATGTTGACTTTTGCGTAGACTCCCCAGCAACGGCGCCAGAAATCCTTCTTGCTACCTCTTGAGCACTGCGTTGGTTTTCCCTTGAAGAGGAAAGGGTGATGCAGTAAAGTAGCGTAAGTATTTCCCTCAGTTTTTGAGAACGAAGGTATCAATCCAGTAGGAGGCCACGCTCAAGTCCCTCGCACCTACACAAACAAATAAAAACCTTGCAACCAACGCAATAAAGGGGTTGTCAATCCCTTCACGGTCACTTACGAAAGTGAGATCTGATAGATATGATAAGATAATATTTTTGGTATTTTTATAATAAAGATGCAAAGTAAAATAAAAGGCAATAAAAATATCTAAGTGTTGGAAGATTAATATGATGGTAAATAGACCCGGGGGCCATAGGTTTCACTAGTGGCTTCTCTCAAGAGCATAAGTATTACGGTGGGTGAACAAATTACTGTTGAGCAATTGATAGAATTGAGCATAGTTATGAGAATATCTAGGTATGATCATGTATATAGGCATCACGTCCGTGACAAGTAGACCGTCTCCTGCCCGCATCTACTACTATTACTCCACACATCGACCGCTATCCAGCATGCATCTAGAGTATTAAGTTCAAAAGAACAAAGTAATGCTTTAAGTAAGATGACATGATGTAGAGGGATAAACTCATGCAATATGATATAAACCCCATCTTGTTATCCTCGATGGCAACAATACAATACGTGCCTTGCTACCCCTGCTGTCACTAGGAAAGGACACCGCAAGATTGAACCCAAAGCTAAGCACTTCTCCCATTGCAAGAAAGATCAATCTAGTAGGCCAAACCAAACTGATAATTCGAAAAGACTTGCAAAGATAACCAATCACACATAAAAGAATTCAGAGAAGATTCAAATATTGTTCATAGATAAACTTGATCATAAACCCACAATTCATCGGTCTCAACAAACACACCGCAAAATAAGATTACATCGAATAGATCTCCACGATAACCGTGGAGAACTTTGTATTGAGATCCAAAGAGAGAGAAGAAGCCATCTAGCTAATAACTATGGACCCGAAGGTTTGAGGTAAACTACTCACACATCATCGGAGAGGCTATAGTGTTGATGTAGAAGCCCTCCATGATCAATGCCCCCTCCGGCAGGACGCCGGAAAAGGCCCCAAGATGGGATGTCACGGGTATAGAAGGTTGCGGCGGTGGATTTAGGTTTTCATGGATGCTTCTGTTGGTTTGGGGGTACGTAGGTATATATAGGAGGAAGAAGTACGTCGGTGGAGCAACGTGGGCCCCACGAGGGTGGAGGGCACGCCCAGGGGGGTAGGCGCGCCCCCCTACCTCGTGCCCTCCTGGTTGCTTTCTTGACGTAGGGTCCAAGTCCTCTGGATCACGTTCATTCCAAAAATCACGTTCCCGAAGGTTTCATTCCGTTTGGACTCCGTTTGATATTCTTTTTCTGCGAAACACTGAAATAGGCAAAAAAACAGCAATTCTGGGTGTGGGCCTCCGGCTAATAGGTTAGTCCCAAAAATAATATAAAAGTGTATAATAAAGCCCATTATTCATCCAAAACAGAATATAACATAGAATGAAGCAATAAAAAATTATAGATGCATTGGAGGCGTATCAGGCACCAAATAAGAATTATTCAGGTCTAAAACGAATCCCGAAGGTAGATGTAGAGTTAGTGTGCCGATGAAGATCACATCGACCTTGGAACCATTCCCGACGCGCATCGTCACCTCGTCCTTGGCCAATCTTCGTTTATTCCGCACCTCCTGTTTTGAGTTACAAATATGAGCAACCGAACAAGTATCAAATACCCAGGCGCTGCTACGAGCATTAGTAAGGTGCACATCAATACAATGTATATCAAATATACATTTTTTCACGTTGCCAACCTTCTTATCCGCCAAGTATTTGGGGCAGTTCCGCTTCCAGTGACCAGTCCCTTTGTAGTAGAAGCACTCAGTTTCAGGCTTGGGTACAACTTTGGGCTTCTTCCCGGGAGTGGCAACTTGCTTGCCATTCTTCTTGAAGTTCCCTTTCTTTCCCTTGCCCTTTTTCTTGAAACTAGTGGTCTTGTTAACCATCAACACTTGATGCTCCTTCTTGATTTCTACCTCCGCGGCCTTAAGCAGTGCGAAGAGCTCATGAATCGTTTTATTCATCCCTTGCATATTATAGTTCATCATGAAGCCTTTGTAGCTTGGTGAAAGTGATTGAAGAACTTTTTCAATCACACTATCAACTCGAAGATCAACTCCTAGCCGAGTCAAGTGGTTATGATACCCGGACATTTTGAGTATGTGTTCACTGACAGAACTGTTCTCCTCCATCTTGCAGCTATAGAACTTGTTGGAGACTTCATATCTCTCAACCCGGGCATTTTCTTGAAATATTAACTTCAACCCTTGGAACATCTCATATGCTCCATGACGTTCGAAACGTCTTTCAAGTCCCGGTTCTAAGCCGTAAAGCATGGAGCACTGAACTATTGAGTAGTCATCAAATCGAGCTTGCCAGACGTTCATAACATCAGCTTCAGCTCCTGTAGCAGGCCTTTCACCTAGCGGTGCATAAAGGACATAATTCTTCTATGCAGCAATGAGGATAATCCTCAAGTTACGGACCCAGTCCATGTAGTTTCTACCATCATCTTTCAACTTAGCTTTCTCTAGGAACGCATTAAAATTCAGAGGAACAGTAGCTCGGGCCATTACAACATAGATATGCAAAACTATAAGACTAAGTTCAAGATAAATTAAGTTCAATTAATCAAATTACTAATGAACTCCCACTTGAATAAACATCCCTCAAGTCATCTGAGTGATACATGATCCAAATCAACTAAACCATGTCCTATCATCACATGAGATGGGGTAGTCATCAATGGTGAACATCTCTATGTTGATCATATCTACTATATGACTCATGTTCGACCTTTCGGTCTCCAATGTTCTGAGACCATGTCTGTACATGCTAGGCTCATCAAGTTTAACCCTAGTATTATGCATGTGTAAAACTATCTTACACCCGTTGTATGTGAACGTAGATTCTATCACACCCGATCATCACGTGGTGCTTTGAAATGACGAACTTTGGCAACAGTGCATACTCGGGGAGAACACTTTTATCTTGAAATTTAGTGAAGGGATCATCTTATAATGCTAGCATCGTTCTAAGAAAAATAAGAAGCATAAAGGATAAACATCACATGTAATCAAAATATGTGACATGATATGTCCATCATCATCTTGTGCTTTTGATATCCATCTCGAAAGCATCATCATGATCTCCATCATCACCGGCTTGACACCTTGATCTCCATCGTAGCATCGTTGCGTCGAGGTCGTCATGCCAACTATTGCTTCTACAAGTATCGCTAACGCATAGTGATAAAGTAAAGCAATTACATGACACTTGCACTTCATACAATAAAGAGACAACCCTAAGGCTCCTGCCGATTGTTGATATTACAAAACATGATCATCTCATACGTCAACATATATCACATCATATCTTAACCATATCACATCACAACATGCCCTACAAAAACAAGTTAGACGTCCTCTACTTTGTTGTTGCAAGTTTTAATTGGCTGCTACATGCTTCTAGCAAGAACCGTTCTTACCTACGCAAAAACCACAACAATGATTCATCAAGTTTGCTGTTTTAACCTTCTTCAAGGACCGGCCATAGTCAAATTCGATTAAACTAAAGTAGGAGAAACCGACACCCACCAGCCAACTTTATGCAAAACTAGTTGCATGTCAGTCGGTGGAACCGGTCTCATATGTGTGGACATGTAAGGTTGGTCCGGGCCGCTTCATCCCACAAAACCGTCGAATCAAAATAAGACGTTGGTGGTAAGCAGTATGACTATCACCACCAACAACTCTTTGTGTTCTACTCGTGCATATCATCTATGCATAGACCTGGCTCTGATGCCACTGTTGGGAAACGTTGCATGGAAAACCAAAAAAAATTATACGCACACGCAAGATTTATCAAGGAGATGCATAGAAACGAGAGGGGAGAGTGTGTCTACATACCCTTGTAGACCATAAGCGGAAGCGTTTGACAACGCGGTTGATGTAGTCGAACTTCTTCGTGTTCCAACCGATCGAGCACCAGACGTACGACACCTCCGCGTTCAGCACACGTGCAGCTCGATGACGTCCTCCGCCTTCTTGATCCAGCAAGACGGTGAGGTAGTGGATGAGTTCCGGCAGCACGACGACATGGTGACGGTGATGGTGAAGCTATGATACGTCTCCGACGTATCTATAATTTTTTATTGTTCTATGCTATTATATTATCCATCTTGGATGTTTTATATGCATTTATATGCTATTTTATATTAATTTTGGGACTAACCTGTTAACCTAGAGCCCAGTGCCAGTTTCTAATTTTCCTTGTTTTTGAGTTTTGCAGAAAAGGAATATCAAACGGAGTCCAAATGAGCAAAAAAATTCTGGAGAATATTTTTGGAAAATATAAAAGTTACTGGAACGAAAAGATATCAGAGAAGAGTCCCGAGGACACCACAAGGGTGGAGGGCTCCCCACTAGGGCGCGCCCCCCGTCCTTGTCGTTGCCTCGTGGGGCCCCTTGACTTGTTCCCGGCGCCAACACCTCCTATAAATCCCAAAACCTCCAAAACAGAATGGAGATCGGGAGTTCCGCCGTCGCAAGCCTCTGTAGCCACGAAAAAGCAATCGGGAGCCCGTTCTGGCACCCTGCCGGAGGGGGAAACCATCACAGGTGGCCATCTTCATCATCCCGACGCTCTCCATGACGAGGAGGGAGTAGTTCACCCTCGGGTTGAGGGTATGTACCAGTAGCTATGTGTTTGATCTCTCTCTCTCTCTCTCTCTCTCTCTCGTGTTCTTGATATGGCACGATCTTGATGTATCGTGAGCTTTGCTACTATAGTTGAATCATATGGTGTTTCTACCCCTCTACCTTCTTGTAACGGATTGATTTTTCCCTTTGAAGTTATCTTATCGGATTGAGTCTTTAAGAATTTGAGAACACTTGATGTATGTCTTGCATGTGCTTATCTGTGGTGACAATGGGATATTCAAGTGATGTACTTGATGTATGTTTTGGTGATCAACTTGCGGATTCTGCGACCTTGTGAACTTATGCATAGGGGTTGGCACACGTTTTCGTCTTGACTCTCCGGTAGAAACTTTGGGGCACTCTTTGAAGTTCTTTGTGTTGGTTTGAATAGATGAACTGAGATTGTGTGGTGCATATCGTATAATTGAACCCGCGGATACTTGTGGTGACATTGGAGTATCTAGGTGACATTAGGGTTTTGGTTGATGTGTGTCTTAAGGTGTTATTTTAGTACAAACTCTAGGGTTGTTTGTGGCACCTTTAGGAATAGCCAAATAGATCGATCAGAAAGAATAACTTTGAGGTGGTTTTGTACCCTACAATAATCTCTTCGTTTATTCTTTGCTATTAGTGACTTTGGAGTGACTCTTTGTTGCACGTTGAGGGATTGTTATATGATCTAATTATGTTATCATTGTTGAGAGAACTTGCACTAATGAGAGTATGAACCCTAGACCTTGTTTCCAAGCATTGCAATACCATTTTCACTCACTTTTACCACTTGCTACCTTGCTATTTTTATATTTTCAGATTACAAAAACCTATATCTACCATCCATATTACACTTGTATCACCATATCTTCGCCGAACTAGTGCACCTATACAATTTACCATTGTATTGGGTGTGTTGGGGACACAAGAGACACTTTGTTATTTGGTTGCAGGGTTGTTTGAGAGGGACCATCTTCATCCTATGCCTCCCACGGATTGATAAACCTTAGGTCATAACTTGAGGGAAATTTGCTACTGTCCTACAAAACTCTGCGCTTGGAGGTCCAACACGAGTCTACAGGAAGAAGGTTGCATACTAGACATCAAGCTCTTTTCTGGCGCCGTTGCCGGGGAGGCTAGGTAAGCGGCACTCACATCCCATCAACGAAGCTCTGTTCTAGCGCCGTTGCTGGGGAGGCGAGTGCTTGAAGGTATATCTTTAGATCTTGCAATTGAATCTTTTAGTTTCTTGTTTTATCACTAGTTTATTTTATAAAAAGAAAACTACAAAAAAGTGGAATTGAGGTTGCCACATATTATCCATCTTTATAATGTCTTTCGTGAAAAAGATGGAAAGGAAAATTGTGCTCAAGTGTTAGAAGAAGAAGTCAATAAAATGTTTGGCACTAAATCTTTGAATGATGAGCATGATTGCAATGTTGTTAGTATGAATTCTTTGAATATCCATGATGCTAATGATATGCAAAGCTACAAGCTTAGGGATACTATGTTTGATGAAGATGATATTTTTTGTCCCCCAAGTTTTGATGAGAATATTTATTATGATGAAGGCATGCCTCCTATTTATGATGATTATTGTAACGCCCTCGATGCGGCTATATCTCCCACGTGTCGAAACACGACTTAGAGGCATAACCGCATTGAAAGCAATGTCGCAAGTGAGGTAATCTTTACACAACCCATGTAATACATAAGGGAAAGAGATACATAGTTGGCTTACAATGCCACTTCACACAATACATAAATAAACATCCATCATCCGAATACACTCAAGGTCCGACTATGGAACCAAAATAAAAGAAGACTACCCCAAATGCTACACAGATCCCGATCGTCCCAACTGGCTCCACTATCGATCATCGAGAAAAGACACATAGTAACGACCACGTTCCTCGTCGAACTCCCACTTGAGCTCGGTTCGTCACACTGCACCGCATCGCCGGCACTGCAACTGTTTTGGTAGAATCTGTGAGTCACGGGACTCAGCAATCTCACACCCGAGATCAAGGCTATTTAAGCTTATAGGAAGGACAGAGTTGTGAGGTGGAGCTGCAACAAGCGACTAGCATATATGGTGGCTACATTCGCAAAAGAGAGCGAGAAGAGAAGCAAGGCACGATCGTGAAGCTAGTAGCGATCAAGAAGTGATCCTGAACTACTTACGTCAAACATAACTCCAACACCGTGTTCACTTCCCGGACTCCGTCGACAAGAGACCATCACGGTTACACACGCGGTTGATGTATTTTAATTAAAGGTCAACTTCGGGTTTTCTACAACCGGACATTAACAAATTCCCATCTGCCTCATAACCGCGGGCACGGCTTTCGAAAGATAATACCCGGCAGGGGTGTCCCAACTTAGCCCATTATAAGCTCTCACGGTCAACGAAGGATATTCCTTCTACCGGAAAGACCCGATCAGTCTCGGAATCCCAGACTACAAGACATTTCGACAGCAATAAAACAAGACCAGCAAAGCCGCCCGATTGTGCCGACAAATCCCGATAGGAGCTGAACATATCTCGTTCTCAGGGCACATCCGGATAAGTCAAGCTACAAGTAAAACCAAGCCTTGAGTTTCCCCGTGGTGGCCCCGCAGGCTGCTCGGTTCGGGCCAGACTCGAAGGAGCACCGTCCGGGGTTAAATAAAGATGACCCTCGGGCTCGCGAAACCCGGGGAAAAAGGCTTAGGTGGCAACTGGTAAAACCAATGTTGGGCCTTGCTGGAGGAGTCTTATTCAAAGCAAACTGTCAAGGGGGTCCCATAAATCACCCAACCGTGTAAGGAACGCGAAATCAAGGAACATAACACCGGTATGACGGAAACTAGGGTGGCAAGAGTGGAACAAAACACCAGGCATAAGGCCGAGTCTTCCACCCTTTACCAAGTATATAGATGCATTAATTATAGCAGAAATATTGTGATATCCCCAACAAGTAAACATGTTCCAACAAGGAACATCATCTCCATGTTCCAACTAGGAACAAACTTCATCTTCACCTGCAACTAGCAACGCTATAAGAGGGGCTGAGCAAAGCGGTAACATAGCCAATCAACGGTTTGCTAGGAAAAGATGGTTAGAGGTTTGACATGGCAATATGGGTGGCATGATATAGCAAGTGATAGGCATCGTAGCATAGGCATAGCAAAAGAGCGAGCATCTAGCAAGCAAAGATAGAAGTGATTTCGAGGGTATGGTCATCTTGCTCGCAAAGTTCTCGAGTTGTCGAAAGCTTGATCCTCGTAAGCGTTCTCAACAGGTTCCTCGTTCACGCACTCGTCTCCGGCTCTACCCAAAGCAAGAACACAAACAATGGAACCACAATAAATCACGGTGCAATGCACAAGCAACATGATGCAATACATGGCATGATATGCGAGATGTGAGATGCAATGCGTATGCGTGCTCCGGAAGGAAAAAGATGAACCAGGCATCAACTTGGCAAACCAAGTATGCCGCTGGAAAGGTGAGATGATTTCGGTTGAAATCGATATAAAGATCACCGGAATCGGACGCACGGTTTGCAAATGACAAGAAAAACAAAAATGACACAAATCTGCCATTAACAGCATGATACCACATAGCAAGCAACAAGAAATTAAGCTACTGCCCCCAAACGTACCAACAAAGCATATGGAAGTGATCTACTCAAGATGCTTGACAAAAGATGAACACTGAGTTACGGCTAATTCACACCATAACAGGTCCAAACAAGCATGGCAAAAGTGCAAAATATATCAGCTTCACAGACTTAGGAAAATACTGAACATGGCAGAAACAGCATCAGGAAGCAATGTTGAGAGCAAGCAAACAACATGCTACAGGAACTTATAATAGCAAAACAAGGCATGAAATGAATCTACTCAAAGCATAGAACAAAAGTCCCTTACTGACCATAAGCCATAAAGGATTAGAAGATATGATGGCACCCACGTAAACATAGCAAGTTTCGTTAACAGATTCAGCAACAGGGCATGACAAAAACAGATAACATGTAGGCATTTTTAAGAGCTCGATGCACTCACTACAGAGCATTACATGATAAAATAAGCATACATCCATCAAGAAGACATGGCATAGAAGCTATACATGGCAAGAACAACATCATAGCATACACGGACCAACTACAACTACCTTGGCAAAATTGAATAACATGTAAACAATCTGCCAGGAAACATTTTATAGCAAAAGTAGAGCTCGATTGACTCAAGCTATGGCACTCCATAATTGCAAACAAAGGCATGGATGGATAGAGCATAACCATATTTTCAAAACATCCTTACTGAAGTATCTCAAAATATGCATGGAACTCTCTGTAGCATCAAGTTAACATGGCATAAAAATATCAGCAAAACAGGGGCTGAAATCAGCAGCATCATGAAGCCTAGTTTGCATGCTTGTGCTAGTCACCACAGAGATCACAAAAATACATGGCATACACCCCTGTAAAGATGGCATGGCATATTACAAAACACTTGTAGGACTCAAGTTCATAGGATGCACACATCAATCATGGCAAAAATGACAAAAGTGCATGTTCTGATAAGAAACTGAAACTAACATCACATAGCCCTCTTACAACAGCATTTCGGGCATCAAGATGAGCTCAAATGAAAATGATGCAATGGAATGAAATGATCTACTCTTTGAGGCGAACATTTCGTTATGCTACACACCCCAAACGGAGCCACGGGTGCAAAGTTATGGTGCGATGAAAATGCAACAATTCACTGACAGAAAAAGACTTAGAGGATATTCGGGGGAGGGGAAAGTCAACCGCTCGATTGGATGTGAGATCCGGGGCGCGCGGGCTCCAAGGGCCGGCGGCGGCTCGCCGGAGAGGAGAGGCAAGCGGGCGGAGGCCGGAGGCGGCGAAGGCGCGGCGCCAGGCGGAGGCCGAGGCGGGCGGGCGGCGCTGCACGGTCGGGCGCGACGGCGCTGGTCGGCGGGCGGCGGGCGAGGCGACGGCGGGCCGGACGGCGAGGTGACGGCGGGCGGTCGAGGCGGCGGAGGGCGACGGCGGACCCGAGGCGGCGGCGGACGGGCGGCGGGCGCTGGCGCGCGGGCCGCTGGGGCCGGCGGCGGGCTCGGCGGGCCGGGCGCGGCGGTGGTCGGGTGCCACGTGGCGGCCTCCGGCTGGGCGGGCGGCGGCGGCTGGACGCGTCCGGCGCCGTCCGGACGTGTCCGGCGTGCGGAGGAAGACGAGGCTAGGGTTAAGGGGTGGAATGACCCGAAATTTCGGGAGGAGGGGTGTTTTTATAGGTAGAAGGAGCTAGGAAGCTCCAAATGAGGTGCGGTTTTCGCCCACACGATCGTGATCCGACGACGGAGAGCATGGAAGTGACTTAGATGGGTTATTGTGCTGTTTTGAAGGGGTGTTGGGCTGCAAATTAAAAGAGGCCTTTGCGGATATGCGGATAACCGTTGGAGTACCAAACGAGCTCCAAATGACCCGAAACTTGACAAGTGGTCTACCGGTGGTGTACCAAGGCCACTTGACAAACCTCGGTCCATTGCGAGAAAGTTTAGTACCCGCTCACGGAGAAACGTAAAAGGGGACGCCGGGGAACATAGGGGTGCCGGATTGCAAAACGGACAACGGGGAAAATGCTCGGAATCATGAGGCGAACACGTATGCAAATGTGATGCACATGATGACATGATATGAAATGCATGACATGGACAAAATGCAAAACAAAAGATAAAACCCAACCACGGAGGGAATATCATATCACAATGCCGAAAATGGCAAGAGTTGGAGTTACAAATATGGAAAGTTACATCCGGGGTGTTACAATTATATTGATGAAAGTGGGTTTGGAAGAGTGCCAACTTTAGGAAGTAATGATCCCACTATTTTGGAGGGTGTTGAATCTTATTGTGATAATTATGAAAGTGTATTTGGAGAGGTCATGACTTTATTTAGTGATGAATCCACTATTTCGGAAGAGATCCCAATTGATTATGAGAACAAAGTTGCTATCTATGATTATTATTGTGATGACATGTATTCTATAAAGAATAATGATAACCATGAAAATTGTCATCTTGATTTTAATTTTCAATTGGATTATGCCTCACATAATAGTTATTTTGTTGAGTTTTCTCCCACTACTATTCATGAGAATAAATTTGCTTATGTGGAGAGTAACAAAATTTCTATGCTTGTAGATCATGAAAGGAATGATTTGTGTGATAGTTATATTGTTGAATTCGTTCATGATGCTACTGAAAATTATTATGAGAGAGGAACATATGCTTTTACATATCTCAATAATACCAAGTTTCCTATCTATGTGTTGAAAGTTTTGAAGTTATGCTTGTTTTACCTTCCTATGCTAGTTGATTCTTGTTTCCATGAATTGTTTGCTCACAAAATCCCTATGCATAGGAAGTGGGTTAGACTTAAATGTGCTTGACACATATATTTCATGATGCTCTCTTTGCGTTTCAATTCTTTATTTTTATGCGAGCATCACTGAAATCATCATGCCTAGCTAGAAAGGCATTAAAGAAAAGCACTTGTCGGGAGACAACCCAATATTTACCCCTACTGTTTTTGCATGTTCACATGATTAAGCTACTGTAGTAATCATGTTTTATAGCTTTCTTTTCAATAAAGTGCCAAGTAAAGCCTTTGGGATAGTGTGGATGATAGTTGATTCAATTATGTCCAAAAACAGAAACTTTTGCGCCTAGTGACGGAATGTTAAAAATCAATGGAGCGTCAAAAAATTCTGAATTTTTTACAGTATATTGATATACAAATTGCCTACGTTGTCCTAATTTCAGAATTTTTGGAGTTGCAAAAGTATGGTTGATGTTCATATCATTATAGACTGTTCTGTTTTTGACAGATTCTGTTTTCGATGCATAGTTTGCTTGTTTTCTGGTTTCTATGGCTTATATTGCTTAATATAAATTGTAGAAATGATAGGGTACAACAGGCATCATGTGAGAAAAATTATGAATCTTGTCTTGGCAGTACCAAAGTGAATGACTTGTTTTATTTTACTAACGGAGCTCATGAGTTTTATGTTAAGTTTTGTGTTGTGAAGTTTTCAAGTTTTGGGTGAAGTTCCGATGGACTACGGAATAAGGAGCGGAAGGAGCCTAAGCTTGGGGATGTCCAAGGCAGCCCAAGGTAATATTCAAGGACAACCAAGCATCTAAGCTTGGGGATGCCCCAGATGGGATCCCCTCTTTCTCTTTATTCATCGGTAACCTTACTTGGAGCTATATTTTTATTCACCACATAATGTGTGTTTTGCTTGGAGCATTATTTTATTTATTAGGATTTTCTTGCTGTTTGAATAAAATATTAAGATCTGAAGTTCGTAAATGTTAGAGAGTCTTCACATAGTTACATAATTATTTGACTGCTCATCGATCTTCACTTATATCTTTTGGAGTAGTTTGTCATTTGCTCTAGTGCTTCACTTATATCTTTCTAGAGCACAGCGGTAGTTTTATTTTGAAGAAATTGTTGAACTCTCATGCTTCACTTATATCATTTTGAGAGTCTCTAACAGCATGACAAATTGCTTAGATTATGAATTTAGTCCTATTATGATGGGCATCCAAGAGGGATATAATAAAAACTTTCATATTAAGTGCATTGAATACTATGAGAAGTTTGATTCCTTATGATTGTTTTGAGATATAAAGATGGTGATATTAGAGTCATGCTAGTGAGTAATTGTGGATTTTAGAAATACTTATGTTAAAGTTCATGATTTCCGTAGCATGCACGTATGCTGAACCGTTATGTGATGAAGTCGGAGCATGATTTATTTAGTGACTGTCTTCCTTATGAGTGGCGGTCGGGGATGAGCGATGGTCTTTTCCTACCAATCTATCCCCCTAGGAGCATGTGCGTAGTACTTCGTTTCGATAACTAACAGATTTTTGCAATATGTATGTGAGTTCTTTATGACTAATGTTGAGTCCATGGATTATACGCACTCTCAACCTTCCACCATTGCTAGCCTCTCTAGTGCCGCGCAACTTTCGCCTGTACCATACACCCACATTATACCTTCCTCAAAACAGCCACCATACCTACCTATTATGGCATTTCTGTAGCCATTTCGAGATATATTGCCATGCAACTTTCCACCGTTCCGTTTATTATGACACGTTTCATCATTGTCATATTGCTTTGCATGATCATGTAGTTGACATCGTATTTGTGGCAAAGCCACCATTCATAATTTTCATACATGTCACTCTTGAGTCATTGCACATCCCGGTACACCGCCGGAGGCATTCATATAGAGTCATATTTTGTCCTAAGTATCGAGTTGTAATTCTCAAGTTGTAAGTAAATAAAAGTGTGATGATCTTCATTATTAGAGAATTGTCCCATGTGAGGAAAGGATGATGGAGACTATGATTCCCCCACAAGTTGGGATGAGACTCCGGTCGAAAAATAAAAAAAATAAAAAAAAAGTCCAAAAAAATGAGAGAAGGCCCAATAAAATGAGAGAAAAGAGAGAAGGGGCAATGTTACTATCCTTTTACCACACTTGTGCTTCAAAGTAGCACCATGATCTTCATGATAGAGAGTCTCCTATGTTGTCACTTTCATATACGAGTGGGAATTTTTGATTATAGAACTTGGCTTGTATATTCCAATGATGGGCTTCCTCAAATTGTCTAGGTCTTCGTGAGCAAGCGAGTTGGATGCACACCCACTTAGTTTCTTTTTGAGCCTTCATAAACTTATAGCTCTAGTGCATCCGATGCATGGCAATCCCTACTCACTCACATTGATATCTATTGATGGGCATCTCCATAGCCCGTTGATACGCCTAGTTGATGTAAGACTATCTCCTTTTTTGTCTTCTCCACAACCACCATATTCTATTCCACCCATAGTGTTATATCCATGGCTCACACTCATGTATTGCGTGAAAGTTGAAAATGTTTGATAACATCAATAGTATGAAACAATTTCTTGGCTTGTCATCGGGGTTGTGCATGATTTGAATATTTTATGTGATGAAGATGGAGCATAGGCAGACTATATGATTTTGTAGGGATAAACTTTCTTTGGCCATGTAATTTTGTAGGGATAACTTTGAGGTGGTTTCGTACCCTACAATAATATCTTCATTTATTCTCCGCTATTGGTGACTTTGGAGTGATTCTTTGTTGCACGTTGAGGAATTGTTATATGATCTAATTATGTTGTCATTGTTGAGAGAACTTGCACTAGTGAAAGTATGAACCCTAGGCCTTGTTTCCAAGCATTGCAATACCGTTTTCATTCACTTTTACCACTTGCTACCTTGCAGTTTTTATATTTTCAGATTACAAAAACCTATATCTACCATCCATATTACACTTGTATCACCATCTCTTCGGCGATCTAGTGCACCTATACAATTTACCATTGTATTGGGTGTGTTGGGGACATAAGAGACTCTTTGTTATTTGGTTGCAGGGTTGTTTGAGAGAGACCATCTTCATCCTACGCCTCCCACGGATTGATAAACCTTAGGTCATCCACTTGAGGGAAATTTGCTACTGTCCTACAAAACTCTACGCTTGGAGGCCCAACACGAGTGTACAGGAAGAAGGATGCATAGTAGACATCAAGCTATCTCCGCAGGGCTTCGCATAAGTACTACAAAAATATGACCGGGGGTGTAAATGGTCGAGGGGGGCGCCGCACATGGCTAAGAAATTGTCTAGGATGTGCTAGGAGCCCCCTCACACATATATATAGGTGGGGGAGGAGGGAGCAGCCAGGAGGGCGCCCCAAGTAGGCCGAATCCTACTTGGGGTCCTCCCCAAGTGGCGCCCCCCTTTCCTTATTTGCCGGAGAAGAACGAAAAGGGGGAAGAGAGAAGGAAGGGGAGGTCGAATCCTCCCCCCTTCCCTTTCCCCACTTGGGCGGCTGCCATGGGGGGTGCGCCAGTCCCTTGTGGGCTGGTGTGCTCCCCTCTTATGGCCCAATAGGCCCAATACCCTCTCGGGGTTGACCGGTACCCCCTCCGGTACTCCGATGACTATCCTGTTTTCTCCGAAACACTTCCGGTGTCCGAATACCATCGTCCTATATATCAATCTTTACCTCTCGACCATTTCGAAACTCCTTGTTATCTCCATGATCTCATCTGGGACTCCGAACAACAATCGGTCACTAAATCATATAACTCATATAACACTATATCGTCAACGAACGTTAAGCGTGCGGACCCTATGGGTTCGAGAACTATGTAGACATGACTGAGACACCTCTCCGGTCAATAACTAATAGGGAAACCTGGATGCCCATATTGGCTCCTACATATTCGGTGAAGATCTTTATCGTTCGAACCGCTATGACAACATACGTAATTCCCTTTGTCCATTGGTATGTTACTTGCCCGAGATTCGATCATCGGTATCTTCATACCTAGTTCAATCTTTGTCGGTGTCCTGGGAATGGGGGTACCCAGACTTGCTTGCCTGCGGCCCAGGGCGTGGCTCAGCCAGCGGCCTGGTACGGCCCATCTTCACCAACAATCACTCAAGACCCTTGCGAGGCGGACAACACAAGACCTCCTTGGGGGCAGCCTCGCTAGGCTGGCTCGCGAGGAGCGGAGATATCAAGGCGGAGGGGCACCTTGCGAGGTTCACATGACGTGAGCCATGACGACCGAAGCCAGGCGGGCGCCAGCGAACGTAGAGTACCCGTTTCCTCTTTGGTGCTAAAGAGGCAGGCGCAGGCAAGGAGTCCCGAGGCATCAGGCAAAGGTTTCCATATCAGTGCAACGAGACCAAGACCAGCAGGACGGCAGGACAGAGGTCACCGCGGAGCCCATGACAGTCTCACCACCAGAGCCTTTGGCAGGCGAAGACCACCTTTTGTCATGATAACTTGTAGTAGTTGTCTCCCTTCAAATTGGCCGTTGTGGGATCCCTTCCTGCCTAACATTGGGAAGAGGACCAGGGCCACTATAAATAGGACTAGCCACCACCCTAGCAAGGGGACGGATCATTCAGATCATCCTCGCATACGCAAGCTCACCAAGCTCAAGAACACCTCTCCTCAGGAGGTTGTTCATACCTTGTACTTGTTCATCCTCAGCCCACGAGGCAATCCACCACACCACACTGGAGTAGGGTATTACACCACAACGGTGGCCCTAACCAGTATAAACCCTCGTGTCTCTTGTTCTTTGGGTTCGTCGAGCTAGGCCTTGAGATCGTTGCGAGAGCGAGCTAGGGAGAGATAGATCTTCATGCACACCCTAGTGTTCGAACCTCAAGGGTTTGCCGGAACCCAGAATCCGACATTTGGCGCGCCAGGTAGGGGATGCGCTGAAGCCTTTCTTCCAATCCACGCTCCATCGCAACCCTGGCTGACACTCGCCGAGCCCGTGCTGAGCGCTGCGCCGCCCGCGTCACCCAGACGGCGCCCGTTGGCAGGCCTCCCCACCGTTCTCCATCACCCACTGCCAATGCCGCCACCGGCCCAGTAGGAAACGAGCAGCAAGCTTCATCGTTGCACCCCTCCGTGCGGTGGGATGGACGCACCGCCACCCCGTCACTGACTCCGGCCGGCTCGTCGTCCCATGCCCGTCGCGCGCCCACGGACGCGCAGGCCGCGCTACTCATGGCACGCGAGCACCTTCGTTACCGCCCGGTCGACGACGTCTACGAGGATTGGCTGGACCGCATTGCCGAGCTCGTCAGCGCCGCCGGGGGCTCTCCTGCACCATCCCTCTCACTGCCTCGCCCACCTCCAGCCGCGGGTGACGTAGGTCATGGAGCGCCTCCTCCACCTCCGCATCAAGACGACATCATCGCACCAAGGCACGCGGTCCCGCGGCGTGCCCCACCATGCCGGGCGCTCGCGCACGAAGAAGGAAGCTGCCAAGAAGTCCCTCGACCGCAAGAAAATGCTCCCGTGCTCCCAGCACCACTGCGTCAAGACCGCATGCCGCTGAATGCACAAGTGCTCCCTAGGTGGTTTTGGTAATTAATCTCAACATATCTCTTGTTGGACTAACACTTTTATCTAGTATGTTTCAGATAAGTTCAACAATGGAGTGGCATGGACTAAAGGATGTGGGAACCCCTTCAAGATGCTAAGGACAAAGGATTGGCTCAAGCTTCAAGCTCAAGACTCTTCATTTTATATTTTGGTGACCCGAGATCACATTGAGTCTATAGGAAAAGCCAATACTATCAAGAAGGGATGAGGTGTTGCTTAATGAGCTTCTTGCTCCCCATTGCTTAGTGATATGCTCCAAAACCCTCAACTACTTTCCTACTTCCACACATATGACCTAAAGTCAAACTCGGCCCCACCGATTCTTTCTATCCGGCGCCACCGAGTTCAGTTGTCATAGCCACTGCCACAAACCCTAGGCAAACCGGTTTCACCAATAGGGATCTCGGTCTCACCGAGATTGGATTGCAATCTCTCTGTGTATGTCCATTACCAAAATCGGTCTCACCGAGTTTGTGCAATCGGTACTACCAAGATTACAATGCAAACTCTCTGGTTAACTTATTACCAAAATCGGTCCCATCGAGTTTGAGTAATTGGTCTCACCGAGTTTGCCTGACCAACTCTCTGGTTAGCTAATTACCAAAATCGGTCTCACCGAGTTTGTGTAATCGGTCTCACCGATATTACGTTATGCCCTAACCCTAACCATATCGGTCCTACCGAGTTGCATGTCGGTCCCACCGAAAACCCTAATGGTCACTAGGTTTACTGAATCGGTCCGACCGAGTTTGTTGATTCGGTCCCACCGAGTTTGGTAAATTGTGTGTAACGGTTAGATTTTGTGTGGAGGCTATATATACCCCTCCACCTCCCACTACTAGGAAAAGGGCTACTAATGGCGCACCAGCTTTGCCTACTAATGGCGCATCACTGGTGCGCCATTAGTATCACGCCACTAGAATTTTTTTCTAATGGCGCACCACTGGTGCGTCATTAGTATCTGATATACTAATGGCGCACTGTGCAAAGGCGCCATTAGTTTTGCCCACGGTGCGCCACTAGTGTCTGCTATACTAATGGCGCACCACACTGTAATGCGCCATTAGTAACAATTTTTTTTAATTTTTTCTTCTTAATTGCAGGTCACTATTTCACCTATGAGATATCCAACACATATATATACAACAAGCATCCATATAACAATCATAGCCAACACACAAGTTCCATCATATATACATACATAGCCAACACACAAGTTCCATCGTTACATATTACAAAAGTTTCACATTGTTCATCCAACACCGTTATCCATCAATTCACAAAAGTTTCACATTGGTACAAAATAAAAACACAAATGGAAAAGAAGCACTCCATCCATGCAAGCTTCCGTGAATTAAATCAAATCTGCAAAATGATAAACAAGAAGTTAGAAGAAGAAAAATAAGAAGACTAGAAGAATACTAGAAGAAGAAGAACACTAGAAGAAGAATAAGAAGAATTTTGGAAAAGAAATAAGAAGAAGACTATAAGCTTATTATGTAAACTTGATCATTTTGTGCTAACATAAGTTATTTTGGAGCTAACCTATAGGAAACTAAGCATATAAGCTCTAAGTTAGTATATTAGAGCCAACTTAGGTAAAATGAAGCTAATCTATGTCATTTTGGAAAAGAAGAAGAATAAGAAAAAGACTATAAGCTTATTATGTAAACTTGATCATTTTGTGCTAACATAAGTTATTTTGGAGCTAACCTATAGGAAACTAAGCATATAAGCTCTAAGTTAGCATTTTAGAGCCAACTTAGGTAAAATAAAGCTAACCTATAGGAAACTAAGCATATTAGAGATAACATAGGTAACTAAGTATATATATATATATATCATTTTGGAGATCTGACATACCTGACAAAGTTCAGTTCTCATGCATTGTTCTTCTCCTTCTCCTTCCTCAGTCTGATGCGCCAAGAGCGGCGAGGCGGTGGAGGCGGTGGAGGCAGTGGGATGTAGTCTTCCACCTCAATTGGCGTGGTCATGTCGCCCAGCTGTGGGACCGCCGGCGCCACCACCGATGCGTTGTCATTGTCAGGCACCACCACCATCGCGAGGCCACCTTCAGGCACAACCATCACTAGGTCATCCTCAGCCACCTCCATCTCTTGCCCATGGTCAGCCACCACCATCTCTTGCCCATGGTCAGCCACCACCATCTCTTGCCCTTGGTCATCCACCACCAGCGCTAGGTCATCCTCAGCCTGATGCCCACCGTCATCCTGCAGCTCCTCATCCCCACTCTGCTCCTATTCTCCCGCACTCCAGTCCGGATCATCCTTCTTGTTGTCTATGCTGCTGCCAGAATCGCTGCTGCTTTCGCTTAGCAGAATCGCTGCTGCTTCGCTACTGACCATGGTCGCCTTGCTTCGCTACAGCCATGGTCGCTGCTGCTTTGGCTGTAGCCATTGTCCCTGCTGCTGCTCCCATTACCTGTCCAAATGCAACAATGACCGTTAACAATCGATGTGAGACAAAGCCAAATGTAGAGAAATAAGAAGAGGCGAGCGTCATCGGCATCATAATCTTCAGCGTGGCGCATCATTTACATAGTCGCGTTGAACACCTTCATGATGAGCATGGTGGCGTCGTCGTCAGAATCAAGAGAAGGAAGTACCCCAGCTGCAGGTCGTAGGCACGGTAGAACTTCTCCTACCCACGAGACAAGTACATGTGGCCCTCCTTGATCACCAACTCCACATCCCACAGCCTGCGAAACCCGCTGCCGGCCTGTCGCACCTTCACATTATTTGGCGGATCTTCACCCATCAGCATGTTCTTAAAACTGTCAGGCAGCCTCTGCAGCTAGGGGAGATCTCTCATTTTATATACCCGCGTCATGGATGATACTGAAGTCCCAAGTATGATAGTGAAGAACTCGGAAGCATCCAACTCAGATCTTGTGTCGTCAGAGAGCGGCGGTGGCTGCTTCCGTCATCTCGATAATTAAGCAGCAGAAGAGACCAATTAGTACCCTTACAACCGAACAAGGCAAGGCAAGGTATTAAGACAGATGTGAACACATGAGATAAAATCTAGAGACATGAACACATGAGAACTACTCGTCATCATCACCAATATTGTGACCAGTGTGATCTTCATCATCACTACCATATTGCATCATAGTTTCATCGTGGTCATCCTCCAATAATTCAAACTGATTGTATGATAAGATAGCAGAGAGATACATTCCAAACTGTGAATGTGGTATGGCAATGGACTTGTAATCATATCGTTGTTCATAGCTAAAATAACACCTTGTATATAAGAAGAAATCATGATCTGGCAGACATATAGATTTACCAGCAAACTTGTGTGCCTAACTATCTATATCTAGGAAATCAAAGTTATTTCAACTTTGATGTTCGGAATATACTTAGAGAAACATGATTTATTTATTTTACTTCACACTCACAACTAAACAGCTTGAGCAAAAAGGACTCGATAAAAGGTATCACTATGCATAATTATTTGTAGCTACAAACAATACATGTAATGAGCTAGAAAAGCCACCTTACCATCATTAACAGTACTCATAAGTCATAACCCACTTTCCAAATTTAATTGGGAACCCTTTCATAACGATCACCTTTTCTAAAAATCCTAGCAGGACAAAGTTGACTGCCTTGAAGAGACGTACTATGTATTGTTGTCAGTTTGGCACAACTTTGCCTCCTCACTCATCTTGCTCCAACTTACGTACGTACGTGATAGTAAAGGGCAAGTGTGAGCAAAGGTACCAGGAGATTATTATGATATTGAGAATGAGCATCCATTGCTCACTGAATTATGCAAGTGTTATCCACGTGTGATATTTACACTTCACTTTCACAGTGTGCGTGGGGAAAGTGACTTTGAAAAATCTTCTAACTTACACTTGAGCAATCACATCTAACTAATGGTACTCGATAATTAATATTCAGAAATCTCTGCATAGCGAAAGAGCAGTTAAAGAGAAGACTGTGTTGCATGTTTCACCCGAGGGAAAGCTTCTTCTTTTGACTGAAGACAGGCGCCCCAGAGCACAAGTGTGAGTGTGTCTCAGGTTCAGTTAAGCTGTTGGACAGTGGAGCTGGTTCAGTCAAGCCAATTCAAGCTGCAACGAACGAATGAATTCGCAAGCCACACTTGCAGCAGAAAGTTCACCAAGAGAACAGGCCTGTCATTGCTCACTGAATTATGCAAATGTTATCGACGTGTGCTATGTTGTTCTTCAAGTTTCTTTACCTCAAATGAAGATCGGTCCTTCGCCCACTGTTTTCCAGGATTTTAGTGTGTTCCCAACAGCGAGCAGATGCTGTATTCACTTCGAGTCGCGGCAAAACATGCCAGATTTTGGTCATCACTACGGAACCAAACGAATGGCAAAAAGGACTCGATAAAAGGTATCACTATGCATAATTATTTGTAGCTACAAAAAATACATGTAATGAGCTAGAAAAGCCACCTTACCATCATTAACAGTACTCATAAGTCATAACCCACTTTCCAAATTTAATTGGGAACCCTTTCATAACCATCACCTTTTCTAAAAATCCTAGTTAATTTTGTCCTTTCTTAAAATCAAGCCTGAAATTAACAGCACTTCTTTTCTTAAATCTAATCTCATGAATTATCTCATGCAACAATAGCACACCATCTAAAATAAACAACGGCTCTGCTTTGACCACAGTAAAAGTCATAAAAGGAACATTTAGCAAACATATAGGCCTATATCTTTGGATCATCATCCCCTTTAGGCAACAAAGTAATAATGCCATAGTTAAGTCTTCCTACATCCAACTTTCCATTAAAAAACTCATGAAACAGAGGCATCAAATCATAGTTAATGTTCCATCCTTTCAACTTTTTTCTCACTACTCTAACTCTATTTTGCCACTTTTTCTCATAGTTATCCAACTTTCCAAAATTTTCTTCTGTTTTCTATAAAACTTTCATAGTTAATGTTCCATCATTTCAACTTTTTCTCACTACTCTAACTCTATTTTGCCACTTATCTAACTTAGTTGTATCAAAATGAAATGCATTCCAAACTTTGCTGGCCACCTCACTTAGATGCTCTCTAAGAAACCAGAAATACAGGGCGGCCTGGTAGCGGACGTCGGGTGGGGGGCAGGTGGGTGGGCAGGGTCCTGGCCCCAGGGTGCAGTGGCTCCGGCGGGCGGAGCGGTCGGAGGAGGAGAGCCATCTTCTTCTCGCCCGCCGGCCGCCTCGCCTCAGTCTGGCAGCTCCCATGGTCGACGGACGGAGATCGGTGGGGACGGGCGGCGGCAGGGGACGGCAGGGGGCGGAGGGGACGGAGGCGTGGGGGTGCGGGGTCGGGGTCGGGCGGCGGGGGACGGAGGGGGGCGTGGGGCGCGGGAGCGGGGTCGGGCAGCGCGGTAGGGGACGGAGGGGACGGAGGGGTGGGGGGGGGGGGGGGTCGGGCGGCGCGCCAGGGACGGAGGGGCATGGCGGTGCTTGAGGTCGCGGCGGCGTCTGGGGGCGGAGGGGGCGTCTTGAGTGGGGAGGAAGGAGGGAGGAATAAGTTTTTTGCCAAAAGTAAAAAAAATTACTGGCGCCTCTGTCTCGGTCGCCATTAGTAGTTCTAACTACTAATGGCGCACTTTTCCCGGATGCGCCATTAGAATGTTTGAAAAAATGAAAAAAAATTGTTTTACTAGTGGCGCACCTTCTGCCTGGTGCGCCATTAGTGTATTCCACACTAATGGCGTATCTCCACCAGGTGCGCCATTAGTATATAGTAGTGGCGCACCACTTCTCTGGTGCGCCATTAGTGTCAATCCTATCTTTAGCCCTTTTCCTAGTAGTGTCCTCTTCATTCATGGAGAGAGCCATCAGAACAAGCCTACACTTCCAGCATCCTATTTCTGAGAGAGAACCACCTACTCATGTGTTGAGGCCAAGATATTCCATTCCTACCATATTAATCTTGATCTCTAGCCTTCCCCAAGTTGCTTTCCACTCAAATCTTCTTTCCACCAAATCCAAATCCTGTGAGAGAGAGTTGAGTGTTGGGGAGACTATCATTTGAAGCACAAGAGCAAGGAGTTCATCATCAACACACCATTTGTTACTTCTTGGAGAGTGGTGTCTCCTAGATTGGCTAGGTGTCACTTGGGAGCCTCTGACAAGATTGTGGAGTTGAACCAAGGAGTTTGTAAGGGCAAGGAGATCGCCTACTTCGTGAAGATCTACCGCTAGTGAGGCAAGTCCTTCGTGGGCTTCGTGGGTGGAGCCCTCTGTGGACTCGTGCAACCGTTACCCTTCGTGGGTTGAAGTCTCCATCAACGTGGATGTACGATAGCACCACCTATCGGAACCACGACAAAAACATCCGTGTCTCCAATTGCGTTTGAATCCTCCAAAACCCTTCCCTTTACATTCTTGCAAGTTGCATGCTTTACTTTACGCTGCTCATATACTCCTTGCATGCTTGCTTGTTATGTATTGTGAATGTTAAACTTGTGCCTAAACTCTACTTAAACCTAAAGAAGTTAAAAACTGCAACTTTGGTACTTAGTGTCTAATCCCCCCTCTCTAGACACCTCTTCTCAAGATCCTACAGCCGCCTGTGGCGGCGGCGTGTGGACATCAAGATCAGGCTCCGCCTGTCGGTGTCAAAACCGGCGGATCTCGGGTAGGGGGTCCCGAACTGTGCGTCTAAGGTCGATGGTTACAGGAGACAGGGGACACGATGTTTACCCAGGTTCGGGCCCTCTCTATGGAGGTAATACCCTACTTCCTGCTTGATTAATCTTGATGAATATGAGTATTACAAGAGTTGATCTCTACCATGAGATCATAACGGCTAAACCCTAAAAGTCTAGCCTGTATGACTATGGTAATGAGTCTATCCTTTCCGGACTACACCCTCCGATTTATATAGACATCGGGGGGATCTAGGCTTACATAGAGTTGGTTACATAGGAAGGAATCTTCATAGTTGATCGCCAAGATTTCCTTCCACGCCAAGGAGAGTCCTATCCAGACACGGGTACAGTCTTCGGCCTTTATGTCTTCACAGCCCATCAGTCTGGCCCATCGATAATAGGCCGGACGCCAAGGGACCCCTTAGTCCAGGACTCCCTCAGTAGCCCCTGAACCTGGCTTCAATGACGAGGAGTCCGGTGAGGGAGTCCTGGATTAGGGGGTCCTCGGATAGCCAGACTATATGCTTTGGCCGGACTGTTGGACTATGAAGATACAAGATTGAAGACTTCGTCCCGTGTCCGGGTGGGTCTCTCCTTTGCGTGGAAGGCAAGCTTGGCGATTCGTATATGTCGATATCCTCCATTGTAACCGACTCTGTGTAACCCTAGCCCCCTCCGGTGTCTATATAAACCGGAGGGTTTAGTCCGTAGGACAACAACAATCATAATCATAGGCTAGCTTCTAGGGTTTAGCCTCTATGATCTCGTGGTAGATCAACTCTTGTAATACTCATATCATCAAGATCAATCAAGCAGGAATTAGGGTATTACCTCCATCAAGAGGGCCCGAACCTGGGTAGACATTGTGTCCCCCGCCTCCTGTTACCATTCGCCTTAGACGCACAGTTCGGGACCCCCTACCTGAGATCCGCCGGTTTTGACACCGACACTGGTGCTTTCATTGAGAGTTCCACTATTTCGTCACCATAAGGCTTGATGGCTCCTTCGATCATTGGCAACGATGCGTTCCAGGGTGAGATTTTTCTCCCCGGACAGATCTTCGTATTCGGCGGCTTCGCACTGCGGGCCAACTCACTTGGCCATCTGGAGCAGATCAAGAGCTACGCCCCTGGCTGTCTGGTCAGGTTTGGAAGCTTAAACTATACTGCCGACATCCGTGGAGACTTGATCTTTGACGGATTCGAGCCCATGTCAGGTGCGCCGCACTGTCACGACGAGCATGATTTAGCTCTGCCGTCGGACGGTGTTCGGGAGATCACACCTGTGGCTACTCCGGCCCTCGATCTGGAGTAGATTGCACCGTCCGAGGATGGGTGGATGGACCCCGCCACGGAGGCCGCACACTCAGTGGCGATAGAGCCGAGTACTGACTTCACCTCCTATGAGACCTGTGTTGCCGGATCCTTGGATTCGTCCCCGGCCACGGGCTCCGAACCGCCTGCGTCCGTGCCTACCGAATCTGATTGGGCACCGATCATGGAGTTTTCCTCCACGGATATCTTTCAGCACTCGCCCCTGGGCGATGTGCTAAATTCATTAAGGTCTCTATCCTTGTCATGAGGCCCTTGGGCGAACTGTGTCCGGCTTGATTGGGAAGCAGACGACGAAGAAATTCGTTCCCCACCCACCACCCACTTAATAGCCACTGTCGACGACTTAACCGACATGCTTGATTTCGGCTCTGAAGACATCGATGGTATGGACGACGATGTAGGAGAAGAACAGGAACAACCACCCACTAGGCGCTGGACAGCCACCTCATCATATGATATATACATGGTGGTGACACCCCCAAAGAAAGCGATGGAAATAAGGCAACGAAGATAATCCCCTCGAGAAGCAATCTAAGCACCAGAGTCAACAGCGCCGCTGTAACACCCAAAAATTTATCCATGTTTTGTTTATTAAAAAAAAATTGCCGGGAAATTAAATTTTCATTTTTTCTGGATTTATTTTTGATCTCAGAACCTCTCTTTCCTTCTAAGTTGTGGAGTTTTCACCCCAAGTAAAAAATTTCCAATTATTATTGGACTTGTTTACCCTCTCAAATAAAACAATTATTTTATCAGTGGGATTATTTATATAATTATTTTTCCCTGAGCTTTATTTCTCTAAAATGGTTTTTCATAAGTTAAAGGGTCCCATTTGCACTGCAACCCTTTGATAAATTCATTTAAAAATCCCACCAAAATTTGGGGATGACCTATGATGTCCCTAAAACACTTTTATGCAAAAATATCCTTTAGTCATTTGGAGATTTTGAGCTTCACCCCTAGTTTAAAATCTGGTCCAATTGCACTTTTGCACTACAACCTATTTAAATATTTCTTTAAAACTTCCACCAAAATTAGGGGATGTTAGTAGTAGTATATTATTCAACCTTATGCAAAAACCCAGTGATATTATTTGAAAAATTTGAGTAAATCATCCTCATCTTCATTCTGGTCCAGCTTGTTGAATTGTACTGCAACCATGTTTCAACCTGCCCTTTTAGCTATGATTCCTTTTCCTGCTTGTAGACCACCCTACAAAACCCTTAAGTCCAGGAGAGTGGACCCATTGGAGGATTTTTAGTACCAGCAATAATGCCATTTACCTTCTGTCCAGAACTGAAGATTTGCAAAACTTGCACTAGCAAGTTTCTTGTTTTGCCCAAATGACCTTGCCACCATCACCTACACCTAGAGAGACACTGGTTTGGAGATTTTGGCCACCCCAAGAGTTGCCTAGATGCCCTTGGTATTCTGTCGAAAACCTTGGGTGCATGGTCAGTTTTGACATGGTTTAAGGTTTACATTATAAGCTTGATCCACTGACCCAGCAACGTTTTCCACTAAACTCCTAGATGCCTCTAACCTAGACCTGCTAATTGCCAGCCTCACCCAAGCTCTCTAACACACGCTGGCATTTCGCCGAGCGCCTGGCGTGCATGCTTTGGGAGCAGCCAGAGCGCGTTTTTGCACGCCACAGCCTGAAGTCGCCAAGTCCGCAGCCGCCTACCCGCGCCCGTTCTGGCCTTTCCCCACTCCCAGCCGTCGCGCCCCGCCCCCTCCCTTGCCGCAGGGCCACCCCTGGCGCCCTACAGCGCCGCCGTCAGGTCGGCCACGGCGGCTAGCGGCCGGCCACAGTGGGCTCCTACCCCGGACGGTGCCGCCCGAGCCACCCCAGCGCGCCAGCTGCCCTCTGAAGCAGTTTGAGCTCATCCGCGAGCCGTCTACTAGCGCCCGTCGCCGCCACGTCGCCCTACAATCTACAGAACGGCGGTTCGCCGTTCTTATCCACGGCCGCCGTCGGAGCCGACCCGGTCGCCTATTTAAGGACCCCCGAGCTCGTCTAGGCCTCAAGCAACGTCAGGCCACCCCTCTAGAGCCCCCATGGCCGGCAATCGAAGAGGCGAAGGTCGTCTTCCCCATCTCCGGTCGGCTCGGCCGCCGCCACGTCCCAGTCCATTTCGTCGTGAACAGAGCTTCTCCAGTCCGTCCAGTGCCACCAACCTTCTCCCCTCGACCTTGCAGAGCCGCCCAGCCTCTCAAACGCGGTCGAAAGCCACTGTAGATCAAACCCCCAATTCATCCCGAAGCTACCTCCGCTACGAAGCTCGCCGCCGGTGACTCCCTCCACCCCCGCCACCCCCTCGACCACCGGGAGGACTGCCCTAGGCTGGCGGATCCATCCCTGCCCTCCGGAGCCCACGAGGAGCCGCCAATCGCTGGCAACGATCGCCGGAGCCCCGCCTCTGTTCGGCCAAAGGAGGAAGGAGGCGGGGGCGACTGGTCAAACCTGACCAGTGGGCCCCCTGGACCCACTGTCAGTGACCCAGCGCCGGCCCACGCAGGCGTAAGTGGAGGCGTAATCCCGGAGTACGTTTTCTACGTGTCCTTTTATTCGAAACGTTTTTTTCTTTTTCTGTTTTATTTTAAAAACAGAGTTGACGAAAGCTTTGACTGGCTATAACTTTTTAAATATAACTCCAAATGAGTTGATTCTTTTTCCTACCTCTCTCAAATATTGTCTAGTTTATTTTCAGATTTATTTGAAAAAAATTCAGATAACTTTTTTGTACTGTTTTGAAACTATGTGCTAAGTTGAATATTTTCAAAAATAGGATTTGTTGGAGAGAGAAGAAAACTTTCAAAAGTACTGGAATGCACCCTGCCCCCACAACTTGAAGGCAAGCATTCTGAACTCTGGCATAATATGTTTGTGTGTCGTTTGAATATGGTTACAACACTCCTTATCTCGGAGTTTCGTTATTTTATGTGATGATATGAGCATACTCATAACTGCATATTGATGATTCCGTGCTACTGAAATTTGATACGTTGTGATAGTAATCACCCTCGTATGCCTTTCATACATACCGTAAGGAGGCCGGGAAAGTCTTTGTCTTGGGTAGACACGAGCTTGTCCCTAGTTCCTCGTTGAGACAGTTGTGTCTGGTATGGCATGACGGGGTATGATGAGTGGTGATTTTGCCTGTTGGTTGAAAATTTATTTGTTATGCTAATCATGCAGGGAATACTTAAACCTCCTGAGTCGGCCGTAGATCGAGTCTTGTTCAAGTAACCCCCATACTTGTTTTGTACTACCACTTGTCCCTGCCGCAGGTAGGGTACGGTTCAGTAAGTTGTCAACCCCTTCCTAGCACACACCGTACAGAGAGGCCATGGTGGCAGATATCGGCTGCATCCGGTAGGCATGCCACCTGGTCCGGGGGCATGGGTGTTTCCGGTTGGGACCGAGAGGGGGGGGGCACCCCTTAGAGCGCGCGATATAAATTTGATCCCATGCTACGCGAGGTTGTAGCCTCCCCACTTAGAGTTTTGCTTAACAAGTGTCGTGGGTGATTCCAGACACCGGTAAGTTAAGCTGGTGTGTGCGGTCAGGTGTGTTTTCAATTAAAAGACCGTAAATGGAATTAGTCCCGACGGACTAAGGGAATCCGTTACTCGTGGGTAAAGAGTACACCCTCTGCCGAGGTTAAATCTATTTGAATAGCCGTGTCCATGGTTAAAGACTACAGTCTGGAATGGGTCAAGTGTCGGTCTTCGGAGGAGAAACTACTAAACCAGAACATGGATCATGACTTGTGACTTATGATGAGTGTGATTATTATTATTATGGACTAACCCTTTTTATTATTTGAATTATTGAGTATCCCTGGGACGGTTCTACCTCCTGGATATTCATTGTGATTATTTTCTTACAAGCCCTTTATGTGGTGTCGCTGAGACGCCCGACTATGGCATGCTTGTTATTTATTTACCTTATAATCCCTTTATGTGGTGTCGCATAGACGCCCGACTGTGGCATGTTTGTTACTCATTTCACTTATAAGCCCTTTATGTGGTGTCGCACAGACGCCCGACTGTGGCATGTTTGTTACTTATTTCACCTATAAGCCCTTTATGTGGTGTCGCTGAGACGCCCGACTGAGGCATGCTTTATATTATTGTCCTTTCGAGGCGTCGCTTCAGACACCCAATCAGTGCATTCTATTTTCATTCCCTGATTGCATATTCATGTTTTATATGAACAACCTGCTTGCGTGCATCATGGACTTTTATTTCATGACTGATGCTGTGATCATAGAATATTTCAGAGCATGACTATCATTGGTTATATTATACCCGTGTTCATAATGTTTGCGAGTACATTCAAAGTACTCACTGGCTTGTCCTTGGCTATTGTCTTGGCCAAATTTCTTGATTGGAGAGGAGAGTTGCGATGACAACCCTGGAACCTAAGCAAGGGTGGTAGCAGCCTCGCGAAGGTAGGAGTTATCCAGGTCAGCTGTACCTGTGGGAAATGGAGTCCCATAGACGCTAATGATCCACAAACCGCTTCCGCCTTCAACCACTAGAGACCATTTGTTGTACTCATAGGACAAAATGGTCTTGTACTGCATATTATGTACTTTGCTTGGAATTTCTGTATCGAGTTGGTGCCTCATCAGCTAACAGTAATCCTGGGGCTGATGAGCACAAGGGCCATTTTCTGGGAAATTAATATCCCGAAAATCCGGTCCTAACAGCCGCTCTAAGCCCCGCCATAGAAAAAGCAGTGATACCGGCACCAAAGACAATAACGCTGCAGATAGTCCGAAGACGAAGACAATCCCCTCCAGCCAGGCTCCGAGCTGGAGGATGGGCCTATAGGAGATATGCCAGGCTCCATGTTCATAATTATGTTTATGTTCCATGCTATAACTGCTATGGTTCTCGAGTCTGCAATAACACGAGGCTCGGAGGAAGACTCATATGCATGTGTGGAATTATAAACGGTAAGAAGTATTCCTAGTCTGGCCTCTAAGACTAGCTCAAGTGTTGCATGATGATTCTGTTTTCCTGGTCATGGGCATGTCTATGCAAGCAACTTTGAGGGCAAAATGTTAAGAGAACATTTGTGTTGAATCGACCCGGATTGATGTTATGCTATGAGATTCATTCGTCACAAGTTTATGGTAGATAATACAAAGATAGTTAATGTTTGCATAATTCCTTAGACCATGAGAGTATCGAGTTTCTTCATACTTGCTTCATGAAATTTGAGGTTTGTTAAACGTCATTCGTAAAAGGGTGGCTATTATGGCGGCTTGCGGGTTCATGGAAAAGTGTGTCAAGTAACTTGATAGCTCAAGATTGGGATTTGCTCCTCCGACGATGGAGAGATATTCTCAGGCCCTCTCGGTGTTACGGTATCCATCATCGTCTGGCCAGATACAGTGTGATTTCATCACAGGGATGCCGGAACACGGAACGATAAAAGGGAACAATGCCGGTAACAAGGTAACTAGCATAGTGGACAAGTTGTTGATCCACGGGAATGCCAACATGTCTCACCTCGGGTATTTGTAACATATCGCGAAGCAACAGGAATAGCACACGACAACTGGAGGTTCACTCGAATATTCATTCGTGTGGGTATAGGGGTCAATATGGGTGTCCACGGCTCCGATGTTGATCATTGATCGGAAGGAGTTCCGGGTCATGTCTATACTTCACCGAACCTATAGGGTCACGCGCTTAAGGATCATCTATCTATTGAATACTAGACAAGGAGTCTGAGAGAAAATCACCGAAAAAGTTTCGGACACCGGAAAAGTTTCGGACACCGGAAAAGGTTCCATAGAGAGAGGTCATCGGATGAGTTTCGGTGAAACTGAAAAGTTGTTTCAGGGGATAACATTAAGTCAATTTGGTTTCGCACATGCCTGATAATTCTTGGAGGTGCGTAATCATTACGAAGCTTTACGGAATTTTCCGGATAATAACGGATATGCTCCGGAGCTGCCGGAACCACTTCAGATGCTTTTCGCAGATGAAAATCACTAAACCGGAATTTTTTTGGAACACGTTGAAAATCATTTTGGTGGGTACTGGAAATGTTCTAAGCCCACATAAATATTTTCAGTTCGAACGGACGCTGAAAAATGTCTTCGTGAATAGTGAAAGTGCTTTTTGGGATATTTATGGAAAGCCACCTTTTGGGGCTTTTCCCAAAAGGCTTCTAGAAGGACTTGGAGATAAAGGAACCCCCTTTGGGGGGCCCCCATGAAGGTGGGACGTTGGAGGGTGCAGCTCCTCCATGGGGCTCCACTTGACATCCCTTTATGCCCTTTATGCCCTTTATGTGTGACATAAAGTGTGGGCATTTTGGGGTTTTTCATGTGCCCCTACCCCTTGGGTTTTTCCTATAAATAGAGGTGGAGAGGCACTCTCCACACTCACCCCTTTGCTCTCATACAAATGCCATGCAATGATCTAGCTTCTTCTCTCCCTCCCAGCGAAATAGTTTCGTAGAGCCGAAAGGCTATCTGGGTTCCAGCAGGAACTAGTTCTGGACGGCGAAGCCCTGCCGAATAGATGACACCGTATGTGTGCAACTCTGTAGAGAGATCGTAGTTTCATTCTTAGTTCGTGAGTGCCTCCCGAGGGGCCGTCCGTGTGACCGTCCGAGTTTTGAAGGTCCTCCCGAAGGGCTGTCCGAGTGACTGTTTGAGTTTCGAAGGTCCTCCCGAAGGGCTATCCGCGACACCGTCCGGGGGGGATGTTCGACCGCCTCCCGGAGGGCTGTCTGAGGAGCAGATGAGGGTATACATCCTCGTGGTTGGGAGGTTGTAAATCCTAGCTGCGGGGACCTGCACCGCCGAGCGTCATCGACTCTGCTTCCGCTGCGCTACGAGTCGGTAACGAAAAAGATCAAACTATGTATGCAGTCTCCATAGTGGTCCTGGGCTGGTGCGTAAGTTGGAAATTTTTTGTTTTCTGCTGCGTTCCCCTACAGTGGCATCATGAGCCATGCTTTGCGTAGATGCAGGTTGCAATCTAGAATACATAGCGATGTATGGGTGTTGCACAATATAATTAGGTAGTAGATGAGATCTATTACTGAAAATTATTTGTGCGGGTAGCAGATGAAATCTGTTACCTGATGTTCTTGTTGCTTCCCCGTAATTTGCATATTTCTGATCTTGATAACAATATGGTGGAGTTTCAATGTTCTGGCAATCCGCGATCCTGATTGATCAACGAAGTGCTAACAGTTCATTGAATTCCACCGTAGTTAAAAAGAAAGATGAAATTTAGCAGATAAAAGTGCAATGCAGATATGATCTACACGGGGGTCATGCGTATGACGAAGTTCAGTATGGGGCTCGAGATTTTATTATCTCGTGTTTCATGCACCCCGCAAAGTTAATCTAGCGACTTGAATTATCATACTTGATGATGGACGTTGGTAGCTTCGGTTTGTTTCGAAACCTTAGAAGCCACGAAAAACAAGTCTTTGCATAACCGATTAGAGACGTCTAACTTGGTTTTGCAGGAGGGTTTGCATGTGCATATGATGTGGTATAGCAGTGCTCATAATAATTTGATTATGTATGAGATAACTATATGATGTAAATTGATTAAACATGACATGTGTGTCATGATTTGGCATGATGGCTGGAGCCATATGATTGCACTTTAATGACCTGTGTGTCAACCTTAAGTAATGCACATATTTTATTAGCTATAGAGATAGCAATATTATCTGGTGCATCGACAAGGTGGTGGCAATGTTCGCGAAGGTAAACACCGACGCGAACGCCGAAAGACGAAGAAATACAAGACTTCTCCGTTAGAAAGAGCTATACCATATCATGCTAATTATGAATTGCCTGAGATGTTTATCCCTTATGATGCACCCTTCTTGATTGCGCGGTAGTCACTTTTATTAGGGTGATCTCTCACAAAAATATCAAGTAGTTAGTGTTCTCCCAAGTGTAGCACCGTCACGACACCTAACTTTTCGGGGTATCGCAGGATCTCCCTGGGAACGAACGATTAGGGAAGTGTGAGGCGGGTGAGTTGAGACCTCGCAGCAAGATCACTTGGTTGTCTTGATGTTCTGGAAGGATCTCCCTGAGCTCAGAACACGCCCATCGAAAGATGAACAAGAGTCACATAGAGATGTGATCGGCAAGTTTGCCTACCGATTGAATTTTGCACCATCGGTGTTCATCTCGTTCAATGGCGTTGAATGGATATGCGGGTCTTGTGTCACTCATAATCAATTTTGAGAGATATTGATTTGAGTGGGAGCGCACTATTGGATTAACATGTTTAATTCTCAGTGCAATTAATTATGAACACTGTCTAAGTGTTTCTTGCAAAATAGTTGTAGAATAATGGCTCGCGTTTCCACCTTCCCTGATTAAATTGAATAGCTGGTAAATATCTGGTTAAAACTTTACGGTTGGTAACGTAATGTGAGGATTGTCCTCAAAAGTGCCGAGAAGGACTTTGTCCTATCGCATGCTTTCCGTATACTCCCGCTAAATGCTATGGATGATGAGACTCTCGTCCTTCGATCCAAAAGCTAGAATTCCGTTACGGTCAAGTGCAATATGTTTGCTTCCATGAAACCCGAACTTTGAAAGTTTGGTATAGTTATGTGATATTCATGGAACTCAATTTTTTTCCAGATACAAACAAAGCAATGTTTGTTTGCAAAGGATTAGTAAAGTGTTTACTGGGCATTTGACTCATAAGAGAGGGATCCAGAAGAACACCTATCATATGATGAAAGGTGAATAAAACAACAACTTAAAGAGAAAGGAAGTGTCCAAAGGGTGTTAGTATGACTTACATGCCTAGGAAGTCCGGGGCTAACACCACTCTTAAGTTGGGTGCTTCTTTTGCGAGTAGGAGAAATACTAAAAGTTAAACTGTTAGTAGTATAAAGGCAGAAAGAAAGATGACTGGAATATCCAGCTCATGTATGAATGTCATACAAGTTTTTGATGTATAGTAGGCTGGTCAAAGATATAGTTCTTGGGAATTATGGTTAAACATGTTAATCACTAATTCTTGGGTATTATGAGTTAATCACAAAGATACCCGCTCGATTGCATTCTGTTGCGAATCAATGTAAGAGCTACTATGGCCTAAAAGGCTAGCCAGGAATGAGGTTTTAATATGTGTTGGGAACATAGTAAAAGTTACTATACCTTCCATCGGTGTATTACCTATGTATTTTCTTTCATAATTCATTTTAGAGTTTCATACACTAGCCCTTTGCACAAGGTATCTTGCAAGAAGGTTGTTCATAAGAGAACTTTTTGTTCAGTATTATGAATAAACTTAAGGGCCATACTTTCAATGTGAATGAGATGTATGTTATGAATAACGATATTAATATATTACCTCTATGTTTACTTTCATAATTCATTTTAGAGTTTCTTACACTCTAGCCCATTGCACAGTGTTTATTGCAAAACGGTTGTTCATAAAAGAACAATTGTTGTTCAGTATTATGAATAACGTGAAGGGCCATGCTTCCATCCAAGATGGGATGTATGTTATGAATATTGATGGTAAAATGATACATCCATAACGCTGACGCTAAATGTCGCAAGACTATGAGAATACCACACATGTGTGGCACTGCATTTGGTCATATTGGAGAAACCCGCATGGAAAAATTCCATTATGATGGATTTTGAAGTCGTTTGATTTTGAATCATCTGACACTTGCAACTTTCCTCTAAATAATGAAGTGACTGAAATACCGTTCACAGGCCATAAGGAATGAGCAACAAACTTATTGGTGATCATACATTTTGATGTGTGTAGTTCAATAAATGTTGTTGCAAGTGGTGGATTTACTTATCTTCAGAAATGACTCAAGTAGATATATGGATATTTACTTGATGAGACGTAAGTCTGGATCTTTTGAAATCATTTGAAAGGTTTTCAAAAATGAAGTAAAAGTTATTGTAACAAGAAAATTATGTTTCTGCAATTTGATTGCACAAAGGAATATTTGAGTTACATGTTTAGCGAATGTCTGATGAGTTGTGAAAGGGGTTTCATAAGTTGCACCTCCCGGAACACCACTGCAAGTGTAAAGTCCATGGAGATGTAATCTAACCATTTATGACATGGTAAGGTCAAAGATGAGATAAATAAATTTGCCATTATCCCTTTTAAAGTGATGCTTTAGAGACTGCGGCTTTTACACTGAAAAGAGCTACATCGGGTCTATTGAAATGAAGCCATGGTATGGTATGCCCAACCATGTTATATGTTTTCTTAACATTTGGAATATGGGGCTTGTGTAAAAGGTTACAAACCTATTCCAAATCAGACAAGTGCTACTTTGTAGGTTATACCAAAATGTTGGGTATTCCTCCCTCACTATACCGAGGCAAATAGTTTTGCCGTGAAACGGTGTGCTTTTAAAGAGAATGGTTCTTTCAAAAAGGTGAGTGGGATAATAGTGCAACTCGACGAGATAAACAGTATCTTCGTCATCAGATCAAAGGAAAGAGACCTTGGAAGTAATTCCAGAGTTTCCCTCGTGGATCGATACGGAAGTCTCTACAATAAAATGTATGAACTTCGGTCAAACTTGCAGCTGAACCACGTAGGCAAGGCTCATGCAAACCTCTCAGGTGCGCAAACGAGATATTGTTGTTAGACAACATTATACCTACGATACACAAGGAAGCATGTGCCCTGACTCTGGAATTGGCTAAATGCCAATACAACCCGAGTAAGTTTCCATATAAGTGATTCAAGATTAAAACCTTGATACACCTTTTGGAAGACTTAGAGTCTAATGAATAATTATGGAACTTAAAACTGATACGGGTAAAAATGTTTTATCCATAAAGCTCGACTTGTTGAAATAATAAGTTCAAGAGTTGACTACGATGAGGTTGTTTTCATTGTAGCGATGCTTAAAGTCGGTTCGGGTTGAACTAGCAATTAATACATATTTCAATCATGAGATATGAAACATGGATGACAATAGGATTTCCATCTGATGGAAATGAAACCAAGGACTTGCATGTGTTACAGTCCAAGGCATTTTGTCTATCCAGTGGATGCTAGTAAGGGTGCACACTTCAAAGTTCCAGCGATGGACAGAAGAGAGAAATGGAGTTGGAATCTTCGTTCTTTGATGAAATGGTCAAAGGGGTTTGACTTCATCAATGGGTAAAGAAGATGCTTGTAATTCAAGAAAGTGAGTGGGAGCGTAATAATATTTCTAAAAACCTTGTGTGCTTGACACATTGTTAATTGGAAATAAATTTCTTGACATGAATTAGGACTTCATTTGAAAATAGTTTTTTGATGAAGTGCTTAGGCTAAATAGCCTCTATATTAGGCATAATGATATATGGAGATAGATTTACCTAATAGGGCTAAGCAATAAATACATATTGACAAGATGCTAAAACCGTTTAGCACTAAGAACGACAAGGAGTGATTCTTGCCGAAGTCACATGGAAAGAGTTTTTGCAAGAATCAGTGTCCCAAAACACTGATGAGCAAAATACATGATGCAGATTCCACACACTTTTGTGTTTGGATTAATCATGTATTCCATGGTATGCAAAACAACCAGATATGTCCGATACTCCCAAGGTGTTGCGAGTATGGATACTAAAGTGATCAAAGTACTGATCGTGGGACAACAGTGAAAGATGTCATTGAGTACTAGAGTAAGTACTCATGATATGTTTTCTTGCAAGCGGAGATCATGAAGAGTTTGTTGTAAAATGTTACATTGATACAATCTTCATCTTTTCTCCATGCGATTTTCGATCTAAGTTAAGGGTTTTGTGTAATACACAATATGGTGGCACGGTAGTTGGAAATTGTTCCCAACCGGATACTGTGGCGAATTCTATAACAAATGACTAAGTATGTTGACGCTTTAGAAGCGACAAACAAGATGATGAATTGTATAGTTCATTCATGAACTTAGTATGGTTCCAAGATGGCTTTTGTCAAAGGGACACTACCGCAGGTAGTTTCTCCATAACTCAGTCAGAGGAATCCAGGTTCGACCTGTGATTCACATACATAAAAGCCAACTCCACACAAAATATGAATTTTGTGAAAGCGTGAAAACGTGAGGATATGCAAAGATACACACGGAGCTGAAGTCGTCAGATCCGATGGACATCAGGCTATACCACATGCGAAGCATTTTTTACACCGGTATGCCATAGGTGTAAAGTGCATTAGCATTAAATAGATTATTGACTCTAGTGCAAGTGGGAGTCTGTAGGAGATATGCCCTAGAGGCAATAATAAATGCTATTACTTATCTCCATGTTCATAATTATGTTTATGTTCCATGCTATAACTGCTATGGTTCTCGAGTGTGCAATAACACGAGGCTCGGAGGAAGACTCATATGCACGTGTGGAATTATAAACAGTAAGAAGTATTCCTAGTCTGGCCTCTAAGACTAGCTCAAGTGTTGCATGATTATTCTGTTTTCCTGGTCATGGGCATGTCTATGCCAGCAACTTTGAGGGCAAAATGTTAAGAGAACATTTGTGCTGAATCGACCCGGATTGATGTTATGCTATGAGATTCATGCATCACAAGTTTATGGTAGATAACACAGAGATAGTTAATGTTTGCATAATTCCTTAGACCATGAGAGTATCGAGTTTCTTCATACTTGCTTCATGAACTTTGGGGTTTGTTAAACGTCATCCGTAAATGGGTGGCTATTACGGCGGCTTGCGGGTTCATGGAAAAGTGTGTCAAGTAACTTGATAGCTCAAGATTGGGATTTGCTCCTCCGACGATGGAGAGATATTCTCGGGCCCTCTCGGTGTTACGGTATCCATCATCGTCTGGCCAGACACAGTGTGATTTCATCACAGGGATGTCGGAACACGGAAACGAGAAAAGAGAACAATGTCGGTAACAAGGTAACTAGCATAGTGGACAAGTTGTTGATCCACGGGAATGCCAACATGTCTCACCTCGGGTATTTGTAACATATCGCGAAGCAACAGGAATAGCACACGACAACTGGAGATTCACTCGAATATTCATTCGTGTGGGTATAGGGGTCAATATGGGTGTCCACGGCTCCGATGTTGATCATTGATCGGAAGGGGTTCCGGGTCATGTCTATACTTCACCGAACCTATAGAGTCACGCGCTTAAGGGTCATCTATCTGTTGAATACTAGACAAGGAGTCTGAGAGAAAATCACCGAAAAAGTTTTGGACACCGGAAAAGTTTCGGACAGCGGAAAAGGTTCCGCAGAGAGAGGTCATCGGATGAGTTTCGGTGAAACTAAATAGTTGTTTCAGGGGATAACATTAAGTCAAATTGGTTTCGGCACATGCCTGATAATTCTTGGATGGTGTCAGAATCATTCTGGAAGCTTTCTGGAATTTTCCGGGATAATAACCGGATATGCTCCGGAGCTGCCGGAACCACTTCAGATGCTTTTCGCAGATGAAAATCACTAAACCGGAATTGTTTCGGAATGCGTTGAAAATCATTTTGGTGGGTACTAGAAATGTTCTAAGCCCACATAAATATTTTCAATTTGAACGGATGCTGAAAAATGTCGTCGTGAATAGTGAAAGTGCTTTTTGGGATATTTATGGAAAGCCACCTTTTCGGGCTTTTCCCAAAAGGCTTCTAGAAGGACTTGGGGATCAAGGAACCCCCTTTGGGGGCCCCCCATGAAGGTGGGACGTTGGAGGGTGCAGCTCCTCCATGGGGCTCCACTTGACATCCCTTTATGCCCTTTATGGCCTTTATGTGTGACATAAAGTGTGGGCATTTTGGGGTTTTTCATGTGCCCCTACCCCTTGGGTTTTTCCTATAAATTGTGGTGGAGAGGCACTCTCCACACTCACCCCTTTGCTCTCATACAAGTGCAATGCAATGATCTGGCTTCTTCTCTCCCTCCCAGCGAAATAGTTTCGTAGAGCCGAAAGGCTATCTGGGTTCCGGCAGGAACTAGTTCTGGACGGCGAAGCCCTGCCGGATAGATGACACCATATGTGTGCAACTCTGTAGACAGATCGTAGTTTCGGTCTTAGTTCGTGAGCGCCTCCTGAAGGGCTGTCCGTGTGACCGTTCGAGTTTTGAAGGTCCTCCCGAAGGGCTGTCCGAGTGACTGTTCGAGTTTCGAAGGTCCTCCCGAAGGGCTGTCCGCGACACCGTCCGGGGGGGGGGCTGTTCGACCGCCTCCTGGAGGGCTGTCTGAGGAGCAGATGAGGGTATACATCCTCGCGGTTGGGAGGTTGTAAATCCTAGCTGCAGGGATCTGCACCGCTGATCATCATCGACTCTGCTTCCCGCTGCGTTATGAGTCGGTAACGAAAAAGATCAAACCATGTATGCAGTCTCCATAGTGGTCCTGGGCTGGTGCGTAGGTTGGAAATTTTTTGTTTTCTACTGCGTTCCCCTACAGGGCCAGCTAGCCCTAAGGAATAGGCAGCAAACGGAGAATCAGAGGATGATAATTACATGCCTCTCTCTGAAGACGAGGTGAGCCTCAGCGACGAAGAATTTATCGTGCCTGAGGATCCCTCGAGCAGGAGCGCTTTAAGCGCCGGCTTATAGCCACAGCAAAAAGCCTGAAGAAAAAACAACAACAGCTTCAAGCTGACCAAGATCTGCTAGCGGATAGATGGACCGAGGTCCTGGCAGCCGAGGAATACGAACTCGAGCGCCCAACGAAAAGTTACCCAAAGCTCAGGTTGCTACCCCAGCTCGAGGAGGAAGCATTAAAACCTACGCTCCCAGCGTATGATGTGGTTGACCGGCCACCTCGTGGCGGAGACAAAGCGGCATATCAGGCCGAAGTCTAGCCCGCACCCCGTCGCCAGTTAAACAAAAATACCAAGGCCCGGGGTAACACGCAGGACCTGCGAGACGTATTGGAAAACAAAGCAGGACATGCAAGATCGATCTACGGATCACGGGGGCGTGCCACAACGCGTGACGACGACCGTCACGCTGGATATACTAAAAGCAAATCCGGCCGAGCCGAATACAGCAGACAAGACTTGTATGAACTGCGTCGTGTGATATAGCCCGGCACAGAGGAGCCGCACACCCCTTATGCTTCACTGATGAAGTAATGGATCACGAATTCCCGGAAGGTTTTAAACCTGTGAACATTGAATCATATGATGGTACAACATACCCTGCGGTATGGATTGAAGATTTTCTCCTCCACATCCACATGGCCCGCGGTGACGATATACACGCCATCAAGTACCTCCCGTTAAAACTCAAAGGACCTGCTCGGCATTGGCTCAATAGCCTGCCGGCAAACTCCATTGGCAGTTGGGAGAATTTGGAGGACGTATTCCTTGACAACTTCCAGGGCACTTATGTGCGACCACCTGATGCCGATGACTTGAGTCACATAACCCAACAGCCAGGGGAATCAGCCAGGAAATTCTGGACTCGGTTTCTAACTAAAAAGAACCAAATTGTCAATTGTCTAGATGCTGAGGCCTTAGCGGCATTTAAGCATAACATCCGCGATGAGTGGCTTGCCCGAAACCTCGGTCAAGAGAAGCCAAAATCCATGGCAGCGCTCACGACACTCATGACCCGCTTTTGCACGGGCGAGGACTGCTGGCTGGCTCGCAGCAACAACACATCAAGAAATCCTAGCAATTCAGATGCCAAAGATTGCAACGGCAAGCCACGACGCAACAGACACAAGCGCCGCAACAACGGATGGCTCGCCCGACACCTCGGCCAAGAGAAGCCGAAGTACATGGCAGCCCTCACGACACTCATGACCCGCTTTTGTGCGGGCGAGGACAGCTGGCTGGCTCATAGCAACAACACATCAAGAAATCCGGGCAATTCAGATGCCAGAGATAGCAACGGCAGGCCACGACGCAACAGACACAAGCGCCGCAACAACGGTGACAACGCCGAAGACACGGCAGTTAATGCCGGATTCAGTGGCTCTAAATCCGGTCAAGGATCAATTCAGTGTGCAAAACCACCTTTAAAGATGTCATCCCAGGTGTAGAGGCATGTTGCACGGGCTCAATCACACTGGAAGTGGTCTTCGGATCTCCGGAAAACTTCTGAAGTTAGGAGTTAATCTTCGATATCGTCCCCTTCCGTAGTGGCTATCACGCACTGCTCGAACGAACCGCATTTGCCAGATTCAATGCGGTCCCGCATTACGCATACCTCAAGCTCAAAATGCCAGGAGCTCGCGGGGTTATAACAGTTAATGGAAACATAGAACGACCACTCCGCACGGAGGAGCACACTGCGGCCCTCGCAGCAGAAGCGCAAAGCAGCCTTATGAGGCGAACCGCCAATTTGGCGCAGAAGACCCCGGGCACCTTCAAGCGAGTCCAGAGTACCCTGCAAGAGGATTGCTAGGAACATTTAGAGCTTGCCTAGCAATTCGGCCTCCGTCCTAGTCCCAGTCAAGTGGTGAAATTTGCGCCGCGCGTACATAATTACGCACTCAAGATACCATGGGCATAGACGGAGGCACGGCCATGGCACGGCCCACAATGCGGCTCAACCGCTTCAGGACCCGTATGCCTTTAACATCTTCTTCCTTACAGGCCCATATTCTCTGAAGGCCCTCTCCAATTGGCTGATTACCGGACCCATCACGGGAAGGAAACACCAAGGAAGCAATAAGCTTTGACGTACAAGGGAATCCTCAGTGCGCCAGGGGCTTCAGTGTACCCCATAACACGGCATGAAAAGTCCGACCACTTTCGACAGTGCGGCACCCCAAACTTATAGCATTATATGCATCAGCTCCGAATCATGTCTTGGGTTAATAGTTGGGTTTGCCCGGCTCCCATGTTTTGGTACCTTACGTTCTGCTATATCGGCTAAGTTAGCACTGGGAGAACTACTCTGATTGTGTCCTGGTTCTACCGGACGAGCACATAGTAGAGAAAGCCGAAAACTGACTGTCATGATACGACGAGAGCTGGTTGTTGTTCGAGAGGTCTCAAATCCTTAAAGATTTTTTCCGCTTCGGGCGAGGAATCGGCCTTGTCCGATTTTAGGCGTACATAGCGCCCCAAGTTCGGCCTTCCGAATACTAGGGGCTTCGCCAAAATTTAAAATTTTAGACTTCTATGGCTAAGTGAGAAGTGATAAAGTTGTATAGTCTGATTGCCTGGTTCTTTGTGCTAAACACCTCCTTCGAAGGACGCAAATCTGGGATAAAGAGTGATCAGGTTTACCCCGAACACCTCAGTACTAGTTACATGAGGGCAGAAGCCGACGACTGGCCAACTCTCAAATTTTATAAACGGCCGCACAGAAGGTAATATTTTAAATTAGCAAGCATTATATAGCGCACATGAACTAGTTTCATATTACAGGGTCACATGAGTACATTCATTCAAATATTACATCCTTAGTGCATTCCTCCGCCACAAGGCGAGCACCCTTCAGGACACTGTCATAATACTTTTCGGGATGGCGATGCTCCTTGCCCTCCGGCAGCCCCTCCTTCACCAGCTTTTTGGCGTCCATCTTAGCCCAGTGCACTTTCGCCCGGGCAAAATCCCTGCGCGCACCCTCAATGTAGACGGGCCGCTTTATGACTTCAAGCCGTGGGAAGGCGTTCACAAGCCGCCTTACCAGGCCGAAATAGCTGCCAGGCAGGGGCTCACCAGGCCACATCCGGACTATGAGGCCCCTCATGGCCAGTTCGGCCGCCTTGTGAAGCTCGACCAGTTGCTTCAACGGGTCGCTCAAGGGCATCGAATGTTCGGTCCCAGTATACTGAGACCAGAACAACTTCTTCGTCGAGCTCCCTTCCTCGGCCCGATAGAACTCCGCGGCATCCAACACACTGCTAGGCAGATCTGCGAACGCTCCTGGAGAGCTCCGAATTCGGGTAAGTAAAAGGAAATTTTCCTTCACATGCTTGCTTTGCATAATGAATGCCTTACCCGCCGCTATCTTCTTGACCGCCTCAATTTCCTGGAGGGCCTTTTGGGTTTCGGCCTTGGCATTTTGTGCATTCTCGAGGGCCTTCGCAAGCTCGGACCCTTGCGTCTTAGAGTCACGCTCCAAGGACTCGTAAATTTTAACGATATCCTCGAGCTCTTGCTAAACCTCGCCGACTCGGGCCTCATGCTTCTCGCGCTCGGTGCGCTCCTTGGCCACTTTGTCTTCGGCCTCGGACAATGCCTTCTTCAGGGCCGCCACTTTGGTCGTGGCCCCTAGCAAAATGAAGGAAATATGCCCTAGAGGCAATAATAAAGTTATTATTTATTTCCTTATTTCATGATAAATGTTTATTATTCATGCTAGAATTGTATTATCCGAAAACATAATACTTGTGTGAATACATAGACAAACAGAGTGTCACTAGTATGCCTCTACTTGACTAGCTCGTTGATCAAAGATGGTTATGTTTCCTAGCCATAGACATGAGTTGTCATTTGATTAACGGGATCACATCATTAGGAGAATGATGTGATTGACTTGACCCATTCGTTAGCTTAGCACTTGATCGTTTAGTATGTTGCTATTGCTTTCTTCATGACTTATACATGTTCCTATGACTATGAGATTATACAACTCCCGTTTACCGGAGGAACACTTTGTGTGCTACCAAACGTCACAACGTAACTGGGGGATTATAAAGGTGCTCTACAGGTGTCTCCGAAGGTATTTGTTGGGTTGGCGTATTTTGAGATTATGATTTGTCACTCCGATTGCGGAGAGGTATCTCTAGGCCCACTCGGTAATGCACATCAGTATAAGCCTTGCAAGCATTGCAACTAATGAGTTAGTTGCGGGATGATGTATTACAGAACGAGTAAAGGGACTTGCCGGTAACAAGATTGAACTAGGTATTGAGATACCGACGATCGAATCTCGGGCAAGTAACATACCGATGACAAAGGGAACAAAGTATGTTGTTATGCGGTTTGACCGATAAAGATTTTCGTAGAATATGTGGGAGCCAATATGAGCATCCAGGTTCCGCTATTGGTTATTGATCGGAGACGTGTCTCGGTCATGTCTACATAGTTCTCGAACCCGTAGGGTCCGCACGCTTAAAGTTTCGATGACGGTTATATTATAAGTTTATGTGTATTGATGTACCGAAGGCAGTTTGGAGTCTCGGATGAGATCGGGGACATAACGAGGAGTCTCGAAATGGTTGAGACGTAAAGATCAATATATTGGATGACTATATTCGGACATCGGAAAGGTTCCGAGTGATTCGGGTATTTTTCGGAGTACCGGAGAGTTACGGGAATTCGCAGGGGAGTATATGGGCCTTATTGGGCTTTAGGGGAAAGAGAGAGGAGAGGCTGCGCCCCCCCCCCCAACGCCTAGTCCAAATTGGACTAGGGGGAGGGGCTGCGCCCCCTCCTTCCTTTTCTTCTCTCTTCCCTTGCCTTGACTCCTACTCCTACTACTTGGAAGGGGGGATCCTACTCCCTGTGGGAGTAGGACTCCTCCTGGCGCGCCTCCTCCTGGCCGGTCACCTCTCCCCCCCCCTTGCTCCTTTATATACGGGGGCAGGGGGCACCCCATAGACACAACAATTAATCATTGATCACTTAGCTGTGTGCGGTGCCCCCCTCCACCGTAATCCACCTCAATAATATCGTAGCGGTGCTTAGGCGAAGCCCTGCGTTGGTGGAACATCAACATCGTCACCACGCCGTTGTGCTGACGAAACTCTCCCTCAACACTCAACTGGATCGGAGTTCGAGGGACGTCATCGGGCTGAACGTGTGCTGAACTCGGAGGTGACGTGCGTTCGGTACTTGATCGGTCGGATCGTGAAGACGTACGACTACATCAACCGCGTTGTGCTAACGCTTCTGCTTTTGGTCTACAAGGGTACGTGGACAACACTCTCCCCTCTCGTTGCTATGCATCACCATGATCTTGCGTGTGCGTGGGAATTTTTTTGAAATTACTACGTTCCCCAACACAAAATTCATGACGATCCTATGATTTAAAAACCATCTTTTTTTAAAACAGACGAGGTATTACTTACCTTTGTTCTCTTAGAGCTGCCTCTTGGTAAGGCCGAGCTCTTCTTCGGACCGCTCAAGGTCCCGCTTCAGTGCGGAGACCTCCGCCGTGCGAGCGATAGTGGCCAACAGTGAAGCCTGCTTATTCACATAAGACATATTCTGATTAGACTCCTGTGATTATTATTTGATCCCCTGTTCGACCTTTCTTTGCGAACACCAAAGAAAGTATCAGGTGCTGCTGTCTATGTTGTAACATTTCCTCATAATTTGATTACATGCCTCAAAGCCTGTTAGGAGGCTGGCACAGGCTTCAGTCAGTCCGCTTTTGGCGGACTGAACCTTCGCGACCACCACACTCATGATAGTGCGGTGCTCTTCGTCAATGGAAGCGCCGCGAAGCGCCTCCAGCAAACTGTCCGATGCCTCCGGATGGACAGAGGTCATCGGCATAGACGGCTTGCCCCCCTTGGCGAGGGGTCGCCTGACAGAATTCGGAACCACTGGAGGTTCCGGCGCAGTATTTGGCTGGGGGCTAGACTTGCCGCCCCCGGCATTAGGGCCCATGGGGGTCTTGCCCCTCCTGCGCCCTGCGTCTGGAATGTCGCCTTGGGGTGCCTCCGGAATCGTCTCCCCTTGGTTTAGTGCCCTTTGAGACAACACCTCGGTGTCATCCGTAGGGCGGGGGGAGGAGGCTGTCGGGAGTGAATCGTTGTTCAGCGCCGACGAGCCCAAAGAATCATCCGAAGAGGATACGTCGATATGGGCTTTGGATGGACTGCATGATCATGGTCGGCATGATAAGAAGCAATAAAATAAAACATACCAAGAACTATTATGGTATACGAATACTTACGATTTTGCCAGGGGCTTGTCCCTGCGTAACCACTCCTCGTCGCTAAAAGCGGCCATCATGGAGCAGTCCGGAAGGAGAGTCCTTCCCTTCTTGGACCCTTCGGCCTCCCCTGACGGGACGGCCTTCCTTTTCTTGTCTCCCCCTGCTAGGGGGGACAACTTTCCTCTTCCTCCTACTCATTTTCGTGGGAGGAGGGCGCTTTGGTGTTATCGGACGATGAGTCCGACACGACCTTGCGCCGGAGACCTTTCCTGGTCCCCGCGGCCTTATTCTTGGCCTTCTTCTCCGGTGCCTCATAAGGCGCTGGAACCAGCATCTCCGTTAAGAGAGCATCTGATGGATCTTTGGGCAGAGGGGCTAGACAATCGATCTACTCTGCTGTCGCTACCCAGTCCTGTTAAAATAGCGTGGAGGCTCAGACCCCTCACAGGGTTATGCTGGGCAAAGGAACATTTTGTGAAATATAAAAGACTTACCGGATTGGCAGGGCGCTTTGCGCTGAGTCTGCGATCCTCGTTAAGGGGAGGAGATACCTCGGCGCCCTTGAACAGCACCTTCCAGACGTCCTTGTGCATCGTGTCAAAAAGCTCTCGCCGCGTCTGGTGCTCGACCGGGTCGAACTCCCACATATTGAATGCCCGTCTTTGACACGGGAGGATCCGGCGGAAAAGCATGACTTGGACCATGTTGACAAGCTTGATCTTCTTGCTTATCATGTTTTTGACGCATTTCTAGAGTCCGGTCAGCTCCACCGATGAACGCCAGGATAGGCCCTTCTCTTTCCAGGAGGTGAGCCGCATGGGGATGCAGGATCAAAATTCGAGGGCCGCCACCCAGTTGGTGTCACGCGGCTCGGTGATGTAGAACCACCCCGATTGCCACCCCTTCACGGTCTCCACATAGGAACCTTCGAGCAAGGTGATGTTGGGCATCTTGCCCACCATGGTGCCTCTGCACTCCGCTTGCTGGCCGACCACCACCTTCGGTTTAACGTTGAAGGTCTTCAGCCATAGGCCGAAGTGGGGCTTGATGCGGAGGAAGGCCTCGCACACGATGATAAATGCCGAGATGTTGAGGATGAAATTAGGGGCCAAATCATGAAAATCCAGCCCGTAGTAGAACATGAGCCCGTGAACAAATGGGTGAAGGGGAAATCCAAGCCCGCGGACGAAGTGGGTAAGGAACACAACCCTCTCATGGGGTTCTGGAGTAGGAACGATCTGCCCCGCGTCTAGGAGCCGGTGCGCAATGTCCGCAGCCAGGTATCCGGCCTCCTGGAGTTTTTTAATGTCCTCCTCCATAACGGAGGAGACCATCCACTTGCCCCCCGCTTCGGACATGTTTGGAGTGGTTTTGCGGATAAAATGCGAACTTGGGCGCTGGAGCTCGAGTGCCCGAGAATGGATGGGCAGGGAAGAAGAAGGCGTGGGTAAAAAGGAGGAGTCCTTGTCCCTTTATAAGGGTGGAGGAAGCTGTGCGCCTCCACATGGTAAACCCGCTTATTCCCCAAACATCGTGATTAATGGCGCGGTTGGGTTACCCACACCCGTATTAATGAGAATCCCATGATAAGGGGACACGATCTCTACTTCGACAAGACGTGCCAAGAAAACCGCCTCGCCATATGTGCAGTACCTGTGAGAGAGTCCTGGATTAGGGGGTCCTCGGACAGCCACATTATATCCTTTGGCCGGACTGTTGGACTATGAAGATACAAGATTGAAGACTTCGTCCCATGTCCGGGTGGGACTCTCCTTAGCGTGGAAGGCAAGCTTGGCAATACGGATATGTAGATCTGCTCCCTTGTAACCGACTTTGTGTAACCCTAGCCCCCTCCGGTGTCTATATAAACCGGAGGGTTTAGTCCGTAGGACAACAACAATCATACCATAGGTTAGCTTATAGGGTTTAGCCTCTACGATCTCGTGGTAGATCAACTCTTGTAATACTCATATCATCAAGATCAATCAAGTAGGAAGTAGGGTATTACCTCCATCGAGAGGGCCCGAACCTAGGTAAACATCTGACCCCCGCCTCCTGTTACCATCCGCCTTAGACGCACAGTTCGGGACCCCCTACCCGAGATCCGCCGGTTTTGACACCGACATTGGTGCTTTCATTGAGAGTTCCACTGTGTCATCACCATAAGGCTTGATGGCTGGTCTAGTTGTCAAGGACAACATCACCTCCGGGGGAGCCCTGGCTGTAGGCCAAACTCTCCGAATAGGCGACTTCATCATAACCGCCCGTTCGGCCGCTGCGCCAACGATGACCTCTCGGGTCATCAAAAACCGCCTCCACGTCAGCTCAGGATTCGCCGAGCAGATGGATCCAATGGAGCTATCCTCCTTGAACGAGCTCTTGGATCGCATCACCACTCTGGGAGTCGCTACGGACTATGATCGGATTGGGCTTAAACCCGACCAAAGGGAGATTAACTCTCCGCCGGTCACCCATCAAATAGCGGTGGTGGAGGAGCAACTCAGCGATTCTTCCTCTATCTTGAGGATGAATTATGTCCAGATCCCTGAGCTCTCCGAGCCGGATACCCATCTATGGGAGGACATGGAACAAGCCTTGAACCTAGAATCAGACAGCGGGCCGGACCTAGCGGGCAACATCCCGGAGCCCGAACTTCCAAGATCGGAAACTCCTCCGCCCCTGGGTCTCAGATCGGGTCAGGGTTCGGACCTAAATCTGCCCACCCACCCAGATATAAGTGATCTTTCCCACATTTGACAAGAGCCCCAAGAGACAGTACACCACTATTGGGCCAGATTCCTCCTTGTAATGAGCAAGGTTAAGGACTGTCGTGAGGAAGACGCAATTTCATTCTTTTGCAAAAATTGCACGGACAGGGTAATCCTCAACGCCATAAGTCACCGTGACATAGCATACTTCGCTGACTTGGCGGCCATAGTACGGAAGTATTGTGCGATGGAAAGCGCCTGGAAAACCCAAACAAAATTTTGGGATCCTCCGGCTCTCACAAAACCCCCTATCCGAACTAAAATTGTGTATTCTCGTAAGTCACCTGACCCAATTACAAAGAAGCAAAAGCCCACTACAGGGCGTGGAACCGTATTGGAGGGATGGCTTAATGGGCCATGCAAAATTCATAGTACAGCGGATACCATGCCAACACATAGCCTTAGAGCATGTTGGGTACTCCGGCAGGTGGCCAAGAGCGGTGAGGATCTCCTCATCAATAATACAGCAGAGCACCATCCCGTGGAGAACAACAATACATTATTGACAGTCTTCGAGACCTTCGCCTCAAATAATAGGCTTAAGCGAGCACTCTGCAGCCTAGCCGAAGTCTGCCACGTGGCAGCAATAAATCCATGGAGCGATACGGCTATCACCTTCAATGCCAGTGACGAACCTAAATTTTGAAACGCCCGAGCACCAGCCGCCTTGGTACTTAGCCCAATTGTGGACGGCTTCCGGCTCACTAAAGTGCTCATGGACGGCGGCAGCGGATTAAACCTCATCTATGAGGAGACTCTTCGAAAAATGGAAATAGACAAAAGCCGCATTGAGCAAAGCAACACGACCTTCAGAGGAATCATCCCTAGTCGGGAGGCACGATGTGCTGGGAAAATCACACTAGATGTGGTATTCGGCACGCCGGAGAATTATAGGTCCGAAGAAATCACATTCCAAGTGGCCCCGTTCAATAGCGGATACCACGCCCTTCTAGGGCGGGAGGCATTCACTATCTTCCAGGCTATACCCCATTACGGGTACATGAAGCTCAAAATGCCCGGGCCCAATGGAATCATCACTCTAGCTAGTGATCCAGACATAGCACTCCGCACCGAAAACAAAAGAGCCGCACTGGCCCTCGAGGCGATATCCGTAGCCCTCGCGGCCGAGGAAATAACTGCGCTCCGCTCCACAGTGGACAGGGACGACGTGATACTCGACAAAAGATCTAAGTCCACCTATTTTAAACCAGCGGATGAAATAGTCAAATTCCAAGTCCATCCAACGGACCCTACAAAAACAGCATCCATCGGGGCACAGTTAAACCCCACAGTAGACGCCGCACTACGGGAGTTCTTGTGCGCGAATTGGGATATCTTCGCCTGGCATCCTTCAGACATGCCAGGAATGCCACGCAGGCTGGCCGAGCATAGCCTTAACATCCTAAAGGGATTCAAGCCAGTCAAGCAAACTCTTCGGCGCTTCTCTGAGCCTAAGCGACAAGCCATGGGAGAGGAGCTAGCAAAGTTACTGGAGGCTGGATTCATTCAAGAAATAAAACATCCGGACTGGCTAGCAAACCTAGTGATGGTACCAAAGAAGGACAAATCCCGGCGCCTATGCGTCGACTTCAAGGACCTTAACAAGGCTTGCCCAAAGGATCCTGTCGGTGTACTAGAGTAGGGGTACCCTAGTATCCCGAACTCGCATGGGGGCGATTCACCACCCAAGGCGAGGCTGCCTAGTGACCGCCAAGGTCCTCCGTGGTTCCTTTGGAGCCATTCAAGAACAAAGTATTTAAGCCAAGAAAACAAGGCCCCGGCAAGAGGAGCTTGCCGGGAAGGCCACCCAAGGCCCGCAGAAGACAAGGCCCCGGCAAGAGGAGCTTGCCGGGAAGGCTTGGTGAGCGACAAGCTCCCGAGCGCAACAAGGATTCAGCCGCGGCAAGGTGCTTGCCGCGGCAGGCAACCTCTCTTCATCTCCGCTCCAGCTCATCCACCAACGTGTCGCCATGGAGCCATTCCGGGCGTGCGTGTCAAGAGGCTGTGCAGCCAGCGGAGAGCAGCGGTAAGCGGCGCTGACTGGGGTACCATCGTGGCGAGCGGTGGCGCCCACAGACGGTCCTTTTTCAGCCTGTTTAGGCGACATGGACGGGCATTTAATGCTTTTGTCCCTTGCCGTCAGAGTTAGGTAGAATACACTGTACAAAGTAGTTGTACCAACCGCAACTCATTTTTCCCATTTTGCCCTTGTTCACGTTGCCACCTGTGGTGACCCCTTGAGCCTATAAAAGGAGGCCCATGCGCAACGTAGAAGGGGTTCGGCTGGTTTGACTCATTCAAGACTAGAGACACTCAAGCTAGGTCTTGTAGCTCTCATTTCTCCCTAGCAAGAACACAAGATAATCAAACAAGCAGCAGTAGGAGTATTATCTCTCCGGAGAGCTCCGAAGCTGGGTAAACTGCTCGTGTGCATCGCCTCGATCTGCTCTTCGTGCAATCTCCGCCCCCCACCGAACCAAAAGGGACTCGGTCCGCCAGGTCCCATAGGTGTTCGTGGGTCACGATCAGCTTCCCCGACATCTTTGGCGCGCCAGGTAGGGGGCGTCGAGGCTGTGTGAACCTGATCCGGCATTCACACGAGCAACATCTTAATCATCTTCATCGACATGCCACCAAAGAAGAAGGCTTCGGCGGCAGCGGAGCCGTCCACGTTGATCCCGCCACCACCGGAACAAACGGACGGCAGGGAAGACGCTGGCGGAAGAACGGGCGTCGACGAAGGCGCTCATGACGCTGCCAAGTCCAAGGACAAGGCCGCGCAGACTTCGGCGTCCGTACACGTACCGCGCCCATCTCAGGAGGCGCGGGACCGACATCGTCATGGCATTCATAGTACCATACGCTCGTTGGATCAAGGCCAAGCTGGAGGATCCCGAAGCCCTCGAGACCAGCGTGCACGCCAGCATGCTGGTACGAGCTAAGTATGATCGCCTGGACAGGATGCTGCTCCTTCTAACTTGGTTAGAAGTCCGAGCATATCCTGGTCCTCGCACCGTACGCCATTGCCACCCGCCACTCCAGCGGAAGCCTTGGCGAGAGCTCAACTGCTTCTAGACTACCCTCCAACGGCCGACAAGGTCGGCGAATGGAGGGCTACCATCCGTAGTCTCATCGGCGCTTAACGGCGACATTCATGACAACCAACGCATCCTTGCCGCGGCGAGACGACAAGGCACGAGCCGGTGGTGACGAAACCTATGGGGTGCAACCACCTGCACTCTCCATCCGAAGGCCAAGATCACCAGCTCGTCGGATCCACCTCGGCAGCGACTCCACCGCTTCATCGGATCCACGAGCTCGCCGTGATCAGCGCCAAGTTCTTCAAGAACGGCAACAAGAAGACGCCGAACTCGCGCGAAGCGCCAAGAGAAGCGGCGTCAATCCGACCAGCGCGCTGGGCCCGCCGTCGATGTGCATGCGCCAGGGAACCAGTGACTTGCCGTGCGCTGTAGGTTGCCCTGCGTCACTCGTGAGCTGCGGCAGGTCCAGTGGCCCGACAAGAAAAATTTCAAGCCAGATGTGCCAGAGAAGTATGATGGCAGGACGCATCCGTCGGAGTTCCTCAGCATCTACACCATCGCAGTGCAAGCTGCAGGGGGACGAGACGACAAGATCCTCACCAACTACTTCCCGCTGGTACTCAAGCCCAATGTCAGATCTTGGCTCATGCACTTGCCGGACAGCTCCATATCTTCTTGGGCAGATCTATGCCATCAGTTTGTCGGCGCCTTCACGGGCGGCCACAAGCCTCATGGCCAAGAGAGCGACCTTCATCTGCTCGCCCAGAAGGAAGGAGAGTCCCTGCGCAAGTTCATCCAGAGATTCAGCCGTGTGCATTACAACATCCCAGATGTCCACCCTGCCGCGGTGATCAGCACGTTTCATCAGAACATGCGGAACCGCAGGATGAGGGAGGAGATGGCGATGTGCAAAGTCAAGGACGTCACTGAGCTGTATGCCTTGGCCGACAAGTGTGCACGTGCTGAGGAAGGAAGAAGGCTCCCAGGAGAGAATGCAGAAGCAGGATCTGATAGTGAGGAGACCGCCCCGGCGAAAAAGAGCCGGCGGCGGAACAACAAAAAGAAGAAAGGCAAAGAAGTACTAGTTGTCGAGCAGTCCGGCAACGGAGGTGGCGCCAAGAAGGCCAAGGTTGGTGGCTCCGGCAAGGAGGTTTCCGCTGACACCGATCGCCAAGCTGTGGCTGCCGCCGACAAGCAGAACAGCTCCAACAAACAGTACTGCAAGATTCATCGCACCAAGGGCCATGACCTCCAGAGCTGCAAGAAGGTCGAGCAGCTTGTTGAACAGCAGAAGGCTGAGTACGAGCGGCGCGACAAGGAGAAGGCCCATGAAGGTGCTGGGGGAATTAGCAAGAAGAGACCCGGCCGGGGAGGACGCCGCGGCAAGGCCAAACAGCGGCAAGGAGACAGACCTCCCCGCGGCCGCGACAAGGATGAAGACGATGATGACGATGAAGATATGGAAGATGACGAGACTGATGAGCAGGAGTTTCAGAAAGCAACAGAGGTCCTCTGCGTTGACGGCGGTGATTCTCTGCATACCTCACACCGCCAACTCAAACAATGGATGCGGGAGGTTAATGCAGCAGAACCATCCGTAGAGTCACGCAAGCCTCTGAAGTGGTCCAGCACGCCTATCATCTTTGATATTGAGGACCACCCTGATTGCATAACTGCGGTCGGGTGCTTGCCGATGTTGGTCTCACCAACTATCCGCAACCTCAAGGTCACCAAGATGCTAGTTGACGGCGGGGCCGGCTTAACCTAATCTCCTCCGCAGTGCTCCGAAGCTTCAAATCCTTGACAATGAAGCTCAAGAGACCGCACGCTTCGAGGAATCAATCCGAGGAGGAGCAAGTCGAAGGGAAGATCACGCTGCGGTAACATTTGGCAGCGAGCTAAATTTCAGGACTGAGAGGGTCACGTTCGACGTTGCTGATTTTCCATTGCCTTATAATGGAATACTTGGCCGTCCTGCACTCGCCAAGTTCATGGCAGCCTCTCATTATGCATACAACTTGCTCAAGATGCCAGGCCCGATAAGTGTCATTTATGTTCATGGCGACAAGAAAGATGCTCTTATCTGCGCCGACAAGATTTACCGGGAGGCAGCAGCTGCGACAGATAGCAAATCACTAGCCGCTGAAGCTCCCGGGGGGAAGAAGAAGACCACTTTTTCCGGCAAGAGCTCTGATGCCCACTCCGGCAAGCGCACCTCTTCGGAGTGCTGTGCTACCATCGAGGACGCACCATCGAGCTCCACCGGCAAGTGCACGAGGACGATGGCAGCTCCACCGAATACCAAGAAGGTGCCCGCCAAGGAGGACGGCACTGGTGGTACCTTCACCATCAGTGCCGCTCTCGACCCTAAATAGGAAGGCGCGCTCGTTGCTTTCCTCCGGGCGAATGTCGATGTGTTTGCATGGCAACCGTCTGACATCCCCGGGGTTCCCAGGAAAGTAATTGAGCACCACTTAGCTGTTTGTCCTCATGCGCGGCCCGTCAAGAAGAAAATTAGGAAGCAGGCAGTGGAGCGCCAAGAATTCATTGCAGAAGAGATCAAGAAACTGGAAGCAGCAGGCCTTGTCAGAGGAGTGCTCCATCCTACGTGGTTGGCCAATCCTGTAGTTTTGCGCAAGGCAAATGGGAAATGGAGACTTTGTATTGACTTCACAGATGTTAATAAAGCTTGTCCCAAGGACCCATTTCCCTTGCCACGCATCGACTAGATTGTTGACTCCACGGCTGGATGTGATTTGCTTTCATTTCTTGATGCATATTCAGGATATCATCAGATCTTCATGGCAGAGGAGGATGAAGAGAAAACCGCATTCATCACCCCATGTGGCACATACTGTTTTATACGGATGCCCTTTGGGCTAAAGAATGCTGGTTCAACGTTCGCAAGAGTGGTCCATGACGCTTTTGAGCCGCAAATGCACAGAAATGTAGAAGCCTACATGGATGACATAGTGGTCAAAAGCAAGGACAAAGCAACTCTGGTTCAAGATTTAGATGAGACCTTTGCAAATCTGTGCAAGATCAACCTCAAGCTCAACCCCGAGAAGTGCGTGTTTGGAGTTCCTTCCGGCAAGCTTCTCGGGTTCTTCGTGTCTCAGCAGGGAATTGAAGCCAATTCCGACAAGATCAAGGCCATTGAGCAGATTGAAGCACCAAAGCGCGTCAAGGATGTACGAAGACTTGCCGGTTGCGTGGCTGCTCTCAGCAGGTTTATCTCTAGGTCTGCTGAGCGCCCTGCCATTTTTCAAGATTTTGAAAAAGGCAGGTCCAATGAAATGGACTCCCGAAGCGGAGGCTGCGCTGCAGGACTTAAAGAGGTACCTGTCCTCCACTCCAATACTTGTCGCACCTAGGCCACAAGAAAAGTTGCTTCTATACATAGCGGCAACCAATCAAGTGGTTAGTGCTGCGTTAGTAGCGGAAAGGGAGGCAGACGATGAGCCGGCAACCAAGGCAGATGCATCCAGCGACAAGCAGGGGGCTTCACCGACAAGCTCTGGTCCCGACAAGGACGGATCTGCGCAGACGTGCGAGAAGATGCAGAAAAGGATGGTGCAGCGCCCAGTTTACTTTGTCAGTTCCCTTCTACAGGGGGCTAGGTCAAGGTACTCTGGTGTGCAGAAATTACTTTTCGGCCTCCTCATGGCCTCGAGAAAGCTGCGCCATTACTTCCAAGCACATGAGATAACAGTTGTCACTCGCTTTCCCCTGAAGAGAATACTGCAAAATCCAGAAGCAATAGGCAGGATTGTCGAGTGGGCGCTAGAATTGTCAAGCTTTGGCCTCAAGTTTGAAAGCACTTCAACTATCCAGAGCAGAGCATTGGCAGAGTTTATAGCAGAATGGACGCCGACGCAAGATGAAGAAATTCCAGAGACGAGTATCCCCGTCAAGGAAGCAAGTAAAGAGTGGCTGATGTACTTTGATGGTGCCTTCTCGCTGCAAGGAGCCAGTGCGGGCGTGCTGCTCGTCGCACCCACCGGGGAGCACCTCAAGTACATAGTCCAAATGCAATTTCCCAAGGAGCAAGCAACAAACAATACAGCAGAGCATGAAGGTTTGCTTGCTGGTCTCAGGATTGCGGTAGACCTTGGGATCAAGAAGCTCGTTGTCAGGGGTGACTCGCAGCTTGTCGTCCGCCAAGTGAACAAAGATTATCAGAGTCCGTTGATGGAAGCCTACGTCGATGAAGTGAGAAAGCTAGAAGAACACTTTGAAGGCCTGCAAATGGAACATGTTCCAAGAGCTCAGAATGATATTGCTGATGGCCTGTCAAAGTGCACCGCACTCAAGTTACCTGTGGAACCAGGAATTTTTGTGCTCAAGCTGACTCAACCAACTGTAACACCATCAACTGGACAGAACAAGAAGAGGAAGTTGATTTCTGGTGACTATTTTCCAGCAGAGCTACCCGAAACCGCCGCCTTGAGGTCCCTGGATCAACACCAAGAGTCTTTGAGGAGCGATCTGCTCCGACAAGCCCCAGGGTTTGTTTCGTTGAAGCAGACGCTCCCGACAAGTTTTGCTCCGGCAAGCTTGCCGGGGAACAACAAGCTCCGGCTGAGCCGCAGGTTCTTGCCGTAGAAGCGGATGTTCCCACAGCAGCAGATGTGCCTTTAGTTCTTGTTGTCGAGCCACAAGCTCCAGCATGGGCACAGCAGATTTTCCATTTCCTTCAGACAGGAGAACTTCCCGAAGAGCAAGAAGAAGCGGAGAGAGTAGCCCGGCAGTCAAGTATGTACCAGTTTGTCGATAGCACGCTGTACAGAAGAAGACTCAACGGTGTGAAATTGAAGTGTATTCACCGGGAAGATGGACAGAAGCTGTTGGCAAAGATACATGGAGGCATATGTGGTCACCACATTGGCGCAAGAGCACTTGCTGACAAAGCTTTCCGGCAAGGTTTCTTCTGGTCGGCAGCCCTCCAGGATGCAACTGCACAAGTAACCAAGTGTGAAGCGTGCCAGTTCCATTCCAAGCAGATACACCAGCTAGCTCAAGCTCTCGGAGGATCCCTTTATCCTGGCCATTTTCGGTGCGGGGCTCGACATCCTCGGCCCTTTCCCCGAGCTGTCGGGGCTTTGAGTACTTATGCGTTGCAATCGACAAGTTCACAAAGTGGCCGGAAGTGGAAGCAGTGAGGAAGGTGACAGCACGATCGGCATCAAGTTCTTGAGGTCAATTGTTTGCCGTTTTGGGATTCCTAACAGAATCATCACCGACAACGGCACCCAATTCACGAGTCGCACCTTCATGCAATACGTCCAAGATCTTGGCGCCAAGGTCTGCTTTGCTTCTGTTGCTCATCCGAGAAGCAACGGTCAAGCAGAGAGGGCAAATGCTGAAGTTCTGCGAGGACTCAAGACTAGAACTTTTGACAGGCTGCACAAGTGCGGAAGAAACTGGATTGAGGAGCTGCGGTGGTTCTTTAATCGATCAGACGACGCCAAATCGAGCCATCGGCGGACACCTTTCGCTCTAGTCTATGGAGCAGAGGCAGTTCTCCCCACGGAACTCGTATACGGGTCACCTCGAGTACTCGCTTATGATGAGCTTGAGCAAGAGCAGCTGCGACATAATGACGTGCGGCTCCTTGAGGAGGACCGTCTTCAGGCCGCTGTACGAGCTGCTCATTACCAGCAAGCTTTGCGCCGCTACCATAGCCGCAAAGTTAGTGCCAGAAGTTTCGAGGAAGGCGACCTTGTTCTTCGGCGCGTTCAATCCGCCAAGAATTCCAACAAGTTGACGCCGAAGTGGGAAGGCCCTTATCGGGTGAAACGAGTCACTAGGCCTGGCGCTGTCCGCCTTGAGACCGAAGATGGCATTCCGGTGAGCAACTCCTGGAACATTGAGCATCTTCGTAAGTTTTACCCATAGGGCGCGGTTGCCGGAACCTGTTCCGGCAACCACCTTTTGTACAAGTCTTGCCGATGTTGCATGTAATCCTTTGTACAAAGCCGGGCGCAGACCCCGTGCATCAGTAAAGCTCGTATGTTGCGTACAACTTGTCAAATACATGCTTTCATAATCCTTTTTTGCATGTGTTATCTAACATTTTGTGCAGCATCCACACCCGGTAAGAAAAAACGAGCCACAAGGCTCCATAACTTTATTTTCTCTTCTTTCTCTTTCTCAAAGAAAGGAAGGTTCATCCACCCACAAGTTAGCCGGGGGGAAGGAGAAGATAATGGTGTGGGACACCAAGCGTCGCTCGAGCAATCAGTTTTTAAATTTTTTAAGTTATCTTCCTCGAACGATAGTACTTTGTATGGAAAACCTGTGCGCGGAGGAACCAACTCGTAGCTGGTCGCGCCCTTACTTTGTTTCGAGTCCGCTCAACAATTTAAGTGAGCTGCAACTAGTTGCGACAAGGTTGCTTGTCGGAGGCGGCACCGCCAGCAGGCTGCTGAAGTTCCGCACTCAGCATTTCATGACAAAGGTGCCCGCGCCGACAAGTTCCCTGAAAGCGTAGGGCACAAACATACAAAGGATGGAATCGAGTAAAGGAAATAACATTGCAATCGTTGCCTAAGATAGAGTATATTACAAAAGTAGCTTGTCGCAGATCTAATAGATTGTTCTCCTAAACGTGATCAGCAGCGACAAGGGAAAGATAAAACGGGCGGCCTAGTCTACGCAGTCGCCATCGACCCTCTTGACCCCGCTCACCCTGTCCACAATGGGTGCGACAAGGGCCTTGAGCGCTTCAACGTCAGCAGTCGGCGGCAAGGACTTGAGGACGTTGGCGAAGCTAACGCCTGGATTGCGGAAGGCCACCTTCATCAGCACCTTCTGAAGAGCCCCTGCACAGATTTGGCGCGACTCGTCGGCCAGCTGCTTTGGGATCTCTTCCCGGAGCCGCTGGAGAGCCGCCACCACGCCCTTGAAGAACAGGCTGAGCTTGGCGCTGGGTTGGAGATGCTCGTCGGTGGAGTACCCGAGATCCACCATCCCCAGCTCCATCAGCTCCTTGTCGATGGCGGCGGCTGTATTTACAAGACCCTCGGTCTAGTGCATCACGTTCTCTCTGAAGGTGTTATGGGCGGTCGTGGCATTCGCCAGCAGCTCCTCGTTGGCCTTGATCTTCTCCAACAGACCCGCTTCCCGCTCCTTGGCGCCGTCCAGCGTCTCCATCAAGGTGGTCAGCTTCAGCTCAAGATCTGCCTTGGAGTCCTTGGCGGCATCGAGCCCTTTGATCCTTTCAGCGAGACGGCCCTGCAACTCGCCAAGAGTGTAGGCGTCCTTCTCGCGCTCGTGCTTCAGCGCAGTGAGCTCTTCGCCGCCCTTCTGCAGACTGGCCTCCAGCTGTGTCACTTTTGTCTCCAACTCCTTCTTGGCGGCCTCGGCAGCTGCGGCAGCATCCTTTGCTTCCTTGAGAGCTCCGCCAAGTGATTGCTCGCGCGCGGCAAGCTCTTCCTCATAGCTGTCAAGGTTGATCTTCCGCTCGCCATTTCGCCTTCTTCTTGAGATAGCTTCGCCCGACAAGCCTTTGCTGCTCCTCGACCTCAGCCTTCTCAAGGATGAAGGTTGTGCGCTCTTCAGCGAGTCGCCCCGCTCTTCTGCCACATCCCGGAGGGCTTTTGTTGGCCTTGCGGAGCTCTTCGCGCTTCTCCATGTCTGCTCCGCCCTCGCGACAAGTGCTTCCGGGACTCCAGCTTGGCTTGCCGAGGCGCGGTAGGCGACAACAGCTTCTTCAGGCTGCTCCTCCTCAGACTTCGCCGCTGCTGCTGCTTGGCGCATCAACCAGCGACAGCCAGCGGAGGCGAGCAGCTCGTCGTCAAAGGTCTCCCCTTGACCGGCGCCACAGGCTCGGCGCCCGGGGAGCTTGATGAAGACGCCGTCGCCGGCCTTCAGATAGGCGCCGGGCTGGGGCTCTTCGGAGCCTGATGCTGCGTCGGTGGCGGAGGGATCGGCGGTCGGTGTACCGCCTGGCGCTCCTTCGACCTCAGGGTCGTCAGTACGATCACCATACCCCTCGCCAGCCTTTGCGGCTGTAGCCTTGGCGGCCTCTTCGTAGGCGGACCCATCGGCACCAGCCTCTTCCTCCACGGTGGCGACATCGCCAGTGTTGCCGCGCGCGTCCTCCTCGCCGGCGACCTCAGTCTCCATCGGCTCTCGGCGAGATGGAGTCGGCGATCGAAAAAAGAAAGAACAGTCAAGCAAATGTTCAAAAATAAGAACAGAAGAAAAAAGAACCCAAGGGAAATTGTCAGCAAAAGGGTTACCTGCGATGGGATCTGTGGCCGCGGTCTCCACCACCGAAGGATCGCTGGCGCTGCCCCTTGTCGGAGAAACTTCCCTTATCGGAGAAGCATCCCTTGCCGGAGAGCGCTCCCTTGCCGGAGAATTCTCCCTTGGCGGCGTAGTTGAAGCAGGCGGAATTTCGGGAGCGACTTCCGGGCCCTCCTGATGAGGCTGCTCTGCTCCTACACAAATCAACAAGTCAGATATCAGTAAAGAAGGAGCACCCATGCACACCTAACCGTAAGAAATAAACCAAATACTTACGCTGGGGGCTGTGCTGGGGGCTGCTTTGAGGAAGGTTGCGGGTCCGGCAAGGGAGTCTCGAGCCGCGCCTCCTGCCGCCATGCAGGATCGTCTTCGATGACAACCACGGGGTCTTGGCTCTCTTGACGCTCTACGAGCGGCGTCTGAAAAAGGAAAGAGTTCAGAATGAAGCAAATCAGATCCAAGACAAAGCAGCAAATTGAAGAATTACAAGTAGCAGCGACAAGATCTTACTCTTCTTCTTCCTCGGAGCTGAGCGCGGAGAAGTCGAATTCAGGTCCGCCTCCGATGCGACGAGCTGGAAGAGTAGGCTCCCTCGGACGCTTGGCGGGTGAAAGGGCCGTGGTCCCGGAAGGCCCCGCTCCCGTTGCTGTGGCGATGTGAGGCGCTCCCGCGGCAACAGTGCTTGCCGCGGTGGAGCGTGTCGCGCGGCGCGACGGCTGTTGGCCCGTCTGCCGCCCCGCCACTTCCCCGGTCTTGCGGAGGCGCCTTCTTGGTGGAGCTGTGGGCTCCTCCCGCGGCAAGCTACCTGAGGGTGGGGGGGAGGCGCCCCCGGCAGGCTCGTTCGGCTCCGCTTCAGGCTCGGCCTGCTCCTCCACGCCGGCAAGCTCCTCTCGATCGGCAAGGCTTGCCGCCTCTGCTGCCTCCGCCTCCTCCACGGTGAACCCGAATTCACCAGCGGCAGCAGCTTCTGCCGCCTCCTCCAGCTGGTGGCGATCGCTGCAGCTTCGGCGTCGGTGGTGTCGCGGTGAGCCACTTCGCTTTCGTCAGGCGGATCGGCACTTCTTCGGGCTGTCGAAGAACTGCTGCGACGTCATCGGCGGGCTCTTGCCAAGTTGGAGCGATCCATGGGAATCACACAACAGCATCATTGCACGGATGCGGTCGGCGAAGAGTTGTTGCACAAAGGAACGACCCCTTGGCAACATGAACCACTCGGGGTGATCTGGTGCGTGCTTGAACAGCTCAACAACATCGCATCCAGCTCCAAGGCGGTGAAATTCCAGTTGAGACCGAGCGCAGCCTCATGATATCCGCCGCATTTTGGAACTCCCAAGCAGGCCTCCTCCTCTCCTGCAAGGGAAGCGATCTGTGGCGAAGAAATCTCATGCCAACGGCGCCTCGATGAGTCCGGCATGCAGGCGCAAGATCTGGGTCACAGCAATCTTCAACCTAGCATCCTCCAGCGCCAAGTTGCTCCAATCGTTGCCGCGCACTATGGGAGTTTGGCGCTGGGCGATCGAAAGGCTGCGGGTTCTCCTCGATGATCAACACCAATCGGCTCTCCACTCCTCCCACTTGTTGCGGAGCTCTCCTTCGAGATATGCTTCTTTCTTGCCGATCACAGAGATCCAAGCAATCCCTCGACAAGTGGCTCTCCTCTCTCAGCGGGGCATGAAGAAGTGGCGGAAGAGGGCTACGTTTGGGTGGACTCCGACAAAGTTTTCGTAAAGGTGTGCGAAAACCGCCATGGTCAGGACAGCATTGGGGGTGAAATCAAGGAGGCGAAGCCCGTAGGTGTTCATGATATCACAAAAGAATTCAGAAAAGGGGGGGCAGAGCCCGCAATAGAAGAAGAGTGCGAAGAAGGGGTACCCGACAGAAACCAACTCTGATGTGGCGGCAGAGATTACCCTCGTCGCGGATGCACCCGCGTCTCCGTCGACCAGAAAAGGTAGTAGCCCTCCTCGGCTCCTGCGTCGATTTGGGGTGAAGGTGGCCCGCTCCTTCGCGATGCCCGAGCCGCTGCGCCTCGGCCGACTTCACACCCTTCCCTTGTCGGCTTTCGGAGCCATGGTGGAGGTGGTGGAGGAGGCCGGCGGCGTTGATGGCGGTAGTGGCAATGGCAATGGGGCGCGGCGTCGCTCTCTTGACTCGAGAAGGAGGGAGGGAGGCGGTGGTTTTGAGATGTGACAGCAATGGCGAGGTGGGCGACCTGCCTGTTTCCCCTGTTTATAAGGAGGGAGAGGGGCGGACGTTCCGCTTCTCCAATAAAAAGCCCCGATCTCTCCCACGGCGCCACGTTAGTAGCGTGCTGTTAAGTGGGGACATGGTGGGTCCGGCGCAGTAGCGGCGTGATCTAGGCAGCGTGCCCGTGCACTGTTTTGGGCCTGGCCCAACAGCGCTCGACACTGTGTGACCCAGGCCGGGGCTCTGTCGGTGTACTAGGTAGGGGTACCCTAGTATCCCGAACTCATGCACGGGCGATTCAGCACCCAGCGGCGGGGCTGCCTAGTGACCGCCAAGGTCCTCCATGGTTCCTTTGGAGCCATTCAAGAACAAAGTATTTAAGCCAAGAAAACAAGGCCCGGCAGGAGCTTGCGGGAAGGCCACCCAAGGCCCTTGAAGACAAGGCCCGGCAAGAGGAGCTTGCCGGGAAGGCTAGTGACGACAAGCTCCCGAGCGCGACAAGGATTCAGCAGCGGCAAGGTGCTTGCCGCGGCGAGCAACCTCTCTTCATCTCGCTCCAGCTCATCCACCAGCGTGTCGCCATGGAGCCATTCCGGACATGCGTGTCAAGAGGCTGTGCAGCCAGCGGAGAGCAGCGGTGATGCGGCGCCGACAGGGTACCATCGTGGCGAGTGGTGGCGCCCCAGCGATCCCTTTACGCACGGTTTAGGCGACATGGGCGGGCATTTAATGCTTTTGTCCCTTGCCGTCGAGTTAGGTAGAATACCTTTACAAAGTAGCTGTACCAACGCAACTCATTTTTCCCATTTGCCCTTGTTCACGTTGCCACATGTGGTGACCCCTTGAGCCTATAAAAGGAGGCCCATGCGCAACGTAGAAGGGGTTCGGCTGGTTCGACTCATTCAAGACTAGAGACACTCAAGCTAGGTCTTGTAGCTCTCATTGCTCCCTAGCAAGAACACAAGATAATCAGACAAGCAGCAGTAGGAGTATTATCTCTCCGGAGAGCTCCGAAGCTGGGTAAACTGCTCGTGTGCATCGCCTCGATCTGCTCTTCGTGCAATCTCCGCCCCCCACCGAACCAAAAGGGACTCGGTCCGCCAGGTCCCATAGGTGTTCGTGGGTCACGATCAGCTTCCTCGACAGATCCCTTCCCCCTCCCTCGCATCGATCAAATTATCGACGCTACCGTAGGACACGACTCATTGTGTTTCCTCGACGCATACTCCGGATACCATCAAATTAAGATGGCGGAGTCTGATCAAAACATAGCGGCATTTATCCTCCATCGGCCCCTTCTGTTTTAACACCATGCCTTCCGGGCTCAAAAGCGCCCGATGCAACTTATCAACGCATGATTTAGACATGCTTGGAGACCTGATCGGCAAAACGGTGGAAGCATCGTGAGGCGATGTGGTCATTAAAACCAGACACGTCGAATCCTTAATAGACGACTTGAGGCTCACGTTCGACAATCTCCGAACATACGACATTAAGCTCAATCCGGAAAAATGCGTCTTCGGCGTGCCCACCAGAAAGCTCTTAGGCTTCATCATCTCCAACAGAGGAATCGAAACAAATCCGGCTAAAATCCGAGCTATGTCACAGTTGGCCATCCCAACAGACCTCAAACAAATCCAGAAGCTAACTGGATGCGTGGCTGCCTTAAGCCGCTTAATCTCCCGATTAGGAGAAAAGGCACTACCTCTTTATCGCCTTCTTCGATGTACCGAACACTTCGAGTGGACGGATGCGGCCACAGCCGGATTAGAAGAAATAAAAGCCATTTTGGCCACAAACCCAATCTTGGTCGCGCCGAATGTCGGCGAACCAATGTTGTTATATATAGCGGCAACACACCAAGTTGTAAGCGCAGTGCTCGTCGTCGAACGAGAGACGGGCGAACATAAATTCCCGCTTCAAAAGCCGGTATACTATGTATCCACTCTCCTCACTCCATGCAAATCACGGTACCCACATTATCAAAAAATAGTATACGCAGTCTTCATGGCATCCCGGAAACTACGACACTACTTTCAAGAGTGTTCAATTACGGTGGCCTCTGAAGTACCACTCAATGACAGTATAAACAACCGCGAGGCCACGGGCCGGATTGCTAAATGGGCTATTGAGCTCCTCCCGCTCGACATAATATACAAACCAAGGTGAGCCATTAAGTCACAAGTACTGGCTGATTTCGTCGCCGAATGGACGGAAGCTGAACTCCCTAAAAAGGACGGCGCGTACTCTAATTGGATTATGCACTTTGACGGCTCAAATGCTGGCTGGTCTGGGGGTTGGCGTCGTCGTGACATCCCCCACCGGAGATACAGTTCAATACGTACTCCAAATACTATACACAGACGCCAACAACTGAAAGTGCAACTATCCCTAGGTGGTTTTGGTAATTCATAACTACATATAGCTCATTGAGCTAATGCTATTCCAAGACAAATATTTCAGGAAAGCTCAATGAATGGCATGGCATGGATGATGAAAGTGGATCCCTCAAAATATCAAGGACAAAGGATTGGCTCAAGCTCAAAAGCTCAAGACTCTACATTTTACATTTTAGTGATCCAACATCACATTAAGTCTGTAGGAAAAGCCAATACTATCAAGGAGGGATGAGGTGTTGCTTAATGATCCTTTTGCTTCATGTGCTTAGTGATATGCTCCAAAACCCTCCACTACTTTCTCACATCCACATATGACCTAAACCTAAAGTCAAACTCGGCCCTACCGATTCGTTCTATCCGGCGCCACCGAGTTCAGATGTCATAGCCACTGCCACAAACCCAAGGCAAATCGGTCTCACCGATAGGGATCTCGGTCACACCGAGATGGGATTGTAATCTCTCTGTTTCCCTTCGTAACGTTTCGGTCTAACCGAAGTGATCGATTGGTCCCACCGAGATTACAATGTAAACTCTTTGTTTCCCTTTTGTAACTTTTCGGTCTCACCGAAAGAGCAAATCGGTCCCACCGAGTTTGCCTGACCAACTCCCTGGTTAGCTAATTACCAAAATCGGTCTCACCGAGTTTGTGTAATCGGTCTCACTGAGATTACGTAATGCCCTAACCCTAACCATATAGGTCCTACCGAGTTGCTTGTCAGTCCCACCAAAAACCCTAACGGTCACTAGGTTTACTAAATCGGTCCGACCGAGTTTGATGATTTGGTCCCACCGAGTTTGGTAAATTGTGTGTTACGGTTAGATTTTGTGTGGAGGCTATATATACCCCTCCACCTCCTCTTCATTCATGGAGAGAGCCATCATAACAAACCTACACTTCCAACTTAACAGTTCTGAGAGAGAACCACCTACTCATGTGTTGAGGCCAAGATATTTCATTCCAACCATATGAATCTTGATCTCTAGCCTTCCCCAAGTTTGTTTCCACTCAAATCTTCTTTCCACCAAATCCAAATCCTGTGAGAGAGAGTTGAGTGTTGGGGAGACTATCATTTGAAGCACAAGAGCAAGGATTTCATCATCAACACACCATTTGTTACTTCTTGGAGAGTGGTGTCTCCTAGATTGGCTAGGTGTCACTTGGGAGCCTCCGACAAGATAGTGCAGTTGAACCAAGGAGTTTGTAAGGGCAAGGAGATCGCCTACTTCGTGAAGATCTACCGCTAGTGAGGCAAGTCCTTCGTGGGCAACGGCCATGGTGGGATAGACAAGATTGCTTCTTCGTGGACCCTTCATGGGTGGAGCCCTCCGTGGACTCGCGCAACCGTTACCCTTCGTGGGTTGAAGTCTCCATCAACGTGGAGGTACGATAGCACCACCTATTGGAACCACGACAAAAACATCCGTGTCTCCAATTGCGTTTGAATTCTCCAGACCCTTCCCTTTACATACTTGCAAGTTGCATGCTTTATTTTCCGCTGCCTATATACTCTTTGCATGCTTGCTTGAATTGCGTGAAGATTGCTTGACTTGCTTAGAGATAGCTAGAATCTGCCAAAGTCTAAAATTGGGAAAAGGTTAAGTTTTAATTGGTCAAGTAGTCTAATCACCCCCCTCTAGACATACTTCAAGGTCCTACAAGTGGTATCGAGCTTTGGTCTCCATTTGCTTTGATTTCCATAGCTTTTGGTGGTCATAGCCTTGTTTCACAACCTAGGAGAGTATGGCGTCTAGCGAGAAATTATCACCGTGAGGTCCTTACTTTGATGGCACTAATTTTGCTAGTTGGAAGCATAAGATGAAAATGCATATTCTCGGACATAACCCCGCCGTTTGGGCTATTGTGTGTATTGGCTTGCAAGGTGAATTCTTTGATGGGAGAGAACCGAACCGTGAAGCTAGTGCGGAAGAGTTGAAGATGTTGCAATACAATGCTCAAGCTTGTGATATCCTCTTCAATGGATTGTGCCCCGAAGAATTCAACAAAATCAGCCGTCTTGAGAATGCAAAGGAAATTTGGGATACTTTGATTGATATGCATGAAGGTACCGACTCATCAAGGAATCCAAGTTGGATGTGCTCCAAAGTCAGCTTGACAAGTTCAAAATGAAGGATGGTGAAGGTGTCGCTGAAATGTACTCTAGGCTTGCTCTTATCACAAATGAGATTGCCGGCTTTGGAAGTGAAGAGATGACCGACAGATTCATCATCAAGAAGATCCTAAGAGCATTGGATGGAAAATATGATACCGTGTGCACATTGATCCAAATGATGCCAAATTACAAAGATCTCAAGCCAGCGGAAGTCATTGGAAGAATTGTTGCTCATGAGATGTCACTCAAGGATAAGGAGGAACTTCACAACAAGTCAAGTGGTGCTTACAAAGCCTCATGTGAAGCCCCACATCATCAAGTGAGAAACAAACCTTCAATGAAGAATTGAGCTTAATGGTGAAGAACTTCAACAAATTCTACAAGAGTAGAAGCAAAGAAAGAAGCTCAAAGTCAAGGTCCTACAATGAAAAAAGATCTTCTAGTCGAGAGCGCAATTGCTACAATCGTGGGAGACTCGGACACTATTCCAATGAGTGTACGACACCCTACAAAAGAAGATAAGATTCTCCGAAGAGAAGAAGTAGAAGAGAGGAATCACCACCAAGAGAGAGAAGGAGTAGAGATGATCGTTATGAACGAAGACCCTCATGGAGAAGCAAGGATTCGGAAAGGAAGGACAAGTCATCAAAGAGCTACACAAAACGAAGACATCAAGCTCATGTTGGTGAATGGGTATCCGGCTCCGACTCCGACAATCACTGTGAGAGTAGCTATCACTCTGACTCCAAACACACTCAAGATGAAGGTGTTGCCGGTTTAGCACTTGTGTCAACCAACTCCTACGACATATTTGAATCACCAAATGAAGGAATTGGAAGATGCTTCATGACCAAAGGTCCTAAGGTAAAACACCCCGTGAATGTTGATTTTAATAGTGATGAAGATGACTTGCTAGGTGATGATGATTTACTTGTTGACAACTCTAGTGATGAATACTATGATGAAACGTCAATTAATCATGCTAATCAAGATTAAACGAATGACAATGATAAGGAGAAAATTGAGCGTCTAACTAAAAAACTAAACACTCTTAAGTTAGCTCATGAAACTATCTTCGAAGATCATCGAGAATTTTTAAGGGCTCATGAGAAGTTACGCTTTGAAAAGCTCAATCTTGAGCAAGAGCATGAGTTCTTAAAGGCAATCAATGATGATCTTCGTAAGAAAAGTTCTTCTTACATTGCCAAGCGTTTACTCTTATCTACTTACATGCCTCAAGTCAAGTCTAGTAACAAGAACAAGAAAGATTCTTCTTCTAGTAGTAACAATAACAATGCTAAACCCAATATTGTCGCTTCTAGTAGTTCTCTTGATTCCACTAATGATTCTCTTAGCCAAGTTACACTTGAGCAAGAAAAAAGCTTATTAAAGGGAATTATAGAGAAAGGTGTATACAAGAGCCTTACCGGGAGTAAGCAATTTGAGGAAATTGTACGCAAGCAAGGAAGGCACCGGAAGAATCAAGGTGTTGGTTTGAACGAAAGTTCAATGCTAATGGAGTTGAGTGGGAAGAAGATCAATACCCCAACACGAAGTTTGTTCCTCAACAAGAGAAGTATGATCCTACTTCCTTCGAGGGAACACAAGCACAAGATGATCTTCCACCACAATACCGCAAGAACAAAGGCAAGGACAAGCTTCACGAAGAGATTGATGCATTTGAAGAAGCACCTAAGGCCTTGGTCAAGTGGGTTCCCAAGACTACGTCAAGTTCTACTTCATCAAGAACAACTACTACACCAAGGTTTCCCATCAAGATGATGTGGATCCCGAAGAAGAAGAACTAGAGAGTACTTGAGGGTGACTCCGCCAACATTTTTCACTCATATCATTATGGCAAGGACAAGTGCAATCAACTTCCATATCTTGCACTAGTTCAAGGAGTCACAAACCCTCATGTTGGTAAGGCAAGGGACAAGGTAACCTAATATTTTCATGGACATCATTTTGTGTGTGCATCACTCTATGTCTATGGATATTCTTGTTTGTTCCTTGTGGGACTAACCCGTGTAGGTATTGAAAGTGCAACTCACTCCAAAGGATTGCTCCAAAGATCTACATCAACATTGAGCATCCACATCTTCAACACCTACATGAAGTCATCAACGACAACCCAAGGTTAGTTTATCCCTCTAAGGGGATCTAACATCTAGGGGAGCTTAACTCTAAGAATTGAGTCAAAGCAACTCTAATGATGTGAACACATAAATGCTTTATGTAAAGTGGTAACCCCACTTGAGCTTAAGCGATGAGTATGACCTATGATCAAATTTCTCATTTGACTCCTAAGTCAATATACTCATATATAGATGACCTAGTCATCGCCTATTGTTTGATAGATGCTAGAATTGGTTGTGCATGCTTTGTCACATATTTCATTTGTCATTTTATTGTGTGAGCATGTTGGTTGCATATTTTACTCATTCGAGGACATCCACTTGTTGTTTTGATTGGTTGGTTTCTTTTCTTTGGCCAAGTGGATGGACAAGAATGCCTAAGAACCTTCTCTAGCTATCTATGTTTTCTCGTCTCAAACTCTATTCATGCTACATCACAAAATTTGATCAAGTCGATTCGAACCACTCGTGTGAGGAGCACTTTCGAGTCCCGATTCGTCATAGACTTAAACTTCCAAAACTTCTTTGTGATTTTCGGTCTGACCGATTCCTCCATTTCGGTCATACCGAGATTACTAATTCGATCTAGGTTTTCAATCTCGGTGCAACCGATTTTAACTTTTCGGTCACACCGAGTTGCTGTGACTATTAACAGTTATGCATCTCGGTGCCACTGAGTTGTTCAACTTGGTCACACCGACAGTGTCGGCCTATATATACACACGGGCAAATTTTGGAAAACTTTCTCCGAAACTTCTCGCCCGCGCATAGCTCGCTCTGCCTACCAGGTCTACGAATCGTCGACTTCGTCGCCAGCCGCCTCTTGTCACTAGTCTCCGCCGCTGTCAACGGAATTCTCCTCTGCCGTTGCCGCCGTAGCCAGTTCACCGTTGAACTAGGGTATGAACTCGATCATTGTGCTATCCTCGTCCGATTCTCAGCACATTGTGTTCGTAATGCATCTTGCCACGATTGAAACACTTCTATCCAGTCAAAACAATCCTTAGAATATGTATGATTCAAAAATTTAGGGTTAGGTTTCATGAAACCATCTCGGACCAGAGTTGAAAAACTCGGTCCCATCGATTTGGCTAACGCCATTGCACTAGTAAGTCTCGGTCTGACCGAGAATTACAAATCGGTGTGACCAATTTTAGAACTTTGTGAACCCCTAGCAGTCTCGGTGCCACCGAACTGTGACTCGATCGACCGAGTTCACTAGTTTAGGTTCAAAACTGCTTCGGTATCACCGAGTTTAAAATCGGTAGATCCGAAATGCTTTACATGGAAAACTAAAACTAAGTTTTTGAATCATTCTTTGCAAAAATCTCTGCATTTTGTGATGCTCATCCACTCTACCTCATCTATAACTATTCACGGGGTCAGCGATCGGTGTGAGCAGCATGTCGGACCAAAGTGACAGCGAGAACAGGTCGAAGAGAAAATTCACATGAGTGAGGGCACTAGTCCCTCTAGCAGCTCGGATGAGGCGGCGAAGCACTCCCAGCAATTTGCCCAAGGCTGCCACAAGGACAAGGAAGAAGAAGACCTCGAGTCGAGGATGAGGATTATGTGGCAGGCGAGGATGAGGCCGATTCAAGAAGAAAGTGCTCAAGAAGGAGTACAGCTCGACAGCGATTAAGCTGGAATGAAGATCAAAATTCCAGCAGGTAGACAACCAATGTCCAAAGCCAGTCTCCACTCAAGCTTCTTTGGAATCCCAACCCAAAGAACCTGCTGCTGCTTTGAAGGAAAGAAAAGGAAGGAAAGGGTCAAGAAGACCATGGCCAGAGTGATTGGGAAACCTTCTATGATGGAGGAAGAGGAAGAAGAAGAGGTTGCTGAGCCTGCACCCAAGGCACAAAGGCTGATGGGTGATGCCATAAAGTCAGGGGCTGCAACTTCAAAGCCCAAAGCTGCCCCAAGCCCAAGAGTGCACCAAAGAGGAATACTAGGAGTATACCAGCAGCTGAGAAGAACAAGGCTCCAATGCTTGAGGTTGATGCTGAGGAAGATGAAGAAGGGCAGGTCCTAAGGAAGCTCAAGCCCAAGATTCCCGACCACAATGATGCTCATCCTGTGGCTGAGAACATGAAGATCAGGAGAGATCAAGGGTTGAGGCTATGGAGAGAGTCATATCCATATGCCACCAGGAGAAGGACTGCTGTAGATTACAGGTTCCACACCAAGGAGCAGCAGGACTTCTATGAGACCATCTTATTGGATAAGAAGCCCATAGTTTGTGATATGAGGTGGGTCGACTGGACCTACATTTAGGAGAATGAAGAACACTATCCTGGAGTGTATGACAGCTTAGTGCTTGTGGAGTTGCAGATTTTGTTGGGCAGAAGCTCACAAATTGGAATGACGAGCTGATAATGCAATTCTACTCCACAGCACAGTTCTATCCAGATGGCAGGATAGTTTGGATGTCAGAAGGAACGAGATACCAGTCAACCATAGAGGAATGGGCAAGTCTGATCAATGCCCCAACGGAAAATGAAGATTACTTGGACATTTATGCCAAGAAGAAGATGGGACACAACTCAATGTCACAGATGTACAAGGAGATACCTGATGATGCACTTGAGTCTTTCAAGTTTGGATCAGTTCATTTTCTTCATCGGGGCTGCCTACGATCAAGCTGGATCGAGGCACACTCTTTTGCCCAAATCAGGTGACCACAACATGATCGGATGGCATGCAATCAATTTGCTTCACATTTTGATGTGCCTCGAAATTCAAAGTCATGAGCCTCATAGTTGAAACTATCAAGAGGACAATGACGAGGACCACAAGAGGAGCTGTGGATATGCCCCACAGATTCAGGAGTTGATTAACTCAAAGATGGGCACGAGGAAAGTATCATTGGATAAGGAACACATGGTTCTCTATCCTGACTTTGAGGACAATCAAGTTGTCATGGTGAGAATGAACCATCATCAGTACAAGCGCAAGAGAAGAAGGAGAAAGCAAGAAAAGAGATGGCTGCCAAGATGCCAACTCAACCAGAGGCATCTGAATACTTTCTAAAGAACAAGCAGGAGCAGCTTGGTTACTTGATAGCATCAAGTCTGCGGATTGAGAAGGGGTTGGCCACTCTAACTCAAAACCAGGAGAGCCTGGAAAGAATCATGGAACAAAAATTCTATGATCTTGATGTCAAAGTAATTGAGATTGATCAGGTGTGGAGTAGCTACAGGATGACATGCGAGGAGAGGAAGGGCAGGACAACGGCCGATGCATTTGCAGTGCCACGAGCTCGGAGATCAGCTGCAGAGCAGTTCAAGACACGAGTCACTTCATCAGCTCCAGCTACAGCTCCAGCACCACCAGCTCCAGCACCAACTCCTTCAGCTCCTTCTACATCGACTGAAGCCTTCGTCCTTGGAGTTCTCCGGACACCACCTCCACCAGAAGACCAAGCCTGAGAGACGATATAGTCCTATGCATTTTCTAGGAACTTTTTGGTAACTTGTTGCCAGAGGGGGAGAAAAATGTATAGAGCATAGGCTTCAAGAGAGAGAGATTTGCTTCTATTATCTCTTGTCTTCTTGGTTGAACTTTATTTGCTTTTGATTGTTTGAGATACTATGCAATTACCTGTGAGACATTGATGATCATGTGTTTGATCATAAGCTACACTTATGCTCGTTATGATATTATCTTACTTATCCTTATATGATCATTCACTTTGCTTGGTGATGAGTGCATGTATTCAATCTCTGTTATTTTGAGCGCTCCACCAAGATGTATGTGACATGGAAGAGTAACCCATCATCCTAATTCCTTGTGCATTTGCAGTCCAAAGCAAATATTACTATGCACAAATTTAGGGGGAGCTCTTGCTTATCACATACTTCTCAAAGCGACGATGTTTTTCGAATTTTATTATCATTTGTCGAGGCTTTGATCTATATGTTGTCATCAATTACCAAAAAGGGGGAGATTGAAAGTGCAACTATTCCTAGGTGGTTTTGGTAATTCATAACAACATATAGCTCATTGAGCTAATGCTATTCCAAGACAAATATTTCAGGAAAGCTCAATGAATGGCATGGCATGGATGATGAAAGTGGATCCCTAAAAATATCAAGGACAAAGGATTGGCTCAAGCTCAAAAGCTCAAGACTCTACATTTTACATTTTAGTGATCCAAGATCACATTGAGTCTATAGGAAAAGCCAATACTATCAAGGAGGGATGAGGTGTTGCTTAATGAGCCTTTTGCTTCATGTGCTTAGTGATATGCTCCAAAACCCTCCACTACTTTCTCACATCCACATATGACCTAAACCTAAAGTCAAACTCGGCCCTACCGATTCTTTATATCCGGCGCCACCGAGTTCAGATGTCATAGCCACTGCCACAAACCCTAGGCAAATCGGTCTCACGGATAGGGATCTCGGTCTCACCAGGATGGGATTGTAATCTCTCTATTTCCCTTCATAATGTTTCGGTCTAACCGAAGTGAGCGATCGGTCCCACCGAGATTACAATGTAAACTCTCTATTTTCCCTTTTGTAACTTTTTGGTCTCACCTAAAGAGCAAATTAGTCCCACTGAGTTTGCCTGACCAACTCTCTGGTTAGCTAATTACCAAAATCGGTCTCACCGAGTTTGTGTAATCGGTCTCACTGAGATTACGTTATGCCCTAACCCTAACCATATCGGTCCTACCGAGTTGCTTGTCAGTCCCACCGAAAACCCTAACGGTCACTAGGTTTACTAAATCGGTCCGACCAAGTTTGATGATTCGGTCCCACCGAGTTTAGTAAATTGTGTGTAACGGTTGTGTAACGGTTAGATTTTGTGTGGAGGCTATATATACCCCTCCACCTCCTCTTCATTCGTGGAGAGAGCCATCAGAACAAATCTACACTTCCAACTTACCAGTTCTGAGAGAGAACCACCTACTCATGTGTTGAGGCCAAGACATTTCATTCCAACCATATGATTCTTGATCTCTAGCCTTCCCCAAGTTGCTTTCCACTCAAATCTTCTTTCTACCAAATCCAAATCCCGTGAGAGAGAGTTGAGTGTTGGGGAGACTATCATTTGAAGCACAAGAGCAAGGAGTTCATCATCAACACACCATTTGTTACTTCTTGGAGAGTGGTGTCTCCTAGATTGGCTAGGTGTCACTTGGGAGCCTCCGACAAGATTGTGGAGTTGAACCAAGGAGTTTGTAAGGGCAAGGAGATCGCCTACTTCGTGAAGATCTATCACTAGTGAGGCAAGTCCTTCGTGGGCGACGGCCATGGTGGGATAGACAAGGTTTCTTCTTCGTGGACCCTTCGTGGGTGGAGCCCTCCGTGGACTCGCAAGCCGTTACCCTTCATGGGTTGAAGTCTCCATCAGCGTGGAGGTGCGATAGCACCACCTATCGGAACCACGACAAAAACATCCGTGTCTCCAATTGCGTTTGAATTCTCCAAACCCTTCCCTTTACATTCTTGCAAGTTGCGTGCTTTATTTTCCGCTGCCTATATACTCTTTGCATGCTTGCTTGAATTGCGTGAAGATTGCTTGACTTGCTTAAAGATAGCTAAAATCTGCCAAAGTCTAAAATTGGGAAAAGGTTAAGTTTTTAATTGGTCAAGTAGTCTAATCACCCCCCTCTAGACATACTTCAAGGTCCTACAACAACGCAGCAGAATATGAGGCCCTGTCACATGGCCTCCGGATGGCAGTCTCCATGGGCATTCAATGCCTGGAGGTGTGTGGGGACTCGAACCTTGCAATATCTCAAATAAATGGAGACTTCGACTCGGAGGATCCAAAAAGGGCGGCTTATCGCAACGCCGTCCTCAAAATGTCAGCTCGGTTCGAGGGGCTTGAATTCCACCATGTGGTCCGGGAAAACAATCAGGCGGCGGATATCCTCGCCCGCATCAGCGCTAAGCGCGACCCTATCCCACCTAATATCTTCTTGGAAAGGTTGTTTAAGCCATCCGTGGTTTGGGAAGGAGAGACCGGTAACAATAGTCCGGACCCGGCCACAACACGGATCACCGACACTCGACATAATTGGAGGCTCGCCACGAAATAACACCTTCCATGCGTGATTATGGATGTCATCGCCCGTGGACAGAACCATTCCTGGCCTACCTAACTAGGCAGGAACTACCTGAGGACCCAAACGAGGCGCGCTGCATTGTGCGGCGGTCTAAAGCCTACAAGGTCCATGAGGGAGAGCTTTATAAGAAAAGCACTACCGGAGTCCTTCAAAGGTGCATCTCCGAAGAGGAAGGGCGGCAACTTTTGGCAGAAATTCATGCTGGACTTGGCGGCCACCACGCTGCAGCTCGGGCCCTTGTAAGCAAGGCCTTCCGTACAGGCTTCTAGTGGCCGACGGCCCGACCAGACGCACAGGACCTCGTTCAACATTGCGTTGGTTGCCAGATTTTTGCAAATCAAAGCCATATGCCGCCTACCGTTCTCCAAACAATCCCCATTACTTGGCCCTTCGCGGTTTGGGGGCTTGATATGGTCGGACCCCTCAAAGGGGGAAGCCATAAGAGAAAATACTTATTGGTCATGGTGGATAAATTCACCAAATGGATAGAAGCCAAACCAGTTAAAACGGCCGAATCTGGACCAGTGATAGACTTCATATCCAGGGTTGTACACCGTTATGGCGTTCCCCACAGCATCATCACCGATAATGGCTCAAACTTTACAGCCGACGAGGTAAAACTTTGGTGCAGCAACATGGGCATCAAGCTCGATTATGCTCCCATCTATCACCCGCAAACTAACGATCAAGTCGAGCGAGCAAATGGTCTTATCATGAGCGGCATTAAACCCAGATTAGTGCGATCCTTGAAGGAATCTGATATGCACTGGGTAGAGGAGCTCGACTCCGTACTATGGGGGCTGCGGACCACGCCGAACCGCACTACCGGATACACACCATTTTTTATGGTGTACGGCGCAGAGGCGGTACTGCCCTTCGACATAATTCATGACTCACCTCGATGCGTATGTATGAAGAGAAAGAAGCCGAGCTTGATCGGCGGGGCGGTTGGGCATACCTCGAGGAGGGCGTGGCGTGGCAAAAGCCCGTTCCGCATTCTATCAGCAACAGGCTCGAAGGTACCAAAGCAGAGAAGTACGGGTCCAAACCTATAACATTGGCGAACTCGTTCTACGCCTACCGGAGAAGAAAAGGAACAAGCTCAAGCCCAAATGGGAGAGTCCCTTCATTATTGACCAAGTTATGACCGGTGGAGCGTACCGTCTGCGGGATGCATCGGACAATCGACTCGAGCCAAATCCATGGAACGCAGCCAGACTCCGAAGGTTCTACGCCTAGTGCCAGACTCTGTGTTCGTCTCCCTGCCTCTATCAATTTTTTATATATTCGTTATCTGTCTTTTCTTTCTTTATTTTTTCCCCTTTTATCTTCAAGGCCTTAAGAGGCTAAAATGTGTCTTGACTACACAATTTTGACGCGCTAGCCGCGCTCATTATACCTTATACAGAAGCTTAATATAACTATTTTCAGGGCTCTATGCCCCACACATGTGTTATTCTTCCACATGTACCTTTTTTCGCCATTATATGCATCGATATGACTTAAGTTTTGTCCAAGCTGGGTTGCCTGGCTCTTGTGTTTATGCCCTACGTTCCCGTTAATTCGGCTAGGGCATAAGGGGAGCACCTCTGTGATTGTTACTGTCGGGTCAGCCGGATGTGTACCTCAGACTAGGTGAAGCCGAAAGCTAGCGTTCTTAAGGGAATACTCGGTCAGTGAACAAAAGATGACCTTTATTTATTGTAATACATGCCCCCAGATGTTTATATCTTGCATCTCTTTTCGCAGCTCGGACATGCACATTAGGGCATGCGTACCCAGGGAAAGGAACCCTTAACGGAACTATTCTCCTGGAAGATGTTTCTTACTATCCATGTAATATAACATAGCTAGATGGGTACTTATGCATTCAAGCACTTATGACCCCTTCGCTTTGGTTTCCACGCGTACCCAGTTTTTACATAGCGGCGGGTATTCGGATACACTTGGACTGTCGGGTCCAAAGGTCGAAGCGAAAAGGTCCGCCATGACAAATGATTTATAATCGGTTAGGGACAATACCATGTCACTTGAAGTACACAGTCACTTAGACTGACTAAATTCTTCTTCTATACCATCCAACAGGCTGTCTAGCCTACAATCCTGTTGGGAATACTTTGCGGCTAATTCTACTTGGTCATACACCAAACTGACGGGGATCTCTTTCCCATGGGACCCCACAGGTCCGACCTCGGCCTTGTGGTTCGGGTCAGCCTTGGTATATCGCGTCTTCACCATGGCCTAGGCTTCCCTCGCACCTTGTCGGCGAGCTGGTATCTTCCATAATCGGAAGCGCCGCCGCGCTCCCTTGAGCTTCTCTACAAGCTCCCCCATGCCTCCTGGCAGGGAGGCGGATGGCCACAAGTCTTGGGCAATGCCCTGCATCACCTGCCGAACTTGTTCGTGCAGTTGTGAGAGCTCTGGCAGAAGATCACCCACAGACTCGGGCATCTCCTCCGCGGGACGACCCGTCAGCATACCTGTAGACATAACTCTGTTAGTCGTTTCTTCGCCGAACTCTTTAAAAGTTCGTTCAAGCACTTACTTAAAATGCCGCGTCGAAGCCTCTTATTCTCCTTTACGGAGTCAGCAAGCTGGGCTCGAACATTTTTCAGTTCCACGCCCAGCTGGATATTGGCATCTTGGAGATTGTTTTTCTCCCGCCTAACCCGTGTATGCACGCGCTCGCCAGCCTTTAGCTGTCGTTGAGCATGCGGCTCATCCCCTATCACGACCTCCGGAGTCATCTGCAGAATCTATTGTTAGATTTTCATGCATGCCGCATACTACCTGGTACCTGTCATTCTTTGCAATAGAAATAAGTGTTACCAGATGGGGCCTTCTCGGACTCCTTTACTGCGACAATTGCGGCCTAAAGCTGGGCTTTGCACTCCTCCAGCTCTTGAGACAACCGGGTATTCTTCTCCGTAAGAACCTATGCAAACAATGATCCTTAAATTAGTTGTGCCAACTGTTTCAAGTCTTAGGGGCTACTGATATACATAATTATTAGATTTTCTTATCCATATATCCTTTACATACTGGTCCGTGGCTTTGGCAAGACCATTTTGAGCAGCTCGGATGTACGCGTCTCCTGAGTTAAAAGCGTCGAACGCCTCTTGGGAGAAACAAGCGTCGCGGAGTACGGCCCGGCGGCGCTTGTGATTCATGGCACGCTCCACTTCAGAATTCATAGCGGACAGCCTATCCACATCCTCTATAGGAGGAACATCCGGTGTTGGCCCCATGTTAGCGTCCGCCTCCAAATCCGGCTCTGAAGCCCGGCTGTTGGAGGCGTGGCCGGCAACCTCTCCGGATATAGTCAGGCGAGCGTTTTTCCTACTAGGAAACATGGACGTTATTATATTTTAAAAGATGACAACCACGGAGCGGGGTTCTGTTTCATACCTCTGCGACGGCGTCTCAGTCCTGGCCGCCTTCCTTTTAAGCCTACTCAGTTTAGGTGCCCCTTGTTGGTGAGTCACTGCGGGTTCGGCATGGTGTCCCAAGGGCCTTCCCTGTAAGACACCATATGTGTGCGGTAGGTGAAGTGCAGAAAAAGGGATCCTTCTCGAAAGTTGGGACTCCGGTTTTACATATATGCGATGCAGGGAGTAGTCCAGGATAATCGGCTATGATGGCCACCATGGCATCATCGCAGCTCAATTGATAGAACGTCCTGTCAATGAGCTCCACAAATGTGTCCGGATCCTCTTCGAGTCCGGGGTCGAGGGCCCGGTCAGGGTCCTCTGGTTGTGGAGGCGGGCTGTGGACCTCCCTCACAGCTTTTCGCAGTTCCTGCTATGAAATAGCAAGGTAAATATTTATGGCAAAGAATGCGGGAAGGTCTGGAGTAAAAAGTAGCAGCTCACCCAGTTTGGGGGGCTGTACATGGAGAATCCATCCCGTGGCTTGATACGGATGAACTCCTCTTCCTCTCCTTTGTATAAATCGAATAGTATTTTTGCTAGAGCAGCGACGGAGTCCGCACCTTTACGACCGCAGCGGGTGGCATCGTCTTCTCCACTGAAGTGCCACATGGGTTCTCCCCGATATTGAAGTGGCTGCACCCCCCGCATTATACATATTGACATAACCTCGAATATTGTCAATCCTGATTTGGCCAGAGTTTGTATCCGGCCCATCAGGTAAAGGACCTCTCTGTTATCTTCCTCACAGGGGCTCCGGCGCCCGACTGCGCGTTCTTCAAAGGGGTGTTATTAAGCTCGGAAGGCCCATCCGAACAGGGTCCGGAAGGGGGACGTCCTCAATATAAAACCACTCCGAAGGCCAGTCTTCGGATGTCTTCTTCGGGGTACCGGACAGATATCCAGTCCCGGCGATGCGCCATATCTCGGCTCCGCCCACTTGATATATCGACCCCTCTTGTGTACGGGGTACGAGGCAGAATAGCCTTTTCCATAGCTCGAAATGAGCTTCATATCCCAAAAACAGCTCGCAAAGGGTGACATAGCCTGCGATGTGTAATATGAAGGCAGGAGTAAAATTATGCAGCTGAAGGCCGTAGAACTCAAGGAGCCCGCGGAGGAACGGATGGATTGGAAATCCAAGTCCCCTTAACAAGTACGGGACAAGGCATACCCGCTCCCCCATGGATGGGTTGGGAAAGCTCTCCACTTGTTCCCCGCCATTGTAAGTGGCTAGTCCAGCTCGGACGGGGACCATATACGCAGGAGGAAGGAACCCCTGGGTTTGTAACTCTACTAACTGTCTGTGGGAGACGGAACACTTCTTCCAGTTGCCTGGCTTAGGGCCACGGGAGCGAGAGGAGGAGCTGCGACGACCGGCCATGGTGGGATGGATTTTTTCGGGGGCGCTCCGATGGATACTCGCTGAGGGAGGATGGTGTGATCTGGATCTGAGGATCCCCGGTCCCTTAAATGGACGATTTACTCACATGGTTAGGGTGGCAAGTGCAAAAACGCCTCGACTTCTCGCATTCGCTCAACACGTGGAGGATAGCCATTATTAGGTGCAGAAGTCAAGGAGTGCAACATTCATGGGAAGCCGGACACTACTCGACAGGTACTCGGAATTTGGAGAAGAACCCGCCTTGCAATGCCGAAGACAATCTGCACGCCAAACACATCATCATTGAAGCCTGGTTCGGGGGCTACTGAGGGAGTCCTGGATTAGGGGGTCCTCGGACAGCCGGATTATATCCTTTGGCCGAACTGTTGGACTGTGAAGATACAAGATTGAAGACTTCGTCCCGTGTCTGGGTGGGACTCTCCTTAGCATGGAAGGCAAGCTTGGCAATACAGATATGAAGATCTGCTCCCTTGTAACCGACTTTGTGTAACCCTAGTGTCACATCCCAGATAGACCATGCATTAGGGTGTGCATCATGTTTAAATTTCATTTGAATTTGAAATGGGGAAGGCAGGAAACCCCAGAACACCCCTCCCTTAAAACAACTAGGGTTTACTAAAATTTATTTCAATGAATCCGAAATGCCCTTCAAAATGCTCATCCTCTTTGTTTGGGTTCAGAACCCATGTCAAAGGAGGTGCACCATTTTCTAGGTCATCTAAGGGTTCTAGAATTAATCCACAAGTTTTTGAAATGAGCATTTCAAATTATGAAAAATATTTCAAATGTTCAAAAATTGCCAAACCAAAATGTTTCATGTTGGGAATATTCCAACAAGTGACCAGGAGCATTTTGGTAATTTTTAAATAGTTTTGGTATTTTAAAAACCCCAACAAAGTTCTGAAAATAGAAAAAGCTTAAAAAGGAAAATCCTTACATGTCAGCTCACGCCCCCACCGCTGCCCAGCCCAGCAGCCCGCCATGTGCTGCTTGGCTCGGCTTGACAGCAGCTGGTGTTGACCCAGCCTTGCGCAGGCGCGCCACGCAGCTGGCCGCCGCCTGCCTCACCCTGCGCCCGCCCGCCGCCTGGGCGACCTCCGTCGTCGCCCGACCCCTGGACACCCCATTCTCCCCTGCCCCTCTCTCGCTCTCCCCAACCTGGCCGGCGCCATCGCCGACGCGCCACCGCCGACGCGCCGTGCTCCCGCCGTCCATGCTCCTCCCCACCATGTCCAGCAGCTCCGCGCACCCCCACTACCCCTAGCTAGCCGAGTCCCACTCGCTCTAAGCACCAGAGGCCACTACACCGACCTCGACCGAGCTCGAAGCAGCGGAGATCCCCATCGCCGTCGCCGCCGCATCGACCGCCCGACCCGACAAGGCTCTCTACGGGTTCACTGTGAGCCTGGCTACTCCCCCGTCCTCTCCGCTCTCTTCCTCTTGCACCACAACGAGCGCACGTCGATCACCCGAACGCACCGCCGCGGAGCTCGTTGCCGACGAGGCTCCGGCCACCCAACGGCCACGTCACCCTGTCCATCGCACTCACCGAGTTGCGCTGGGCCTAACTATGCACTTCCCACGCCTCGCCGAGCCCTCTAGCAACAAACCCGACATCACCGAGCCCGGCCGCCGCCCGACTTCGTCGCGGCGCCAACTCCGCCACCCCTAACCCAACCCCCCACCAAACACCGCGGCTCATCTCCAGCTCCACGTAGATGCTCCCGCGCCTCATTTGGTGCCGGAAAGTGCAAAAGCACTTTGCTCCGCCGCCCCAGCCTCGCCGTGGCTGACGCCGCGAGTTGACCATCGACCCACATCAGTGGGCCTGTTGACCGTCTGAGTCAATGACAGGTGGACCCCCTCCGGTTAACTAATTAGGATTAGTTCTAATTAAGTTAATTAGTTAAACTAACCCTGACATGCGGGTCCCACTGGTCAGTTTGACCTGGACGACCCCGTTGACCCCCTGATGTCACGCTGACCTCATGCTGACGCATTAATTCAAATTCTGGATTTATCTTTATATAGTAAATTCCAGAATATAATTCAAATTTCAAATGCTTATAACTTTTTATCTATAACTCCAAATGCAAAGATTTATATATGAAAAATTATCAGAAAAATACACTCTATCCATTGGTACAGGTTTCATGCATGTTAAAACAAGTTAACTATGCTGAATAACCAGAATAAGATATTGCACCATTAGGACTAATTCAAATGAGCTATCATTTGAATCCTTGATTCAAATGAGTTCATCCCCTGTCCTTTCAATTTGCATTAGGCCAACACACATCCATATTGCCATGTCATAGCATGCATCATATTGTTGCATATTGCCTTGTATGTTTATTTCGGTGTGTTTTCATGATAGGTTCTGCCCCCGAAGATAACCTCGACTACCCATCTGAAGGCAGTTCTCTACCCAGTTCCATCGGGCAAGCAATTCATTGATCATTCGATACAAACCCATGTTCTCGCTTCGCTCTCGTTTACTGCATTAAGACAACGCGATTCAACTGTTGTGTGCTGCGGTAGTTGAACCCACTTCCTTTGCATGACTGTCATTGCCACGAGAACTAGATGAAACCCACTAGTATGTGTAGGAGTTGATTGAGCCATGTTTGTGATTCCTACCATGCTATGCTTGCTATGCTTAGAGTTGTGTCAGTCTGGCTCATCGGGATGATGAACTGGAGTGAAAGGTTGTGTTGGTTCGAGTGAAAGTGTTGAACACGATTTGGTAAAGGTATCGATGAGAGGCCATGTAGGAGTACATGGTGGGTTGTTTCATTGAAGCCGAACTTAAGAACTGAGATCTGTGTTTGTGATCCATGAACAGTTACTACCACACATTGGGATCCTTAATTGACCCTCTCGGCTTCTTAACCACCCTGTTCATAGTCAGGAGTTGCAAGTAGTTTACGGTGTTTGTAGCATCTTTGGGGCCGCCGCATACGCTGACCTTAGGGGTGGGTTGTGTTGCGGTAGGCACCGTGGCCCGTGTACCGAGTGCCGTTTGGTATCTCGGGAACCCTGCACACATCATTCGGGCTGTATGGGAAACCTCGGCGGACTCCTGCGGATGGAACCCGAATAGGCGATAAACTGGACTAGGGACTTGAGTGTTTGGGTAGGCTGAGGCCGACACCCACGCTGGCTTCCGCTTGAAGGTTGCAGAGTACATGTCGTAAAACGATAAGTGGTGAGCGTGTGTGAAGAAGTATACCCTGCAGGGTTAAATATGATCTATTGAATAGCCGTGTCCACGGAGAAGGACTTCGGGTTACCTATATCAGTTCATAGACAAGTAAATGGATACTACTAAAAGCCTCAAGATAAGTGTGAGTATCGTGGATGGCCCTCTCGGGGATGACGAGAGAGGATCCACGGTGGAGTATTGTGATGGTGATTAGTGGACTCGTATGCGACAAAATGCTTTACAAAGTGTGTCACGTGGGATAGCTTAGCCAAAAGTCAAAGCTGGCTTGCTGCAAATAACTCCACTTCCTTCCTTGAGAATGTGCATGTATGATAGGATTACGTGGTAAGACTTCTGAGTACTTTTGTACTCATGTTTGTAATCAATATTTTTCAGAGGACTATACTACCCCTCCGACGGATTCTATGTAGATGTTGACTTGACGAGTAAGCTAGCCACCGGTGGCGATCTAAGACTTGTGCAGGGCCATTGTAGATAGAAAGGCTCCAACAAGCTTTCTTTCTTTCTAGAGTCTATACTCAGACATAGTTTGCTTCCGCATGTGCTTGTATGATTGTATGACTTGAGTGTTGGGTCATGTGACCCTATCTGTATGAATATGTTATGTATGGCTCCTCGGGCCTCTTAAATAAAGTACTTGAGTTGTAGAGTTTTGTTGTGATGCCTTGTTGTATTTACTCATATCGGGCATAATGCGTGTATGATTGAAATGCTTGGTATGAGTGGGATCCGACAATCTAGTTGTTTATCCTTGGCAGCCTCTCATATGGGGAAATGTAGTCTCGTGCTTCGGCGATAGTAGTCCGCTACAGCCCGGTTCACGAGTCCTGCTAGCCCAAAGACTACTGCTTGGACACTTGATCGTGGCGGCATGTGATTCATTTCGTTCCTATGTCTGTCCCTTGGGAAATGTCACGCGTGATACTTGGAGTCCTGCCTAGCCTGCTACAGCCCGGGATACCGAGTCTGTTAGCCAGTGCTACAGCCCGAGTTCATCGTTGATGACCGACATGCTCGAAGTGTTTCATGTATGCCTGTCCCCATAGGTTAGTGCGCTTTGGGTTCACGACTAGCCATGTCGGCCGGGTTCTTTGTCATGTGGATGCTAGCGACACCATCATATCGTGAGCCAAAAGGCATAAGCGGTCCCGGCCATGGTAAGGCGACACCGTGGAATACCGTGCGTGAGGCCGCAAAGTGATATGAGGTGTTACCAGCTAGGTCGATGTGACTTGGAATCGGGGTCTGACAGCGTTGGCATCGAGCAGGGCTGCTGTAGGTTCGCTAAGCCAAACTTGTGAAGTTGAGTCTAGAAATGCTTTAGTTATATGTAGGGGAATTGATTGTGGGAGGGAACGTAAGGCTCTTTTACTCCTTTACCTTATGCCCTCTGATCTGAGTCATCCTCTTCTCATTCGACGTGGGTTTAGGACTAGGCTCTCTTCTCTCTATCAGGTTCACGTGTTACTAATGCGTAGTAACTTATAGGATTGTTGGTTACATCCTCAGTCCAGTGCTACTAAATTTTAGTATGCTATCATTTGAACCAGAACCTTGATATGATGTTGTTGAGTGGTTTTGCAAATCTGATTTTGAATGTCTCAAATCTGATTTTGAGCATTCTGAGATGTTATGCTGCCCGATTTTCCTAGAAATTCTAATGCCTTTGCATTGTGGCTGTGCTTTCAGATGGCCACCGTTCCCGTAACCAAGTGGTTCGCCTGACTCGTTGCATTGATGTGTGCGGTCACACGGCCATGTTGGTTAGGGTGATGATTGAGGCTGGTTATCGATGGTATCCTGAATATACCGTCGAGGAGCAGTTTAGGGATTTCAATCAAAGCCAATATCTATGCACGGTCGGATTTATCCATCTTACCCGAGCTCTTGAGCCACTTCACTTTGTTCTTATGGGCTCGGAATCACTATTGGAATGTCATGCAAGATGCAGCCTATTCCATGATGACTATTATTCGAGCCAGGACTGCTTTGCTGAGCAACACTGATTTCCGCTATATGCGAGCATCTCTTCCTGGGGCGCATGGCTACCTTCAGGGTTTGTACAGCGATGCCTCCCATGAGGACTCACTCCTTCGCACTACTCTTGAGTTCTTTGGAGGACAAGGACCGTGAGAACCGGGCCTTGCGTATGGAGCTTTTTAATGCCCGTTCGACCACTTTGGGCTACTCGACTAGGTTTGCACTGCCGTGCAAGCGGATGTATGGACATGAGAGACTTGTACCTGTGCGGGCGAGTCTGCGGACTTCATGGAGTGGCGTGAGGTTGGAGCATCACTCCTCCTCGTGGGCCTCGTCTGCCACCGTTTGTTGGTCCACGGCCACATCCGAGTCCTTATGGTCCACAGGCCCCACAGATTATCTGCTTCCGGACGATCATGTTCCACTTCAGTGTCTGGTGGTGACTTCTATGGGGACTACTACGGAGCTGCCTGAGATAGTAGTAGTATCCCTAGTATAGTAATGGTTGTGTTTCCACCGTCCTGCGTGACTCGTGGAATACGACTTAGTGTGTATCATTCCTAAGTGTAGAAAAATAATGTATAGGAGTTGGAATGCTTCCGTGAGATGTAACGCCTTTCCTTATAGTTGTACTCCGTCGGGCTTGTACTAAACTATGAATGGTGTGTATGACCGATGGTATATATATATATGGCAGTTTTATATTACCATGTCATACGGATGAACATCTTTGCATTCCATGCTGTCCATTACCTTCCGCACTTCCTTGTTAAATTCTGCCATCCTGGTTTAAACCTTTGCTTTGTCTCCCGGGATGGTCAACACTCAATACTCCTGCTGCTCGAGCAGGGAGAAGCGATGCAGCCAGAAATGTGAATCTGCACGCAACCGCCATCTTTGGCGAGGTGATCTTTGAGCGAGCGCAATAAGCCTGAAACCAACCGCTTATTGGGCGGATTGAACAAAACACAGCACGCCAGCCAAGAAACGATATGGTTTCACTCAATGATTTCGTCAAGCTATATCCTCCAAAGTTCAAATGTTCCGTCGAGCCTCTCGGCGCAGATGATTGGCTCCGATATCCACCACAAGCTGCGTTCCGCCAGCGTGGCTGAGGCTGACAAGGTTACCTTTGCCGCCTATCATCTGGAAGGTCCTGCTAGTCTCGGTGGGAAAATTATGAGGCTATCGTCCGGCTGGACAAGTTACAACTTGGGATGAATTCAGTGCCGCCTTCCGTGAGCACCATATTCGGAAGGTCTTATGGACCGCAAGCGTGAGAATTCTGCGGTTTCACCCAAGGCGGTGACGGTGGATGCCTCTGACCGTGAATTTGGGAGGTTAGCACGTTATGCTCGAAGAAGTTTCTACCGATGCTAAGAAGCAGGCAAGGTTCCGTAAGGGACTTAGCCTGAGCTACGCCGAGATCTCCGTCTGCATGAGTGTACCTCTTTCCGAAGCTAGTCAATAAGGCTATCGGCGCTAAACCAGGCAGACTGATTTTGAGGCTTCACGCAGCACATCCGTGACTCGGATCGTCATCCGCTGGATCCCGAAGCGCCGGGTTTGGGTCCCAAATCGGCTCTACCACCTGTGTACACCCCGAGGCCATCCTTGAGCGCCGCCCCAACCAACCGTATTTTCCACCCAAGACTTATGGAGGTCCAACTGCTAGTGCTGCTCCACGTCCAAATGTGATCACTTGCTTCAAGTGTGGAGAGGCGGGCCACTATATTCGAGAGTGTCCCAGAACAACCCCAATCAAGCCGAAAGTCTGTTGGCGCGGCAAGCCAGCGGAAAGATGCCCTATGCCAAACCGGTTGCCACCGCTCGTGGCCATGTCAACTATGTCTCTGCCAAGAAACCTATGAGGATCCCAACGTGCGTCCTCGTGCGCTTCTTGTTAATTGCCATCCGCAACCGTTCTTTTGATCTTGGAGCATCTCATTCATTCATTTAAGAGAGCTATGCTCGATTGCACAACACCACATTCGTGACATGCCTACCTCCATGGAAATCCAAACTCCTGGTTCTAGATGGCAAACCTCTAGAATAAGTCATGGGAATGAAATTCTTGTCGACAGATTAGTCTTTCTTGCATCTCTAATAGCTCTTAAGTCCTCGGACATAAACATCATCTTGGATATGGACCGGATGTCAGCCCATTATGCTAAGATTGATTGCTCTACTAGAACTGTTCAACTTACCCATCCTTGGGCAAAACAAAGGATGTTTTAACCCGAGTGTCTAAGCGCCACTTTACTCATAAATGCCAACCCCTTCCGGATCTCAAGATATTCCGGTGTCCGTGATTTCCGGATGTCTTTCGGAGGAACTGCCGGTGTTCCACCCGACGGGGATGTCGAGTTCGTGATAGATCTTATTCCGGAACCGTCCCAATCTCTAGAAGACCTTATAAGATGGCACCCCTAGAACTAGCTGAACTTAAGAAACAACTCGATGAGTCCTTGCAAAAGGTTTCATCCGTCCTAGTTCATCTCCATGGGCTTGCCCGTCCTCTTCGTCAAGAAGAAGGATGGTACGGATCGGATGGTTGTAGATTACCGACCATCAATTTGGTCACTATCAAGAACAAGTATCCGCTCCCGGGATCAACGACACTGTATGATCAGCTCGCTGGATCCTCGATCTTTTCAAGATGGATTTGAGGTTGGGCTACCATCAAATCAAAATCAAAACGAGGACATACCTAAAAGCGGCCTTTGTCACTCGTTATGGCCAATCTGAGTACACCGTCATGTCCTTCGGTTTAACCAATGCTCCAGCCACTTTCTCTCGGTTAATGAACTCAATCTTCATGGAGTATTTGGATAAATTAGTCGTGGTATACCTCGATGATATACTCATCTACTCCAAGAATGAGGAAGAACATGCGAACACCTAAGGCTAGTATTGATGAAACTTGAGAGCACCGCCTTTATGCCAAATTCTCTAAATGTGAATTCTGGTTGCCGTAAGTGACCTATCTAGGACATGTAATCTCTGTAAGGGTATTGCTGTCAATCCCGGCGAGTTCAAGCCGTCCTTGATTGGACTCCACCTGAATCGGTCAAGCAAGTTCGGAGTTTCCTCGGTTTAGCGAGCTATTGCCGCCGCTTCGTCGAGAATTTCTCTAAAGTTGCTAAACCTCTAACGAACTCCTCAAGAAAGATAAGAAGTTCGAATGGGCGCCACGGTCGAGATCAGCTTTCGAGGACTGAAAAGGCGCTCGACATCTGCTCCGTACTTGTTCCACCAGATTTCTCTAAGGACTTTATTATCTATTACGGCGCCTCGCGACAAGGACTAGGTTGCATACTCATGCAAGATCGTCATGTGATTGCCTCGCATCTCGACGATTCGTCCACATGAGGATAACTACCCCACACGATCTAGAGCTTGAAGCGATGGTTCATGCACTCAAAACCTGGCGACATTACCTTACGGGTAATCGTTGCGAAATCTACACCGATCACCAAAGTCTGAAATATATCTTCACCCAACGGATTTGAATCTCGAGCAAAGGCGTTGGGTCGAGTTGATACAGATTTCGACTTAGGAATATCTTACACCCGAGCAAAGCCAATGTCATGGCTGGCGCACTAAGTCGCAAATCTTATTGTAACAATCTGATGTTACAACAAAGTCAACCAATTCTCCACGAGGAATTTACGTAAGCTTAATCTTCACATTGTTCCTCGAGGATTCCTTTCCACCACAGTGGCGAAACCTGATCTTACGGATCGAATCATAGCTGCTCAGCGAAGATGATAGAGGATATCTCGGATCAAGGAGAACATCGCTAGCGGAGCTGCTAAATGTTTCTCCATAGATGAACAGTGTTGTCTTCTTTGAAAACCGCTTGGTGGTTCCCAATAAACAACAGCTACGGCAATTGATCCTTAAAGAAGCTCATGACTCTCCTCTCACCATTCATCTGGTAGTACTAAAATGTATCAAGATCTCGCCAGAGGTTTTGGTGGACTAGGATGAAGAGAGAAATCGCTCAATACATTGCTAATTGCGGCGTCGTCGTCGAGTTAAGCGAGCATCAACGGCCTCTTGGTACCCTTCAACCTTTGGAAATTCCTGAATGGAAATGGGATAAAATCGGTATGGATTTCATTACCGGGTTTCCCAGGACCAAGAGAGGAATAACGCTATCTTCGTTGTTGTTGATCGTCTTTCCAAAGTAGCCCACTTCCTACCTGTTCGTGAGAGTATAACCGCTAGTCAGCTAGCTGAATTGTACATCTCTCGAATAGTGTCTCTTCATGGTGTTCCTTTGGAAATTAACTCAGACCGTGGGAGTCTCTTCACCTCTCGATTTTGGGAAAGTTTCCAAAACGCTATGGGAACTCGTCTCTCCTTTAGCACCGCTTTCCATCCCCAATCAAGTGGTCAAGTAGAGCGAGTCAATCAAATCCTAGAGGATATGCTTGAGCTTCATCATCTCTTTCGGCATGAATTGGGAGAAATGCCTTCCATTCGCGAGTTAAGCTTATAACAATAGTTATCAAGCCAGCTTGGGCAAAGCCCCTTTCGAAGTTCTTTATGGACAAAAATGTCGAACGCCTCTTAACTGGTCAGAAACCGGGGAGAGACAACTCTTTGGCCCGGATATGATTCAGGAAGTAGAAGAGCAGGTTCGCGTTATTCGTGAGAAATTGAAAACAGCCCAACCTCGTCAAAAGAGCCAATATGACCGCAAGCATAAGCCTATGGCTTATGAAATTGGCGAAAGGCTTACCTCCGGGTTACCCTCTAAAGGAACCCATCGATTGATATCAAAGGCAAGTTGGCTCCTCGTTACATTGGACCCTTTCGCATTCTTGCCAAGCGAGGGAAGTTGCCTACCAATTGGAACTACCTCCGCATCTTTCCAAAGTCCATGATGTCTTCCACGTTTCCCAACTCAGCGTTGCTTCTCGGATCCTATCCGTGGAGTGGACCACAAACGCTTGATCTCCAAGATAACCTCACCTATCGAGAATATCCCGTTCGTATCCTCGATCAAGCCGAGCGTACCACTCGGCGTCGGAATATCAAGTTTCTAAAGGTTCAATGGTCAAACCATTCCGAGCTAGAAGCAACTTGGGAAAGGGAGGATCGTCTTCGACTTGAGTATCCCACCTTTTCGCAAGATCCTAAATCTCGGGACGATATTCTTTTGAGTGGGGTGAGTTGTCACATCCCGGATAGACCATGCATTAGGGTGTGCATCATGTTTAAATTTCATTTGAATTTGAAATGGGGAAGGCAGAAACCCCGAACACCCCCTTAAAACAACTAGGGTTTACTAAAATTTATTTCAATGAATCCAAATGCCCTTCAAAATGCTCATCCTCTTTGTTTGGGTTCGTAACCCATGTCAAAGGAGGTGCACCATTTTCTAGGTCATCTAAGGGTTCTAGAATTAATCCACAAGTTTTGAAATGAGCATTTCAAATTATGAAAAATATTTCAAATGTTCAAAATTGCCAAACCAAAATGTTTCATGTTGGGAATATTCCAACAAGTGACCAGGAGCATTTTGGTAATTTTAAAATAGTTTTGGTATTTTAAAAACCCCAACAAAGTTCTGAAAATAGAAAAAGCTTTAAAAGGAAAATCCTTACATGTCATGCCATGGCCCCCACCTGCCGGCCCAGCCCAGCAGCCAGGCCAATGAGCTGCTTGGCTCGGCTTGACAGCAGCTGGTGTCGGCAGCGAGCGCAGGCGCGCCACGCAGCTGGCCGCCGCCTCTGCCTCACCCTGCGCCGCCGCCGCGCCTGGGCGACCTCCGCGTCGTCGCCCGACCCCCTGACACCCCATTCTCCCCTGCCCCTCTCTCTCGCTCTCCCCAACCTGGCCGACGCCATCGCCGACGCCACCATCACGACGCCGTGCTCCCGCCGTCCATGCTCCTCCCCACCATGTCCAGCAGCTCCGCCACACCCCACTACCCCTAGCTAGCCGAGTCCCACTCGCTCTAAGCACCCCGAGGTTACTACACCGACCTCGACCGAGCTCAAAGCCGCCGGAGATCCCCATCGCCGTCGCCGCCGCATCGAGACCGCCCCGACCCGACAAGGCTCTCTCGGGTTCACCGTGAGCCTGGCTACTCCCCGTCCTCTCCGCTCTCTTCCTCTTGCACCACAGCAGCGCCCGTCGATCACCCGAACGCACCGCCCATGGAGCTCGTCGCCGACGAGGCTCCGCCACCCAACGCCACGCCACCCTGTCCATCGCACTCACCGAAAGTTGCGCTGGGCCTAACTATGCACTTCCCACGCCTCGCCGAGCCCTCTAGCAACAAACCCGACATCACCCGAGCCCCGGCCGCCGCCCGACTCGTCGCCGGCGCCAACTCCGGCCACCCCTAACCCAACTGACCCCACCAAACACCGCGGCTCATCTCCAGCTCCACGTAGATGCTCCCCGCGCCTCATTTGGTGCCCGGAAAGTGCAAAAGCACTTTGCTCCGGCTGCCTGCCTCGCCGTGACTAGACGCCGGCGAGTTGACCACTGACCCCTGTCCGTGGGCCCTGTTGACCGTCTGAGTCAATGATAGGTGGACCCCCCGGTTAACTAATTAGGATTAGTTCTAATTAAGTTAATTAGTTAAACTAACCCTGACATGCGGGTCCCACTGGTCAGTTTGACCTGGACGACCCCGTTGACCCCCGACGTCACGCTGACCTCATCTTGGCGCATTAATTCAAATTCTGGATTTATTTTATATAGTAAATTCGAGAATATAATTCAAATTTCAAATGCTTATAACTTTTATCTATAACTCCAAATGCAAAGATTTATATATGAAAATTATCAGAAAAATACACTCTATCCATTGGTACAGGTTTCATGCATGTTAAAACAAGTTAACTATGCTGAATAACCAGAATAAGATATTGCACCATTAGGACTAATTCAAATGAGCTATCATTTGAATCCTTGATTCAAATGAGTTCATCCCTGTCCTTTCAATTTGCATTAGGCCAACACACATCCATATTGCCATGTCATAGCATGCATCATATTGTTGCATATTGCCTTGTATGTTTATTTGGTGTGTTTTCATGATAGGTTCTGCCTCAAGATAACCTCGACTACCCATCGAAGGCAGTTCTCTACCCAGTTCCATCGAGCAAGCAATTCATTGATCATTCGATACAAACCCATGTTCTCGCTTATGCTCTCGTTTACTGCATTAAGACAACGCGATTCAACTGTTGTGTGCTGCGGTAGTTGAACCCACTTCCTTTGCATGACTGTCATTGCCACGATAACTAGATGAAACCCACTAGTATGTGTAGGAGTTGATTGAGCCATGTTTGTGATTCCTACCATGCTATGCTTGCTATGCTTAGAGTTGTGTCAGTCGGCTCATCGGGATGATGAACTGGAGTGAAAGGTTGTGTTGGTTCGAGAGTGAAAGTGTTGAACACGATTTGGTAAAGGTATCGATGAGAGGCCATGTAGGAGTACATGGTGGGTTGTTTCATTGAAGCCGAACTTAAGAACTGAGATCTGTGTTTGTGATCCATGAAACAGCTACTACCACACATTGGGATCCTAATTGACCCTCTCGGCTTCTTAACCACCCCTGTTCATAGTCCGGAGTTGCAAGTAGTTTACGTGTTTGTAGCATCTCAGGGGCCGCACGCATACGCTGACCTTAGGGGTGGGTTGTGTTGCGGTAGGCACCGTGGGTCTGATGTGTACCGAGTGCCCGTTTGGTATCTCGGGAACCCTGCACACATCATTCGGGGCTGTATGGGAAACCTCGGCGGACTCCTGCGGATGGAACCCGAATAGGCGATAAACCCGGACTAGGGACTTGAGTGTTTAGGTAGGCTGAGGCCGACACCCACGTTGGGCTTCCGCTTGAAGGTTGCCGAGTACATGTCGTATAAACGATAAGTGGTGAGCGTGTGTGAAGAAGTATACCCCTGCAGGTTAAATATGATCTATTGAATAGCCGTGTCCACGGAGAAGGACTTCGGGTTACCTATATCAGTTCATAGACAAGTAAATGGATACTACTAAAAGCCTCAAGATAAGTGTGAGTATCGTGGATGGCCCTCTCGGGGATGACGAGAGGGATCCACGGTGGAGTATTGTGATGGTGATTAGTGGACTCGTATGCGACAAAATGCTTTACAAAGTGTGTCACGTGGGATAGCTTAGCCAAGAGTCAAAGCTGGCTTGCTGCAAATAACTCCACTTCCTTCCTTGAGAATGTGCATGTATGATAGGATTACGTGGTAAGACTTGCTGAGTACTTTTGTACTCATGTTTGTAATCAATATTTTTAGGAGGACTATACTACCCCTCCGACGGATTCTATGTAGATGTTGACTTCGACGAGTAAGCTAGCCACCCAGGTGGCGATCTAAGACTTGTGCAGGGCCATTGTAGATAGAAAGGCTCCAACAAGCTTTCTTTCTTTCTAGAGTCTATACTCAGACATAGTTTGCTTCCGCATGTGCTTGTATGATTGTATGACTTGAGTGTTGGGTCATGTGACCCCTATCTGTATGAATATGTTATGTATGGCTCCTCGGAGCCTCTTAAATAAAGTACTTGAGTTGTAGAGTTTTGTTGTGATGCCTTGTTGTATTTACTCATATCGGGCATAATGCGTGTATGATTGAAATGCTTGGTATGAGTGGGATCCGACAATCTAGTTGTTTATCCTTGGCAGCCTCTCATATGGGGAAATGTAGTCTCGTGCTTCGGCGATAGTAGTCCGCTACAGCCCGGTTCACGGAGTCCTGCTAGCCCAGACTACTGCTTGGACACTTGACTGGCCGGCATGTGATTCATTTCGTTCCTATGTCATCCCTTCGGGAAATGTCACGCGGTGATACTTGGAGTCCTGCCTAGCCTGCTACAGCCCGGGATACCGGAGTCCTGTTAGCCCAGTGCTACAGCCCGAGTTCATACGTTGATGACCGACATGCTCGAAGTGTTTCATGTATGCCTGTCCCCATAGGTTAGTGCCGCTTTGGGTTCACGACTAGCCATGTCGGCCCGGGTTCTTTGTCATGTGGATGCTAGCGACACCATCATATCGTGAGCCAAAAGGCGCAAAGCGGTCCCGGCCATGGTAAGGCGACACCCGTGGGAATACCGTGCGTGAGGCCGCAAAGTGATATGAGGTGTTACCAGCTAGGTCGATGTGACTTGGAATCGGGGTCCTGACACCTAGCCCCCTCCGGTGTCTATATAAACCGGAGGGTTTAGTCCGTAGGACAACAACAATCATACCATAGGCTAGCTTCTAGGGTTTAGCCTCTACGATCTCGTGGTTGATCAACTCTTGTAATACTCATATCATCAAGATCAATCAAGCAGGAAGTAGGGTATTACCTCCATCGAGAGGGCCCGAACCTGGGTAAACATCATGTCCCCCGCCTCCTGTTACCATCCGCCTTAGACGCACAGTTCGGGACCCCCTACCCGAGATCTTCCGGTTTTGACACCACCAAGCTGGTTGAGAAAAATGGTTCGAATAATGACCGGGCCATGGCGTGATGTTACGTTACGAAAAGTTCTCAGTAGATTAGATTTGTGGAAATATTATACTCCCTACGGCGGTATGTGGAACTTGTTTTGCAGAGCCGGACACTATCCTTGTGTTCAAAATCTTCTATGGAGTATTCGGAGGAGGAACCCGCCTTGCAATGCCGAAGACAATATGCGTGCCGGACTCATCGTCATTGAAGCCTGGTTCGGGGGTGAGGGAGTCCTGGATTAGGGGGTGTCCGGATGGCCGGACTATGACCTTTGGGCGGACTCCTGGACTATGAAGATACAAGATTGAAAACTTCGTCCCGTGTCCGGATGGGACTTTCCTTGGCGTGGAAGGCAAGCTTGGCGATACGGATATGTAGATCTCCTCCCATTGTAACCGACTCTGTGTAACCCTAACCCTCTTTGGTGTCTATATAAACCAGAGGGTTTTAGTCCGTAGTACGAACAACAATCATACCATAGGCTAGCTTCTAGGGTTTAGCCTCTCTGATCTCGTGGTAGATCTACTCTTGTACTACCCATATCATCAATATTAATCAAGCAGGAGTAGGGTTTTACCTCCATCGAGAGGGCCCGAACCTGGGTACAAACATCACGTCCCTTGTCTCATGTTACCATCCGCCTAGACGCACAATTCGGGACCCCCTACCCGAGATCCGCCGGTTTTGACACCGACATTGGTGCTTTCATTGAGAGTTCCTCTGTGTCGTCACCTTTAGGCCCGATGGATCCCCCGATCGTCAACGACGATGCGGTCCAGGGCGAGACTTTTCTCCCCGGGCAGATCTTCGTATTCGGCGGCTTTGCACTGCGGGCCAATTCGCTTGGCCATATGGAGCAGATCAAAAGCTACGCCCCTGGCCATCAGGTCAGATTTGGAAGTTTGAACTACATGGCCGACGTCCACGGAGACTTGATCTTCGATGGATTCGAGCCATGGCCAAGCGCGCCGCACTGTCACGATGGGCATGATCTAGCTCTGCTGCCGAACAGTGCCTCGAGGCGCACAGATGTCCGCTCCGACCCTTAGCTCGGGCCGAAAAGCGCCAATCAGGGCGGGTGGCTGGACACGCCTCGGGCTGCAATCTCTATGGCGATCAAGCGAACACCATACATGTCCTTTGGCTTCGTGACTCAAGGTGCGGACTTTTCTCCGGACTCCGAACCTTCCGCGCCCGCCAATCGAATCCGATTGGGCGCCCGATCATGGAGTTCACCGCGCGGACATCTTTCAAAGACTTCGCCCTTCGGCGACATCCTGAATTCACTAAAGTCTCTCCCTTTATCAGAAGAGCCCTGGCCGGATTATGGTTAGCAAGGTTGGGATGCGGACGATGAAGAAATTCAATGCACACCCACCACCCACTTTGTAGCCACTTTCGATGATTTAACCGACATGCTCGACTTCGACTCCGAAGACATTGACGGTATGGACGACGATGTAGGAGACGAACAGGAATCAGCGCCTATAGGGCACTGGACAACCACCCCATCTCACGATGTATACATGGTGGAAACACCTAAAGGAAACGATGACGAGGAACAAAGGGACGCAACGAGGGATCGTTCCCTCGAAAAGCAATCAAAGCGGCGGCGTAAGCGCCGCTCCAAGCCCCACCTCGACAGAGAAAGCAGCCATACAGACCCAGCCATAGAGCAGGGTGAACCAGCGGACGACGAACATGCCATCGAGCAACCGTCCGAACAGGGCAACTTGGATAAACAACCCGTCCCCGGCGAAGACAACAAGTCGGACGACCTCACGCCGGACAAGTTGCTGGAGCAGAAGAACCTCCACAAAAGGCTCGTCGCCATCGCGTATGTAGCCTGAAAAGCGCAGTGGAAGCTCAAAACAGCAGAAGATGCACTCAGAATTAGATGGAGCAAAGTACTCAACACCGCTGACAAATACGGCGACAGTCGCCACACAAAGAGCTATCCGAAGCGAAAATTACTTCCAAAATTCAATGATGAGGCCTTAGAGCCTCCGCAATCAAGAAATAAGGAAGCCACCGGTCGATAAACGACCCATAGCCAACACAAGTCGCGGCAAAGGACGCCGCACACAAGCCGGCACGCGATCCGCACAAGGATTCACATCAAAAAGATGGCCCGGCCAGATCTATCTATGGGCCAAGAAAGCAAACTCTATTAAGCAATGAAACACATCAAATATCCGAACATCATGGTACACCCAGATATAGGGGTGCCGCACACCCCCTATGTTTCACCGATGAGGTGTTGGATCATGAATTTCCAGTGGGATTCAAGCCCGTAAACATAGAGGCATACGACGGAACAACAGACCCTGGAGTCTAGATTGAGGATTACATCCTCCACATACACATGGCTAGAGGAGATGACCTCCATGCCATAAAACACTTACCCCTCAAGCTCAAAGGGCCAGCCCGGCATTGGCTTAAAAGTCTTCCCGAAAACACCATTGGAAGTTGGGAAGAGCTCGAGGATGCTTTTCGGGCAAATTTTCAAGGGACCTATGTCCGACCTCCGGATGCAGACGATTTAAGTCACATAACTCAACAACCCGGAGAGTCAGCCCAGAAATTCTAAAACAGATTCCTTACTAAAAAGAACCAAATAGTCGACTGTCCAGACGCCGAAGCCTTAGCAGCTTTCAAACACAACGTCCGAGATGAATGGCTCGCCAGACACCTCGGCCAAGAAAAGCCAAGAACAATGGCCGCATTAACAAGCCTCATGACCCGCTTTTGTGCAGGAGAGGATAGCTGGTTGGCAAGATGCAGTACCAGCGACCCAAGTACATCCGAAGTTAGGGATGGAAACAGGAAACCGCGACGCAGCAAGGACCAGCGCCGGACCAAGGGAAACAGCCCGAAGAGCACGGCAGTCAATGCCGGATTCAAAAGCTCTCAGCAGAATCAGAAAAAGCTACCCCTCAAGGATAATAGGGACGAGCTATCTAACCTAAACAACATCTTGGACAAGATATGTCAAATCCACAGTACTCCCGGGAAGCCTGCAAACCATACCCACAGAGATTGTTGGGTCTTCAAGCAATCCGGCAAACTCAACGCCGAACACAAGGGGCTCGACACACCAAGCGAGGACGATGAAGAACCCCACAAGCAGAGCACCAGAAAACAAAAGAATATCCCACAAGAAGTCAAAACAGTAAATTCACTTCACATGACAAAAGGGAAGAAAAGAGTGGTGCCCATAGAGATACGCGCCATACGGCCTATCCCAGAGGATTACCGCGACTGGTTGTTAAAACTAATCACCTTCGACCATCAGGATTACTCTAGAAGTATCTGGAATGCAGGCTGGACTGCCTTGGTATTAGATCCGATAATTAACGAACTCCACTTTACACAAGTCCTAATGGACGGCGGTAGTGATTTAAACCTGCTATATCAGGACACAATCCGCAAAATGGGGATAGACCCAACAACAATTCGCCATAGCAACACTTCCTTTCAAGGGGTAACGCCAGAGCCCAGATGTGCATTATACGGCTCTCTCTCTGCTAGAAGTTATGTTCGCTCACCCGACAACTTTCGCCGCGAAAAGCTAACCTTCCACATCGCCCCATTTACAAGTAGCTATCAAGCACTACTGGGACGCGAAGCTTTCGCCCGCTTTAACGCAATACCGCATTATGCATCTCTTATACTTAAAATGCCCGGTCCGCGAGGCATAATCTCATTAAAGGGAAATATCGAGTGTTCCTCGAGCGCGGAAGATTGTGCGGCTGCCTTGACAGCCACACACTAAGCCGGCTTCACTAATCATAGCACCTAAACAGGTCGTTCAGACCCCGGACATGGCTAGACGAGTCCGGCGTAAACATACAAGGGCTTACTAGCTGCATACCCCGTTCAAGGGGCTCCACGCATGTACAACAAGAGACAATAAAGCTCAATTTTATTCATTTTTTAAATTGTACTTTGTTTATTTAATATAACGTACATTTTCGCATGATCCTTTTCAACTAAGTTCCTCTCTTTTACAGATGAACACCGTGCTACACCCGTCCAGGATACGACACAACAGAGACACATGCGCAGACGTGCCGTAGGGACCTGTTCCAAGGATTCTTTTTAGATTAAGACCCTGCGTAAACCTTTTTTACTGTCTCTCGTTGATACACATCCCTCGGTTTATTGATATAACCGAGGTGGAGGCTGGCGTCTTGGCATCGGCCACGTCAGGATCTTGCGCGTACCTGGACACCAGGGGCTTATTACTAAGGGCGTTGTTCAGCCTGTTTTCATAAAGACCGGATACCTTAGGGAGTGTTCGGCTTCGCGAGTTTGGCCTTATATGCATCGGCTCCGAATCATGTCTTTGGTCAAATGTTGGGTTTGCCCGGCTCCTGTGTTTTGCTGCCTTACGTTACGCTCTATCGGCTAAGGCGGCACCGGAGAACTCTGCGATTGTGCCCGGTTCGCCAAAGCGAGCACCTCGATGAGAGAAAGCCAAAACTGACCGTCATGATATAGCGTGAGACTGGTCAACCACTGATGACCCACCGGAATCTTTAGGATTCCTCCACATTAACAAAGGGTCGTTTCGGTCAGCACACACGCCGCCCGAATTCGGGCGAGCGCGGTGCCCCTAGGGGCTATATAGTAGCCCCACTGTCAAACTCCTACGGCTAAGTGAAAGTGATAAAGCATTATAGTCCGGTTTCCTAGTTTGCTGCGCTATCACCTCCTTTATAGGACCAAGACGTTGGATCAAGTGTGAAAATGCGCTTTATGCGAACACCCCCGCATTATATGCGTGGGGGCTGAAGCCGAAGACTGCCATCTTTCAGGTTATATACACATATACATTAACGGCCGCACAGGAGGTATTTTAATTCTTGCAGGCACAAGTATAAAAAGCTTTTATATTCCATCGAAACATTGTTTTACAATAATACATGTTATTCGAACATGATATCCTTCGAGAACTGCGTCTCTACTAAACGAGCGCCCTGCAGAACTTCCTGAAAATAGTGCTCCGCAGGTACTCGGCTCCCATCCGAATCTTGGGATGCAACGTCGATGGCCTTCATCTCCGCCCAGTATGTCTTGACATGGGCAAGAGCCATCCGCGCACCCTCTATGCATGCTGACCTCTTCATTGCATTGATATGCGGCACCGCACCAAGGAACTGCTGCACCAAACTAAAATAACTCTTCGGCTCGGGCCTTTCCGGCCAGAGATGACTCACGACATCCTTCATGCCGAGTCCGGATAACCTATTCAGCTCCGCCCATTCGGCCAAATGCTCGGTTAATGGAAGTGGGCTCTCTCGATTGTGGAACTGCTACCAAAAAAGCTTTTCCACTTCGTGATCCTGTTGATCTCGGAAGTGTTTGGCCGCGTCCGCGACACTTGCCGCCAAGTCCAGATAAGTATCCGCCGCACTCCACAGCCGGTCCAACTGAGCATATTTAGGATCCCCGAACTTCATCCGCAGCATAAAGGGCTTTCCACCAATGATATCTCCGGCTTTGACGTAGCTCACCTTCATGGCTCTCATTGCAGAGCGAGCATCCTTGGCCTCGGTAGTGGCCTTCTTCAGGTCCTTCTGTTCCGCCCGATCTTCTTTTTCAAGAAGCTTGCAGCGGTCGACAGCATCCTTCAACTTCACAGCCATCTCGGCCATTTCCTTCCTGCTTCAACAGCGAGCAGCCTGTTCGGCTTTCAGCTCTTCGTCCGCCTTTAAGGCAGCCGCATCACTTTTTTTGGCCTGCTCCTTGGCTCGGGCAAGTTCCGCCCGAAGGTTCTCCATGGCAGCGGCACCATCTGCATCAAGCATACATGTTGTAAGGCACGGGCATCAAGCCCCCTTACCAGGTGTCCGCGGAGAAATTGCATACCTTGTGACTCGTGAAGCCGCTTGTTGACAAGAGCGACGTCGGCATCCGCCGCGTCAAGTTGCCGCTTTAGCTCGGCAAATTCATCAGTCCGGCTAGCCACCGGACACTTCGCCACCTACATAGGAAGATAGACATATTATACCTGGGATTATGATCCTCGGCGTGCTGTCATTTTTGACAACGCACCGAGTCTCAGGGGCTACTATCAATACAGGGCACATCTTTTATATGCGGAACTCTCAAAAGGTACATCATTTCGTGTACCTCAAAACCTGTCAGTAAACTCCTGACGGCCTCGTGCAACCCGCTCTCCGCGGATGAAATCCTTTCAATCACCGTGCCTATCAATGCACGGTGTTCTTCTGAGATAGACGCTCGCCCGAGAAGATCCTTCAGCTCCTCTGACCGTGCACCGGACGGGGCCGGACTCGTCCGATGGCCTTTTTCGAAGGCCGGACACGGAGGGCTTTGGGGAGCCATATGGCTGCTTTCCGGCCCTGCCGGATTCGGAGAAACCCTCCGTGACGACACCTCAGGGTCACCCGCCTCGCAAGGCGGTACGGCAGGGGGAGGCGTTCCGCTCTCCATCATCCCCGGACGAAGATCCCCTGAAGATGAGCTCTGCTGAGAAGGGCTGAGACCCGAACTACAAGGTAAAAATTTAGTTATCTTTCTCAGGAATAGAATAGGGATGTCTCTTATTTTAAAACTCCCCTCTCTACTTACGGCTCGCTGGAGGGATGATCCCCTTGAGGGCAAAGTGCGGCTGAGGCACCTCCCGGCGCAGGACCCTCTGACGAAGATTTCTTCCCCCGCTTTGAGACCATGGTCTCCGGGTCTTCAGAGGCGGTCCTCTTCTTCCCCTGGATGGAGGGATTCTCGATTCCTCCTTTCCGGAGAGCCTCCTTCGGGGAGGCGGTAGCTTCCTTGTTCCCCCCTTCGCCTTCATCCAAGGGCGCAACCTCCAGCATCCTGGTTAACACGGGATCCGGCATGGTCTCAGGGAGGGGGGCCGGACACCTGATTAGCTTTGCTTTCGCTATCCACTCCTGTTTAAGGGACAGCTCTTTTAAGGGCAATTCTATGATAAATATATGGATAGCGTGTCCGGGTACAGGGCCACTTACTTGAGTATCCGGGTGATTGCGGCTCAGACCTGCGTCCTCGGTCGAGTCCGGACACATTGCCTGTGATCCGAAGAACAATTTGTACATCTCCATGGGCGTCGCGCCCGTAAAGTGTTGGAGGGCTCGTGGTCCCTCCGGATTAAACTCCCATAGGCGGAGGGGCGGCGTTTGCAGGGCAAAGTGCAGCGAATCAACATGACCTGCTTCACTACGGCCAGGTTGATGTCTCTTTCCAGGAGATCTTGAATGCGTCCCTGCAACAAGGGCACGTCCTTGGACGGCCCCCAGTCGAGCCCTTTATTGACCCATGACGCCAGCCGTGGTGGAGGACCCGAGCGAAAGGCAGGTGGCGCCACCCACTTGGTGCCCCTGGGAGCTGTGATATAAAACCACTCTCGTTGCCATAAGCTGAACTCCTCTTGAAAAGAGCCCTCGGGCCATGGAGCGTCAGCATTCTTGCTTATAACAGCCCCTCCGCACTTCGCTTGCTGCCCCTTGATCATCTTCGGCTCCACTTTGAAGGTCTTAAGCCACAAACCGAAGTGAGGGGTAATGCGGAGGAAGGCTTCGCACACGACAATGAACGATGAGATGTGGAGGATGGACTCCGGATCCAAGTCATGAAATTCCAACCCATAATAAAACATGAGCCCCCTCACGAAGGTGTCCATCAGGAAGCTTAGCCCCCAAAGGAAGTGATACGCGAACACCACGCTCGCACCAGGCTTGGGAGTAGGAATAACCTGCCCTTGAGCAGGCAGCCTATGCGAAATTTCGCCGGTTAAAAACCTGGCATCTCTTAGCTTTAGCACGTCTTCTTCCGTAACGGAGGAAGGCATCCACCGGCTTTGAAGGTCAGAGCCGGACATAATTGAAGGTCCGAAGTGCCTGAATCTGGAGCTTTGGGTGTTGGAACTCGAGGCGAGGGGTGGATTCGATTGAGATTGAAAGAAAGGAGTAGAGCCTTGGTCTCTTTATAAAGAGGTTGAATACCAAGAGCGATCCCCGTGACCGTTTGGGACTCGCCTTCGATAGAGGAGACGTGCCAACGGGCCTGATTGGGTTACCCACACCCGTATTAATGAGAATCCCGAAATAAGGGGACATGATCTCTGCTTTGACAAGACGTGCCAAGGAAACCGCCTCGCTAAACGCGCTGAGGTGGGACAGTAAAAACGAATCGAATAAGGGCTTGGCCGTGGTGTGATGTCACGCTGCGGAATACGTCAGCAGATTAGATTTGTGTAAATAATATTCTCTCTATGGTGGTATGTGGAACTCATTTTGCAGATCTGGACACTATCCTTGTGTTCAGAATCTTCTATGAAGTATTCGGAGGAGGAACCCGCCTTGCAATGCCAAAGACAATCTGCGCGCTGGACTCGTCGTCATTGAATCCCGGTTCAGGGGCTACTGAGGGAGTCCTCGATTAGTGGGTGTCCGGATGGCCGGAATATGACCTTTGGCCGGACTCCTGGACTATGAAGATACAAGATTGAAGACTTCGTCCCATGTCCGGATGGGACTTTCCTTGGCGTGGAAGGCAAGCTTGGCGATACGGATATGTAGATCTCCTCCCATTGTAACCGACTCTGTGTAACCCTAACCCTCTTCGGTGTCTATATAAACTGGAGGGTTTTAGTCCGTAGGACGAACAACAATCATACCATAGGCTAGCTTCTAGGGTTTAGCCTCTCTGATCTCGTGGTAGATCTACTCTTGTACTACCCATATCATCAATATTAATCAAGCAGGAGTAGGGTTTTACCTCCATCGAGAGGGCCCAAACCTGGGTAAAAACATCGTGTCCCTTGTCTCCTGTTACCATCCGCCTAGACGCACAATTTGGGACCCCCTACCCGAGATCCGCCGGTTTTGACACCGACAAGGGGCTACTGAGGGAGTCCTGGATTAGGGGTTCTTCGGACAGCCGGACTATATGCTTTAGCCGGACTGTTCTTCATGAAGATACAAGATTGAAGACTTCATCATGTGTCCGAATGGGACTCTCCTTTGCGTGGAAGGCAAGCTTGGCGATTCGGATATGTAGATATCCTCCCTTGTAACTGACTCTGTGTAACCCTAGCCCACTCCGGTGTCTATATAAACCCGAGGGTTTAGTCCGTAGGACAACAACAATCATAATCATAGGCTAGCTTCTAGGGTTTAGCCTCTACGATCTCGTGCTAGATCAACTCTTGCAATACTCATATCATCAAGATCAATCAAGCAGGAAGTAGGGTATTGCCTCCATCGAGAGGGCCCGACCTGGGTAAACATTGTGTCCCCCGCCTCCTGTTACCATCCGCCTTAGACGCACAGTTCGGGACCCCCTACCCGAGATCCGCCGGTTTTGACACCGATATCCGGCGCGCAGATTGTCTTCGGAATTGCAAGGTGGGTACCATTCTTCCCAAACTCCAAGATAGTCTTCAGACGCAATGATAGTATCCGGACCTGTCACACACACCATACACAACCACAGAGAAAATATAGTTTTACACGAATCCAATCCGCTGACAAATTTTTTTTAGCATGACATCACGTCCGACCGGTCATAATTCTGAACCGTTTCTGTGTCTGCCGCTCCACGTCCCAAGACGCGGTTGCCATTGGAACGTCTTATCAAAGCAGAGATCGTGTCCCCTTATCATGGGGTTTTCATCAATGCGGGTATGGGTAACCCAACCGTGTCGTTTACATAGGCCTTGGGAATAGGCGAGCTTTCAGAGCGAGTGGGGAGGCGCTTGATATTCGCGGCCTTTATAAGGGGATAAGGATTCCCTTCCTTCACCCACACCCTTTCTCTCTTTCAGTCCTTCCGTCCTTGAGCTCCAGCGCCCAAGCTTTAGCTTTTCCTCGTTTGAGAAAGCACTCCAAACATGTCCGGATCCGGAGCTAGAGGCAAGTGGATGGCCTCCTCCGCTAAGAAGAAGGACAGCACGGAGCTCCGGGAGGCCGGATATCTAGCCAAGGAGATTGCTCACCGACTCCCAGCCAAAGGGAAAATCGTCCCCACTCCAGAGCCCCATGTGAGGGTTGTGTTTCTCACACACTTTGTTCGCGGGTTGGGATTCTCACACACCCGTTCGTCCGCGGACTGATGTTTTACTACGGGCTAGATTTTCATGACCTAGCCCCCAATTTCATTCTCAACATCATGGCATTCATTGTCGTGTGCGAGGCCTTCCTCCGCATCCCACCTCATTTCGGCCTATGGCTGAAGACCTTTAATGTGAAGCCGAAAGTGGTGAGCGGCCAACAAGCAGAGTGCGGGGGCACCATGGTGGGTAAGATGCCCAATGTTACCTGGCCCAAAGGCTCCTTTGCGGAAACGGTGAAGGGGTGGCAATCGGGGTGGTTCTACATCACTAAGCCGCGCGATACTGACTGGGCGCAGGCACCCGAATTCTGATCTGGAATCCCGATGCGGCTCACCTCCTGGCAAGAGAGGGGCCTAACCTGGCGTCCCTCGAGCGAGCTGACTGGGCTCCAGACGTGCGTCCAGAACATGATAGACAGGAAAATCAAGCTCGTCAATGTGATCCAGGTCATGCTCATTCGTCGGGTTCTTCCGTGCCAACGCCGGACTTGCTATCTGTGGGAGTACGATCCAGCCAAACACCAGACGCTATTAGAGCTCTTCGGCACGACGCACGAAGACATCAGGAAAGTGCTCTTCAAGGCCGGTGAGACACCACTGCCCACGACCGAGGATCGCGGGCTCAGCTTAAAACGCCAGGCTAATTCGGTAAGTTGTTTCATGTTTTCAAGGCATACCCTTTACTAGCATATTTTGAGGAAAAAGCCTAAGCCTTCCTATCCATGTTTTCAGGCCTGGATCGAGGTAGCAGGGGGGATTAACTATCCGGCTCCACCGCCCGAAGACCCCGAATTTCCATTACTGATGAAAATGTTGTTTCCAGCACCTTACGAGGTGCCGGAGAAGACGGCCAAGAAAGCGGCCAAAGGGGGCCGGAGAGGCCCTCGCCGAAAAGGCGCTCCGGACGTGATGTCCGAAGACGAGACTCGCTCTTCGTCCGCCGAGGATGAGGAGGAGGAAGAGGAAAATGAATCCCCACCCGAGGTGGGGAGGAAGAAGAGAACGGCCTCCACGAATCTGGAGGTGAAAGCACCCAAGAGGGGGAAATGCTTCCCCGCGGATAACTCCGTGTGAGATGTCGATAGCAGCCCGGAGTGGCCTTCCCGGGCCAAGCCTCGAGCCGCATCGTAAGTATCAAAAATCTTTATGCACACCCGAATGTTTGTCCTTTCCGCCTTGCAATATTGATATGTTTGAATCGTGTTATTGCAGTCCGGCTCGGGACAGTTCTCTGCGATCTTCATCAGAAGGTTCGCTGGACCCCAAGGAGAGGGCCAGCATGTCAGCGCCACCCGCTTACTCCCCCTCGGCCAAGGGTGATGACGAGGAAGCGTCCCAAAGGGCCTCCTCGGACCGGGGGAAGGCTCCGGAGATCGTCAGGGTGGCGCTGCAGGATGGGGGGAAAAGCCCCTACGGAGACGGACGGTGCGGGCCGAGTTCTACTCGACCCTCAGCCGGATTCTATTCCGGAGACCTATACGGCTCCGGAATCCGGCAAGCGGCTTTTCCCAAAAAGAGGGGGTGTGCAACCGGTGACCTCTGTCCAACCGGAGGTGCCGGATCGTCTACTGGAAGCGCTGCAAGGCGCCTCCATTATGGATGAGCACCATGCCCATATGGGTACGGTGATTGAAAGGGTTCAGTCTGCCAAAAACGGATTGACCAAAGCCTACGCTAGCCTTCTAGCAGGCTTTGAGGTGAGTAATGTAATTGTAAGAAGAATATCACAGCGTAGACAGTAGCCCCTGATGCTCTGTTCAGTGTCTGGAAAGAAAAAGCCGAACAGAGGATCAAAAATAATTTTCGCAGGAGTCTAACATAAGGTGTCTATGTGAATAAGCAGGCCTTGTTGCGGGCTGCTACCGCTCAAACCGCTGGAGGTCTCCGGACTGAAGCAGAAACTGGAGCGGGCCGAGGAAGAGCTCGGCCTCATGAAGATGCAGCTGGAGGATAGCCAAGGTATGCAGTAACCTGCGTGTATATTGAAGAATAAATCATTCAAGCTGACTAAAGTGTCATGAGCTTTACTAGGGGCCACGACCGAGGTGGTGGCCCTCAAAAAGGCATTAGCCGAGGCCGAGGAAAAAGCGGCCAAGGAACATGCCGCACGCAAGAAGCACGAGGCCAGGGTCAGCAAGATTCAGCAAGAGCTCCAGGACGCCGTCAAGAAGTACGAGTCCTTGGAGCGTGATTCTAAGGCACAAGAATCCAAACTTGTTAAGGCCCGCCAGAGCACGCAAGATGCCCGAGCCGAAGCCCAGATCGCCCTCCAGGAAATCCAGGTGGCCAAGAAGATTGTGGCGGGTAAGGCTGTCACTATGCAAGGCAAGTATGCAAAGGAAACGGTCCTTGAACTTACCTGAACTTCTGTTTTCCAGGGACATTTATAGATCTGCCGCGCAGCGTATCGGATGCTGCCGAGTTCTACCAGGGCGAAGAAGGGATGTCTACGGAGAAGCTGTTCTGGTCCCAATATCTTGGACCAAAACATCTGGTGCCCTTTAGCGACCAGTTGAAACAGCTGGTCGAGCTACACAAGCTGGCCGAGTTAGCCATGAAGGACCTGATAGTCCGGGTAGTGGCCTGCCGAGCCCGTGCCCGGCAGCTACTTTGGACTTTTGAATTGGCTTGTGAGTGCCTGTCCACGGCTTGAAGTTGTGAAGCGGTCGGTTTGCATTGAGGGTGCACGGATGGCCTTCGCACGTGTCAAGACGCACTGGGCGAAGATGGATGCCAAGAAGTTGATGACCGAAGGGCCACCTGAGGGCAAGGAGCATCGGCGACCCGAGCTGTATTTCGACGGTGTCCTGGAGGGATCCCGCCTTGTGGCAGAGCAATGTGCGAAGGACGTGATATTCCCATGAAAACATTCGGGTTGTCCTGTAATATAAAACAAGATTGATATGTAATATGATGCTGGTGATTAAATTTTACCTCATGTGCGGCCATTTATTAACATCTGAGGGTTGACCAGTCGTCGGCTTCTGCCCCCATGTAGATAGTACGAGGGTGTTCAGGATTAATCTAAACACTCTTTACTCCACATTCTGGTCCTTAAAGGAGGTGTTTAGCGCAACGAACAAGGCAATCAGACTATACGGCCTTTATTACCCTCACTTAGCCATAGGAGTTTGACCATGAAAATTTTGGCAAAGCCCCTAGTGTTCGGAAGGCCGAACTAGGGGTGTTATGTATGCCTAATCGGAGAAAACCGATTCCTTGCATAAAGTGGAAAAAATCTCTAGGGATTTGAGACCTCTCGAACAGCTGACCAGCTCTCGCCACATCATGACAGTCAGTTTTCGGCTTTCTCTACAGAGCTGCTCGTCCGGACGAACCTGGACACAATCGTAGTAGTTCTTCCTTTACTACCCTAGCCAATATAGCGGAACGTAAGGTAGCAAACACAGGAGCTGGGCAACCCAACTATTGACCAAAGACATTATTCGGAGCCGATGCATATAATGCTATAAGTTCGGGGTGCCGAACTGTACTGTTAAAGTGTTCGGACTTTTGTTGTCGTAATGCGGGGCGTGATGAAGCCCCTGGCGCAGTAATACGTACCAGAATGTACGTGTGCAACGAGTAATAAATACAAAGGAAAAAGGGGAAGATTAAATAAGAACTAACGCTTCCCTTTATTTTTATAATGTGATTTATACGTCGAGGCGTATTTGTTCATGTAATATGATAAGCAAAAAAGGCTATTTAACATGCCAAGACCAAGTGCAAGCTGTGTGCGGGTATGTAAAACAGGTATAGCAATCGTTTAACGGAGGCCACCTGGGGGTTCCCTTGTGCGCCAAAGCTCCTTGCCTCCTTGGTGTGTCCGACAAACGGGTTGTCAGAAGAAACCTCGAAAAGAGAGAAGAGACCTGAAATGGAAAAGAGAAGGTACGCGAATCCTGGGGTTGGTCGAGCAACACTGTGGATCGTGAGCTGGCTATGCCTCCGACCATATTCATGGGTTTTTGGGAGCGTAGTTATGTACGCGTGGGACAGGGGCCGAATTGCTTATCAAGCTCTTTACGAGCCGAGCTGTCATGTTGCAGTATTATAGTTCTGCTTGAGAAGGCCATTCTATATCTCTGCTGCTAGGGCGGCTGTGTGCTCCTCGGTATGGAGGGAGCGTTCCGTGTTTCCATTGACTGTTATGGCGCTGCTACCTCTTGAGCACTGCGTTGGTTTTCCCTTGAAGAGGAAAGGGTGATGCAGTAAAGTAGCATAAGTATTTCCCTCAGTTTTTGAGAACCAAGGTATCAATCCAGTAGGAGGCCATGCTCAAGTCCCTCGCACCTACACAAACAAATCAAAACCTCGCAACCAACAAAATAAAGGGGTTGTCAATCCCTTCACGGTCACTTATGAAAGTGAGATCTGATAGATATGATAAGATAATATTTTTGGTATTTTTATAATAAAGATGCAAAGTAAAATAAAAGGCAATAAAAATAGCTAAGTGTTGGAAGATTAATATGATGGAAAATAGACACGGGGGGCATAGGTTTCACTAGTGGCTTCTCTCAAGAGCATAAGTATTACGGTGGGTGAACAAATTACTGTTGAGCAATTGCTAGAATTGAGCATAGTTATGAGAATATCTAGGTATGATCATGTATACAGGCATCACGTCCGTGACAAGTAGACCGACTCCTACCTGCATCTACTACTATTACTCCATATATCGACCGCTATCCAGCATGCATCTAGAGTATTAAGTTCAAAAGAACAGAGTATTGCTTTAACTAAGATGACATGATGTAGAGGGATAAACTCAGGAAATATGATATAAACCCCATCTTTTTATCCTCGATGGCAACAATACAATACGTGCCTTGCTGCCCTAACATCATTTGGGAAAGGACACTGCAAGATTGAACCCAGAGCTAAGCACTTCTCCCATTGCAAGAAAGATCAATCTAGTAGGCCAAACCAAACTGATAATTCGAAGAGACTTGCAAAGTTAACCAATCATACATAAAAGAATTCAGAGAAGATTCAAATATTGTTCATAGATAAACTTGATCATGAACCCACAATTCATCGATCTCAAAAACACACCGCAAAAGAAGATTACATCGAATAGATCTCCACGAGAACTGTGGAGAACTTTGTATTGAGATCCATAGAGAGAGAAGAAGCCATCTAGCTAATAACTATGGACCCGAAGGTCTGAGGTAAACTACTCACACATCATCGGAGAGGCTACAGTGTTGATGAAGCCCTCCGTGATCAATGCCCCCTCCGGTGGGATGCCGGAAAAGGCCCCAAGATGGGATCTCACGGGTACAGAAGGTTGCGGCGGTGGAATTAGGTTTTCGTGGATGCTTCTGTTGGTTTGGGGGTACGTAAGTATATATAGGAGGAAGAAGTACGTCGGTGGAGCAACATGGGCCCCACGAGGGTGGAGGGCGCGCCCAGGGGGGTAGGCGCGCTCCCCTGCCTCATGCTCTCCTGGTTGATTTTTTGACGTAGACTCCAAGTCCTCTGGATAACGTTTGTTTCGAAAATCACGTTCCCGAAGGTTTCATTCCGTTTGGACTCCGTTTGATATTCTTTTTCTGCAAAACTCTAAAATAGGAAAAAAATAGCGATTTTGGGCTGGGCCTCCGGTTAATAGGTTAGTCCCAAAAATAATATAAAAGTGTATAGCAAAGCCCATTAATCATCCAAACAGAATATAATATAGCATGAAGCAATCAAAAATTATAGATACGTTGGAGACTTATCAAGCATCCCCAAGCTTAATTCATGCTCGTCCTCGAGTAGGTAAATGATAAAAACAGATTTTTTGATGTAGAATGCTACTTGGCATAATTTTTTAATGTAACCCTCTTAATTGTGGTATGAATATTCAGATCCGAAAGATTCAATATAAAAGTTTAATATTGACATAAAAGCAATAATAGTTCAAGCATACTAACTAAGCAATTATGTCTTCTCAAAATAACATGGCCAAAGAAAGTTCATCCCTACAAAATCATATAGTTTAGTCATGCTCCATTTTTGTCACAGAAGAATGCTCTCATCATGCACAACCCCGATGACAAGCCAAGCAATTGTTTCATACTTTAGTAATCTCAAACTTTTTCAACCTTCACAAAATACATGAGCGTGAGCCATGGATATAGCACTATGGGTGGAATAGAATATAATGATGGGGGTTATGTGGAGAAGACAAAAAAGGAGAAAGTATCACATCAACGCGGCTAATCAACGGGCTATGGAGATGCCCATCGATTGATGTTAATGCAAGGAGTAGGGATTGCCATGTAACGGATGCACTAGAGCTATAAATGCATGAAAGCTCAACAAAAGAAACTAAGTGGGTGTGCATCCAACTTGCTTGCTCACGAATACCTAGGGCATTTGAGGAAGCCCATTGTTGGAATATACAAGCCAAGTTCTATAATGAAAAATTCCCACTAGTATATGAAAGTGACAAAACAAGAGACTCTCTATCATGAAAATCATGGTGCTACTTTGAAGCACAAGTGTGGAAAAAAGGATAGTAGCATTGCCCCTTTTTATATCTTTTTGGGCCTCCCTTTTTTTATTTGGCCTTTCTCTTTTTTTTATTGGGACAATGCTCTATGAATGATAATCATCACACTTCTATTTATTTACAACTCAATGATTACAACTCGATACTAGAACAAAGTATGACTCTATATGAATGCTTCCGGCGGTATGCCGGGATAGGCAATGAATCAAGAGTGACATGTATGAAAAATTATGAACGGTGGCTTTTCCACAAATACGATGTCAACTACATGATCATGCAAAGCAATATGACAATGATGAACGTGTCATGATAAACGGAACGGTGGAAAGTTGCATGGCAATATATCTCGGAATGGCTATGGAAATGCCATAATAGGTAGGTATGGTGGCTGTTTTGAGGAAGATATAAGGAGGTTTATGTGTGACAGAGCGTATCATATCATAGGGTTTGGATGCACCGGTGAAGTTTGCACCAACTCTCAATGTGAGAAAGGGCAATGCACGGTACCGAAGAGGCTAGCAATGATGAAAGGGTAAGAGTGCGTATAATCCATGGACTCAACATTAGTCATAAAGAACTCACATACTTATTGCAAAAATCTACAAGTCATCAAAAACCAAGCACTACGAGCATGCTCCTAGGGGGATAGATTGGTAGGAAGAGACCATCGCTCGTCCCCGACTGCCACTCATAAGGAAGACAATCAAAGAACACCTCATGTTTCAAAAAATTTACATAACGTTTACCATGTGTGCATGCTACGGGACTTGCAAACTTCAACACAAGTATTTCACAATTTCACAACTACTCAACTAGCACAACTTTAACATTATTACCTCCATATCTCAAAACAATCATCAAGCATCAAACTTCTCTTAGTATTCAGCACACTCATAAGAAAGTTTTTACTAGTCTTGAATACTTAGCATATTAGGATTAATTTCCCTATCTAAGCAAATTACCATGCTGTTTAAGACTCTCAAAATAATATAAGTGAAGCATGAGATAATAATAGTTTCTATAAAACAAAACCACTGCCGTGCTCTAAAAGATATAAGTGAAGCACTAGAGCAAAAACTATATAGCACAAAAGATATAAGCGAAGCGCAAAGAGTATTCTAATAAATTCCGAATCATGTGTGTCTCTCTCAAAAGGTGTGTACAGCAAGGATGATTGTGGTAAACTAAAAAAACAAAGACTCAAATCATACAAGACGCTCCAAGCAAAACACATATCATGTGGTGAATAAAAATATAGCTCCAAGTAAAGTTACCGATGGAAGTAGACGAAAGAGGGGATGCCTTCCGGGGCATCCAAGCTTTGGCTTTTTGGTGTCCTTAGATTATCTTGGGGTGCCATGGGCATCCCCAATCTTAGGCTCTTGACACTCCTTGTTCCATAAGCCATCAAATCTTTTACCCAAAACTTGAAAACTTCACAACACAAAACTTAACAGAAAATCTCGTGAGCTCCCTTAGCGAAAGAAAACAAAACCCCACTTCAAGGTACTGTAATGAACTCATTATTTATTTATATTGGTGTTAAACCTACTTCATTCCAACTTCTCTATGGTTTATAAACTATTTTACTAGCCATAGATTCATCAAAATAAGCAAACAACACACGAAAAACAGAATCTGTCAAAAACAGAACAGTCTGTAGTAATCTGTAACTAACGCAAACTTCTGGAACTCCAAAACATCTAACAAAATAGGAAGACCTAGAAAATTTGTTTATTGATCTGCTGCAACTGGAATCAATATTTTATCAAGTTCTGGTGATTTTTAACAATTGTTTTCGTGAACAGAAAGTTTCAGGAATTTTCAGCAAGATCGAATAACTATCATCCAAGAAGATCCTATAGGTTTAAAACATAAAAACAAATCTAACCAGAGGCTAGATCAAAGATTTATTCCTAAACAGAAGCAAAAGAAAAAAACTAAAAATAAAATTGGTTTGCCTCCCAACAAGCGCTATCGTTTAATGCCCCTAGCTAGGCATTAACAATAATAATGATGCTCACATGAAAGACAAGAATTGAAGCACAAGGAGAGCATCATGAAACACGTGACAAACACATCTAAGTCTAACATACTTCCTATGCATAGGCATCTTATAGGCAAATAAATTATCATATAAAGCAAAAACTAGCATATGCAAGGAAGAGGAAAGAAACAGTAGCAATCTCAACATAACGAGAGGTAATTTAGCAACATGAAAATTTCTACAACCATATTTTCCTCTCTCATAATAATTACATGTAGGATCATAAGAAAATTCAACAATATAGTTATCGCAAAACATATTCTTAGCACGATCCACATGTATGCAAAGTTGACACTCTTCCAAAATAGTGGGATTAACATTAACTAAAGTCATGACCTCTCCAAACCCACTTTTATCAAAAAAATCATAAGATTGAACATTTTCCAAATATGTGGGATCTGAAGTTGACACTCTTCCAAACCCACTTTCAATATTATTTCAAACATTATTATCAATCTCATATTCATCATGGGGAGTAAGTAAATTTTCAAGATCGTAAGAAGAATCACCCCAATCATGATCATTGCAACAAGTAGAGGACATAGCAAAACTAGCATCCCCAAGCTTAGGGTTTTGTATATTATTAGCACAATTGACATCAAGAGAATCATTGCAATCATGCTTTTCATCAACGGAACTATCAAGTATGGGCGCAATAGCAACGATCTCATGTTTAACATAAGGAACCATAGCAAATTCATCTTCATAAATATTGGCATCATGGCCACAAGAAGCATTATGTTCATCAAGGGATATTTCAATCAAATTATCAGAATCATAATTATCTATAGATTCATGCATATCATCATTTTCTTTAGAAGCAACGGTCATTCTTTCAATAAATTCTTTGAGATAGACATTATGAGCATAGTTTTCATAGCAATATTCAAGTATTTCAAGATTTTTAGATTCGTAAAGAGTAATATCATACTTTTCAATCAAAGAAGCAACTTCATAAGCACCCTTAAAAGCAACAAGTTCTTCAATTTGTTTGATATCATAGTAACTGTAAACACCCTTTGCATAAGAAGACAAGATTTCATTTTCATTAAACTCACATAGGTAGGGAAGGTGTTTTTTAGGGTTCTTAGAGCAACAGGTATTATCAAAAATTTCACAAAGATTCCAAGCATAACACAGCAATTTGTTTATTTGATTCCATAAGAGTCTCCCTTTTTCAGACAAACGGTGACGCACAAAATGAGCATGCTCATCTAAAGATTTCCCATCAACTAGGCTAGTTGGGGTTTCAGCACGAGCGCATAGGGATCGAAGATTATCCAAGTAGAACGCTTTAAGTGGATCCATATCAATAGATTTTTAGCAAGCGAAGATGCAAGCACATAGAAGGCACACATGGCAACACAAGAGGAAAGCGAAAAGGAGGCGGACGGAAATAGAGGGAGAATAAAACAGCAAGGGTGAAGTGGGGGAGAGGAAAGCGAGGGGCAAATGGCAAATAATGTAATGCGGGAGATAAGAGTTTGTGATGGGTACTTGGTATGTTGACTTTTGCGTAGACTCCCCGGCAACGGTGCCAGAAATCCTTCTTGCTAACTCTTGAGCACTGCGTTGGTTTTCCCTTGAAGAGGAAAGGGTGATGCAGTAAAGTAGCGTAAGTATTTCCCTCAGTTTTTTAGAACCAAGGTATCAATCCAGTAGGAGGCCACGCTCAAGTCCCTCGCACCTACACAAACAAATAAAAACCTCGCAACAAACGCAATAAAGGGGTTGTCAATCCTTTCACGGTCACTTACGAAAGTGAGATCTGATAGATATGATAAGATAATATTTTTGGTATTTTTATAATAAAGATGCAAAGTAAAATAAAATGCAATAAAAATAGCTAAGTGTTGGAAGATTAATATGATGGAAAATAGACCCGGGGGCCATAGGTTTCACTAGTGGCTTCTCTCAAGAGCATAAGTATTACGGTGGGTGAACAAATTAGTGTTGAGCAATTGATAGAATTGAGCATAGTTATGAGAATATCTAGGTATGATCATGTATATAGGCATCACGTCCGTGACAAGTAGACTGACTCCTACCTGCATCTACTACTATTACTCCACACATCGACCGCTATCCAGCATGCATCTAGAGTATTAAGTTCAAAAGAATAGAGTAATGCTTTAAGTAAGATAACATGATGTAGAGGGATAAACTCATGCAATATGATATAAACCCCATCTTGTTATCCTTGATGGCAACAATACAATACATGCCTTGCTGCCCCTGCTGTCACTTGGAAAGGACACTGCAAGATTGAACCCAAAGCTAAGCACTTCTCCCATTGCAAAAAAGATCAATCTAGTAGGCCAAACCAAACTGATAATTCGAAGAGACTTGCAAAGATAACCAATCATACATAAAAGAATTCAGAGAAGATTCAAATATTGTTCATAGATAAACTTGATCATAAACCCACAATTCATCCGTCTCAACAAACACACCGAATAGATCTCCACGAGAACCGTGGAGAACTTTGTATTGAGATCCAAAGAGAGAGAAGATGCCATCTAGCTAATAACCATGGACCCGAAGGTCTGAGGTAAACTACTCACACATCATCGGAGAGGCTATGTGTTGATGTAGAAGCCCTCCGTAATCAATGCCCCCTCCGGCAAGACGCGGAAAAGGCCCCAAGATGGGATCTCACGGGTACAGAAGGTTGCGGCAATGGAATTAGGTTTTCGTGGATGCTTCTGTTGGTTTGGGGGTACGTAGGTATATATAGGAGGAAGAAGTACGTCGGTGGAGCAGCGTGGGCCCCACGAGGGTGGAGGGCGCGCCCAGGGGGTAGGCGCGCCCCCTGCCTCGTGCTCTCCTGGTTGATTTCTTGACGTAGACTCCAAGTCCTTTGGATCACGTTTGTTCCGAAAATCATGTCCCCGAAGGTTCCATTCCGTTTGGACTCCATTTGATATTCTTTTTCTGCGGAACTCTGAAATAGGCAAAAAACTGCAATTTTGGGCTGGGCCTCCAGTTAATAGGTTAGTCCCAAAAATAATATAAAGTGTATAACAAATCCCATTAATCATCCAAAACAGAATATAATATAGCATGAAGCAATCAAAAATTATAGATACGTTGGAGACGTATCAGACGCCTCGTGGACCGGGCATCTTGAGCTTGAGATAAGCATAGTGTAACACCGCGTTGAATTTAGCGAACGTGGTTCGTCCGAGCAGTGTGTGGTAACCACTGCGGAAGGGAACGATATCAAAGATTAGCTCTTCGCTTCCGAAGTTATCCGGTGAGCCGAAGACCACTTCCAGCGTGATTGAGCCCGTACAACGGGCCTCCATGCCTAGTATGACTCCTTTAAAGGTAGTATTTGTGGGTTTCATTCGTGAGGGATTAATGCCCATCTTGCGCACTCTATCCTTATAGAGCAGGTTGAGGCTGCTGCCACCGTCCATTAGGATTCGTGTTAGGTGAAATCCGTCGATGATTGGGTCAAGGACCAGTGCGGCCGATCCGCCATGACGGATACTAGTTGGATGATCTTGATGATCAAAGGTGATCGGAAATGACGACCATGGATTGTATTTTGGGGCGGCTGGCTCTGCCGTATAGACGTCCCTGAGTGCGTGCTAGCGCTCCCTTTTGGGTACGTGTGTAGCATATATCATGTTCGCCGTTTTGATTTGAGGAGGAAATTTCTTCTGCCGCCCAGTGTTCGGCTGCCGGGGCTCTTCGTCGTCGTCCTCACTTTGCGATCCCATTTCCTTGCTCTCGGTATTTGACTTGCTGGTTTGCTTGAAAACCCGGCAATCTCTGTTGGTATGGTTGGCTTGTTTGCCTGGGGTGCCATGTATCTGGCACGGACGATCGAGTATGCAGTCCAAGCTGGATGGTCCCTCGCTCTTCCTTTTATAAGGTTTCTTTCGCTGGCCGGGCTTGGAGCCACTGAATCTGGCATGAACTGCAGTGTCATCGGTGTTATCGCAATTACTTCGGGGTTTGTGTCTATTGTGCCGGGTCTTTCCAGTGTTGTTTTTGGCCTCGGAGGGGCCTGCCACGTTGGCTGTGTTTTTACTACGAGCCAGCAAACTATCTTCACCCGCGCAAAATCGGGTCTTGAGTGCCATGAGGGCTGCCATAGACTTCGGCTTTTCTTGGCCGAGGTGGCGGGCGAGCCATTCGTCACGGATGCTGTGTTTGAAGGCCGCTAGGGCTTCAGCATCCAGACAGTCAATGATTTGATTCTTTTTTGTTAGGAACCTAGTACAAAAATTACTAGCTGATTCTCCAGGTTGTTGAACTATATGACTTAAGTCATCGGCATCTGGTGGCCGGACATAAGTACCTTGGAAGTTGTCAAGAAAAGCTTCTTCCAAGTCCTCCCAGCTGCTGATGGAATTTTCAGGCAGGCTATTTAGCCAGTGTCTAGCTGGCCCTTTTAATTTTAGTGGGAGGTATTTGATGGCATGGAGGTCGTCTCCTCGGGCTATATGGATGTGGAGCATAAAATCTTCAATCCACACTGCGGGATCGATTGTTCCGTCGTATGATTCAATATTGACGGGCTTGAACCCCTCGGGGAATTCGTGATCCAGTACTTCATCTGTGAAGCAGAGAGGGTGTGCGGCGCCTCTATATCGGGCCGCGTCGTGGTGTACCTCCGATGGAGTCCATCTGCAGTTATCGGCCCGGGCGTGACTAGGTTTGTCACGTCCAGATAGGTAGCCGTCATCCCGAGTCGAGAAGCATCCTCGCGATCCGTAGATTGGTCTGGTGTGTCCTGCTCTACTATCCAGGTCCTGTCGAAGGTCGTATGTATGGTCCCGAGCTGTTTTGTCTCTGTTTTTACGAGGCGGTGGGGCAGGCTGTTGTTTTTCCTGAGTTGCCATTTTATCCTGACCGCGGGGTGGTCGGTCCGCCGCACTATCCCGACCACGTGGTGGTCGTTCTGCGTTGCACGAGGGAGGTATGGGCTCTGGTGCCTCCTCAACGAACTGAGGTAGCAGTTTGTGCTTTGAGTAACTCTTGACTGGGCACTTGAGGCCGTATTCTTCGGCTGCCAGGACATCATCCATTTGTCAATGAGTGGGTTTTGATTGGTTTGAAGTTGCTGCTGCTTTTTCTTCAGGCTTCTTGCAGTAGCTATTAGCTGGCGCTTGAAGCGTTCCTGCTCGAGGGGTGCCTCAGGCACGAGAAATCCTTGTTGCGGAGGCTCTCCTCATCCTGGGAGGGTGGACGATAACTATCGTCATCTGGGTCACTGGGCATGGCCTGTTTATCAGGGTTAACTTGCCCGTTGCCTTGTTCCTCCTGTTCAGATGCTACTCCAACAGGGTCTTCATTGTTTTCGGCGTCGTCCGGAGTACTATTTTCTCCGGTGCCAGTGTTGCCATCTTTTGAGCGACATGGCTTAGAACGGCGTTTAGGGCGCCAGCGCTTGGAATTTGTCTCAGAAGGTTTATTCGCGACTGGATCTTCTTTGTCATCGTCGCTAGCTTTTTTAGGTGTGTCAACCATGTACACATCGTATGAAGAGGTGGCAGTCCAACGTCCAGTGAATGGTGGGTCTTGGCCTTGCTCCTTGTTGGCATCGTCATCCATACCGTCGATGTCTTCGGAGCCATAATCAAGCACGTTGGTTAAGTCCTCGACAGTGGCTATGAAGTGGGTGGCGGGTGGGAAGCGAAATTCCCCATCATCAGCCTCTAGTTCGGGCCAGACATAGTTTGGCTGTGAGTCCCCCGCCAAGGACAGGTTTTAATGAATTTAGCACATCGCCCAAAGGCGAGTGTTGGAAGACGTCTGCGGCATTGAACTCGAAGATCGATGACCGGTCCAGCTCAGTGTCTGCAGGCGTATGCGGTTCGGAATTTATAGCCGGAACCGAGGTCAGAATTCCGTTGACGCAAATATTCCCTGGTGTTGAGTCTGTGTGCGGCTCCAATGCCGCAGACTCTGTGGCTTCAGATGGTGCAATCTGCTCCGGATCTAAGGCCGTAGCAGTTACAGGAACCACCTCCTGAATCTGGTCTGATGATAGATTTAAGTTATGTTCATCGGAGCGAGGGGGAGCGATTGCCGCGGTCTCAAATCCATTGAAGATCAGGTCTCCACGGATATCCGCAACGTAGTTCAAGCTTCCAAATCTGACCTGGTGGCCAGGGGCGTAGCTATCGATCTGCTCCAGATGGCCAAGCGAGTTGGCCCACAGTATGAAGCCACCGAATACAAAAATCTGTCCGGGGAGGAAGGTTTCTCCTTGGACAGCGTCACTATAGACGATCAAGGGCCATCAACCTTTAAATCGGCGACGCATGGAACTCTCAATGAAAGCACCAATGTCGGTGTCAAACTGGCAGATCTCGGTAGGGGTCCGAATCAGCGTCTAAGGTCGATGGTTCTGAGGAGGCAGGGACACGATGTTTACCTGTGTCCGGGCCCTCTCTATGGAGGTAATACCCTACTTCCTGCTTGATTGATCTTGATGAATATGAGTATTACGAGAGTTGATCTACCATGAGATCGTAATGGCTAAACCCTAGAAGTCTAGACTGTATGACTATGGTAATGAGTCTATCCTTTCCGGACTACACCCTCCGGTTTATATAGACACGGGGGGATCTAGGGTTACATAGAGTCGGTTACATAGGAAGGAATCTTCATAGTTGATCGCCAAGCTTGCCTTCCATGCAAAGGAGAGTCCTATCCAGACACGGGTATAGTCTTCGGCCTTCATGTCTTCACAGCCCATCACTCCGGCCCATCGATAATAGGCCGGACGCCCAAGGACCCCTTAGTCCAGGACTCCCTCACTGCCTCTGCAACGGGCTCCGGTGACCACAGCAGGCTGTCGTGCCTTCACTCCCAAGCTGCGCAGCGTCGTCTGGCCCGGCAAGTTCAAGCCGGACCTGCCTCCGCACTACGACGGCACCCATGCCCCCGCGGAGTTCCTGCAGCTCTATGAGCTGAGCATCGAGGCGGCCAACGGTGATGAAAATGTTATGGCGAACTGGTTTCCCATGGCCCTCTAAGATGGCGCGCGCTCGTGGCTTCTGAACTTGCCCGCGGGATCAATCTCCTCCTGGGGCGAGATGTGTGAGCGCTTCGTCGCCAACTTCCAGGGCACTCGCGACCGCCTGCCGGCCGCGGGTGATCTGAGGCGCATCAAGCAGCAACCAGGGGAAACCTTGCAGAAGTACATCCAGCGCTTCAACGGCGTTTGCCTCAAGATTCCCAAGGTGATGGACGTGGCCATCATCTCAGCGTTCTCCGATGGCGTCCGTGAAGTCAAGATGAAGGAGGAGCTTGCCATCCACGAGGAACTATGCACGGCCCTTGAGATGTTCAACATGGCAACCAAGTGTGCGAGAGCTGAGGAGGGGCGCCTCTCCCTCCTCGAGCTTCCAGCTGTCGACCCAGAAGACAAGAAGGCCAAGGCCAAAGATGTGAAGCGCAAGGGAGTAGCCGTGCTCGTGGCCGAACCAGAGACGAAGCACGGCCGAGATCACCCCGAGTCATCCAAGAGCAGCCGTCCGGTCTGCGCCTTCCACAACGTGCATAGCCACAACACCAACGACTGTCAAGAACTCAGGGCCATTTGTGATGGATGCTTCGGTCGACGCCCCAAGCTCAACGACCGGGGCTACGACCGAGGAGGTGGACGAAGTGGAGGACGTTGGGACGGCCGTGGCCCATGCCAGGAGTGGCGTGACCAGCCTCGTGAGGGCGCCTGGAGGGACCAGTCTCGTGAGGACCGTCCTCAGGGCAAAGTGGGCCTCCCTCCGATGCCGCCACCGCCAAGGAGGAACGATGACCATCATCAGGACAAGGGTGCTGGGGGCTTCCAAGAGCCTCGTGCCATTGTCTGCATCTTGGGTGGTGCTCAAGCTCCAGTTCCTCAGCGCGTCTTCAAGCAGTTTGCTCGTGAAGTAAACGCGGCCCTTCCCAGACTCGAGGCCACGTGCCCGCTCAGGTGGTCCAAGTGCGCCATCACCTTCAGCTCGTCAAACCAGCTCAAGTGTGCGGCCACTGCCGGCGCCCTCCCGATGCTCTGCTCACCCGTCATCAGCAACGTTCAAGTCACCAAGACCCTCATCAATGGCCGCGCGGGGCTCAATGTCCTATTCGTCGAGACGTTCGACAGCCTCCAAGTGCCATACAATCAGCTGCAGCCTACCAAGCCCTTCTCAGGAGTGACCGACGGCTCCACCACCCCGATAGGGCAGGTCCGCCTCCCTGTCACCTTCGGCCAGCGTAACAACTACCGCACCGAGCTCATCGACTTTGACATCGCCCACATCCGCCTGCCGTACAACGCCATCCTTGGGTATCCAGCCTTGGCCAAGTTTATGGCAGTGACCCACCATGGCTACAACGTCCTCAAGATGCCAGGGACTGGTGGCATCATCATGGTTGCCCGTGAAGAAAAAGATGCAGTGTGCTCCCTCGAGCACGCTTTCCAAGCTGCAGCAGCCGAAGACCCCGACAACGAAGGCACCCTGTACCCTCCTGAGGCCATCCCCAAGAAGAAGCAGCTACTCCATCCAGGGCCTCAGAAGAGCGGCGTTCCCAGCGGCACCACCTCAGGATCTACGCCCGCAGCCGGGGCGCCTCCCTCCCTCGCATAGGAAGGCACGCCCAGCGCCCTCCTTAGGCTGGGCTTGGGGGCTCTCTTCTGGAGGGCCTCAGACCTAGTCAATGTCACGAGGGAGGCGCTCGAGCACCATGTGGAGGCGTTCTTCGCCGCACATTTCCCTCAAGAGGGCACAAGGCATGGAGCGCCCAGTGCTCAGGAGTTCATCACCAAGGCAACCCAGGAGCTTCAAGAGGCAAGGATCATACGCGTCGATCGTCGCCCGTCACCAGGTGCAGCCCCCCATCCCGGCGAGGATGGCGGGCTGCGCATTTGCGTCGACATCCCAGTGCTCAACAGGGCTGCATCTCAGGGACGCTTCTGGCCTTCGCGCATTGGACGGTGTGAGGGTCCACCTCACAGCTATGTTCACATGCCATTCGGCTTGCCGAACGCGGCTGTCACCTTCCAGCGCCACTTGCGTCGCATTCTGGCGGCTCAGGAGGACATGCATCACGCCGTCCTAGCGGAGATGGCGACAGTTCTTCAGGAGCCACCTGGGCATGCACGACCTCCCGAGGCTCAGGACCCTGGCGGCCCGTGAGGAGCAACTTCTTTAGCACGCATCTTCAGCTACTCCAACCCCACTCCAGCTATGGTATCAGGTGACTCTTTCCAGTTCATTCAGTTGTGGCGCCCTTCGGGCAGTACTATCCCCAATTCGCATGGTCCTTTCCCTGCGACATGTATCCTTTTGCATCCTTAGCTTATTCTGTTGGGAGCGCCTCTCGAGGTGCATCATCCCCGGGCTGCTCGGGTCCGTCCTAGTGGCATGTATCATTCTTGCATCTATCAGAGCTAACCCGTTTCATTGCTTGAGTCATTTTATGATTATCACATGCCTGTCCAGTACGTCGATACCATGAACGTTGCAAGCCCGCCCGCAACCGCCCTCACCACGGCGGAAGCCGCGCGCTGGTTGTCTTTCTTCAGGATTCTTTACATGAGGAAGCTAGGCATGGCGTCTGTGCTCAGGTCCGTCCCTGCAGCGTCGACAAACCCAACGACTGAGCTCTATCTGGCGGGCCGGCCCCGTTCACGTCACCTCCTGGGGTCGTTGGTGTCTGGCCTCCTCATGTAATCACCTCAGGAGATTCATCCGGCGCAGGTTGCCTAACCATCTCGCAGGATCACACTAGCTATCAAGAATCAAGACCAGGCGCAACCCACCTTGAGGTAGGGCCTCGTGAGTCCCGCGCTGGCTCACGAGTGCCCAGACACACCTCGTCTAGCCCTGACGTGCAAGCCACGTGTCAGGGCGGGGCTGTACACGCCCCGGGGGCTCTACTTAGAGGGAGCCCTCACCCACGCACCAGTGGAAGCACCATGCTCTGCGCTGGCAGTCGACATGGTCGAGGAGCGGCTATGCCCGTGCAAGTGCGGAAGTGCTATGCTCCGCGCTGGTGATAAACAACTGAGGGCGGCCTCACGGCCGCATCAACCTCAGGGAGCCACCCGGCTCTGTGTCCAGCCTCACTGTTGGGGAACGTAGTATTTCACAAATTTACCTACGATCATGCAAGATCTATCTATGTGATGCGTAGCAACGAGCGGGAGAGTGTGTCCACGTACCCTCGTAGACCGAAAGAGGAAGAGTTAAGTAACGCGGTTGATGTAGTCGAACGTCTTCCCGATCCAACCGATCAAGTACTGACCGCGATCTGCACACATTCAGCTCGGTGACGTCCCTCAAACTGTTGATCCAGCTAAGTGCCGAGGGAGACTTTCATCATCATGACGGCGTGATGACGGTGATGATGAAGTTACCGACGCAGGGCTTCGCCTAAGCACTACAACGATATGACCAATGTGGAAATCTGTGGAGGGGGCACCGCACACGGCTAAAACAATTGTTGACTTGTGTGTTCTAGGGTGCCCCCCTACCCCCATATATAAAGGAGCAAGGGGGAGGCTGGCCAGCCCTCCTGGGGCGCGCCCCAAGTAGGATTCCTACTAGGAATCCTATTCCTAGTAGGTTTCCAACAAGGGAAGAGAGGGGGAAGGAAGGAGAGGGAGAGAGGGGGAAGGAAAGGGGGCGTCCCCCCCCCTTCCCTTGTCCTATTCGGACTCCAAGGGGGGGCGACCTGCCCTGGCTGCCCACCTCTCTCTCCACTAAGGCCCATGTTGGCCCATTAGTTCCCCCGGGGGTTCCGATAACCCCCCAGCACTCCGATATTTATCCGGTGAACCCCGAAACTCATCCGGTGTCCGAATAACATCGTCCAATATATCAATCTTTATGTCTCGACCATTTCGAGTCTCCTCGTCATGTCCGTGATCACATCCAGGACTCCAAACAACCTTCGGTACATAAAAACACATAAACTCATAATACCGATCGTCATCAAACGTTAAGCGTGCGGACCCTAAGGGTTCGAGAACTATGTAGACATGACCGAGACTCATCTTCGGTCAATAACCAATAGCTGAACCGGGATGCTCATATTGGCTCCCACATATTCTACGAAGATCTTTATCAGTCAAACCGCATAACAACATACGTTGTTCCCTTTGTCATCGGTATGTTACTTGCCCGAGATTCGATCTTCGGTATCTCAATACCTAGTTCAATCTCGTTACCGGCAAGTCTTTACTCGTTCCATAATGCATCATCCTAGAACTAACTCATTAGTCACATTGCTTGCAAGGCTTATTGTGATGTGCATTACCGAGAGGGCCCAGAGATACCTATCAGACAATCGGAGTGACAAATCCTAATCTCGATGTATGCCAACTCAACAAACACCATCGGAGACACCTGTAGAGCATCTTTATAATCACCCAGTTACGTTATGATGTTTGATTGCACACTAAGTGTTCCTTCGGTATTCGGTAGTTGCATAATCTCATAGTCGTAGGAACATGTATAAGTCATGAAGAAAGCAATAGCAACAACTAAACGATCATCGTGCTAAGCTAACGGATGGGTCATGTCAATCACATCATTCTCTTATGATGTGAACCCGTTCATCAAATGACAACTCATGTCTATGGTTAGGAAACTTAAGCATCTTTAGTTAACGAGCTTGTCAAGTAGAGGCATACTAGTGACGCTCTGTTTGTCTATGTATTAACACATGTACTAAGTTTCTGGTTAATACAATTCTAGCATGAATAATAAACATTTATCATGATATAAGGAAATATAAACAACTTTATTATTGCCTCTAGGGCATATTTCCTTCAGTCTCCCACTTGCACTAGAGTCTATAATCTAGATTACACTGTAATGATTCTAACACCCATGGAGTCTTGGTGTTGATCATGTTTTGCTCGTGAGAGAGTCTTAGTCAACAGGTCTGCAACACTCAGATCTGTATGTATCTTGCAAATCTCTATGTCTCCCTCCTTGACTTGATCCTGGATGGAATTGAAGCGTATCTTGATGTGCTTGGTTTTCTTGTGAAACCTGGATTCCTTTGCCAAGGCAATTGCACCAGTATTGTCACAAAAGATTTTCATTGGACCCAATGCACTTGGTATGACACCTAGATCAGATATGAACTCCTTCATCCAGACTCCTTCATTTGCTGCTTCCGAAGCAGCTATGTACTCCGCTTCACACGTAGATCCCGCCATGATGCTTTGCTTAGAACTGCACCAACATACAACTCCATCGTTCAATATAAACACATATCCGGTTTGCGACTTAGAGTCATCCGGATCAGTGTCAAAGCTTCCATCGACGTAACCATTTACGACGAGCTCTTTTTCACCTCCATAAACGAGAAACATATCCTTAGTCCTTTTCAGGTATTTCAGGATGTTCTTGACCGATGTCCAGTGATCCACTCCTGGATTACTTTGGTACCTCCCTGCTAAACTAATAGCAAGGCACACATCAGGTCTGGTACACATCATTGCATACATGATAGAACCTATGGCTGAAGCATAGGGAATGACTTTAATGTTCTCTCTATCTTCTACAGTGGTCGGGCATTGAGTCTGACTCAACTTCACACCTTGTAACACAGGCAAGAACCCTTTCTTTGCTTGATCCATTTTGAACTTCTTCAAAACTTTATCAAGGTATGTGCTTTGTGAAAGTCCAATTAACCTTTCGCAAGTAGCATTACCGTCAGTGTTAGTCTTCTTCTTGAAGATCCATTTATTCTCTATGGCTTGTTGATCATCGGGCAAGTCAACCAAAGTCCACACTTTGTTCTCATACATGGATCCCATCTCAGATTTCATGGCCTCAAGCCATTTCGCGGAATCTGGGCTCATCATCGCTTCCTCATAGTTCGTAGGTTCGTCATGGTCAAGTAACATGACCTCCACAACAGGATTACCGTACCACTCTCGTGCGGATCTTACTCTAATTGACCTATGAGGTTCGGTAGTAACTGAAAGTGCGTTATATCGACTAGAGGGGGGGTGAATAGGCGATTTTTATGAATTCTTCACTGAGGAATTTGCCGGTGAGGAAATTCCTTAGCGAAGAACTACTTGCAGCGGAATAAGTACTCAGAAGTAAGCATAAGAGAATGCAGGCATTGATGGGACGTACTACCCCTACTGGAAGAACAAGATGCGAATCCATCTTGAGGCAATTGACAACGATCTCTGGTATGTTGTGGAAAATGGTGTTCCCTCAGTCACACCTTCTCTGAATGCTGCCAATGTGAAGAGATTCAAGCAACTCGATTCTCAAGCGAAGAATATCATATGTGGCCATCTGAGCAAAGGACAATATGGAAGAGTGAGTGCTTTGGAAACAGCCAAGCTCATCTGGGACAGGCTGTCCAAAGTAAATGAAGGAGTCTCAACTCAGCGTGACTCTCGAGTTGATGTTCTTTGCAATCTCTTCAACCGCTTCAAAAGACTCGACAACGAAAATGTTCAACAAACCTTCGATCGCCTCACTGACATCTCAAATGGGCTTCAAGCGCTTGGTGCCCTTGACATCACCGACCATGAGGTGGTGAAGAAATTGTTGAGATCGCTGATTCCTCATTTGATACTCTAGCATCGATGATACAAGAGCGTGCTGACTACAAGTCACTTGATCCAGTGATATCCTCGAGAGGCTAAATACTCATGAGTTCCACTTGCTGAAAAGAGAGATCTATATGGTCCTAGCTATGGAAAAACACGTGCCTCAAGGCCAAGGCTGTGTCTGAATCTGAGTGTGAAGACTCTGGTAGTAGCCTTGGAGATCCTGAAGAATTGAGCCAGGAGCTAGCACTGCTCGTGAAGAAATTCCAGAAGTTCTCAAGACGTGGTCGCTTTGGAAAATCCTCAAGGAGCAGTGATTCCTCATCTAGTGACTATAAGAGAAGACTTTGCCACAAATGCAAGAAACCTGGTCACTACATCCAAGATTTTCCTCAGTGGGAAAAGGAATTAAAGAAGAAGAAATACAAGGATTACAGTTCTGATGACGCTAAGAAGAAGAAGAAATCGTCGAAATCTTCATCATCAAAATCCTCAAAGCCTTCTTCTCACAAGAAGAGCAGCTCCAAAAAGGCTCGGGCATTCATTGGCAAGGAAATGGACTCTAAAGCTGAATCTGAGGAACATGAGGAAGAGGAGGCATCGGAAGAATCTGAGTCCGTGTGGCGAGTCTAGCTCTCGCTCTCGCTTTACGTCGCAAGTCCATCTTCAACTCAAGAAAATGACCTCACCAACAAAGCTGATGAAGATAGTGATGACTACGCCCCACCTATTGCTTCATGGCAAAGGGTGCCAAGGTACTCAAATATACCTCCTCTGAATCTAGTGAAAATGAATCTGATGAAGATCTAAAGCCTAGCTACTCAAAACTTGCTAATATTGCTGTAAAACAACAAAGGGCTTTTGAAAAGGTTCAAAACATGCTAGATAAAAGTGATGATATGTTAGGTGAAGAAATGGATCGCACTAAAGCCCTGACTGAAAATCTTCAGAGACTTCAGTCTAGGTTTGACAGCCTTCATGGTCATCATAACACTCTCTTGTCTGATCATGAGAAACTTTCTTATGAATTTCTTCAAAGAAAGCAAGATCTTGAGAAGCTAAGAGTGAGTTATGAAGATCTTCGAAGGGCGCGATTCATTACTTGCTCAACAAATCAGCGCTTCTCGTGAAGAATTTGTTCCTCCATGCTTAAAGTGCATTGAACGTGAATCGCTAATTCTTCACCTGAATGTTCAAATGCTTCAACTGTTACAAATTCTTCACCTGCCTCTGCTATCACTAATTCCTCATCGAGGACATTGCTAGTATCACCGACGATCTGAGGGCTGAAGGAATTGTACATGACAGCATGTACAAAAGCCTCAAAGGGCATCAGACTCTTTGTGATGTGCTTAAAAGCAGATCCTCAACAAGAACCCTAGGAAAGAGGGTATTGCCTTTGAGAGGAAACTCAATGCTGATGGAACATATTGGAAGCCCGAGCGATCCCAAAACCTCATGGGTTGCTGCAAAGGGACCTCCAGCTTGATCCATCTAACTTATCTGGCTTTACATGCGAATCTCCTCATTCTTCCGATGAGTCATTTGACTCCAACTATAAACTGTTCAAAATCAGAATGGTGAAGTATTTGCTAGATATGTTGGCACTAATCTGCAGGAAAGGTTCCCTATGAAGAAAATATGGGTTCCCAAGAAGTGCCTTGAAAGTCTTCAGGTGAATGTCCTCATGACACCACCTGTGAAGAATAGGAACCCCAGTTCAAACTCTTCATATGGACCAAATTCTTCATATGGATGCAAGTCCTCATACGGACCAAATTCCTCACGTGGATCAAATTCCTCAAAAGGATCAAAGTCCTCATATGATTATCATCGTGCTAACAACTCTGCTTTGAGGTAGAGCTAAGGGCTATGAATATGTGCATTATTCTTCAAACCAATATGTTCATAAGTCCTCGAAGAATTTCTCTGCTTATTCATATGCTTACCCTAACCCCTCTTATGTGAAACGAAATGGATTGGCCTCTATGCCACCATTCTCTTATGGTGCTTGCAGAGTGATGAACTCTTTGCCACCCCTTCAGATGTGGGTGGTGAATAAAAAGAACTAACCTCTTCTGCAGGGTCAGGTCTCCAGACGTGCTTTAAACGTCTGAAGAATTTGCTGGGGGCTTGACAAAATTGCCTGAAAGGACGCAGGCTAATCATGATGAAATGAACTTTCATTTCACACGTCCTCATATTGCTTATCTGTTATACTGCCTGATGAAATTCATCTGATGAACTTGATATCATATTCTTCACTGATGAAGTATATGAGATCGTAAGTTACACTAATTCATCTGCAGGATGATCAACCCAAAGCCAATGAGTGGGTCCTCAATAGTGGATGTACAAATCACATGACTGGTGACAAGAATCTATTGATGGATGCTCCCTTATCACCGTCACATCTGAAGCATATCATCTTTGCTAACAAAGGCAAAAGTCAGGTATTGGGTCTTGGTAAGGTTGCGATCTCTAAGGACATACACATGGACAAAGTCATGCTTGTTGAGTCCTTAGGATACAACCTCATGTCAGTCTCAATGCTTTGTGATCTTGATATGGTTGTTATCTTTGGCAAGTATCGTTGTGTTGTGATTATGGAAGCTGACAATTCCAAAGTCTTCGAAGGCTTTAGGAGAGGAGACTTGTATATTGTTGATTTCTCTACAGGACCACAATCAGCCGTGTGTCTACTTGCAAAAGCTTCAGAAGGCTGGCTATGGCATCGGCGACTTGGTCACGCAGGCATGAGGAATTTGCACACGCTTGCAAAGAAGAAGCATGTCATTGGCATTGAGAATGTCAAATTCCTCAAGGATCACTTGTGTGGAGCTTGTGAAGCTGGAAAATGACCAAGGCCAAGCATCCAAATAAGACTATCATGACCACTACTCATCCCTTCGAATTGCTTCACATGGACCTCTTTGGTCCTAATCATTACTCAGCAGTCACTAATGATGCATCTCTATATGGCTTTGTTATTGTTGATGATTACTCTCGTTACACATGGGTACACATTGTTACTTACAAAAATGAAGTGCAGGAAGTCTTCAAACGATTTTCCTCGAGGGCTTCAACCAACTTTGGTGTGAAGATCAAACACATCAGGAGTGACAATGGAACTGAGTTCAAGAATTCCGGTCTTGATGCCTATCTTGATGAACTTGTTATTACTCATGAGTTATCTGCTCCCTATACTCCTCAGCAAAATGGTGTCGTGGAGCGCAAGAACAGAACTCTTGTTGAGATGGCTCGCACTATGCTTGATGAATACAAAACGCCTTGTTGTTTTTGGATTGATGCAATTGATACCGCGTGCCACATCATCAATAGAGTGTATCTTCAAAAATTCTTCAAGAAGACTGCCTATGAACTCCTCACTGATAAGAAACCCAATGTGAGTTATTTCAAAGTCTTCGGTGCTAAATGCTGGATTAGAGATCCTCATCACAGTTCTAAATTTGCATCGAAAGCACATGAAGGTTTTACGCTTGGTTACCGAAAGGACTCGCACACCTATAGAGTCTTCAACATCGCTCTTCACAAGATTGTTGATACTGTAGATGTGTGGTTCGATGAAACTAATGGCTCGCAAAGAGAGCGCCTACCTTCTGTGTTAGATGAACCAGCTACTGGGGAATCTATCAAGTTCAAGGCAACTGAGGATGTCATTCCTACTGAAGAATCTGCTGAAGAATTCATTCCTGTACGCGAAGAACGTCGAGCTGATGCACCTGAAGATAATGCTGAAGACAATGGTGCTGAGGAAAATGATCAAATTCCTCAACGACAACCAGCTCATCCTCGCGTTGCAAAAGAAGTGCAAGTTGACAAGATCATCGATGACATCGAAGCGCCAGGTCCTCTCACACGATCAAAAGCTTCACATTTATCTAACTTTTGTGGGCACTATGCTTTTGTCTCTATGTCAGGACCCTGATTCCAAGTCACATCAACCTAGCCGGTAACACCTCATATCACTTTGCGGCCTCACGCACGGTATTCCCACGGGTGTCGCCTTACCATGGCCCGGGACCGTTTGCGCCTTTTGGCTCACGTATATGATAGTGTCGCTAGCATCCATATGACAAAGAACCCGGGCCGACATGGCTAGTCGTGAACCCAAAGCGGCGCTAACCCATGGGGACAGGCATACATGAATCACATCGAGCATGTCGGTCGTCAACGTATGAATTCGGGCTGTAGCACTGGGCTAACAGGACTCCGGTATCCCGGGCTATAGCAGGCTAGGCAGGACTCCGAATATCACCACGTGACATTTCCCCGAAGGGACAGACATAGGAACGAAGTGAAACACATGCCGGCCAGTCAAGTGTCCAAGCAGTAGTGCTGGGCTAGCAGGACTCCGGTGAACCGGGCTATAGCGGACTACTATCGCTCAGAAGCACGAGACTACATTTCCCCATATGAGAGGCTGCCAAGGATAAACAACTAGTTTGTCGGATCCCACTCATACCAAGCATTTCAATCATACACGCAATATGCCCGATATGAGTACATACAACATGGCATCACAACAAAACTCTACAACTCAAAGTACTTTATTTAAGAGGCTCCGAGGAGCCATACATAACATATCCATACAGGTAGGGGTCACATGACCCAACACTCAAGTCATACAAACATACAAGCACATGCGGAAGCAAACTAGTCTCGAGTACGACTCTAAAAGAAAGAAAGCTTGTTGAAGCCCTTCTATCTACAAAGGGCCCTTCACAAGCCTTGGATCACCACCGGGTGGCTAGTTCACTGCCGACGGCAAGGTCTACATAAAACCCATCGGAGGGGCAGTGTTGTCGCTGAAAACATTAATTACAAACATGAGTACGGAGGTACTCAGCAAGTCTTACAACAGAATCCTATCATACATGCACATTCTCAAGAAGGTGGTGGAGTTATTTGCAGCAAGCCAGCTTTGACTCTTGGCTAAGCTATCCTACGTGACACCACTTGAAAAGCATTTGTCGCACACGAGTCCACTAATCAACATCACAATACTCCACCATGGATCCTCTCTCGTCACCCACGAGAGGGCCATCCGCGGCACTCACACTTATCTTGAGGCTTTTAGTAGTATCCATTTACTTGTCTATGAACTGTTATAGGTAACCCAGAAGTCCTTCTCCGTGGACACGGCTATTGAATAGATCATATTAACCTGCAGGGTGTACTTCTTCACACACGCTCACCACTTACCGCCGTTTACACGACATGTACTGCAACCTTCAAGCGGAAGCCCAACGTGGGTGTCGGCCACAGCCTACCTAAACACTCAAGTCTCTAATCCAGGTTTATCGCCTATTCAGGTTCCATCCGCAGGGAGTCCGGCCGAGGTTTCCCATACGGCCCCGAACGATGTGTGCAGGGTTCCCGAGATACCAAACGGGCATTCTTTTGCAGACCCACGGTGTATCTACCGCATCATAGCCCACCCCTAGGGTCAGCGCTATGCACGACCTCCAACACATATCCTACAAACACCAGAAACTAGTTGCAACTCCTGGACAAAGAACAAGGGTGGTTAAGAAGCCGAGAGGGTCCATTGGTTTCGGGCCCAATGCGTGGTAGTAACTGTTTCATGGATCACAAACACAGAACTCAGTTCTTAGGGACGGCTTCAATGAAACAACCCACCATGTACTCCTACATGGCCTCTCATCGATACCTTTACCAAAACGTGTTCAACACTTTCACTCTCGAACCCGACACAACCTTTCACTCCAGTTCATCATCCCGATGAGCCAGACCTGACACAACTCTAAGCATAGCAAGCATAGCATGGTAGGAATCACAAACATGGCTCAATCAACTCCTACACATACTAGTGGGTTTCATCTAGTTACTGTGGCAATGACAGTCATGCAAAGGAAGTGGGTTCAACTACCGCAGCACACAACAGTTTGAATCGCGTTGTCTTAATGCAGTAAACAAGAGCGTAAGCGAGAACATGGGTTTGTATCGGAATGATCAATGGGTTGCTTGCTCGATGTAGTGGTGGTAGGATACGCCCTTCGACGGATATTCGGGATTATCCTGAGGCGTAACCTATCACGAAAGACACACCAAAATAAACACACATGGCAATATGCAACAATATGATGCATGCTATGACATGGCAATATGAATGTGTGTTGGCCTAATGCAAGCTGAACAAATAGGATGAACTCATTTGAATGAAAGATTCAAATGTTAGCTCATTTAACATAGCCATAAAGGTGCATTATCTTAATCTGCTTAAACAGCAAGGTTAACTTGTTCTATCATGCATGAAACCTTTACCAATGGATAGAATGGATTTTTCTGATCATTTTCCATATATAAATCTTTGCATTTGGAGTTACTGATTAATTTCTATGAATTTTGAAGTTTGAACTATATTCGAATTTCCTATAACGAATAATTCCAAGAATTCATTTATCACGTCAAGAATGCGTCAGATGACGTCAGGGTCAACGGGACGTCCAGTGTCAAACCTGACCGGTGGGTCCCGGTGTCAGTGTAGTTAGTTTAACTAAATATTAATTAAAACTAATCCTGATTAGTTAACAGGGCTGGGCCCCACCTGTCATTGACTCAGGAGAGTCAACCAGGGCCCACCCGTGGTCAAACGAGGGGTTAGCGGGGTCAACTCGCCGGCGTTTAGCCGCCGGCGAGGCCGAACGCGGCGGCGAGAGTGGGTTTGGCCGTTCCGGCAACCAAATGAGGCGCGGAGGGCGTCTAGGTGTAACCGGGAACAAGCCGCAACTCTTGGTGGCGTTGGTTGGGGTCGGGGTGGCCGGAAACGGCGCCGGCGACGACCTTGGCGGCCGCCGGAGTTCGGGTGATGACGAACTCGGGGCTACGGTGTGCGGTGAGGTGCGTGAAGTAGTGGGTTAGGTGCTACGCGGCGCGGTGAGCATGATGGACACCAAGGGGTGACCGGTGGATGGCCGGGAGCACGTCGGCGACGAGCTCCGCGGCGGTGCGTGCGGTTGAGCTCCGTGCGGTCGCTACATGGCTCGGGAGTGAGAGAGGAAAGGAGGGGGAGGTAGCTAAGCTCACGGAGAACTCGAGGAAGCACTCGGTGCGGTCGGGGACGGACTGGTGCGGCGGCGACGTCGAAGGGGATCTCCGGCGACGGCGGAGTCGGGCGAGGTTGGTGCAGAGGCCTCGGGCCATGCGAGCGCTCGGGGCTCGGCTAGCTCGACGAAGAGGAGGGTGGCGGAGCTCCTAGACACGATGGGAAGGCGCAACGACGACGGAGAGCGCGACTATGGCGAGGGTGCGGCTGCGGTGGCGTCGGCCATGGCGTGGGAGCGCAAGGGGGAGGAGCTGGGGAGGAGGAGAGGTGTCTGAGGGTTCGGGGGGAGAGAGAGAGAGCGCTTCGCGTCGCAGCTCCGTGAGGGAAGCGGCGAGGCGGCGGCCAGCTGCGTGGCACGCATGCGGTGCTACTCACGAGCACCTGCCTCACTGCTGGCCAAGCCAAGCAGCTCATTGGCCTGGCGGGCTGGGCTGGGCAGCAGTGGGCCGTTGGGAGGCGCCTGTAAGGTTTTTCATTTTTGTTTTTTTTTTCTATTTTACAGAACTTTGTGGACTTTTTAAAAAATACCTAAACAACTCCAAAATTCACCAAATCTGCACTGGTCCTTAGTTGGAATATTTCCAACATGGAACATTTTAGTTTAGATTATTTGGGCATTTGAAATATTTTATATAATTTAAATGCCCAAACTCAAATACTTATGATTTAATTCAACAACCTTAGGATGACCTAGAAAATTGTGCACCACTTTTGGCAGAGGCTCTGAACCAAAGCAAAGGTGATGAGCATTTTAGAAGGGCATTTCAGGTTCATTGAAAAAATAATTTTGGTAAACCCTAGTTGGATTCAAGAGGGGTTCTGGGGGTTCTGTCTTCCCCATTTCAAATTTCAGATGAAAGTTAAACATGATGCACACACTAATGCATGGACTAGCTAGGATGTGACACTCTATCACAGAGCCCACTAAGGTAGATGAAGCATTTCTGGAGCCTGAGTGGATTCAGGCCATGCAAGAAGAATTACATCAGTTCGAGCTCAACAATGTCTGGGAACTGGTCAAACGTCCAGATCCTCGCAAGCATAATATCATTGGCACAAAGTGGATCTACCGCAACAAGCAAGATGAAAATGGCCTTGTGGTGAGGAATAAGGCACGACTTGTAGCTCAAGGCTACACACAGGTTAAAGGAATTGATTTCAATGAAACTTTTGCACCTGTTGCTAGACTTGAGGCTATTCGCATATTACTTGCTTATGCTAACCATCAAAATATCACTTTATATCAAATGGATGTAAAAAGTGCATTCCTCAATGGTAAGCTTGAGGAAGAAGTATATGTTGCTCAACCCCCAGGTTTTGAAGATCCAAAGAATCCTGACAAAGTCTTCAGACTCAACAAGGCCCCCCAGGGTGTGGTATGATACATTGAAGGAATTCTTCGTGAAGAATGGCTTCACACCCGGTTCACTCGACCCTACTCTCTTTACTAAATCATATGATGGTGAACTGTTTGTGTGCCAAATATATGTTGATGATATTATCTTTGGCTGTACTGACCAACGTTATAGTGATGAATTTGCCTATATGATGAGTGAAGAATATCAAATGTCTATGATGGGAGAGTTGAAATTCTTCTTAGGTCTTCAAATTCGTCAACAACACAATGGCATATTCATATCTCGAGAGAAATACCTCAAAGATGTCCTGAAGAAATTCGGCAACAAAGATTGCAAAGGTGTCAAAATTCCTATGCCCACAAATGGCCATCTATGCACTGATGAAAATGGTATTGACTTCGATCACAAGGTATACCGCTCCATGATTGGTTCTCTATTGTACTTATGTGCATCTAGGCCAGATATAATGCTTAGTGTTTGCATGTGTGCCCGATTTCAAGCTACACCGAAGGAATCACACCATAAGGCTGTGAAGCATATTCTTCGATATCTAGCTCACACACCAACACTAGGATTATGGTACCCCAAGGGCTCTACTTTTGATCTCATTGATATTCTGACTGACTATGCTGGTGATCGTGTGGACCGCAAGTCAACATCTGGTACTTGTCATTTCCTCGACGATCTTTGGTCTGTTGGTCCTCGAAGAAATGTAACTGCGTATCACCGCTCATCGCGGAAGCTGAATACTTTGCTGCTGGCTCTTGTTGTGCTCAATTGCTGTGGATGAAGCAAACTCTCAAGGACTACGGCATCAACGTGAAGAATGTGCCTCTCTCGTGACAATGAGAGTGCCATCAAGATTGCCCACAACCCAGTTCAGCACTCAAGACAAAGCACATTCAAATTCGCCATCATTTTCTTCGTGATCATGTGTTGAAGGGCTTACATCTCCATCGAGCATGTGAAGACCAAGAACAACTAGCCGATATCTTCACAAAGCCCTTGGATGAGAAGAGATTTAGCAAGTTATGTGTGAGCTAAATATCTTAGAATCTTCAATGTTCTTTGAAAAGGACACACATCCGACACTTATGCAAAATTGATGACTTAGATGTGCAACACATGAAGAAACGTTTTTCTTCAATCAATGAAGAATAACACTCTAAGTGTGAAGAAATTAATGAAGAATTTGATTCTCAGAACCCTACGACAATTGTACGCGGTGTCTGAAATCATCATTATTATACGGTGGGTCACGCCACCACCAAAATTGAAAATCTTCAATTTGAGTTTATCCCCACTTTTGAAATTCTTCAGTTTTTCAAATTCTTCAACTTTTCAAAATCAAATCTATTTCCGTCGTTTTTCTTCATTAGCTATATATATATATATATATATATATATATATATATATATATATATATATATATATATATATATATATATATATATATATATATATATATATATATATATTTATGTCCTCTACAGATTCACTTATGGCTATTTCTTCAAGTCGCTTTTTCTGCTAAGTGAATGTGATCGGACCCTTCCCCCTCTATGCTATACTCAACCCAATCTATTCACAAATTCTTCATGTGCATTCTATCTGAAACTTGTTCAAAATCTTCACTGTGTCCTTGTCAGCTGAAGAAATTGCGAACGGAACTTTAGAACTGATCTTATCCGAACTTTCGGTTTTGCCGCTCAAACCATTCCGCATCCCACGATGGATTTATCTATTCACCCACGATCTAACACGATCTCCACTTTTCAAGACGTGGGTGACACATGTCAAGCGAATGAGAAGGGTCAGGCACTGCCGGCGCTCGGGAACGGGGTCCCTAAACTTGCTCGCTCAAGGCTCGCGACGTGGCTCAAAGAAGGCCCAGACAGCCCATCTTCATCAACACAAGCTCAAGACCTCGCGAGGGGCCAGATTGCTGGGCGGACGACCAAGAGCTTCTCAGACGGCCTCGCCAGTTGGCTCATGAGGAGGCGGAGAGTTCAAGGCGGGGTACCTCGCGAGGTGCCCATGACGTAAGCCATGACGACCAAGGGCGCCAGTCGGTTTCGGTGCAACAAGACCAGGACTAGCTCCAACGGCTGGAATGCAGTCATCGTGGAGCCTAAGCCGGCGTCATCGCCTGAGCCTTTGGCAGGCGAGGACCAACTTTAGTCAGGATAAGTGTACTCGATGTTCCCCTTCAAAATGGCCAATTGTTGGCGCCCTTCCCGCTCGATATTTGGGAGGAGGCCCAGGGCCTTCGTCTATATAAGTAGAGCTAGCCACCATAGTAGGGGGGACGATCGGATAGAGCGGGAAGCATCCGAAGAGAGAGAGAGAGAGAGAGAGAGAGAGAGAGAGAGAGAGAGAGAGAGAGAGAGAGAGAGAGAGAGAGACCCGATCCTCAAGCTAGAGCGACGGGACACCACTTAGCAGTTCATCGCTTCCACCAAGAACAGATCCTCACGAGGCTGTTCTTCCCTGTACTATTCTTCATCAGCCCAAGAGGCAATCCACACACCACACACTGGAGTAGGGTATTACACCACGATGGTGGCCTAAACCAGTGTAAATCTCGTGTCTCTTGTGTTGTTCTTTCGAGTAGTTCTAGGTCCTTGCGATTCGGCGAGGTACGAGACGGTGGAGGGTTGGATCTCCGCCACACACCCTGTAGTTCGAACCTTAAGGGTCTGCTGAACCAGATCCGACATTTGGCGCGCCAGTAGGTGCGCCAAAATCCGCCTTTCTACCACCTCGTGTCCTGTCAGATCTTCATCACCATGTCCGCGCACAAGCTGGCAACCCAGATCCTGGGTGGCGTGGCTCGCCCACGCAGAGCCGCCACTGGTGACCCTGCGTTACATGTGCAGCTCATGTCCGCAGGGCGCCAAGGGTCGCTGGGCGACGCGGACAGGCCTCGACGGCTTTCACACCGCAGGCAGCGGCTGGGTCGGCAGCAAGAGCTCTCAACCACGCCACACCACATCACCGCACACCCGCCGAGCAAAGGAACTTCGAGGGCCGCGGCCACAAGGGGCCCGAGAGCTGCTGCAGCAGCATGCTGCCGAGAGCGGCCGCGACGCGGTGCTGGAGCGAGTGGCGGAGCTCCTAGGCTTCGCCGCCTTTGGGGGCTCACCCTTCGCACCCAACTCCCACTCAGGCCGAGGGCGGCCCGCACGGGCTCCACGCGCGCCATGGCTCCGGGTTACTCCAAAGACCGGCGAAAGCAGCGCCGGGCCGAGGCGGGTTGCCCCTGCCCCGCCCGCGGAGAAGAAGGACCCGACGCAACTCACGGCCTCGGTGGACTGTCAGGCCACCACCCCACGGCGGGCGAGATCGAGCAGAGCAGCGAGGCACGCCAGCACTACGGCGTGGCCTTCGGATGACGGCGCCGAAGAATACGTGCCCCACATGATGGACCAAGGGCACCCACATGAGGGAGAGCAAGACTCGCTTCCTCAGCCCAACTGGGGATGAGGCGCCAAGCCGCGCTTTTCAGAGTCTCGAGACAGTCCCACTGGTCACGCCGGGGGCGACGATTATCGTGTACCGCTACTTCCTCAAGAGCAAACATACGCTAACCATAGGTCGCAGGAGGTACAGGTCACCACGACGGGCGGCTGCCCCGCTCCCGCAGTCTCCTAACGCTCAGGAGGGGGGCGCATGGGGCTGCCAGAGAGGGGCAGATCCGACATCACCACCGCGGCGCTCGGAGCAAGGCGTTCTCAGGAGGTAGGCCTCTGCTAGGGAGGTGCCTCAGACCTGCCCCGTGGAGGACCTGTGGTCGCCGGGGAACTGGCTGGCGACACTTACCCACCGGGCGGCGCCCTTGTTTCCGGTCGTCAGCAGGCAATAGAGTGTGGCGCAAGGGGGCCTCGTCTCGCGATATGAAGCAAGGCCGGTACTGTGAAAGGCCCAAGGCCTCGTGAAGCTCGCCCGCCTGCGACACTCTCACGTAATAATGAGGGGCTGTACACGCCCGAGTCTCAGGGTGCCGCCTCAGCCCCGGGCTCCTCCCACGCCCAAAGAGCAGCACTTAGCTCTGCACTGTGAGAAGACGCCCAAGACTAGACTAGGTGCCGACGCGCCTTTTTCTCGCTTTCATTTGGTTTTCCTCCGCTGTCGCTTTCTCGCTGTTGATTTAAGTTGAATTTGATCTTGAAGATTTGCCTCAGTATTCGGGAAGGGGTGCTTAGTCTCATTCGAGCAAATCTCTCGTGTTTCAAGCAGCTCCGCCTCAGCCTGCCTCCCTCATGAGCCCCTCATGAGCCGGGCTGCCAAGCTCACAGATAGCCCAGCCTGTCAGCCGCCAAGGCCCTCTCCGGAGGGTTTTTGCTGCAGGTCCCACGGATTCAATTGATAGACACTCAGATCGCCGCAGCCTCCCACAAAGCTATCTCGAGGCTCAGACGAACAAAGGTAAACCATCCAACTAGCGCCCGCTTAGCCAACCACTTGGCACGGGCGATAGGCGATGTAGCACGAGCTAATACGAAGAACACAAGTCTTACATGAGGGCTCCCCTCCCAAAATGCTTCACCTCCATCAGGCCAAAGCCTGAGTTCTATTCATGCAGGTAATGGAACAAGGACAATACATGATCAGCCGGACAAATCCCCCAATGCATCCTCAGAGCGCCTCGAGCCGTTGTCGGCGTCAGCTGGCCTCGCCATCGCTGTTCGCGGATCGCCGGGCGCGTCCCGGCCGCTTCTCCACGCCGCTTCATCGGGCGCCACGACCACGCCTGCCGCCGTCAAGCGAAGGCCGGACGAGGGCATCCACGTTGTCTTCCACCCAGCGCGCTGTGTCGCCCTGCACGGCCCGGGAACTGGGGCAATGGCTGCGTCAAAATCAAAGTGAGGGTCCATGTCCCGGAGATGGCTGAAGACGCGAGAGAAGGCGCGCCCGAGCAGCGCGCGGCTCCTCTCCTCCACCAACCTGTCGGCCCGACCGAACGCGCTTCCACCGCCGCCACCACGCCGCTGAAGAACTCAAGGTTGCCGACGCCGTTAATCAAGGCGGCTGGCCCATCCCCCTCGCAGATATTATCCAAGGCTACGTTAGCTCTTTTCGGAGCGTGGCGCAGCATGGGACGGTGCTCGCTTCTCCAAGATTCGCCACGACGATCTCGTCCGCATTCTCGCGCCGCAACAGCCTCGGCCTCCTCCACCCGGGCGAAGAAGGAGCGCCGGCCCGAGAGGTGGTGGACTCCTCTGCGCCACCTCGAGGGCGGCCCAAGAGCATCGCCCGCCGCCGCCTCCTCCAGCTTGGCCCTAAGGCAGCAGTCCTGCCTCACCGCCTTGATCAACCCCAACCGCTCCTCAAACTCGCCGAGGTTCGAGCGCCGCCGCCACTCGGGCGCTCGACCTCCTCCATGACGCTGGCTTCCCGTGCTGCAACCTCATCCTCCGCCTGTCGCCAAGCGCCCCTTGTCTCCAAGCGCCAGATTGCTGCTTACGGCTTGCCGCTCTTCACGCTCGAGCTCCGCCGAGTCGCCAGAGGCCACCTTCATCGACGCAGGGCAGCCTCGCGCAGCTCCGCTTGCTCCTCCAACGAGTGGCACCGGCCAGGCTTCCCGTGCCCGCCTCCGCCGCCTCTCGCTGCTCGTCACCTGCCCGGCCTCCTCGACGGCCCGAGAACAGGCTCTCCGAGAGGCTGCCACGACGCCTTTGGCCTCTTCATCATCAAGCTCATACTGGCGACGCGCAGGGCGGCAGCGCCTCCACCAAGCGCCTCAGAACCAGGCGCAGGCCTCGGCCTCAAGGCTGCTTCACAAGAAGTTTTCACCAAGAAGGCTCATCATACCGGCCGCCTTCAAGAAATCTTGACGGCGGGCGCGACGCTTCCCGGAAGGCCACAGACGCCCTCCACACTCATCGACCGCCCTGCACGGGCGCCGGAGCTGCGACCAACACTCCACCTCCGTTAGGGGCTGGGGCTGGCACTGCGACGGCCGGGCGCCAGCCAAGCCCGCCCGAGCCAGCCTATACCTGCACGAGGGGCGAGGAAGCGCCAGCCAATTGCCGCCCACGATCAGGCGAGACGCCCACGACAAAGCTAGCTATGCCTCGAAGGCTCATGAGGAAGGATCGCGAGGCGCTGCTGGGCCACGACGCGCCTCGGACGGCTCACCTCCCCAATCACTTTACCACGAGAGCTCCACCGCTTGGAGCACTCGAGGCTGGTGTCGGTGTCAAACCGCGGATCTCGGTAGGGGGTCCCGAACTCAGCGCCTAGGCGGATGGTAACAGAGACAAGGGACACGATGTTTTACCCAGGTTCGGCCCTCTTGATGGAGGTAAAACCTCACGTCCTACTTGATTGATATTGATATTGTGGGTATTACAAGAGTAGATCTACCACGAGATCAAGGAGGCTAAGCCCTAGAAGCTAGCCTATGGTATGATTTTTGTTGTATATGAGATTGTCCATCGACTAGCCTGGCCCTGGTTTATATAATGCACCAGAGGCCTAGGATAACAAGAGTCCTAGCCGAATACGCCGGTGGGGGAGGAGTCCTTGTCTTGATCACCAAGTCTTGTTGATTCTTCCTTGTATGCGGCAACTGCCCGGACTGCCCATGAGTATACGGCCGTGGGGTCCTCGCCCAATCCAACTGATCGAGACGACGGGTGAGTACCCCTAGTCCAGACACCGCCAAGAGCCCCCTGAACCGTCTTCGTTAGGGACGCCTCGATTGTTCCAACTGTTCTTCATCTTCGGTCGCCGGTCGTGAAAACTGGTTCAACAAATCTTCTTGTCTTCGATCTTGAGGATCGCCAAATGCATTCGACGAAGTTTACACGCCGGGTATCCAAGGAGCCCTTTAAGTTTCCGCCTTTATCAATGCCTTGTTATTTTTGTGCCACGCCTCGGGTTTGAAGTTGTTCCCGGTGGCAGGTCCTCTTGCGCCCGAGCCCAACGCCGGACTGCATTCGAGGTATCTTTTGCAGCCGAGCACCAATGCCGGATCTGCTTCCCAGCTCTAACGCCGACTATGTATCCGAGCTCCAACGCCGATCTGTATCCGAGCTCCAACGCCGGACTGTATATCCGAGCTCCAACGCCGACTTTATCCGAGGTGTCATAAATCACCTTGGTTCAAAGAAGTTTGAAGGAGTTTAACCGAGCTTAATGCCGAAATGCCCTCTAAGGAGCCAGCCACTTGCATCCGAGCTATATGTCGAACTGCTTCCGAGGTGGTTAAGCACCCGGTCATGGGCTGATTTTTGGTCAATGTTTTTATTGATGTAATTTATTCTCCGACGAGATATATAGCCAAGATCCTCAAGGTATGTATCGGTCTACAACCCGAGATGCACTCAAGGATGACATAAGACCGCTGATCCTCAGAGTCAGCCGAGACTCAAAGTTGATTTGCAAAATCGGTCCGAGGATCAAGTCCTAGCTCGCAAAACACTTCGACACAAAAGCGGCGTGTTCAGTCCTCGAGACTCAGGTTGGGTGCGGCCGACCAACCCGAGGATCAAAATCTCCTCGAAACAGATTGACTTAAGATTTTCGCATAGAACAAGCAATGCAAGAGCCCCGAGACATCGGTCGGGTGGCAACACCGCATCGGGGATCAATGTGCCCCTTTAATATTTGTAAGTAATAAGCCCAAGCCCAAGAGTTCTCGAGCCTTAATGCGGCACGGGTGGTCAATTAAGGATCAATATCCATAGTAAAATCACAAATTATGTGTAATGACTCAATGTATCCAAGTACTTTATGTCATTAATGCTCGGATCCGCATTGTACAAAACTTTGTTGACCGACCATGGTTTTAACCTCCTCGCCAGTAGCCGAGGAGTGTTTGTCCTACTTTATAAAACCTTTATGAGGGCAAAGATTTACGACAAACAAGGCAATCTGGTCATACGGCTTTATAAACAAAGGTACGCAGAGAGATATGCTATATTACTGCTTAATGTAAGAAATGTCTTCCAAAGAAAATAGTCCCGCTTATCGGTTCCTTTTTTGGGTTGCCATGCTAAGCATGATCATGAAACCTCAGCTCCAATGTAAGAGCAAAATATTGAGGATTTAGTTTGGGAGGTCAGCATTAGCCCCCAAGAGTGTTCGCGACAAAGCAGGTCAAGCCGAAACACTTCGCCAATGTCATGAATGGCCCGTTATTTAATATAGTCATCGGATCGCTGACCAGCTTGACACCTATTGTGACAGCTGGCTTCGGCTTTCTCCACCGAGGTGCTTGACCATGCGAAGCTGGAAGCACAATCGCAGTGGTTCTCCCCTGCACACCTAGCCGAACAAAGCGTAACGAGGAGGCAAGTGCGGAGCCGCAACCCAACTATTGACCAAGACACAATTCAAACTGATGCATATATAGCAATACCCGAGAATGTTTTTGCCGAATCTCTAAAGGAGTCCGCATTGCATCGCGAGACTTGTGCTGAAAACACACAAAGAGTTTAAAAGTGCCAAAAGCTTGAAAACCAAAAACGCCAAGAAAACATGACGTCTCTAACACTCGTGTCGTAAAAAAGGAGAGATAAATAATAAAACTTTGCAATGACTAAGAAGAAAAACACTTAGTATGAAATGGCTCAAATAACATAAGAGCCCCCAAGTGACTTGGGTAAAAGTTGATAATGTAAGGTGACATGTAGAATGCCTTCTAGCCGGATTGTAGATCGCTTGTCATAGCGGACCTTTTCGCTTCAACCTCGTGACCCAATAGTCCGGAGTGTGTCCGAATACCTTCGTGGTTATGTAAGAACCGTGGTATGCATGGAGACAAGGCGAGGGGTCATTAGTGCTGTATCGCATAAGTGCCCAACTAGTTATGTTATATTACATGGGTAGTAAGAAACATCTTCCACGGAGAATAGTTCCGCTAAGGGTTCCTTTCGGGATGCATGCCCTAAAGTGCATGTCAAAGCTGCTATGAAAGCGTAAAATCATCCGGGGCAGATGGGTAAATAATTAAAATCATCTTTTAGTTCACCGACCGAGTATTCCCTTAAGAACGCTTAGCTTTCGCTTCACCCACCTGAGGTACACATCCGCTGACCCGCAAGAATAATTGCAGAGGTGCTCCTTTACCACCTAGCCGAACAATCGGGAACGAGGGGTAAGCACAGGAGCCAGCAACCCAGCTTGGCCAAAACTTAACTCATATCGATGCATATAATGGTGAAAAAAGGTACATGCGGAAGTGTGACACATGTGTTGGGCATAAAGATCAGATTAATAAGCTTCATTAAAGAAGCCCCTGTGTATAATGAGTGCGGTAGCGCGTCAAGTATGTGCAAACAAAGTTTGGACAAGGAAAATTTTATAAGCAACTTTTTTCCAAAAGTATAATGCTTGTTCGAACCAAACACAAGTTAGAAATTTAAAACTTTGAGCATGAAGGCAACTTAGCTGGTTAATGTGTTCGGTATTGACGACGCGGTCCGAGCTTGATGCGGACAAGGTTCCATCCCCAAGCCGGTCCCGAGGTGGCGGAGCAAAGAGCTCGCACCAAGTGGTGGCATAGCACGGTCAATGCAGGACGGCAGAGTGATGCCAAGTCCCCGGCATGGGGTAATGAAGTGTTGACGAAGCCCCGCCCAAACCGAGGTGATGTCAAAGGATATAGTCCGCCGATCATTTTCCCGCACAAAAAAATAGTGCAGACCGGGGATAATAGTAATAATAGGAATTAATAAAAAAATCGTTGCATAATAAATAATTTATGCAAAGTGAGTAATGACAGAAATATGGCCTGGCGCTGAAGTCAATGTCGATGCAGGGCGTCGGTGTGATGCGGTAAAGGCATGGCCAAGCCTGAATTCACAGGTCGGTTCGAGTTCCGGATGCGGCGTTCGCCGGACTATGTACGAACCACATTGATAGGCCTGCGTACATATGACGGACAAACTAGAGTAATAATTCCTTGGGAAAAATGAGCCCAAACAAGCAAAAAATACTAGGATTAATAGCACCTGGTTCCTTTGTAGCAATCCGAAGGAAGGTGATTCCCAAAATTGGGACTCGATCCGCGCACCCATTGCCTGGTCGGCTAGTGATGCCGAAGTGTCCGAAGTAGGTTGATGAAGAGATTGCGAGGCCCCCGGTCCAGCCGAGATGTCGAAGTAGGTCGGCGTGATGGCCACCAGCTTGAAGAAGCAATAGTGTGGCCCTGTCGATGTAGGTCGTGACGTGGTCGATGCTGGCTTGATGAAGGGACCGTGCGGCGATGCTGGTATGCCCGCTCCGTGTAATCCGTGAGGCGGCGATGTTGGTGATGATTTATCCTTCGCGATGCTGGACTCTTGTTCGGCTTGCCAAGATGATGATCCGAAGAAGTTGAGTTTGGCTCAACAAAGTGACGACTGTCTAGTGTGGGTCGGCAGCCGTGGAGCAATATTGCCGGACTGGTTTGACACCAGCATGATGTTGAAGATCATGTTCAAAAGATCTTAAAGTTAGTGGGATGTGTCCGGGAACAAAACACAATACCCCATACAAAACTTCCTTCAAAAAGGATGTCCAAAATCCCGCTCATAAAAAGATGAACCCGGTCGGATTCGTTTTCGCGCAGAAAACAGATCCGAAAAGTGATGCACTAATCGGAAGGTTCCCGGAGTTTGGACGGTCGGATCGAGCTGAAATTTTGAGGGGTGGTAGATATAGGAATTGCGCAGCCGATCAACGGTTGGATCTTCCAAAGGAAGTCCGAGCTAGAGCTGGACACCACACCCTAAGCTCGTCCGGATTCTCGTCCAGATTCAATGCGGCTTCGGTATACCGGAGATTGCCAGAGATTCCTCCATCGGAACTCGACGAAATTTTCCAGGGTTGTTGTAGACTCAATTCCGCACAATTCCACCGAAGCAATCGTTAAAACGACACCTGAGGAGGCGGCGGCGGCGGACACAAGTCCGCTGTCCAGAAATACAGTACGGTCGCCCGAGGAAAATGTTGATGTTGAGCCCCCGGGCCCCCTGGATGATTCCTTCATGATCTTGATAGAGATCAGAGTTGATGTTGATGAAGGCCCTCATCCGAACATGACGATCGGAGATAGGGCGCAGCCCTTGGTTGAACCAAGGTGACCAGTCGAGCTGGTGATGAAGATGCCGGTTGCAGCTTGACTCATGGGCGAAGTCATCGACCTTTTGCCGGACACACGAGGAACTCTCAATGAAAGCACCAATGTCGGTGTCAAACCGCGGATCTCGGTAGGGGGTCCCGAATCGTGCGCCTAGGCGGATGGTAACAGGAGACAAGGGACACGATGTTTTACCCAGGTTCGGGCCCTCTTGATGGAGGTAAAACCCTACGTCCTGCTTGATTGATATTGATATTGTGGGTATTACAAGAGTAGATCTACCACGAGATCAAGGAGGCTAAGCCCTAGAAGCTAGCCTATGGTATGATTGTTGTTGTATATGAGATTGTCCATCGACTAGCCTGGCCCTGGTTTATATAATGCACCAGAGGCCTAGGATAACAAGAGTCCTAGCCGAATACGCCGGTGGGGGAGGAGTCCTTGTCTTGATCACCAAGTCTTGTTGATTCTTCCTTGTATGCGGCAGCTGCCCGGACTGGCCCATGAGTATACGGCCATGGGGGTCCTCGGCCCAATCCAACTGATCAGGAGACGACGTGGTGAGTACCCCCTAGTCCAGGACACCGTCAACTGGGGAGGGGACGAAGCAGAGGGGGACGGCTCCTCACCCGTCTCCGTGAGCTCGGCAGGAAGGGGCATGCAGGGCAAGGATCAGTACGAGCAGCAGAAGAATCAGGAGCTGGAGAAGGAGAATGCTTACTCATCGCTGGCGGCATTTCCCTGCGCTTCAGCAGAGACAAGGGTAATCATCGCCAGTATGCCCTTCTTCGGAGGGCCTTGAAGTTCACATGGAAACGACTCCAAGATTTGAGCGCAGGATCAGCCTCACGGCGAGAGAGAAGCATCATATGCGGCTTATGCTGTGGGCCCACCTCGACGCTGCTAGTCGCCTCACCGGGAGAACCATCAGGCCTCGGGGCTCCAGCCAAGGGCGCCGCGGGCGGCTGCTTGCCGCCTCACCCGCAGCGGCATGAGCCTCGTGAGCTGCCCTCACGAGCATCGCCAGCGCTACCCCCCGGCGGGGTCCTTCGGCCTCGGGCGGCTCAGGCCTCCCTGCCCCGCCACTTGAGGAGGAGCCGCCTGTCGATCGGAAGGGCTGTCACCACCACCGAGACCAGCGGGCGCAGCCCCCATTCATCGAAGATAGGCATCCGTTCACCAGATCACCCTGCTCCGCAGAGGTACAGCAAGGCCCTTCGTGGCCGGATGCCACCGGATTAGGATCGCCACCAGATCGAGCACTTTCCTTAGCGCTTCAAGGCCAGTCTTCTTCCCGAGCCTCATGCGATCACCAGGCCCGCCAAGGCCCTCATCCAAAGGGGAGTGGCGTTGAAGAGGAGCAATGCGGCGATCAGAACTCCTTCACCACCTTGGGCGCCACACAGCAAGCGACCTCAGAACGCCGGGCGGGCGCCAGACAAAGACGAGCCGAGGGCTCGAAGCGCCTCCGCCCCACCTGAATTAGGGACAGCAAAGCAGGTCGGCTCAGATAGCAGGGGGCTGGGCACCCCACATCCACGCATAACCACCTCTCGGAACTCAGCCGCTGGGCGGAGGCAGGCTGAAGTCAATCCTCGAGGTCATTGTCTCAGCGCGCGCGACGAAGCTCACGCACGCCGAGCATTGAGTGGGGTCGATAAGGCACAGAGAGAAGAAGTGGCGCAGCAAGGCAACCGAGGGAAGGATGCCCATCATTGCCTCACAAACGAAGGCGAAGACCGAGAGGAGAGTAATGGACTCAGGACCCAGATGCATCATGTGGATCTGATAATGGGAAAGCACGACATTGAAGAAATCAGAGAAGGGGGAACCAGTCCCGCCCACAGGAACTGACCTTGCCCAAGCCCTCCAGATTGAGTATGATTGACGGGTCAACAACGGAGGCCGCCGGCCGCGGTGAGCAAAGCGGAGGCACAGGTTTCTTCCCTTTCCCCTTCTTCGTCGGAGCCATGGCGATCGAAAAGGGGAAGGGGGGATTTGAGATTGGATTGGAAATGGAAGCTGGAGTTCGAGAGAGGGAAGGACTAGAGCGCACAAGCAGCAAAGAGGGGAACAGATGTGTGCAGCAGCGTGTCCGCCTAGCAAGGCACGAAATAAGGAGGCGTGGGGGAACAGTGCCGCCCACGCCCAATCAACCGCCACGCTGCCGCCTAAGGTCAAGGGCTGTTAGGGCTCATGACACTTCGTGACTTGCCCTTTCGCCTCGCCGCCAAGTTCGGGCGCGCCAGGCCCGGGTTGTTGGCGCTCGGGAACGGGGTCCCAGACTTGCTCGCTCAAGGCTCAAGGGCGTGGCTCAAAGAAGGCCCAGACAGCCCATCTTCATCAACACAGCTCAAGACCTCGCGAGGGCCAAGCCTCAAGGGGTGAACGACCAAGAGCTTCTCGTGCATGGCCTCGCCAGTGGGCTCATGAGGAGGCGAGAGTTCAAGGCGGGTACTCGCGAGGTGCCCATGACGTAAGCCATGACGCACTAAGGGCGCCAATGGCGCTAGCCACGCAGCGCCCTCCTTTCCTCTTTGGTGCAAAGGGAGCAAGCGCAGCAAGAGCATCAAGCAAAGGCATCCGCTTCGTGTAACAAGACCAAGACCAGCCCCAACGGCTGGAATGCAGCCATCGTGGAGCCCAAGCCAAGGCCACCACCGAGCCTTTGGCGGCGAGGACCAACTTTAGTCAGATAAGTGTACTGTTGTTCCCTTCAAATGGCTAATTGTTGGCGCCCTTCCCGCCGATATTTGGGAAGAGGCCCAGGGCCTTCGCTATATAAGTAGAGCTAGCCACCATAGTAGGGGACGATCGGATAGAGCGGAAGCATCCAAGAGAGAGAGAGAGACCCGATCCTCAAGCTAGAGCGACGGACACCACTTAGCAGTTCATCGCTTCCACCAAGAATGCACTCGCGAGGTTGTTCTTCCCTGTATCGTTTCTTCATCAGCCCAAGAGGCAATCCACACACCACACAATCGGAGTAGGGTATTACACCACGATGGTGGCCTCGAACCAAGATAAATCTCGCTTTCTTGTGTTGTTCTTCGAGTAGTTCTAGGTCCTTGCGATTCGGCGAGGTACGAGACGGTGGAGGGTTGGATCTCCGCCGCACCCCTGAGTTCGAACCTTAAGGGTCTGCCGAACCCGAATCCGACAGCACGCTCGTCCCAAATCTTCTAAGCGAACAGTTTTTCACCGTGGCTATATATAACCCTCTCCCTTCCTCACTTCCTTTACTCCGCCGACCGCTCTCTCTCTCTCTCTCGCCGAGCTTCAAACCCTAGCGCCCGCTATTCCATCGTCGCCCGTGAGGAAGAGCTTCATCGCCGACCTCGCCGCCGACGTATCAAGGCCGATCATGAAATCTTCACTCCGCGCCGCCAGTAGCTGTCTTCCTCCGCCGAAGTTAGGGCGTGGAGATCTGAACTGACGAACTTCCCATCTGTTCTTCTCGCTCGTCGTGTTCTTCACTTCGGTAATTAAAAGTTACTTTTATTACTCGCTTTGATTCTCAAACCTTCCTGAAAATCTTCAAAGGTGATTATTCTTCAAATCTTCACACATATGAACACCTCAAACAAAATATGCTCTTGATTCATTTCTCTAAGCAATGATTTTCTTCAAGATTCCTCAATTGTGTGGATCCTCGATCTATACAACTCGAACCTAAGACAAAGATCGCTTAGTGAAATTCTTCAAGGCTCATCCGTCAAATTCTTCAAACTAGTTCTTTTGAAACACCTTCGAGAACGATATGACCTCTCCAAATTCCTCGCAACTATACTCTGCTCACGTACTCATGTCCCCCGCTGAATCACTAGGTTCTCATCAACTTAACTCATTTGCAGTGTTCCTCGAAGAAAAGTTGCATACTTCTTCGAGAATTCGCTTGTTCAAATTCCTCACCAAGAATATGGCGTAAGGAAAGAAGCCACGAAAGGACGAAAGAGGCCCGAGGTCATGATCGCGCTTGAGATCCCCGAGGAAATATATGCTGATTATTGCACACCGATTTAAACCGAAGTTCGCAAAGAAAACAAAATCAGCGCAAGGTGCGATTCAAAGGATTGAAAGCAGATGGGCAAGAGAATGGAGGAGTACAGATATGTAACTCCAAAGTACATGAAGAAATTCGCTCTCAATCCTCCATGCCCAAGAGCTCCATTGGCACCTGGTCAAGAAGCTGATCCCACCAAAGATCAAGCGTGGTGAGGACTTTCTCAAGAATGGGCCAAGCGCCAAGCCAAATTGACAAGACAAGCCAACGAGGCAAGGAGGAAATTTAATGAGGACTCACATTATCGCTGCCATCGAGGCCTCTGCAAGCCAAGAAAATCTATGGCAAAGAAGCCCGCACACAAGCCAAGTGCTTCACCAACAAAGCCCTCACGCCCAAGTTCTCGCCAGCCCTCACGGCCAATTCCTCATGCTGCTCCTACTCCTCCCAAGTCCTCAGCTGCTCCTACAAAGTCCTCAAGAGTTCCGACAAAGTCCTCAAGACTGTGCATCCGCCACGTACCAAAGGACTGCAGCATCTCCATTGCCTCTGTGTTTCAGCAAGTTCCTCATCCGCACTAAATTCTTCATCCGCCCGACTCATCAAGACTACGGCCACAACTGGACGAGGTCCTCTACAGTGTCGCCTTCAAGAGCCACCAAGATGATGAGGCCGATGATGATGAACTTATGGAAATCATCGAGACCGCCAAGAAAGGGCCATGAGCCAAAGGCACACCTGTGCCCATCGCTTTTGGATCCAAGGGCGATCCTCGAGTACATTGATCTCGCATAAGGATCCAGAGACACCTATGCCTGATTTTCATCTGACACCTGGACAAAGTCACATGCTGACCCATTTCATCTCTGAAGAGAAATGGAAATTTGTGAAGGCAAGGCAGATCAAGAAGGCTCAATTCAGGAAAGAGAAGTTCCTGAGGAAAAACGTTGTCAGAATGACAACTGAGGAACTCCTCAAGATCCAGTCTGAAATCAAAGCCCTCAGTGATAACTTTGATGCCTATTATGCTGATTGGCAAGGAGCCAAAGTCAGATTCGTCAACCTGACGAAGAATTTCACCAATGTTGCTGCCCCAACGCAACATGAAATTCCTCAGCCGGAGCCTCACTCAGCAGATCGAAGAACATGCCAAGACCACCGATGAAGTTCAGGTCAAGATAATGCTAGTTCCAGGGCTGATGATCCCATTCCAGCCACCGAAGAAATTGCCGTGGCATCCACTAGTGGTGCGCTCAAGAAACTGAAAAGTCGGGCAATCGCATCGCCATACCGAGGAAAATCAACCAGATTCCTCACCTCCTCCGCCAACACCAACTCCAATTCTTCCATCCGCCTCGATGTGAAGAAGACCAAGGCTGCGAACGAGCTGCGGTGAAGAAACGGAAAGCATCAATCGCGCCAAATTCTTCGCCACGAAGAAAATGAAGCCAATGACCAGCTCCTTTGAAAATCCTATTGATGTTGTTCCAATTTCCTCAATTCCATCAAAGGACCTTGTTCCTTTTGGTGAAGATTATGTGATCCCAAGCGGATCTGATGAAAAAGATCATTCTGCTGCTTCATCAGAGCGGATTGATGAAGAAATTGAAGTGGAAGCAATCCCTTCAACCCCAATCATTTCCTCGCCTATGCCTCAGTTCACAGCTGAAGAGGCCGGTGTTGAGGCAATTGAAGAAGATGTGGATATTGGAAGCACAACGCCAGTGATGAACGATGACTTTGGGGAAAGTCAGCATCCAAATTCTCCACTCTTCACCCCAATTCAACAGATTCCTCAGTCCCCTGCTCCAACAGTTCAAATGGGCTCTGAAGAAACTCATCTTACTTCATCTGTCCATGAAGAAATTCCAGCCACTAGCGTTGATGAACCTGCGCCGCCGATCCTCGATCGCACTGTAGAGGAACAAGAAATTCTCACCAAGAACCTGAGATTGCGATTCCAGAGGTCGTGATGCAACTCATCGACACTCCACCGCCAAAGCCAAAGAATCCTTCTCAACAAAGCAAAAGTTCAAGGCTGAAGATTTCTTCGGCGAGCACGTATTCTTCACCGACATAATCCATACGATTCTGCTCGCATAAGGAAGAGGCGCTTTAGACTGCCACCAAGCCAATTTCTATTCCTCGTTTTTCAACAAAGACAAAGTCTTCGATCATGCACATATTCCTCATGTGGACATGGAGTCTCTGCCAGCTTCGAGCCACCCTCGTTGTTCTTCACGATGCAGACTTCAATTTCTGCACCGACATCTGTGATTGGAATGAAGAACTCATTCTTCAATTCTATGCAACGCTGCACATCACCGGAGACGCTCAAGACGTGAACTCATGGGTGTTAGATCGATGTCTGAAAATACTCACTACAAGGCACCAAAGAATCTGAATTGCTTCGTGCTCTACCACTCGATCCCTCCCTTGATGGTGCTCGTTGTATCTACAATGAACCTGAGCTTTAAAATCACTATATGCAAGTGCTTGATGAAGCCTTTGAAGCCGTGGCAGGCCCCAAGAACCAAATTCCTCGTCAAGGAATTATTGTATGTGCCTCGGACTGTCTATCGGATTCTGACGAAGACAATGAGTCCTATCAAAGGCCACGACTCAAATGATGAAGAAGTCTTTGGCATCATTAAGAATATGCTTTTCAATATCATTCATGGCGTTCCCGTCAAGTTCCATGATTTCTTCATGAGGACTCTGCGAATATTGCTATGTCACCTTTTGAGTTGAAGTCTTATGCAACATGGATTATGAGGTTCATCAGACAAGGTCTTCACTCAATTACAAGGTTGATACTCTCAACCACCGCAGCTACTTGCCTCCAATTGAAGTCCTCAAACGGACATTTACCTCACCGATGACAAGGGCAAGGCAACTGCTGTGATCGATGAAGGCACTCGCCCATTGATGGTCGGCCGCAAAGCTGCATCCTACTCCACCAATGATGACTCGCCACACATGACTCGCCAAGAAATAACTCAGCCAAGCAAAATCCTCAAGCCACATCACCTGTGGTGATGACTGATCGTGAGTTACTCCTCGCCTTCATCGGAAGGTTGATCGCAATCATAAATGGGTCAAGCGCCGCTTGGTTCAATTCTTCACAACATGACCTCTACACACAATGCAAGTGAAGAAAACCACTACTACCTCCATGAAACCTTCAAACGCACTGGCTGTTCTTTCAAATGTCTACAAAGATGGAAGAACCGACGACAATGGGTCTCAAGGAAGAATTTTACTGGTCTGCACCTCCTCCGAAGAAATACAAGAAGGTCAAAGTTCCTTCCTTGGTGGCCAGTTCCTATTCTTCATCGCGAGACACTGATGAAAATGAAGACTTAGACGACACTGCGGCAGGCCCCACTACGACAACCGACCCCAACAACGCTGGCGCTCCTTCTTCAACTTGAAATTCTTCAGGGACGTTAGTCCTCGCCGATCCTTTTGGTCATTCGATGGCAAAGGGGAGAAATTTGAGTTAGTCTTCAAGCCGGTCTATTATATGGGCATTTTTTTTTGTTAAGTTACAACTCTCGTTCTTCTGAAACTTTTATTGGATCGAGTTGTAATCTTAAACCCGATGGTGTTTTGATACTTTTGATGCACTGTGCTCCGATACTCTTGGTGCATTATTTTGCATGCTTGTTCCTCATTAATGTTATCACACACATGCTGAATATCATCAAGCACCATATTTCATCATGCATTTCAAATTCTTCATATGTCAAATGCGTGTATGAATTACAAGATATAGGGGGAGATCTCCATGATTCAACTCTTCAAATGTGGAATGCCTCAAAAGCAAATTCCTCACTATGCACATCTTCAGGGGGAGTTCTTCTATATCTTGCAATCAAATTCCTCAACATCAGTATTTACACTTCATATGTTTATCCCCGTTGAAAACTTAACCTATATTGTCATCAATCACCAAAAAGGGGGAGATTGTAAGTGCATCTAGTGCCCCTTAGTGATTTTGGTGTATTGAAGACTTATAGGTTAAGGGACTAATGTGTTTATGAGTGTACACAGGTCTATAAGTCTATGAGGAGTTTGATATTTACAAAGAAAGTCGACCCCTAAAAATGAAGTTCTTCGACTGAAGACTTTGATATTCTGAAGACTTTCTGAAGACTTTGAAAGTGAAGAAATTGGTGTGACCTTGAAGACTTGGTATTCATTCGAGGAACATGAAGCGTGAAGACTTTTGTTTTCGTAGTTTCGTTTTCTCTTTCTTGAGTCATAGGAAACACCGTCTTTGTTAAAGAAATCGAGAAATACTAAGGAAAAATTTCCATGTGATGCTCAACTCAAAATCCTACACCTACCAATCCCTTGAGTGAAGCCTTTGGAAATCTCATACAGTTCATCAATTTCTTGATGATAGAGGCGAAGTTCTTACATTGTTGAGAATTTATTCTGCCCGAGAGTTAGGAATTAGCAGTCTTGGATTGCCTACTGTGAGGAACATGATAGCCACGAGGAATTTGAGAGTCAAATTTCCGACCGTTCTTGTCTTCTTGGCTTGCTGTCCCAAAATATCTTATCCACCTAACGGTCATATCATTGAAGGGCATTTATGTCTTATCATGTCAGCTACTCCTAGGCTATAAATAGCCACCCCCTACAACCACTAGCTGGTTGGCTGCTCCAACAGAACTTGACACTTGTCATTTGAGAGCAACCCATCCTCCGAGGACTTTGAGCGAAAATCATCGAGTGAGGAAAAACCCAAAAACCAAACCCCTACAAACCTAAAGTGATTGAGCATCACTGAAGAGATTGAGCATCACTGAAGAGATTGATCCTGCGTGGATCCGATGCTTGTTACCTTTGAAGACTGTGCTTCTTCCAGACGGTTAGGCGTCATGGTCTAGAGCATCCAAGAGGAATTGTGGATCGCCGAGTGACCAAGTCTGTGAAGGTTTGGAAGTCGCCTGAAGACTTACCACGAGTGATTGGACGAGGTCTGCGTGACCTTAGTTCAAGGAGAATACTGTGAGGACTTGGTGTCCTGAGCTGCGTGCTCAGCGACTGGGTGTCCAGGACTGTGTGTCCTCGAGTTTAAATACTCAGCCGCTCCAACCAGATGTACAACTGAGACACCAGTTGGAACTGGTCTACCAAATCATTGTCTCTTCAGGCGACTTCCAAACCTTCACAGACTTGGTCACTCGGCGATCCACAATTCCTCTTGGATCCTCTAGACCATGACGCCTAACCGTCTGGAAGAAGCACAGTCTTCAAAGGTAACAAGCGTCGGATCCACGAAGGATCAATCTCTTCAAAGGATGCTCAATCACTTTGGGTTTGTAGGGTTTGGTTTTGGGTTTTCCTCACTCGATGATTTTCGCCAAAGTCCCTTGAGGATGGGTTGCTCTCAAATGACAAGTGTCAAGTTCTGCTTTGAGCAGCCAACTAGCTAGTGGTTGTAGGGGCGGCTATTTATAGCCTAGGGAGCAGCCCGACATGATAAGACATAAATGCCCTTCAATGATATGACCGTTAGGTGGATAAGATATTTTGGGACAGTCAAGCAAGAAGACAAGAACGGTCGGAAATTTGACTCTCAAATTCCTCAGTCTATCATGTTCTCATAAAGTAGGCAATCCGCGACCGGCGAATTCCTAACTCCTCGCCGAATAAATTCTCAACAATGTAAGAACTTCGCCTCTCACATCAAGAAATTGACTGAATCTGTATGAGATTTCCAAAGGCTTCACTCAAGGGATTGGTAGGTGTAGGATTTGAGTTGAGCATCACATGGAAATTTTTCCTTAGTATTTCCTTGACCCCTTTAATAGTACGGTGTTTTTGACTCAAGAAAGAGAAAACGAAACTATGAAAACAAAAGTCTTCACGCTTCATGTAACGCCCCGGATTTGATGCGCCAGGTGTCTGTCAGTTATTCGCCGTCTTTGCCATGTCATGTGCTTGCGTGTTGCACTTTTCCATGTCATCATCTGCATTTCATATCATGTCATCATGTGCATCGCATTTGCATACGTGTTCGTCTCATGCATCCGAGCATTTTCCCGTTGTCCGCTTTGCAATCCGCACTCCTATGTCTCCCGCGCGCCTTTTACCTCTTTTTCGTAAGCGGGTGTTAAACGTTCTCGGAATGGACCAAGGTTTGCCAAGCGGCCTTGGTATAGCACCGGTAGACCGCCTGTCAAGTTTCGTGCCATTTGGAGGTCGTTTGATACTCCAACGGTTAACCGGGTAACCGCAAAGCCTCTTTTGTGTGCAGCCCAACACCCCTTTCAAAGTGGCCCAAAACCCAGCAAACTCCCCTCCATGCTCTCGGTCATTCGATCACGATCGCGTGGGCGAAAACCGCACCTCATTTGGACTCTCCTAGCTCCCTCTACCTATAAATATGTGCTCCCTCCCAGATTTTTCGCGCAGTCCAAACCCTAGCCTAATTGTCACGCCCAATATGCGACCCTATCCAAAAGGAAATCGAAGGTCCCACCAAGGATAGACCCGCATATTGAAACGCTTTTGCAAGGTGGATATCATTACATCAACATTACATAATAGATGGGGATACATACATAAGGCACAAATGCCATAAGAATACATCAACATCATATACAAGAGATCAACATCCGACTACGGATGGAACATAAACAGAAGCTCAAACGACATCCACCCTGCTAGCCCAGGCTGCCGACTGGAACCTATCCCCGATCGAAGAAGCGAAGAGGAACTCCAACACAAGCAAACATCGCCTCACGCCATGATCATCGCAACCTGTACCGCAATCGTGTTGTAGTAATCTGTGAGCCACGAGGACTCGGCAATCCCATTACCATGGGTATCAAGACTAGCAAAGCTTAAAGGGAAAGGAAGGGATAAAGTGGTGAGGTTGCAGCAGCGCTAAGCATATATGGTGGCTAACATACGCAAATGAGAGCGAGAAGAGAAACAAAGGAACGGCCGTCAACTAGTAATGATCAAGAAGTGATCCTGAACTCCTACTTACGCCGACATAACCCGAAACCGTGTTCTCCTCTCGATCAACCCCAAAAGAGAGACTCACGGTTACGCATACGGTTGGTGTATTTTAGAAGAGTTTGCTTCAAGTTTACTACAACCGGATATCAACAAATTCCCATCTGCCACATAACCGCGGGCACGGCTTTCGAAAGTTTATACCTGCAGGGTGTCCCAACTTAGCCCATGATAAGCTCTCGCGATCAACGAAGGATATTCTTCTCCCGGAAGACCCGATCAGTCTCGGAATCCTGCCACAAGACATTTCGACAGCAATAAAACTAGACCAGCAAGACCTCCCGCGTCGACACACCTCGATAGTAGCCGCACAGATCTCGCCTCGTGCCACGACCGGATAAGCTAAGCGTCAGTACCGACGTAACCCAAGTTGCCAAGGGATGGTCCCGACGGTGCTCTAGTTTGGACCAACGCTAAGACAAGCACCGCCCGGGGGTAATAAAGATGACCCTCGGGATGCGCGACTCCCAAGGGGAAAAGGGTAGGTGAGGCAAATGTAAAACCAATGTTGGGCCTTGCTGGAAAAGTCTTATTCAAAGCGAACTGTCAAGGGGGCCCATAAATCACCCGACCGCGTTAGGGACGCAAAATCCGGGAACATAATACCGATATGACGGAAACTAGGGCGGCAAGAGTGGAACAAAACACCAGGCATAAGGCCGAGCCTTCCACCCTTTACCAAGTATATAGATGCATTAATAATATAAGATATATTGTGATATCCCAACAAGTAAACATGTTCCAACAAGGAACAACATCTCCATGTTCCAACAAGGAACAAACTTCATCTTCACCTGCAACTAACAATGCTATAAGAAGGGCTGAGCAAAGCGGTAACATAGCCAAACAACGGTTTGCTAGGAAGGGTGACAATGGTTAGAGGTTCATGGCAATATGGGATGGCTTGATAAACAGGTAATAGGTAGCGCAGCATAGCGATAGAACGAAGCAACTAGCATAGCAATGATAGTAGTGAGATCCAGGGTAGTGGTCATCTTGCCTGAAATCCCGCTAGGAAGAAGAACGAGTCCATGAAGAAGACGAACGGATGAAGCCGAACCAAGCGTAGACGAACGAATCCTCACGATCGCAACAAAACAGGAACTATCAAGAAGAAGCACACAACATAGTAAACACACCACACAAGAACAAGACATGATGCTCAACAAGCATGATGCATGACGAACTACATGAAGCTACTCATGGCAAGAGATGATGCAAACAAGATCAACACTTCAAAGCAAGTTTAAATGAGGCCGGAAACGACATATAACAATTCCGTTAAGTCCTCATATGCAAATTTCGAAATTGGTCCAGATCTGAATAACCCTTATGTTCAAGTTGTTAAACATAAATTTAAGATGCACCACGATGATCTACACGAAATTCTAGTCAAGTTACATATAAAGTTCATTAGATTCAAAGCTACGGCCTAGAAGATATGAGCAAAACAAGATAAACATGGCATTGATGTAAAATGCATTCAAACATCAAGCAAACACCTCAAAACAAGGATGCAACATGATAATATGAAAATACATGCAAAATCAAGCAAGTTTCATATAGAGCACACTCAAAACAGAGCAACGGTTCAACACATACACATGAAACAAGTTATAGCAACAATCTGCCCAAAACAGCAACTAGGCATATTGCAAGCACCAAAACAACAAGCTAAAGCATCTTAACATAATAACAAAAGGCATGGGCATGAAGTACAGGTAAAGCACGACAAAACATGAACACTGAGCTATCTCCATAAATCACTAGAACATGCTCAAACACACATGGCAAGATTGCAAATAATAACAGTTTCAGACTTTAGCAGAAATAACATCAGGTTGCAATGTTTAGAGCTATAAAACAACATATTACAAGAACTTATCATGGCAAAAAAAGGCATGGAATGAATCTACTAATTGCATAAAACAAAAGTCCCTTACTGACCATGAGCCAAAAAGGATCAGAAAATATGATGGTACCCATGTAAAATGGCAAGTTATATTACAGATTCAAACATGGCAGGAACAACAATAAGTAGGCATGTTGGTGAGCTTGAACCTCTCACCACAAAGCAAAACATGGCATGGAAAGGCAACTCACAGTAATAAGACATGTCATAGAAGCTATACATGGCAAGAACAACATCATAGCATACACGGATCAACTACAACAACCTTGGCAAAATTGAATAACATGTAAACAACCTGCCAGGAACATTTTATAGCAAAAGTAGAGCTAGATTGACTCAAGCTATGGCACTCCATAATTGCAAACAAGGGCATGGATGGATAGATCATAACCAATAGTTCAAAACATCCTTACTGAAGTATCTCAAAATAAGCATTGATCTCTCGGTAGAATCAAGTTAACATGGCATAAAAATATCAGCAGAACAGGGGCTGAAATCAGCAACATCATGAAGCCTAGTTTGCATGCTTGTGCTAGTCACCAGAGAGATCACAAAAATACATGGAATACACCCCTGTAAAGATGGAATGGCATATTACAAAACACATGTAGGACTCAAGTTCATAGGGTGCACACATCAATCATGGCAAAAATGACAAAAGTGCATGTTCTGATAAGAATCTGAAACTAACATCACATAGCACTCTTCTAACAGCATTTCGGGCATCAAGATGAGCTCACATTAAAATGATGCAATGAGATGAAACGATGTACTCATCGAGGCGAACAATTTGACATATTGCACGCACAAAACGGAGTTACGGATGCAGAGTTATGATGCGATGAAAATGCATAAAAATTACTGGAAGAAAAAGACAGACGAAAACGGGGGCTCGGGGAAAGTCAACCTTCGGCACGGATGGCGAGGTTCGACGGAGTACATCGCCGGAGACGAAGAGGAAGAGGCCGGGGAGGTTGAGGGCGGCACGGGGAGATGGCCCCGGACCGGATCCGGCCGGCGGCGGGCGGTCGGCGACGCTGCTGGGCGGCGGGCTCGGGCGGAGCAGCGGGCGGTGTGCCGGCGAGGGCGGGGGCAGCTCGGGGAGCTTCGGCGCTGGCCGGCGGAGGCGGCGGCGAAGCCGGCCGCCGGGCGGGCGGGTCACCACCGGCAGGGCAGCGTGGCGGGCGCTTCTGGCGGCGGCCGGCGGCGCGACGGTCGCCGGCGGAGACGAGGAAGCGGCGGCGGGGATCCGGCCGGTGAGGCGCGGGTCGGGCGGGCGGCGGCGAGGGCCTGGGGCCGCCTCGGCCCGAAAGGGCAGGCGCGGTGGAGGGCGGCGCGGGCGACATGGCGCGCCTGGTTGGCTGGTAGCGCGGCGGCGGCGGACATGTTCGGCCGTCGCGGACGCGTCCGGTGGCGACGGAGGGCGATTTTTAGGGTTTCGGGGGGGATTTGACCGCGAATTTCGGGGGAGGCACATATTTATAGGTAGAGGGAGCTAGGAGAGTCCAAATGAGGTGCGGTTTTCGGCCACGTGATCGTGATCGAACGACCGGGAGCATGGAGGGGAGTTTGCTGGGTTTTGGGCCACTTTGGAAGGGGTGTTTGGCTGCAAAGAGAAGGGTCTTTACGGTTACCCGGTTAACCATTGGAGTATCAAACGACCTCCAAATGATCCGAAACTTGACAGGCGGTCTACCGGTGCTATACCAAGGCCGCTTGACAAACCTCGGTCCATTCCGAGACCGTTTAACACCCGCACATGAAAAGAGGTAAAGGGGGGCACCGGGAGACATAGGAGTGCCGGATTGCAAAACGGACAACGGGGAAAATGCTCGGATGCATGAGACGAACACGTATGCAAAATGAAATGCACATGATGACATGATAAAATTCAACACGCAAGCAAATGACATGGCAAAGACGGCGAATAACTGGCGGACACCTGGCGCATCGAATCCGGGGCGTTACAACACTCCTCCACTAACAAGAGATCTCGTCCCGAGATCTTAGGACCGAGACGGAAGAGAAAGGGATGAGGTGAAACAAGAACTCAAGAGAAGAAGCAAAGAATCGAGAGCACTCAAGAAAAAGAGAGGAGCGACGAGAAATGACGAGAATCGAAAGCTCGCGGAATCGGATAGACTATGAAACCACTCGTTCTAACCGGAGTGGTTAGAATGAGAAAAGAAACAAATAAGACTGAAAGGATTTAGGCAGCACACCGGTTGAACAAGGAAAGAATAGAACATGAGCTTCAGAAGATGGAATGACACTTGACGAGATAAACAACGCAATGCCTCCGGAAGAATTGGAAGAATTGAATGAAAAGAACTTAGAAGGAAGGATTGAATGGAGTTGTTGAGAAAATCAACAACGAAAGAATAAGCTTGTTGTGGACTCATGGATAACATCTCAAGATCATAAGGTGATAACCGGCCAGAAATTGAAATGATTGGATAGCTTAGAAGAACGAAGAAATGCAAAACTCCAATTCAAAAGAATGCGAAGAATTAATTGCACTTCGAGATGCGAGAAGAAAAGATATTTGAACTGCACCAAAAAGAATCTTGATGAACTCTTTGGAGAATGAATTAAATCATGACGAGCCACCATGAAGAACTCCGGTAACAAAATAATGACGAGATAAAATGAACGAAGAAAGAATAAGATGAGCCTTGCAGTGATTTAGATGGAGGTTCCGACGACATGGCGGAGGAAATTGAACTCCGGAAAAGAAAAGATGAAACCACTTGGAACTAGAATTTATTCATCAAGAACAAACTCTGAAGGAAGGGATTAATCACTTGATGAAAGAAGGATAAGAATTACGTTATGCTATCCTCACCAAATTAAATTGATGACAACCGGATTTGGCATGCAACTTATTCGCGTTGGCAAAGATTAAGGGAGGATATAGCACGAAAATTTGAGAAAGTCTTCATGAACCACCGGTAGGATTGAAAGGAACGAATGAATTAATATGATAATCAAAGAAAAGAATCTGAAGGAACCACCGTAAGAATTCGAAAATGACTGATGAAAGAGAATGAATCACCGGGCAGAATTAGAAGAACCAATATGCTAGAGGGGATTTAGATTCAAAAGAAAAAAGAGATCATGAGCTGATTAACGAACACTTGAACGAGGCACCGAGATAAATAGAGAACGATAGCTGGAATGATGAGGGCGAAGAATTCTTCTGGAACGATGGCCTCCGAAAAACAACTGCTGACAAACTCCGGATGGTTGAGAAAAAGAATATCTGACAAATGGAATAATTCAAGAGGATGATATGAAGCTAGAGCCACGAATCTTCGGGAGGACGGACAAGGTTTAAGAGAAACTTTACTTCGGTCTTCAAAGGACGACGATAAACACCACCAAAATTGTTGAGATACTCCGGTAAAATGAAAAGCGAAGAGGTTGAGCCAACAATGAAAAGAATTTGAAAGAGATCTTGGAAAAGGCATGTGACTGATGGAATCCATTCTTACGTCACACTTGAAAAGAATTGGGAATAGCTCCGGGGAAATTAGAAGAGTCAGGTAAGATCCTGGGAAAAGACCTGTGGGTTAGGGCCCACTAAAAGAAAACACCGTTGGAAAGGGATGTTGAACAGATAGATGATGCACCGGAAGAACTGGAATATTTGACTGAGGTGACAACCTCGAATTAATGCGAACACTGACGAATCTCCTGAGATGTCTTCGGAACTCCGGAATGATAAACTGGCGAGAGGCGAACGAGCAAAAGGAAATATTTGAGCTGAGGGAAAGAATATGATCGACAACGAAGAAAACTTGAATTGTGTACACCGGAAAAAAAAGGATGAAGAATGTCAAACAAAAGAGAAATCACCGGTTGAAACAATTGACGAAAGACTGAAGAGGCTCCGCACGAATGAAATTGATGGTCGGAAGAAACTCGAACTCCGGGAATAATAGGGTGGGAGGGCGGGAAAACAAAGGCAACTTGGAAGGGGAAACCGACGAATAACTTGAAGAGAAAACACCGGTTGAAATCATTGAGGAAAGAAAGCAACGACTTCGCACGAGTAGGATCGATACTCGATTACGAACTCCGGTTCCGAGAAGAAAAGGGTGGGCGGGTGGGAAAAGAAAACACTGAGGATTGAACTCAAAGATGAAGAGGCTCGAGTCGACTTGACGAGAAATGCACCGGATGAAAAGAGCTGAGGACCAACTACCGGAAAACCAACTGCGTGATCCTAAAGAAAATTTGAAGGGGAAGAGAAGTAATTCAAAACACCTACGTCAAGATTCCTTACAAGAGCGACGAAGGGGCAGAGGAGTAAAAAGAATTCCTACTCTCCGATATAACTAAACTCCGAAAATAGTTTTATTCTAGACTCAACTGCGGCCAAACTACACGATCAATCAAGGGGGCTCCTAGGGTCGGTCGAGGCTCTGATAACAACTTGTCACGCCCAATATGCGACCCTATCCAAAAGGAACTCGAAGGTCCCACCAAGGATAGACCCGCATATTGAAACGCTTTTGCAAGGTGGATATCATTACATCAACATTACATAATAGATGGAGATACATACATAAGGCACAAATGCCACAAGAATACATCAACATCATATACAAGAGATCAACATCCGACTACGGATGGAACATAAACAGAAGCTCAAACGACATCCACCCTGCTAGCCCAGGCTGCCGACCTGGAACCTATCCCCTGATCGAAGAAGCAGAAGAGGAACTCCAACACAAGCAAACATCGCTCTCACGTCATGATCATCGCAACCTGTACCTGCAACTGGTGGTGTAGTAATCTGTGAGCCACGAGGACTCAGCAATCCCATTACCATGGGTATCAAGACTAGCAAAGCTTAAAGGGAAAGGAAGGGATAAAGTGGTGAGGTTGCAGCAGCTGCTAAGCATATATGGTGGCTAACATACGCAAATGAGAGCGAGAAGAGAAACAAAGTAACGGTCGTCAACTAGTAATGATCAAGAAGTGATCCTGAACTCCTACTTACGTCAGACATAACCCAGAAACCGTGTTCTCCTCTCGATCAACCCCGAAAAGAGACACTCACGGTTACACACACGGTTGGTGTATTTTAGAAGAGTTTGCTTCAAGTTTACTACAACCGGATATCAACAAATTCCCATCTGCCACATAACCGCGGCACGGCTTTCAAAGTTTATACCTGCAGGGTGTCCCAACTTAGCCCATGATAAGCTCTTGCGATCAACGAAGGATATTCCTTCTCCGGGAAGACCCGATCAGTCTCGAATCCGGCTACAAGACATTTCGACAGCAATAAAACTAGACCAGCAAGACCTCCCGCGTGCCGACACCTCGATAGTAGCCGCACAGATCTCGTCTCGAGCCACGACCGGATAAGCTAAGCGTCACAGTACCGACGTAACCCAAGTTGCCAAGGGATGGTCCCGACGGTGCTCTAGTTTGGACCAACGCTAGACAAGCAATCGCCCCGGGGTAAATAAAGATGACCCTCGGGATGCGCGACTCCCAAGGGAAAAGGGTAGGTGAGGCAAATGTAAAACCAATGTTGGGCCTTGCTGGAAAAGTCTTATTCAAAGCGAACTGTCAAGGGGCCCATAAATCACCCGACCGTTAGGGACGCAAAATCCGGGAACATAATACCGATATGACGGAAACTAGGGCGGCAAGAGTGGAACAAAACACCAGGCATAAGGCCGAGCCTTCCACCCTTTACCAAGTATATAGATGCATTAATAATATAAGATATATTGTGATATCCCAACAAGTAAACATGTTCCAACAAGGAACAACATCTCCATGTTCCAACAAGGAACATACTTCATCTTCACCTGCAACTAACAACGCTATAAGAGGGGCTGAGCAAAGCGGTAACATAGCCAAACAGCGGTTTGCTAGGAAGGGTGACAATGGTTAGAGGTTCATGGCAATTTGGGATGGCTTGATAAACAGGTAATAGGTAGCGCAGCATAGCGATAGAACGAAGCAACTAGCATAGCAATGATAGTAGTGAGATCCAGGGTAGCGGTCATCTTGCCTGAAATCCCGGTAGGAAGAAGAACGAGTCCATGAAGAAGACGAACGGATGAAGCTGAACCAAGCGTAGACGAACGAATCCTCCCGATCGCAACGAAACAGGAACTATCAAGAAGAAGCACACAACATAGTAAACACACCACACAAGAACAAGACATGATGCAAAACAAGCATGATGCATGACAAACTACATGAAGCTACTCATGGCAAGAGATTATGCAAACAAGATCAACACATCAAAGCAAGTTTAAATGAGGCCGGAAACGACATATAACAATTCCGGTAAGTCCTCATATGCAAATTTCGAAATTGGTCCAGATCTGAATAACCCTTATGTTCAAGTTGTTAAACAGCAAGTTAAGATGCACCACGATGATCTACACGAAATTCTAGTCAAGTTACATATAAAGTTCATTAGATTCGGAGCTACGGCCTAGAAGATATGAGCAAAACAAGATAAACATGGCATTGATGTAAAATGCATTCAAACATCAAGCAAACACCTCAAAACAAGGATGCAACATGATAATATGAAACTACATGCAAAATCAAGCAAGTTTCATATAGAGCACACTCAAAACGGAGCAACGGTTCAACACATACACATGAAACAAGTTATAGCAACAATCTGCCCAAAACAGCAACTAGGCATATTGCAAGCACCAAAACAACAAGCTACAGCATCTTAACATAATAACAAAAGGCATGGGCATGAAGTACAGGTAAAGCACGACAAAACTTGAACACTGAGCTATCTCCATAAATCACTAGAACATGCTCAAACACACATGGCAAAATTGCAAATAATAACAGTTTCAGACTTTAGCAGAAATAACATCAGGTTGCAATGTTTAGAGCTATCAAACAACATATTACAGGAACTTATCATAGCAAAAAAAGGCATGGCATGAATCTAGTAATTGCATAGAACAAAAGTCCCTTACTGACCATGAGCCAAAAAGGATCAGAAAATATGATGGTACCCATGTAAACATGGCAAGTTATATTACAGATTCAAACATGGCAGGAACAACAATAAGTAGGCATGTTGGTGAGCTTGAACCACTCACCACAAAGCAATACATGGCATGGCAAGGCAACTCACAGTAATAAGACATGTCATAGAAGCTATACATGGTAAGAACAACATCATAGCATACACGGATCAACTACAACAACCTTGGCAAAATTGAATAACATGTAAACAACCTGCCAGGAACATTTTATAGCAAAAGTAGAGCTCGATTGACTCAAGCTATGGCACTCCATAATTGCAAACAAGGGCATGGATGGATAGAGCATAACCAATAGTTCAAAACATCCTTACTGAAGTATCTCAAAATAAGCATGGATCTCTCGGTAGCATCAAGTTAACATGACATAAAAATATCAGCAGAACAGGGGCTGAAATCAGCAACATCATGAAGCCTAGTTTGCATGCTTGTGCTAGTCACCAGAGATCACAAAAATACATGGAATACACCCCTGTAAAGATGGCATGGCATATTACAAAACACATGTAGGACTCAAGTTCATAGGGTGCACACATCAATCATGGCAAAAATGACAAAAGTGCATGTTCTGATAAGAATCTGAAACTAACATCACATAGCACTCTTCTAATAGCATTTCTGGCATCAAGATGAGCTGAAATGAAAATGATGCAGTGAGGTGAAACGATGTACTCGTCGAGGCGAACAATTTGATATATTACATGCACAAAACGGAGCTACGGATGCAGAGTTATGATGCGATGAAAATGCATAAAAATTACTGGAAGAAAAAGACTGACGAAAACGGGGGCTCGGGGAAAGTCAACCTTCGGCACGGATGGCGAGGTTCGTCGGAGTTCGTCACCGGAGACGAAGAGGAAGAGGCCGGGGAGGTTGAGGGCGGCACGGGAGATGGCCCGGACCGGATCCGCCGGATCTGGCCGGCAGCGGCGAGGGTCGGCGACGCTGGGGCAGCGCGGCTCTGGCGAGCCGGCGGTGGCGAAAAGCCGGCGAGGGCGGCGGGCAGCTCGGGAGGAGCTTCGGCGCTGGCCGGGCGGGCGGCGGCGGCGAAGCCGGCCGGCGGCGGGTCGCCGGCGGCAGCAGCGTGGGCGCGCGCCGGCGGCGGCGGCGACGGCCGCCGACGGAGACGAGGAGGCGGCGGTCGGGGATCGATGGCGGGCGAGGCGCTGGGGGCGGCGGGCGCTGGGGCCAGGGGCCGCCTCGGCCCGAAAGCGGCCGACGCGGTGGAGGGCGGCGCGGCGTGGCGCGCCTGGTTGGCTGGGCATGGCGGCGGCGGACATGTTCGGCCATCGCGGACGCGTCCGGTGGCGATGGAGGGCGATTTTTAGGGTTTCGGGGGGGATTTGACCGCGAATTTCGGGGGAGGCACATATTTATAGGTAGAGGGAGCTAGGAGAGTCCAAATGAGGTGCGGTTTTCGGCCACGCGATCGTGATCGAACGATCGGGAGCATGGAGGGGAGTTTGCTGGGTTTTGGGCCACTTTGGAAGGGGTGTTGGGCTGCAAAGAGAAGTTGCTTTACGGTTACCCGGTTAACCGTTGGAGTATCAAACGACCTCCAAATGATCCGAAACTTGACAGGCGGTCTACCGGTGCTATACCAAGGCCGCTTGACAAACCTCGTTCCATTCCGAGACCGTTTAACACCCGCACATGAAAAGAGGTAAAGGGGGGCGCCGGGAGACATAGGAGTGCCGGATTGCAAAACGGACAACGGGGAAAATGCTCGGATGCATGAGACGAACACGTATGCAAAATGAAATGCACATGATGACATGATAAAATGCAACACGCAAGCAAATGACATGGCAAAGACGGCGAATAATTGGCGGACACCTGGCGCATCGAATCCGGGGCGTTACACTAATCCTCCCCGCCGCCACCGGACACGTCCGGCCGCAACCGGACATGTCCGCCCTCGCCCCCGCCCGCCGCCGCCTCCGCGCCCCGCCGCCGCCCGACCGGCTCCCCACGCCGCCGCCGGCCGGCCTCACCCGCCGCCGCCTGCCCGCCGCCCGCCGCCGCCGCTTTCGTGCCGCCGTCGCCCCTCGCTCTCGGCCTCGTTCGCCGCCGTCGCCGAGACCGCGCCCGCCGCTCTGCCGTCCGGCCCGCCTCCGGCCGACGAGCTCGCTGAGCTTCGCCTCGCCCGCCGCCTTATGCGCGCCGCGCCCGCGCGCTGAGCTGCGCCCCTCGTCGCTTGTCGCCACCCCTCGCCGGCGCCGCCTCCCGTCGCCCTCGCCTCCAACTCCGGCCGGAGCCCTCGCCGGAGCTCTCGCCGGAGCCGCCGGGCCCATCGCCCCGGATCGGGACGAGATCCACCAGGAGCTCATCCAAACGCGCCCGCGCCCCCGTCCCAGATCCCGCCATCCCGCGTTGACTTTTCCCGCGAGGTGATTTCTGCTAAGTACCGAATAGTTGCATATTTTTAACCATATTCATCGCATCATAACTCTGCATCCGTTGCTTCATTTCGTGCGTGTAATATGTCAAATTGTTCATATCAACGAGTACATCATTTCATTTCATTGCATTATTTTCATTTGAGCTCATCTTGATGCCCGAAATGCTGTTAGAAGAGGGCTATGTGATGTTAGTTTCAGATTCTTATCAGAACATGCACTTTTGTCATTTTTGCCATGATTGATGTGTGCATCCTATGAACTTGAGTCCTACATGTGTTTTGTAATATGACATGCCATCTTTACATGGGTGTATGCCATGTATTTTTGTGATCTCTGTGGTGACTAGCACAAGCATGCAAACTAGGCTTCATGATGTTGCTGATTTCAGCCCTGCTCACTGATATTTTTATGCCATGTAAACTTGATGCTACCGAGAGATCCATGCTTATTTTGAGATACTTCAGTAAGGATGTTTTGAACATATGGTTATGCTCTATCCATCCATGCCCTTGTTTGTAATTATGGAGTGCCATAGCTTGAGTCAATCGAGCTCTACTTTTGCTATAAAATGTTTCCTGGCAGATTGTTTACATGTTATTCAATTTTGCCAAGGTTGTTGTAGTTGATCCGTGTATGCTATGATGTTTTTCTTGCCATGTATAGCTTCTATGCCATGTCTTATTACTGTGAGTTGCCTTGCCATGCCATTTATTGCTCTGTGGTGAGTGGTTCAAGCTCACCAACATGCCTACTTGTTATCTGTTTATGCCATGCTCCAGTTTTGCACTAAGTCTGAATCTGTTTATGTTTTTGCTATATTCACATGCTTACAACTGTATTTTCTGATCCCTTTTGGCTTATGGTCACTAAGGGACTTTTGTTATATGCTTTGAGTAGATTCATTCCATGCCTTTGTTTGCCATGATAAGTTCCTGTAACATGTTGTTTCATAGCTCTAAACATGTTAACCTGATGTTATTTCTGCCATGTCCTGTGAATTCTGCCAAGTCTGTGAAACTGTTATTATTTGCAATCTTGCCATGTCCTTTTGAGCATGTTCTAGTGATTTCTGGAGATAGCTCAGTGTTCATGATTTGTCATGCTTTACCTGTACATCATGCCCATGCCTTTTGTAATTACGTTGAGATGCTTTAGCTTGTTGTTTTGGTGCTTGCAATATGCCTAGTTGCTGTTTTGGGCAGATTGTTGCTATAACTTGTTTCATGTGTATGTGTTGAACCGTTGCTCCGTTTTGAGTGTGCTCTATATGAAACTTGCTTGATTTTGCATGTAGTTTCATATTATAATGTTGCATCCTTGATTTGAGGTGTTTGCTTGATGTTTGTATGCATTTTGCATCAATGCCATGTTTAACTTGTTTTGCTCATATCTTCTAGGCCGTAGCTCCGAATCTAATGAACTTTATATGTAACTTGACTAAAATTCCGTGTAGGTCATCGTGGTGCATCTTAACTTGCTGTTTAACAACTTGAACAAAAGGTTTATTCAGATCTGGACCAATTTCGAAATTTGCATATGAGGACTTACCGGAATTGTTATATGTTGTTCCCGGCCTCATTTAAACTTGCTTTGATGTGTTGCTCTTGTTTGCATCATCTCTTGCCATGAGTAGCTTCATGTAGCTTTGTCATGCATCATGCTTGTTGTGCATCATGTCTTGTCTATGTGTGGTGTGTTTACAATGTTGTGTGCTTCTTCTCAATAGTTCCCGTTTCGTTGCGATCGTGAGGATTCGTTCGTCTACGCTTGGTTCGTCTTCGTGGCTTCATCTTCTTCATGGACTCGTTCTTCTTCCTTGCGGGGTTTCAGGCAAGATGACCGCTACCCTGGATCTCACTACTATCATTGCTATGCTAGTTGTTTTGTTCTATCGCTATGATGCGCTACCTATCACTTGTTCCTCAAGCCTCCCAAATTGTCATGTTAGCCTCTAACCTTTTGCACCCTTCCTAGCAAACCGTTGTTTGGCTATGTTACCGCTTTGCTCAGCCCCTCTTATAGCGTTGTTAGTTGCAGGTGAAGATGAAGTTTGTTCCTTGTTGGAACATGGAGATGTTGTTCCTTGTTGGAACATGTTTACTTGTTGGGATATCACAATATATCTTATTTAATTAATGCATCTATATACTTGGTAAAGGGTGGAAGGCTCGGCCTTATGCCCGTGTTTTGTTCCACTTTGCCGCCTAGTTTCCGTCATGTCGGTATTATGTTCCCGGATTTTGCGTCCCTAACGCGGTCGGGTGATTTATGGGACCCCTTGACAGCTCGCTTTGAATAAGACTCCTCCAAAGAAGGCCCAACATTGGTTTTACCATTTGCCTCACCACCACCTACCTTTCCCTTGGGAGTAATTAACCCAAGGGTCATATTTATTTAGCCCCCGGCCAATGCTTGTCTAAGTGTTGGCCCGAACCGAGTAGATCAGGGGCCCCTCGAGGAAACTCGGGTCTGGTTTTACTCAGAGGGATGTCTCATCCGGTGTTGCCACGAGAACGAGATATGTGCAGCTCCTATCGGGATTGTCGGCGCATCGGGCGGCTTTGCTGGTCTTGTTTTATTATGTCGAAATGTCTTGTAGCCGGATTCCGAGACTGATCGGGTCTTCCCGGGAGAAGGAATATCCTTCGTTGATCGCGAGAGCTTATCATGGGCTGTTGGGACACCCTGCAGGGTTTAAATTTTCGAGAGCCGTGCCGCGGTTATGTGGCAGATGGGAATTTGTTAATATCCGGTTGTAGTAAACTTGAAGTAAACTCTTCTAAAATACACCAACCGTGTGCGTAACCGTGAGTGTCTCTTTTCGGGGTTAATCGAGAGGAGAACACGGTTTCTGGGTTATGTCTGACGTAAGTAGGAGTTCAGGATCACTTCTTGATCATTACTAGTTGACTACCGCTCCTTTGTTTCTCTTCTCGCCCTGATTTGCGTATGTTAGCCACCATATATGCTTAGTCGCTGCTGCAACCTCACCACTTTATCCCTTCCTTTCCCATTAACCTTTGCTAGTCTTGATACCCATGGTAATGGGATTGCTGAGTCCTCGTGGCTCACAGATTACTACACCACCAGTTGCAGGTACAGGTTTGCGATGATCATGACGCGAGAGCGATGTTTGCTTGTATTGGAGTTCTTCTTCTGCTTCTTCTTCGATCAGGGGATAGGTTCCAGGTCGGCAGCCTGGGCTAGCAGGGTGGATGTCGTTTGAGCTTCTGATTATGTTTCATCCATAGTCGGATGTTGATCTTGTATGATGTATTGTTGTATTCTTGTGACATTGTATGTCTTGTATGTATCCCCACTATTATGTAATGTTGATGTAATGATATCCACCTTGCAAAAGCGTTTCAATATGCGGGTCTATCCTTGGTGGGACCTTCGAGTTCCTTTTGGATAGGGTCGCATATTGGGCGTGACACTTCATGTTCCGCAAATGAATACCAAGTCTTCAAGGTCACACCAATTTCTTCACTTTCAAAGTCTTCAGAAAGTCTTCAGAATATCAAAGTCTTCAGTCGAAGAACTTCATATTTAGGGGTCGACTTTCACTGTAAATATCAAACTCCTCATAGACTTATAGACCTATGTACACTCATAAACACATTAGTCCCTTATCCTATAAGTCTTCAATACACCAAAATCACTAAGGGGCACTAGATGCACTTACAGTAACTTGATTTGAAGTTACATGATCATCATCATTAGCTTCCTCACTAATTGGTGTAGGAATCACAGGAACTGATTTCTATGATGAACTACTTTCCAATAAGGCAGCAAGTACAGTTACCTCATCAAGTTCTACTTTCCTCCCACTCACTTCTTTCGAGAGAAACTCCTCTAGAAAGGATCCATTCTTAGCAACGAATATCGTGCCTTCGGATTTGTGATAGAAGGTGTACCCAACGGTATCTTTTGGGTATCCTATGAAGACACATTTCTCTGATTTGGGTTCGAGCTTACTAGGTTGAAGCTTTTTCACATAAGCATCGCAGCTCCAAACTTTAAGAAACGATTGAGGGAGTCCTGGACTGAGGGGTCCTCGGGCGTCCGGCCTGTTGGACTTGGGCCGGACTAATGGGCTGTGAAGGTACAAGACCGAAGACTCTCTCCTGTGTTCGGATGGGACTCTCCTTGGCGTGGAAGGCAAGCTTGGCGGCCAAATATGAAGATTCCTTCCTCTGTAACCGACTTTGTACAACCCTAGTCCCCTCCGGTGTCTGTATAAACCGGAGGGCTTAGTCCGGAAAAAGATATAGTCATACAGGCTAGACTTCTAGGGTTTTAGCCATTACGATCTCGTGGTAGATCAACTCTTGTAATACTCATATTCATCAAGATCAATCAAGCAGGAAGTAGGGTATTACCTCCATAGAGAGGGCCTGAACCTGGGTAAACATTGTGTCCCCCTGTCTCCTGTTACCATCGATCTTAGACGCACAGTTCGGGACCCCCTACCCGAGAACCGCCGGTTTTGACACCGACATTGGTGCTTTCATTGAGAGTTCCGCTGTCACGTCGTCAAAAGGTTCGATGGCTCCTTCGATCATCCACAACGATGCTGTCCAAGGAGAAGTCTTCCTTCCCGGACAGATCTTTGTGTTTGGCGGCTTCGCACTACGGGCCAACTCGCTTGGCCATCTGGAGCAGATCGAAAGCTACGCCCCTGGCCATCAGGTCAGATTTGGAAGCTTGAACTACGTCACAGATATCCGTGGAAAATTGATCTTCAACGGATTCGAGACCACGGTAGTCGCTCCCCGTCGCCACGATGAGCATGACTTAAATCGTTCATCGGGCCATGCCCAGGAAATTGCACCTGTAACCGCCCTAGCCTTAGAGCCGGAGCAGATCACACCATCCGAGGACGGGAAGCTCAACCCCGCCACGGATGCCGTAGATTTCACGGTGTTGGAGCCGCACATAGACCTAACCCCGGGTGATATCTATGTCTCCGGAACCCCAGACTCGTTTCCGGCTATAAGTTCCGAACCATGTGCGGCCGCGTATGTCGAGCAGGATCGGTCATCGATCGCCGAATTCAGCGCCGCGGACATCTTCCTGCACTCTCCTTTAGGCGGCGTGCTCAACTCATTAAAAAATCAATCCCTAGCGGGGGACTCTCAGCCGAATTATATCCGGTTTGAACTGGAGGCTGATGATGGAGAATTTCGTTTCCCACCCACCGCCCACTTCATAGCCACTGTTGAAGACCTAACCGACACGCTCGATTACGACTCCGAAGACATCGACGGTATGGACGACGATGCCGGAGAAGAGGAGGCCCAAAACCCGCCGTTCATCGGACGCTGGACGGCCACTTCTTCGTACGACGTATAGATGGTGGATACACCCAAAGAGAATAACAACAAGGACAAGGAAAATCCAGTTGAGGACGACCCTCCTAAGACACAATCAAAGCGCCGGTGTCAGTGGCGCCGCTCTAAATCTCGCCGCAGCAAAGACAGCAACACCGGCACAGGAGACTATAACACTCTGGATGGTGCCGAAGACATAGAAGACCCCGACGAACAAACTGCCGAACAGGATAATCGGGAAGATGGGCAAGTTAGCCCTGATGAACAGGCCATAGACGAAGACTCGGAGGATGGTAGTTATCATCCGCTCTCCGAGGAGTAGGTGAGCCTCGGCAACGAGGATTTTATCGTTCCTGAGGAACCTCTCGAGCAGGAGCGCTTCAAGCGCCAGCTAATAGCCACTGCAAGGAGCCTGAAAAAGAAGCAACAACAACTTCAAGCTGACCAAGATCTGCTCAACGACGGATGGACCGATGTCCTAGTAGCCGAAGAATACAGCCTTAAGCGCCCAGCCAAAAGTTACCCCAAGCGCAAATTGCTACCTCAGTTTGATGACGAGGCACCGGAGCCCGTACCATCATCGTGCAATGCGGCTGACCGACCACCACGCGGTCGGGATAAAGCGGCAACTCAAGCCAAACACCAGACTGCCCCACCCCGCCGTAAAGGCAGGGATAAAACAGCTCGGTGTTATACATATGACCTTCGGCAGGACCTAGACAGTAGAGCAGGACATACAAGATCGATCTACGGATTGCGAGGACGTGCCTCGACACGCGACGACGTCTATCTATTCAGACGTGACAAACCTAGTCACGCCCGGGCCGAGAACCGCAGACGGACTCCATCGGAGATACGTCGCGATGCGGCCCGATATAGAGGCGTCGCACATCCTCTTTGCTTCACTGACGAAGTAAAGGATCATGAATTCTCAAAAGGATCTAAACCCGTAAATATCGAATCATACGATGGAACAACCGATCCCGCGGTATGGATTGAGGATATTATTCTCCACATCCATATGGCCCGCGGAGATGACCTTCATGCCATCAAATACCTCCCACTAAAACTCAAAGGGCCAGCTCGGCACTGGTTAAACAGTCTTCCTGAAAATTCTATTGGCAGCTGGGAGGACTTGGAAGAAGCCTTACTTGACAACTTCCAAGGTACATATGTCCGGCCACCAGACGCCCATGACTTAAGTCACATAGTTCAACAGCCTGGAGAGTCAGCCAGGAAATTCTGGACTAGGTTCCTAACTAAAAAGAACCACATCGTCGACTGTCCGGATGCTGAAGCCCTAGCGGCCTTTAAACATAGCATCCATGACGAATGGCTCGCCCGCCACCTCGGCCAGGAAAAGCCGAAGTCCATGGCAGCCCTCATGGCACTCATGACCCGCTTTTGTGCGGGTGAGGATAGTTGGCTGGCCCATAGCAAAAACACAGCAAGTGAAATGGGCACCTCGAAGGTCAAAAATAGCAACGACAAGCTCCGACGCAGCAGACACAAACGTTGAAGCAATGGTGACAACACCGATGACACGACAGTCAACGCCAGATTCAGTGGCTCCAAGTCTGATCAGCGAAAGAAGCCATATAAAAGAAACAATCAGGGGCCATCCAGCTTGGACCGCACACTCGATCGTCCGTGCCAGATCCATGGCACCCCAGACAAACCAGCCAATCATACCAACAGATATTGTTGGGTTTTTAAACAGGCCGGCAAGTTAAATACCGAGAACAAGGAAAAGGGATCGCAAAGCGAGGACGACGACGAGGAGCCCCAGCTACCGAACATAGGGGAACAAAAGAAGTTTCCCCCTCAAGTCAAAATGGTGAACATGATATATGCCAAACACATCCCTAAGAGGGAGCGCAAGCGCGCGCTCAGGGACGTCTATGCGATAGAGCCAGTCGCCCCAAAATACAATCCATGGTCGTCATGCCCGATCACATTTGATCGCTAGGATCACCCGACCAGTATCCGTCATGGCGGTTCAGCCGCACTGGTCCTCGACCCAATCATTGATGGATTCCACCTTACGTGAGTCCTCATGGACGGTGGCAGCAGCCTCAATCTGCTCTATCAGGATCTGTGCGCAAAATGGGCATTAACCCATCACGGATCAAGCCCACAAAGACTGCCTTTAAAGGAGTCATACTAGGTGTAGAGGCTCACTGTACGGGCTCAATTACGCTAGAGGTTGTCTTCGGATCTCCGGACAACTTCCGAAGCGAAGAGTTAATCTTCGATATCGTCCCTTTTCGCAGCGGCTATCATGCACGGCTCGGACGAACCGCATTTGCTCGATTCAATGTGGTGCCTCATTATGCTTACCTCAAGCTAAAGATGCCCGGACCACACGGCGTCATAACAGTTAATGGAAACACGAAACGCTCCCTCCATACCGAGGAGCACACCGTTGCCTTAGCAGCAGAAGTACAGAGCAGCCTATTCAAGCAGAACCTTAATTCAGCGACCGAGCTCCCAGACACTATCAAGAGGGTCCGGACTATTCTGCAGCAGGACAGCTCGGCTCGTGAAGAGCTCGACTAGCAATTTGGCCTCCGTCCCAATCCTGATCAAGTGGCGGCATTCGCACCGCGCGTACATATACTACGCACTCAAAATACCATGGGCATAGACGGAGGCATAACTAGCTTGTGATCCACAACACGGCTCGACCGCTCCTGGAAACACATTCTTTCATTGTTTCTCTTTTCCCTTTTCAGGTTTCTTTTCCATGGTCCTTCCCTGATGGCTTGATCACCGGTCCTGTCAAAGGATAAATACACCAAGATGGCAAGAAGCCTGGATATCCAGGGGCATTTCTAGGTGGTTTCTTTAAACGATCACTCTACCTGTTTTCAGGACCCACGCCGAGGGAGTCCCGGACTAGGGGGTGTCCCGATAGCCGGACTATCGTCACGGCCGGACTCCAAGACTATGAAGATACAAGATTGAAGACTTCGTCCCGTGTCCGGATGGGACTTTCCTTGGCGTGGAAGGCAAGCTTGGCGATACGGATATGTAGATCTCCTACTATTGTAACCGACTCTGTGTAACCCTAACCTATCCGGTGTCTATATAAACCGGAGGGTTTTAGTCCGTAAGACGAACAACAATCATACCATAGGCTAGCTTCTAGGGTTTAGCCTCCTTGATATCGTGGTAGATCTACTCTTGTACTACCCATATCATCAATATTAATCAAGCAGGAGTAGGGTATTACCTCCATCGAGAGGGCCCGAACCTGGGTAAAAACATCGTGCCCCGTGTCTCCTGTTAACATCCGCCTAGATGCACAGTTCGGGACCCCTACCCGAGATCCACCGGTTTTGACACCGACATTGGTGCTTTCATTGAGAGCTCCTCTGTGCCGTCACCGATAGGCCCGATGGCTCCTTCGATCATCAACAACGACGCGGTCCAGGGTGAGACTTTTCTCCCCGGACAGATCTTCGTATTCGGCGGCTTTGCACTGCGGGCCAATTCGCTTGGCCATCTGGAGAAGATCAAAAGCTACGCCCCTGGCCATCAGGTCAGATTTGGAAGTTTGAACTACACGGCCGATATCCGCGGGGACTTGATCTTCAATGGATTCGAGCCGCAGCCAAGCGCGCTGCACTGTCTCGATGGGCATGATCTAGCTCTGCAGCCGAACAGTGTCCTGGAGGCCGCACCAGCATCCGCTTCGGCCCTTGATCCGGATCCGGATTCCCCGATCGAGGATGAGTGGTGGGACGCCGCCTCGGGGGCTACGATCTCTACGGCGACTGAGCCGAACTCCATCCCTGTCCTTTGCAAAGACCTCGACTCCAGGGTGCCGGACTCTGAACCCTCCGCGCCCCTGCCAATCAAATCCGATTGGGCGCCGGTCATGGAGTTCACGGCCGCGGACATCTTTCAGCACTCGCCCTTTGGCGACATCCTGAATTCACTAAAGTCTCTCTCTTTATCCGGAGAGCCCTGGCCGGACTACGGACAAGAAGGTTGGGATGCGGACGACGAAGAGATTCAATGCCCACCCACCACCCACTTTGTAGCCACTGTCGACGATTTAACCGACATGCTCGACTTCGACTCCGAAGACATCGACGGTATGGACGACGATGCCGGAGACGCCCAAGACCCAGCACCTACAGGGCAATTTAAGGCCACCTCGTCATACAACATATACATGGTGGACATCCCAAAAGATGGGAACGGCGATGGAACAACGGAGGATGACCCCTCCAAGAAGCAACCGAAGCGCCGACGTCAGCGGCGCCGCTCTAAATCCCGCCACAGCAAAAATGGTGATTCTGGCACGGGAGATAATAACACCCTGGACAGTGCCGAAGACAACCTCCTCCAGCAGGACTCAGCGCAGGAGGAAGGAGAAGCAAGTCTGCACGACAGTGCGGCAGAAAGAGAGGTTGAGGACGATAATTATGTGCCTCCCTCCGAAGATGAGGCAAGCCTCGACGACGACGAGTTTGTCGTGCCTGAGGACCCCGCCGAATAGGAGCGTTTCAAACGCAGGCTTATAGCCACGGCAAACAGCCTCAAGAAAAAGCAGCAACAGCTTAGAGCTGACCAAGATCTGCTAGGCGACGTGTGGATCAAGTCCTCGAGTCAAGAGTATGAACTCGAACGCCCCTCTAAAAGCTACCCCAAACGCAGGCCGTTGTCTCGATCAGAGGAAGCACCCAAGTCACCAGCGTACGACATGGCAGACCAGCCACCTCATGGCCGCGATAGGGAGGCCTCTAGATCCTTCGTTCAAGCCGTACCTCGACGCCGTTCAAAAAGTACCAGGGCACAGAAAACGCGTCGGACTTGCGAGATGTATTGGAGGATAAGGCAAAACATACAAGATCGATCTACGGATCGCGTGGGCGCCCCACGACATGTGATGATAACCGTCACGCCGGATACAAAAACCCTGGCAGGGCCGAACACAATAGGCAAAGCTCATTTGAGTTGCGTCGTGATATAGCCCAATACAGAGGCGCCGCACACCCACTATGCTTCACAGATGAAGTAATGGATCATCAAATCCCTGAGGTCTTCAAACCCGTAAACATCAAATCATACGATGGTACCACAGATCCTGCGGTCTGGATCGACGACTATCTCCTCCACATCCACATGGCCCGCGGTGATGATCTACATGCCATCAAATACCTCCCACTCAAGCTTAAAGGACCAGCTCGGCATTGGCTCAACAGCTTGCCAGCCGAATCAATTGGTTGTTGGGAGGACCTAGAAGCCGCATTTCTTGATAACTTCCAGGGCACATATGTGCGACCACCAGACACCGATGACCTTAGCCACATAATTCAGCAGCCAGAAGAATCGGCCAGACTATTCTGGACACGGTTCCTCACAAAGAAAAATCAAATCGTTGACTGTCCGGATGAAGAGGCCCTTGCAGCCTTCAAACATAACATCCGCGACGAGTGGCTTGCCCGGCACCTAGGACAGGAAAAGACAAAATCTATGGCAGCCCTCACAACCCTCATGACTCGCTTTTGCGCGGGAGAGGACAGCTGGCTAGCTCGAAGCAACAACTTGGCCAAACACCCTGATAGTTCGGATACCAAGGACAGCAATGGCAGGTCGCGTCGCAACAAGAACAAGCGCACGGCGATAATACTGAAGATACGGCCATCAATGCCAGATTCAGAGGCTCTAAACCCGGTCGTGGAAGAAGCCATTCAAAAGAAATACCCAGGGCCCGTCCAACTTGGACCGCATACTCGATCGCTTGTGCCAGACACATGGCACCCCCGAAAAACCAGCCAATCACACCAACAGGGATTGTTAGGTGTTCAAGCAAGCAGGCAAGTTAGGTGCCGAACTCAATGACAAGGGGTTGCATAGCGATGACGAGGAAGAGCCCCGGCCGCCGAACAATAGAGGACAGAAGGGTTTTCCCACACAAGTGCGAACGGTGAACATGATATATGCAACCCACATACCCAAAAGGGAGCGGAAGCGTGCACTACGGGACGTATATGCGATGGAGCCAGTCGCCCCAAAGTTCAACCCATGGTCTTCCTGCCCGATCACCTTCGATCAAGGACCACCCACTAGCATCCGCCACGGCGGTTTCGCCGCATTGGTTCTTGACCCAATTATTGACGGATTTCACCTCACCAGAGTCCTGATGGACGGCGGCAGCAGCCTGAACCTGCTTTATCAGGATACAGTGCGCAAAATGGGCATAGACCCCTCAAGGATTAAACCTACAAAGACGATCTTTAAAGGCGTCATACCGGGTGTAGAGGCCAATTATACAGGCTCAATCACACTCAAAGTGGTCTTCGTATCACCGGATAACTTCCACGGCGAAGAGTTAATCTTCAACATAGTCTCGTTCCGCAGCGGCTATCATGCACTGCTCGGACGAACCGCATTTGCAAAGTTCAATGCAGTGCCGCACTACGCATACCTCAAGCTCAAGATGCCAGGCCCTCAGGAGTAATCATGGTCAATGGAAACACCGAACGCTCTCTCCGAACGGAGGAGCACACGGCGGCCCTCGCGGCGGAGGTGCAAAGCAGCCTCTCACGACAATTCTCGAGTCCGGCCACTAAGCGTCCGGACACCGCCAAGTGCGCCCGGAGTAACCTACAACAAGACCACCTGGCACGATTCAAGCACGAGTAGCAATCCGGCCCCAACCCCAGCCCTCGCGAAATTGCGAAGCCAGTATTACGCGTACATAACTACGCTCTGGAGATACCATGTGCATATGGGGAGGGGCACGACCATGGCACGCCAAGAATGCGGCTCAACCGCACCAGGGGCTCCCGATTGTGTCATTCTTTTTCTTTTTCTTTTTTCTTTTCTTTCTTTTCAGGACTCCGTTTTTCAGAAGTCCTGTCCGGCACTAGAATCGCCGAACTCACGATGCAACAGCCAGGGAAGCAGTAAAGCTCCGTCGAGTGTTCAGGTGGTCTCTATTACTAGCATTATAACTGTTTTACATACCATCCCGCAGCTTACCCCTGGAGGGGGACATGTTAGATAGTCCCATCCCTTGCTTATCGCACTATTTGTATCGTTCTGCTTTCATTGCAGTACCTTTTTGAATAAACAATACATAGCTTTTGTCTATTATTGCACTCCTTTCTTTTTCTATATATATGTTCATTTCATGACATGTTGCACCCATACACTTTGGTACGGCCAATACACCAGGGGCTTAAGTACCCCAAAATTATGGTGTGATATGTCCGAACACTTTCACAAGTGCGGCACCCCGAACTTATAGCATTATATGAATCGGCTCCGAATCATGTCTTGGGTCAATAGTTGGGTTTTCCTGGCTCCGTGTTTTGGTACCTTATGTTCCGCTATATCGGCTAAGGTAGCACGGAGAACCATCATGATTGTGCCCAGCTTGAGCTGGGTCGAGCACCTCGGTGGAGAAAGCTAAAACTGACCGTCATGATAGGGCGAGAGCCGCCGCTGTTCGAGAGGTTTTTTCGGTCCCTAAAGACTTATGCCGCTTAGAGCGAGGAACCGGAACTGTCCGCCAAGGCGTGATAGCGCCCGAACTCGGTCTTCCGAATACTAGGGGCTTCACGAAATTTAAAATTATAGAATTCTATGGCTAAGTGAGAGTGTTCAAGCATTATAAGTCCGGTTGCCTTGTTCGCTATGTTGAGCGCCTCCTAGATGGACCCAAGAATGGGAACAAGAGTGCTCAAGTTTATCCCTAACACCCCACTTTGTGGCATGGGGCTGAAGCCAACGACTTGCCATCTCTCAAATTTGATAAACGGCCGCATTGAAGGTAATATTTTAAATTAACAAGCGTTGCTTAGCGATATGAACAAGTTTTCAGCGACAGGATAACAAATGCGAGTCTATTCAAAATTACATCTCGGAGCACTCATCCGCTATTCAAGCGGGCACCCTTTAGGAGGCCCTCATAATACATTTTGGGCGTGCGATGCTCCTTGCCCTTCGGTGGCCCGTCCGTCACAAGCTTCTCCGCATCCAGCTTGCCCTAAGCACTTTAGCACGGGCAAGGGCCCGACGGACACCTTCGATGCAGATGGAGCGCTTGATGACTTCAATTCATGGACAGGCGCCCACCACCCGCTGCACCAAGCCAAGTAGCTCCTGTGCATGGCTTCTAATGGCCACAAACCAACTATAAGGCCCTTCATGGCCTGTTCGGCAACCTTGTGCAGCTCGACCAGCTGCTTCAGCTGGTCGCTCAGGGCACGGATGTCCGCCTCGAAGATATCGAGACCAGAACACCTTCTCCGTCGAGCTCCCTCCTTGGCGCGGTAGAATGCGGCAGCATCGGGCGACTTCTTGGCAAATCTGCGAACGCCTCTGGAGAGCTCCGAATCCGGGTAAGTAATAAGTAATTCACTTTCACATGCTTGCTTTGCATAAAGAATGCCTTACCCGCCGCTATCTTCTTTAATGATTCAATTTCTTGAGGGCTTTTTGGCCTCGGCCTTAGCAGCTTTGGCACCTTCAAGAGCCAAAGCGAGCTCGACTCTCGAGTCTTGAGTCACGCCCAAACTCTCGTGTTTTCCACAAAGCTTGAGCTCTTGCCGCATTTTGGCCAGCTGCGCCCCTTCTTCTCGCTCGGTGCGCTCCGCAGCCGCTGAGCTGGCCACGGACACCGCTTCCTTCGTGGTCTCCACCTCGTTCGTGGCCCCTGCAGTACCCATGTTATTCCTGTTATTTTTTGCAGCCAAAACCTTTTCTATAAGGTATTTCTTTAATAAGGTATTACTTACCTTCCTTGTCCTCGAGCTCCTTCTTGGCTTGTCCGAGCTCGTTCTTGGACCGCTCGAGGTTCTGCTTCAATGCATTAACCTCCGTAGTCAATTCGGCAGAGGTCAGCAGCGCAGCCTGCATTCCCATATTGACATACTTATGTTAGACTCCTGCGTATATCTTTTTAGATCCTTGGTCCGGTTTTTCTTCCCGAACACCGAACTAAGCATCAGGGGCTACTGTCTATGCGGTAATATTTTTACATATTCTAAAACTTACCTCAAAGCCTGTTAGAAGGCTGGTACAGGCTTCGGTCAGCCCGCTCTTGGCGGACTGAACTATCCGGATCACCGCACTCATAACAGTGCGGTGCTCCTCCTCGATGGAGGCGCTGTTAAGCGCCTCCAGTAAGCTGTCTGGTGCCTCCGGTTGGACGGAGGACACCGGCGTCTTACCCTTCCTACGAAGGGACCGCTTATCGGACTCCGGAACCGTTGAAGGTTCCGGCATGGGGTCCGGACAAGTGTCGGGCTTAGAGCCCCTGGGGGTCTTGCCCCCCACGCGCCTGGAGTCCGGGAGGTCGCCTTGTGGCGCCTCCAGCGACTCTTCCTCTTGACCAAGCCCCTCTTGGGGCCCCGCCGCGGCGTCATCCGTAGCGTGAGGTGAGGAGGCGGTCGGAAGTGAAGTACTCTCCATTTCCGACGAACCCAGGGACCCGCTCGTTGAAGTGACGAACTCGCCCTTGGGCGGGCTGCATGATTGTTTGACATTAGAGAACATTATGCGGTAATGAAAAGCCATGGGTATCCGGACACTTACGATCTCGCCAGGGGCTTGGCCCTTGTTGGCCAATCCTCCTCGTCGCTGTCGACATTGGTGGAGAAGTCCGGAGGAAGGGTTTTTCCCTTCTTGGACCCTCCGGCCTCCCCAGTTGGGGCGGCCTTCCTTTTCCTCTCCTCCCCCGCTGGGGGAGAAGCTTCATTCCTCCTCCTCGTCCCTCGGAGAAGATTCCACTTGAATCTGACAAGACTGCATCGGAGCTCCTTCGAGTTCCTGTGGCCTCCTTCTTGGCCTTCTTCTCCGGCACCACATAGGGTGCCGGAGCCAGCAGCCTCGTCAATCGGGCATCCGCTGGGTCTTCTGGCAAAGGAGCCGGACAGTTAATCTATCCGGACGTCTGCAGCCAGTCCTGTCAGAGATTAGGGAGTTTTAGATCCCACATAGAGTCAATCTATGAGATAAGAGTCCCGTAAAGGGTAAAATAACTTACCTCTCCGGCTTGACGCCGCGAGCTGTATCCGCGATCTTTGGTAGCGGATGCTGGGGCTTCGGCGCCCTTGAACAACACCTTCCCGGCGTCTTCGTACATAGTGTCGAAGAGCCGGCTCAAGGTTCGGTGCTGCGCCAGATCGAACTCCCACAAATTAAAGGCCCGTTGTTGGCATGGGAGAATCCGGCGGATGAGCATCACCTGGATTACGTCGACAAGCCTAAGATTCTTGGCCACCAGGTTTCGGACGCATGTTTGGAGTCCGGATGTCTCGTCCGAATTCCCCCACGTCAGGACCATCTCTTTCCATGACGAGAGCCGTGTGGGGAAGCCAGATCTGAATTCGGGGGCCGCCGCCCATTCGGTGTCGCGGGGCTCGGTGATGTAGAACCACCCCGATTGCCACCCCTTTATTGTCTCCATGAAGGCGCCTTCGAGCCATGGGACTTTGGCCATCTTGCCAACCATGGCGCCTCCGCACTCCACTTGACGGCCGCCCACTACCTTCGGCCGGACTTGAAGATCTTCAGCCATAAGCTGAAGTGGGGCTGGACGCAGAGGAAGGCCTCGCACACGACGATAAACGCCGGGATGTTGAGGGTGAAATTCGGGGCCAGGTCGTGGAAGTCCAGGCCGTAGTAGAACATGAGCCCCCGGACAAATAGGTGAAGTGGAAAACCTAGTCCGCGGAGGAAGTGGGGGAGAAACACCTCCCTATCATGGGGCCCAGGGGTCGGAATGAGTTGACCCTCGTCGGGAAGCCTGTGCGCGATGTCGCCGGACAAGTATCCGGCCTCCCGCAATCTTGTGATGTGCCCCTCCGTGACGGAGGAGGCCATCCACCTGCCTCCCGCTCCTGACATGGTTGGAGAAGGTTGAGGTGGAATGTGCGGACTTGGGCACTGGAGCTCGAGTGCGCGAGAATGGATGAGCAAAGGAGGAAGAAGGCGTAGGTGAAAAGGTGGATCCTTATCCCCTTATATGGACGGACGAAGCTATGCGTCCCCCGCCAACCTGGTAAAACTCGCTTATCTCCCAAGCGCCGTAATCAATGGCGCGGATGGGTTACCCACGTCCGTATTGACGGGAATCCCGGAATAAGGGGGCACGATTTATGCTTTGATAAGACGTGCCAGGGAAACCGCCTTGCTAAACGCGCTAAGGTGGAACGGTAAAAAACGATTCATATAAAGGCCTGGCCGTGGTGTGATGTCATGCCGCGGAATACGTCAGCAGATCTGTGCAAAAGTTATTCTCTCTACGGTGGAATGTGGAACTTGTTTTGCAGAACCGGACACTATCCTGGTGTTCAAAACCTTCTATGAAGTATTCGAGGAGGAACCCGCCTTGCAATGCCAAGACAATATGCGCCGGACTCGCCGTCATTGAAGCCTGGTTCAGGGGCTACCGAGGAGTCCCGGACTAGGGGTGTCCAGATAGCGGACTATCGCCATGGCCGGACTCCAAGACTATGAAGATACAAGATTGAAGACTTCGTCCCGTGTCCGGATGGGACTTTCCTTGGCGTGGAAGGCAAGCTTGGCGACTGGATATGTAGATCTCCTACTATTGTAACCGACTCTGTAAACCCTAACCTATCCGTGTCTATATAAACCGGAGGGTTTTAGTCCATAGGACGAACAACAATCATACCATAGGCTAGCTTCTAGGGTTTAGCCTCCTTGATCTCGTGGTAGATCTACTCTTGTACTACCCATATCATCAATATTAATCAAGCAGGAGTAGGGTATTACCTCCATCGAGAGGGCCCGAACCTGGGTAAAAACATCGTGTCCCTTGTCTCCTGTTACCATCCGCCTAGACGCACAGTTCGGGACCCCCTACCCGAGATCCGCCGGTTTTGCCACCGACATTGGTGCTTTCATTGAGAGTTCCTCTGTGTGTCCGGCAAAAGGTCGATGGCTCGCCCGCAGGTCAACTGCAACTTCGGCATCTTCATCACCAGCTTGACTAGTTCACCTTGGTTCAACCAAGGGCTGCGCCCTTGGTTGTGGCATGTCAAATAGCATGTTGCTTATCGCACTATTTGTATCAATGCGCTTTGACGTATTAATCAAATTATAATGGAAACAGTTTGCGGCCCAAATTCTGCGGCCCTGGCTCATTACCTTTGCTCCTTTTCTGTTTTCCTTTTTTCTGTTGATAACCTTATCAAATAGCACCCTTACACTTTGGTACGTTTCAATTTGCCAGGGGCTTCATAGCGCCCCGCACTATGGCAACAAAGTGTGAACACTTTTTTTACAGTTCGGCACCCCGAATTTAGCATTATATGCATTGGCTCCGAATCATGTCTTTGGTCAATAGTTGGGTTGCCCGGCTCCTGTGCTTGCTACCTTACGCTCCGCTATATCGGCTGAGGTAGTAAAGGGAGAACTACTGCGACTGTGCCCTGGTTTACCCGAATGAGCACCTCAGTAGAGAAAGCCAAAAACTGACTGTCATGATGCAGTGAGAGCCGGTCAGCTCTTCGGAGGTTTCAAATCCTTAGAGATTTCTTCCGCATTACGCGAGGGATCCGTACTTGCCCGATCAGGTGTTTACAGCTTCTTAGTTCGGATACTAGGGGCTGCGCCTAAATTTTTATTGTCAAACTCCTATGGCTAAGTGAGGGTGTTCAAGACGAATAGTCCGATTGCCTGGTTCGTTGCGCTAAACACCTCCTTCAATGACCAAACAATTGGATCAAGAGTGTTTAGATTACATCCCGAACACCCCGCATTACCTACGTAAAGGCGTTTACGACGGTAGCCAACTCTCAGATTTCATACAACACGAACGCACAGGAGGTGAATTTTATTAAAAAAAACAAATATTATATCATAGCAACCTTGTTATCATCATATAAGGCAGAGACAAACATGAATGTATTCATTCAAATATAATGTCTTGCGCACATTGCGTCGCCATAATGCGAGACCCCTCCAGGACGTCTTCAAAATACCGCTCGGGCGTGCGGTGCTCCTTGCCTTCGGGTGGTCCTTCGGTCACAAGTTGACGGCATCCATCTTCGCCCACCATACCTTGACGCGGGCGAAGGCCATGCTGCTACCTCTTGAGCACTGAAGGAAACAACTCCAGATCAATAGGAAGGAAATGTTTCAAAAAAATCAAAAGGGAGCCCAGAAAGTAAAAGTTTTAATTACCTGGCAAAATTAACAAAACAAGGCTAAAATTTTGGGATGCCACACATCGACCGCTATCCAGCATGCATCTAGAGTATTAATTTCATAAGAACGGAGTAATGCTTTAAGCATGATGACATGATGTAGAGGGATAAACTTATGCAATATTATATAAACCCCATCTTTTTATCCTCGATGGCAACAATACAATACGTGTCGTTTCCCCTACTGTCACTAGGATCGAGCACCGCAAGATTGAACCCAAAGCTAAGCACTTCTCACATTGCAAGAAAGATCAATCTAGTAGGCCAAACGAAACTGATAATTCAAAGAGACTTGCAAAGATAACCAATCATACATAAAAGAATTCAGAGAAGATTCAAATATTGTTCATAGATAATCTGGATCATAAACCCACAATTCATCGGATCTCGACAAACACACCGCAAAAGAAGATTACATCAAATAGATCTCCAAGAGAATCAAGGAGAACTTTGTATTGAGATCCAAAAAGAGAGAAGAAGCCATCTAGCTAATAACTATGGACCCGAAGGTCTGAGATAAACTACTCACACATCATCGGAGAGGCTATGGTGTTGATGTAGAAGCCCTCTGTGATCAATGCCCCCTCCGGCGGAGCGTCGGAAAAGGCCCCAAGATGGGATCTCATGGGTACAGAAGGTTGCGGCGGTGGAATTAGGTTTTCGTGGTGCTCTCTGATGGTTTGGGGGTACGTAGGTATATATAGGAGAAAATAGTAGGTCGGTTGAGCCACGAGGGGCCCACGAGGGTGGAGGGCGCGCCCCCTGCCTCGTGGCCTCCTTGTTGGTTGCTTGACGTCCACTCCAAGTCCTCTGGATCATGTTTGTTCCAAAAGTCACGCTCCTGAAGGTTTCTTTCCATTTGGACTCCGTTTGATATTCTTTTTATGCGAAACACTGAAATAGGCAAAAAAAACAACAATTTGGGCTGGGCCTCCGGTTAATAGGTTAGTCCCAAAAATAATATAAAAGTGTATAAATAAGCCCATTAAACATCCAAAACAAAATATATAATAGCATGGAACAATCAAAAATTATAGATACATTGGATACGTATCAAGCATCCCCAAGCTTAATTTCTGCTCGTCCTCGAGTAGGTAAATGATAAAAAACAGAATTTTTGATGTGGAATGCTTCTTAGCATAATTTTCAATGTAATTCTTTTTATTGTGGCATGAATATTTAGATCCAAAAGATTCAAGATAAAAGTTTAATGTTGACATAAAAACAATAATACTTCAAACATGCTAACCAAGCAATTATGTCTTATCAAAATAACATAGTCAAAGAAAGCTCATCCCTAAAAAATCACATAGTTAGGCTATGCTTCAATTTCGTCACACAAAACGTTCTCATCATGCATAACCCCGATGAAAAGCCGAGCAATTGGTTCATACTTTTAACGCGCTTCAGCCTTTTCAACCCTTACGCAATACATGAGCGCAAGCCATGGATATAGCACTATGGGTGGAATAAACTATAATTATGGGGGTTATGAGAGCAGACAAAAAGGTAGAAAGTCTCACATTAACGCGGCTAATCAATACGCTATGGAGATGCCCCTCAATTGATGTCAATGAGAGGAGTAGGGATTGCCATGCAACGGATGCACTAGAGCTATAAATATATGAAAGCTCAATAAAAGAAACTAAGTGGGTGTGCATCCAACTTGCTTACTCACAAAGACCTAGGGCATTTTGAGGAAGCCCATCATTGAATATACAAGCCAAGTTCTATAATGAAAAATTCCCACTAGTATATGAAAGTGATAACATAGGAGACTCTCTATCGTAAAGATCACGGTGCTACTTTGAAGCACAAGTGTGGAAAAAGGATAGTAACATTGTCCCTTCTCTCTTTTTCTCTCATTTTTTTTGTTGGGCCTTTTTTTTCTTTGGCCTCTTTTTTTAGTCCGGAATCTCATCCCGACTTGTGGGGGAATCATAGTCTCCATCATCCTTTCCTCACATGGGACAATGCTCTAACAATGATGATCATCACACTTTTGTTACTTACAACTCAAGAATTACAACTCAGTACTTAGAACAAAATATGACTCTATGTGAATGCCTCCGACGGTGTACCGGGATATGCAATGAATCAAGAGTGACATGTATGAAAAATTATGAAAGGTGGTTGTGCCACAAATACGATGTCAACTACATGATCATGCAAAGCAATATGACAATGATGGAGCGTGTCATAATAAACGGAACGGTGGAAAGTTGCATGGCAATATATCTCGGAATGGCTATGGAAATGCCATGATAGGTAGGTATGGTGGCTGTTTTGAGGAAGATATAAGGAGGTTTATTGTGATAGAGCGTATCATATCACGGGGTTTGGATGCACCGGCAAAGTTTGCACCAACTCTCAAGGCGAGAAAGGGCAATGCACGGCACCGTAGAGGCTAGAAAATTGTGGAAGGTTGAGAGTGTGTATAATCCACGGACTCACATTAGTCATAAAGAACTCATATACTTATTGCAAAATCTTATTAGCCCTCGAAGAAAAGTACTACTACGCATGCCCCTAGAGGGATAGATTGGTAGGAAAAGACCATCGCTCGTCCCCGACCGCCACTCATAAGGAAAGCAATCAAAGAACACCTTATGTGTCAAAATTGTCACACAACTTTTACCATACGTGCATGCTACGGGACTTGCCAACCTTAACACAAGTATTTCTCAATTTCACAATTACTCAACTAGCACACTCTAATATTACCACCTTTATAACTCAAAACACTTATCAAGTATCAAACTTCTCATGATATTCAATGAACTCAATATGGAAGTTTTTATTATGCTCATCTTGGATGCCTATCATATTCGGATTAATTTCACTATTAAAGCAAATTACCATGCTGTTTAAGACTCTCAAAATAATATAAGTGAAGCATGAGAGATCAATAATTTCTATAAAATAAAACCACCACCGTGCTCTAAAAGATATAAGTGAAGCACTAGAGCAAAAACTATATAGCTCAAAAGATATAAGTGAAGCACATAGAGTATTCTAACAAATTCGAATCATGTGTGTCTCTCTCAAAAGGTGTGTACAGCAAGGATGATTGTGGTAAACTAAAAAGAAAAGACTCAAATCATACAAGACGCTCCAAGCAAAACACATATCATGTGGTGAATAAAAATATAGCTCCAAGTAAAGTTACCGATAGACGAAGACGAAAGAGGGGATGCCTTCCAGGGAATCCCCAAGCTTAGGCTTTTGGTTGTACTTGAATTTTAACTTGGGGTGCCTTGGGCATACCCAAGCTTAGGCTCTTGCCAATCCTTGTTCCATAATCCATCAAATCTTTACCCAAAACTTGAAAACTTCACAACACAAAACTTAGCAGAAAATCTCATGAGCTCCGTTAGCTAAAGAAAAGAAAACACCACTTCAAGGTACTGTAATGAACTCATTATTTATTTATATTGGTGTTATACCTACTGTATTCCAACTTCTTTATGGTTTATAAACTCTTTTACTAGCCATAGATTCATCAAAATAAGCAAACAACACACGAAAAACAGAATCTGTCAAAAACAGAACAGTCTGTAGTAATCTGTAACTAACGCAAACTTATGGAACCCCAAAAATTCTACCGAAATAGGAAGACCTAGATAAATTTTTTATTGATCTACTGCAGTTGGAATCAGTATTTTATCATGTCCTGGTGATTTTTAACAATTGTTTTCGTAAATAGAAAGTTTCTGGAATTTTCAGCAAGATCAAATAACTAGCATCCAAGAAGATCATATAGGTTTAACTTGGCACAAACACTAATTAAAACATAAAACCACATATAATCCGAAGCTAGATGGATTATTTATTCCTAAACAGAATCAAAAATCAAGAAAATAAAATAAAATTGGGTGGCCTCCCAACAAGCGCTATCGTTTAACGCCCCTAGCTAGGCATAAAAGAGAGGATAGATCTAGGTATTGCCATCTTTGGTATTTATCTTTTTAGTGGACTTATGCTCGAATCCGGGAGGTTCCTTATGTTTCCCTTCATACTCAGAGATTCTTAGATCGAGAGCATCCAACAGTTTATTGCATAGTGTGATCAATGTATTCATACGATTGAGGTTTCCTCCAACATTTTTAAGAGGCTCAAGAGACTTTTGCAATTCGCCTAATTTTTCTAAGATTTGGGTTCCCTCATGGGTAAGAGTTAGTCCCTTTGGTGGGGGAAGTACTCCTACTATCCCCTCTATAATTTCATAAGCAAAACTAGGATCAGTTTCAATAAAATTCCCTTTAGCGGCAAAATCAAGGAGTTGTCTATGGGATAAGGTTAGCCCAACATAAAAATTACGAAGTAAAACCTTGAAATCGCCCTCTATAGTGCAACCACGATAAGATTCTATCATCCTATACCAAGCATCTTTTAAATTTTCTCCTTGTTTTTGTTTGAAGTGAAGAACTTCAAACTCGGGGGATAAAGGAGTAGATAAAGGACTAGCCATGACAACGAAGCAAGCGAAAAGAGGCGAACGGAAAGAGAGGGTGAATAAAACGGCAAGGGTGAAGTGGGGGAGAGGAAAACGAGAGGCAAATGGCAAATAATCTAATGCGAGGGATAAGAGTTTGTGATGGGTACTTGGTATGTCTTGACTTGTGCGTAGACTCCCTCGCAATGGCGCTAGAAATCCTTCTTGCTACCTCTTGAGCACTGCGTTGGTTTTCCCTTGAAGAGGAAAGGGTGATGCAGCAAAGTAGCGTAAGTATTTCCCTCAGTTTTTGAGAACCAAGGTATCAATCCAGTAGGAGGCCACGCTCAAGTCCCTCGCACCTACACAAACAAATAAGAACCTTGCAACAAACACGATAAAGGGGTTGTCAATCCCTTCACGGCCACTTGCAAAAGTGAGATCTGATAGAGATGATAAGATAATTTTTTTGGTATTTTTATGATAAAGATTAAAAGTGAAGATTGCGAAGTAAACAAAGATAGCTTGTTAACGGAAGATTAATATGATGGAAAATAGACCCGGGGGCCATAGGTTTCACTAGTGGCTTCTCTCAAGATAGCATAAGTATTACGGTGGGTAAACAAATTATTGTCGAGAAATTTATAGAATTGAGCATAGTTATGAGAATATCTAGGTATGATCATGTATATAGGCATCACGTCCGTGACAAGTAGACCGACTCCTGCCTGCATCTACTACTATTACTCCACACATCGACCGCTATCCAGCATGCATCTAGAGTATTAAGTTCATAAGAACGGAGTAACGCTTTAAGCAAGATGACATGATGTAGAGGGATAAACTCATGCAATATGATATAAACCCCATCTTTTTATCCTCGATGGCAACAATACAATATGTTTCGTTTCCCCTACAGTCACTGGGATCGAGCACCGCAAGGTTGAACCCAAAGCTAAGCACCTCTCCCATTGCAAGAAAGGTCAATCTAGTAGGCCAAACCAAACTGATAATTCGAAGAGACTTGCAAAGATAACCAATCATACATAAAAGAATTCAGAGAAGATTCAAATATTGTTCATAGATTATCTGGATCATAAACCCACAATTCATCGTATCTCGACAAACACACCGCAAAAGAAGATTACATCGAATAGATCTCCAAGAGAATCAAGGCGAAATTTTATTGAGATCCAAAGGGAGAGAAGAAGCCATCTAGCTAATAACTATGAACCCGAAGGTCTGAGATAAACTACTCACACATCATCAGAGAGGCTATGGTGTTGATGTAGAAGCCCTCCGTGATCAATGCCCCCTCCGGTGGAGCACCAGAAAAGGCCCCAAGATGGGATATCATGGGTACAGAAGGTTGCAGCGGTGGAATTAGGTTTTCGTGGTGCTCTCTGATGGTTTCGGGGTAGGTAGGTATATATAGGAGGAAGAAGTAAGTCGGTGGAGCCACTAGGGGCCCACAAGGGTGGAGGGCGCGCCTAGGGGGCTAGGCGCGCCCCCTGCCTCGTGGCCACCTCGTTGGTTGCTTGACGTCCACTCCAAGTCCTTTGGATCACGTTTGTTCCAAAAATCACGCTCCCGAAGGTTTCATTCGTTTGGACTCCGTTTGATATTCTTTTTCTGCGAAACACTGAATAGGCAAAAAAACAGCAATTTGGGCTGGGCCTCTGGTTAAAAGGTTAGTCCCAAAAATAATATAAAAGTGTATAAATAAGCCCATTAAACATCCAAAACAGAATATATAATAGCACGGAACAATCAAAAATTATAGATAAGTTGGAGACGTATCACATGCGCGCGCCCTCGATGCAGGCCGACCGCTTGATGACGGCCAGCCGAATACAAGCGCTCACCAGCCGCTTCACGAGCTCGCAGTAGCTGCTGGGTATAGCTTCGGAAGGCCACGGCCGGATTATCAAATCCTTCATGGCCAGCTCGGCCACCCTATGAAGCTCGACCAGCTGTTTAAGCTGATCGCTAAAGGGCACCAGATGTTTTGGCGCAAGATACTGCGACCAGAACAACTTCTCCGTTGAGCTCCCTTCTTCCGCTCGGAAGAACTCCGCAGCGTCAGACACACTGCACGGCAGATCAACAAACGCCCCTTGAGAACTCCGAATCTGGGTTAGTAAGAAATACTTCTTCTTCACATACTTTCTTTGCATGCTAAACGCTTGATCTTCTTAGCCTCCTGGATCTCCTGGAGGGCGCCCTGGGCGTCAACCCGGGCCTCTTCCGTGCTTTGGCGAGCCTTGGCGAGTTCTGTCTCTCGATCCGAACCATCGCACTCCAAGGACTCGCACTTTTTCACAGCGTCCTGGAGCTCTTGCTAGACCTCGTTAAGCCTGGCCTTGAGCTTCTTGCGGGCGGCTTGCTCCTTGGCAACTTTCTCCTTGGCTTCGGCCAGGGCCTTTTTAAGGGTCTCGACCTTGGTCGTCGCTCCTGCACATATCATGACACTACGGTCAATACACATCATTTATTCTTTCCTAAATACATAGAGAGTCATTGCATACCTTGCTGGTCTTCTAGCTGCTTCCTCGATTGGTCGAGCTCTTCCTTGGCCTGCTCCAGTCTCTGCTTTAGTCAGGAGACTTCGGCAGTGTGTGAGGTCGCGGCCAGCAATGACGCCTGCTTATTCACATAAGGCATATTTAGTTAGTTTCCTGCGAAATTTAATTAATGCTTTGTCCAGCTTTTCTTTCCGAACACCGGACAGTGTCTCAGGGGCTACTGTCTATATTGGGATTTTATCTTTTGCGTCGCTTACCTCAAAACCTGTTAGCAGGCTGCTGCAGGCTTCGGTCAGCCCGCTCTTGACGGACTGAACCCTCTCAATCACCGTACCCATAAGGATACGGTGTTCATCCACGATGGAAGCGCCTCGTAGCGCTTCCAACAGATTATCCGGTGCCTCTGGTTGGGCAGAGGTCACCGGCGGAATAGGCACGCCCCCTTCTTTTGAAGGAGGTTGCTCGCCGGATTCCGGAGCCGTATAGGTCTCGGGTATCGTACTCGGCTGCGAGCCGAACTGAGCATGGCCCCCATCGCCCATCTCCATGGGGGTTTGCTCCCCCGTTTGTCTGGAGACTGAGGTCTCGCCCTCTGGCACCTCCTGACCCTCTCCCTGGCCGGGGAAGGTCCTTCGGGACAGCACCTCAGCGTCGCCCTTGGCCTTGGGAGATTCAGCGGCGGGCGGTGACTCGCTGGCCATCGCCTTCGAGTCCAGCGAACCTCCTGATGAGGATCGCTGGGAGCTGTCGTGGGCCGGACTGTAATAGCATTACTTGACATGTTAATACCATGAGGCGAAGAGGTAGGATACACGGACGAATATGAGTTTTCCAGCACTTACGATGCGGCCAGGGGCTTGTTCAGGGGGCGTCGCTCCGGACTGCTGTCGACATCCCATGCGGAGTTATCCGCAAGGGAGCCCTTCCCCCTCTTGGACGCCTCCGCCTCCAGACTCGTGGAGGCCGCCCTCTTCTTCCTTCCCCCATCATGGGGAGGGTTGTTTTCCTCCTCCTCCTTGTCATCTTCAGCAGCAGAGGAATGGGTCTCATCGTCTTCGGACGTCACTTCCGAAGCACCCTTGCGATGGCGGCCACTTTTGGCCCCCTTGGCCTTCTTCTCCGGCAGCTGATAGGGCGCCGGGACCAGCATCTTCCCCAGGAGTGGGATGACTGGTTCTTCGGGCAGCAGAGCCGAACATTGAATCCGCTCCGCTTTCTCTGTACATACCTGAAAGAACAAATTAGTAAAGTTTAGTTACCCTCCTTGAACAAGCAAGTAGAGGGTACGCCTTGAGCCGTGAAGGACTTACCGCGTTGGCGGGATGGGCAAGATCGTGCCCGCGGTCCGAGTCTGTGGCCGGCGGCTTCTCGTTGCCCTTGAAGAGCAACTTCCAAGCATCATCGTGAGTGGTTCCGAAGAGCCTCACCAAGGTTTGGTGCTTCTCCGGATCGAATTCCCATAAAGGGGAGGTTCGGCTTTGACAGGGGAGGATCTGGTGAACTAGCATCACCTGGATCACGTCGACGAGCTTGATGTTTTTGTCCACCATGCTTTGGATGCGCGTTTGCGGCGCTATCAGCTCATCCGACGAAGACCAATTTGGGCCCTTCTCCATCCAGGAGGTAAGCCGCATTGGAGCTCGAGACTTGAATTCGTGAGCCGCGGCCCAGGTGGTGTCGCGGGCTCTGTGATGTAGAACCACAGCTTCTGCCACTCCTTGACAGTCTCCACAAACGTGCCTTTGGGCCATGTGACGTTGGGCATCTTGCTCACCATGGCTCCTCCGCACTCCGCGTGTTGGCCATCCACGACCTTTGGCTTCACATTGAAGATCTTGAGCCACAGTCCAAAGTGGGGCTGGATGTGGAGGAAAGCCTCACACACGACAATGAATGCCGAGATACTGAGGAAAGAGTTCGGGGCTAGATCATGAAAATCTAGCCCGTAATAAAACATCAGTCGGCGGATGAAAGGGCGGAGTGGAAACCCTAACCTGCGGATGAAATGAGGGATGAACACCACCCTCTCGTTGGGCTTTTGTGTGGGGACGACTTGCCCCTTGGCCGGAAGCCGGTGGGCGATTTCCTTCGCCAGATATCCGGCCTCCTGAATCTCGACGATGTCCTTCTCCTTAACGGAGGAGGTCGTCCACCTACCTTGCCCTCCAGATCCGGACATGGTTGAGTTCTCACTCAAGGTGGAAGAGATGAGAAGTTGGGCGCTGGAGCTCGAGAATGGAAGGGCAGAGGGAGAAATAAGGCGTGGGTGAAAAAAGGGAATACTTATCCCCTTATAAAGGCAGTGAATATCGAACACGTCCCCACTAGCCTTAAAACTCGCCTATTCCCTAGGGTTGTGCAAATGGCACAGTTGGATTACCCACACCCGTATTGATGAGAATCCCGCAATAAGGGGACATGATATCTGCTTTGACAAGACGTGCCAATGGAAACAACATCTCGAAACGTGGAACGGCAGACGAAAACGGTTCGAAATAATGACCAGGCTGACGTGATGTCATCTTGCAAAAAGTTGTCAGCGGATGGGACTCATGAAATATTATACTCTCTACGGCTGTGTGTGTGTGGTATTTGTGTTTGCAGGTTCGGACACGTTCGCTGCATCTGAAGACTATCTGGGAGTATTCAGAAAAGGGAACCCGCCTTGCAATGTCGAAGACAATCTGCGCGCCGGACACCTCGTCATTGAAGCCTGGTTCAGGGGCTACTGAGGGAGTCTTGGACTAAGGGGTCCTCGGGCGTCTGACCTGTTGGACATGGGCCGGACTAATGGGCTGTGAAGGTACAAGACCGAAGACTCTCTCCCGTGTTCGGATGGGACTCTACTTGGCGTGGAAGGCAAGCTTGGTGGCCAAATATGAAGATTCCTTCCTCCGTAACCGACTTTGTACAACCCTAGTCCCCTCTGGTGTCTATATAAACCGGAGGGCTTAGTCCGTAACAAGATATAGTCATACAGGCTAGACTTCTAGGGTTTTAGCCATTACTATCTCGTGGTAGATCAACTCTTGTAATACTCATATTCATCAAGATCAATCAAGCATGAAGTAGGGTATTACCTCCATAGAGAGGGCCTGAACCTGGGTAAACATTGTGTCCCCCTGTCTCCTGTTACCATCGACCTTAGACGCACAGTTTGGGACCCCCTACCCGAGATCCGCCGGTTTTGACACCGACAACGACAACTTGGGTTTCTTGCCAAACCATAGTTCATAAGGTGTCGTCTCAACGGATTTAGATGGTGCCCTATTTAACGTGAATGCAGCCGTCTCTAAAGCATAACCTCAAAACGATAGCGGTAAATCAGTAAGAGACATCATAGATCGCACCATATCTAATAAAGTGCGGTTACGATGTTCAGACACACCATCAATTACGATGTGGTGTTCCGGGTGGCATGATTTGCGAAACTATTCGACATTGTTTCAAATGAAGTCCAAACTCGTAACTAAAATATTCTCCTCCATGATCAGATCGCAGAAATTTTATTTTCTTGTTACGATGATTTTCCACTTCACTCTGAAATTCTTTGAACTTTTCAAATGTTTTAGACTTATGTTTCATCAAGTAGATATACCCATATCTGCTCAAATCATCTGTGAAGGTCAGAAAGTAACGATACCCGCTGCGAGCCTCAACATTCATTGGACCGCATACATCAGTATGTATTATTTCCAATAAATCCTTGGCTCCCTCCATTGTTCCAGAGAACGAAGTTTTAGTCATCTTGCCCATGAGGCATGGTTCGCAAGTACCAAGTGATTCATAATCAAGTGATTCCAAAAGTCCATCAGTATATAGTTTCTTCATGCGCTTTACACCAATATGGCCCAAACGGCAGTGCCACAAATAAGTTGTGATACGTCCATTTTGCGTCATGATTTTATATCGATATTTACCGTATTATGGGCTGTTATTTCACGTTATGTCACAATACTTATGGCTATTCTCTCTTATTTTACAAGGTTTACATGAAGAGGGAGAATGCCGGCAGCTGGAATTCTGGGCCGGAAAAGGAGAAAATATTGGAGACCTATTCTGCGCAACTCCAAAGTCCTGAAACTCCACGGAATATCTTAAAATAAATAAAGAAAAATCATCAAGATGAAGGCCAAGGGGCCCACACCCTGCTCATGAGGGTGGGGGGCGCGCCCCTACCTCGTGGGCCCCCTGGTGGCTCTCCGACGCCCATCTTCTCCTATATGAAGTCTTTCGATGAGAAAAAAAATAGAAGGCAACCTTTCGGGACGAGACTCCGCCGACACGAGGCGGAACCTTGGCGGGACCAATCTAGGGCTCCGGCAGAGCTGTTCTGCCGGGGACACTTCCCTCCGGGAGGGGGAAATCATCACCGTCATCATCACCAACGCTCCTCTCATCGGGAGAGGGCAATCTCCATCAACATCTTCACCAGCACCATCTCATCTCCAAACCCTAGTTCATCTCTAGTATCCAATTCTTGTCTCCAAGTCCGGGATTGGTGCTAGTAGGTTGCTAGTAGTGTTGATTACTCCTTGTAGTTGATGCTAGTTGGTATATTTGGTGGAAGATCATATGTTCAGATCCGTTATGCATATTATTACCCCTCTGATTATGAACATGAATATGCTTTGTGAGTAGTTACATTTGTTCCTGAGGACAAGGGAGAAGTCTTGCTATTAGTAGTCATGTGAATTTGGTATTCGTTCGATATTTTGATGAGATGTATGTTGTCTAGCCTCTAGTGGTGTTATGTGAACGTCGACTACATAACACTTCACCATTATTTGGGCCTAGAGGAAGGCATTGGGAAGTAATAAGTAGATGACGGGTTGCTAGAGTGACAGAAGCTTAAACCCTAGTTTATGTGTTGCTTCGTAAGGGGCTGATTTGGATCCATATGTTTCATGCTATGGTTAGGTTTACCTTAATACTTTTGTTGTAGTTGCGGATGCTTCCAATAGAGGTTAATCATAAGTGGGATGCTTGTTCAAGTAAGAACAACACCCAAGCACCGGTCCACCCACATAACAAATTATCAAAGTACCGAACGCGAATCATATGAACGTGATGAAAACTAGCTTGATGATATTCCCATGTGTCCTCGGGAGCGCTTTTCCTATTATAATAGTTTGTCCAGGCTTGTCCTTTGCTACAAAAAGGATTGGGCCACCTTGCTGCACTTTATTTACTTTTGTTACTTGTTGCTCGTTAAAAATTATCCTATCACAAAACTATCTATTACCTATAATTTCAGTGCTTGCAGAAAATACCTTGCTGAAAACCGCTTATCATTTCCTTCTGCTCCTCGTTGGGTTCGACACTCTTACTTATCGAAAGGACTACGATAGATCCCCTATACTTGTGGGTCATCAAGACTCTTTTTTGGCGTCGTTGCCGGGGAGTGTAGCGCCTTTGGTAGGTGGAATTTGGTAAGGAAAAATTTATATAGTGTGCTGAAATTTACTGTCACTTGTTACTATGGAAAGTAATTCTCGAGGGCTTGTTCGGGTATCTTCACCCGTCCAAGAGACAAAGAGTTGCTCCTTGAGGGAGTCCTGGATTAGGGGTGTCCGGATAGCGAACTATCACCGCTGGCGGACTCTGGACTATGAAGATACAAGATTGAAGACTTCGTCCGTGTCGAGATGGGACTTTCCTTGGCGTGGAAGGCAAGCTTGGCGATACGGATATGTAGATCTCCTACCATTGTAATCGACTCAGGTAACCCTAACCCTATCCGGTGTCTATATAAACCGGAGGGTTTTAGTCCGTGGGGCGAACAACAATCATACCATAGGCTAGCTTCTAGGGTTTAGCCTCTCTGATCTCATGGTAGATCCACTCTTGTACTACCCATATCATCAATATTAATCAAGCAGGAGTAGGGTTGAGGGCCCGAACCTGGGTAAAAACATCGTGTCCCTTGTCTCCTGTTACCATCCGCCTAGACGCACAGTTCGGGACCCCCTACCCGAGATCCGCCGATTTTGACACCGACATTGGTGCTTTCATTGAGAGTTCCTCGTATGTCGCCATCCTTAGGCCGATGGCTCCTTCGATCATCAACAAGGACGCGTCCAGGTGAGACTTTTCTCCCGGACAGATCTTCATATTCGGCAGATTTTCACTGCGGGCCAATTCACTTGGCCATCCGAGCAGATCGAAGCTACGCCCCGGCCATCGGTCAGATCTGGAGTTTGAACTACACGGCCGACATCCGCAGAGACTCGATCTTCGACGGATTCGAGCCACAGCCAAGCGCGCGCCTTTGTCTCGATGGGCACGATCTAGCTCTGCCGCCGAACAGTGCCCTGGAGGCCGCACCAGCGTCCGCTCCAACCCTTAGCTCGAAGAGCTACCCGAAGCGCAAACTACTGCCCGAATTCGAGGAGGCCGTAGAGCCCCCGCAATCAAAGAACAGAGAGGCCACCCGGTCGGATAGACGACCACATGGCAAACATGGAGCGGCAAGCGGCGCCGCACACAAGCCGACACGCGGTCCGCATAAGGATTCGCATCAAAAGGATGGCCCAGTTAGGTCCATCTATGGGCCGAGAAAGCAAGCTCTTCCAAGCAATGCAACACGCCAAATATCCAAACATCACGGCACACCCAAATATAGGGGTGCCGCTCACCCCCTGTGTTTCACCGATGAGGTGCTGGATCACAAATTCCCAGCAGGATTCAAACCCGTAAACATAGAGGCATACGACGGAACAATAGACCCTAGAGTCTGGATTGAGGATTACATCCTCCACATACACATGGCTAGAGGAGATGATCTCCATGCCATAAAATATTTACCCCTCAAGCTCAAAGGGCCAGCCCGGCATTGGCTCAAAAGCCTCCCTGAAAATACCATTGGAAGTTGGGAAGAGCTCGAGGATGCTTTTCGGGCAAATTTTCGAGGGACTTATGTCCGCCCTCCGGATGCAGACGATTTAAGTCACATAACTCAACAACCCGGAGAGTCAGCCCGCAAATTCTGGAATAGGTTCCTCACCAAAAAGAACCAAATAGTCGACTGTCCGGACGCCGAAGCCTTAGCAGCTTTCAAACACAACGTCCGAGACGAATGGCTCACTGACACCTCGCCAGAGAAGCCGAGAACAATGCCTGCATTAACAAGCCTCATGACCCGCTTTTGCGCGGTAGAGGATAGTTGGCTGGCAAGATGCAGTACCAGCGACCCAAGTACATCCGAAGTCAGGGATGGAAATGGAAAACCATGACGCAGCAAGGACCAGCGCCGGACAAAGGGAAACAGCCCGAAGAGCACGGCAGTCAACGCCGGATTCAGAAGCTCCCGGCAGAATCATAAAAAACTGCCCCTCAAGGATAACAACGACGAGCTATCCAACCTAAACAAAATCTTGGACAAAATATGCCAAATCCACAATACTACCGGGAAGCCTACAAACCATACCCACAGAGATTGTTGGGTCCTCAAGCAGTCCGGCAAACTCAATGCCGAACACAAGGGGCTCGACACACCAAGCGAGGACGATGACGAACCCCACAAGCAGAGCACCGGAAAACAAAAGAATTTCCCACAAGAAGTCAAAACAGTGAACTCACTTCAAGTGACAAAAGGGAAAAACAGAGCGGCGCCCATAGAAACACGCGCCGCACGGTCTATCCCAGCAGAGTCCCAACGTTGGTTGTCAAAACAAATCACCTTCGATCATCAGGACTATTCCGGAAGTATCCAGAACACAGGATGGACTGCCTTGATATTAGATCCTATAATCGACGGACTCCAATTTACACAAGTCCTAATGGATGGAGGTAGCGATCTAAACCTGCTATATCAGGACACAATCCGCAAAATGGGGATAGACCCAACCAAAATTCGCCATAGCAACACCTCCTTCAAAGGGGTAATGCCAGGCCTATATGCCCATTGTACGGGCTCCCTACTGCTAGAAGTTGTGTTCGGATCATCCGACAACTTCCTCCGCGAAAAGTTAACCTTCCATATCGCCCCATTCGAAAGTAGCTATCAAGCACTACTGGGACGTGAAGCTTTCGCCCGCTTTAACGCGATACCGCATTATGCATCTCTTACACTTAAAATGCCCGGTCCACGCGGCATCATCTCTTTAAAAGGGAGTACCAAGTGTTACTCGAGCACGGAAGAACGTGAGCCTGCCTTGACAGCCCCACACTAATCCGGCTCCGCTAATCAAAGCACCCAAATAGGTCATTCGAACCCCGGACATGGCTAGACGAGTCCGGAGTAAACATATAAACGCCTACTAGCGGCATACCCCCGTACAAGGGGCTGCACGCATGTACAACAAGAGATAATAAAGCTCAATTTTATTCACTTTTTGAACCGTACTCTGTTTATTTAACATAAAGTACATTTTTCGCACGATATTTTTTTTTCTTTTAAACTAAGTTCTTCTCTTTTAAAGATGAACACCGTGCTACCCCCGTCCATGATACGGCACAACGGAGACACAGGCGCAGACGTGCAGTAGGGACCCGTTGCAAGGATTCTTTTCAGATTAAGACCCTGCGTAAACCTTTTTTACTGTCTCTTGTTGATACACATCCCCCGGCTTCTTGCTATAACCGAGGAGGAGGCTGGCGTTTTGGCATCGGCCGCACCAGAATTTTTGCGCATACCTGGACACCAGGGGCTGAGGGCATTATTCTGCCCGTTTTCATAAAGACTGAATACCTTAGGGAGTGTTCGGCGTCTCGAGTTAGGCCTTATATGCATCAGCTCCGAATCATGTCTTTGGTCAAATGTTGGGTTTGCTCGGCTCCTGCGTTTTGCTGCCTTACGCTCCGTTCTATCGGCTAACGCGGCACCAGGAGAACTACTGCGATTGTGCCCCGGTTCGGCCAGGTGAGCACCTCAGTAGAGAAAGCCGAAAACTGGCTGTCATGATATAGCGTGAGACTGGTCAACCACTCGATGACCCACCGGAATGTTTAGAATTCCCCCGCATTAACGAAGGACCATTTCTCGGTCAGGCACATACGCGCCCCGAATTCGAGAGAGCGCGGTGACCCTAGGGGCTATATAGTAGCCCCACCATCGAACTCCTATGGCTAAGTGAAAGTGATAAAGCATTATAGTCCGGTTGCCTAGTTTGCTACACTATCACCTCCTTTACAGGACCAAGACGTTGTATTAAGTGTGAAAATGCGCTTTTTTGCAAACACCCCCGCATTATGTGCGTGGGGGCTGAAGCCGAAGACTGCCATCTTTCAGGTTATATACACATATACATCAACGGCCGCACAAGAGGTGTTTTAATACTTGAACGCACAAGTATAAAAAGATATTATATTATATTGAAACATTGTTTTCACAAATCATACATGTCATTAAAACATAATATCCTTCGAGCATTGCGTCTCTATTAAACGAGCGCCCTGCAGCACTTCCTCAAAATAGTGCTCGGCAGGTACTCGGCTTCTGTCCGAATCTTGGGATGCAACGTCGGTGGCCTTCATCTCCGCCCAGTATGTCTTGACACGGGCAAGAGCCATCCGCGCACACTCTATGCATGCTGACCGCTTCATTGCATCGATATGCGGCACCGCACCAAGGAACTATTGCACCAAGCCAAAATAACTCTTCGGCTCGGGCCTGTTCGACCACAAATGAGTCACGAATCCTTCATGGCAAGTCCGGACAACCTATTCAGCTCAGCCCATTCGGCCAAACGATCGGTTAATGAAAGTGGACGCTCCGGACTATGGAACTGCGACCAAAAAAGCTCCTCCATTCCGTGATCCTTTTGACCTCAGAAGTGTTCGGCCGCGTCTGCGGCACTCGCCGCCAAGTCCAGATAAGCATCCCCTGCACCCCACTGCCAGTCCAATTGAGCGTACTAAGGATCCGTGAATTTTCTCCGCGGCAGAAAGGGCTTTCCAGCCGCAATATCTCCGGCCTGACGTAGCTCCTCCTTCATAGCTCTCATCGCAGAGCAAGTGTCCTTGGCCTCGGTGGCGGCCTTTTTCAGGTCCTCTTGTTCCGCTCGATCTTCTTTTTCAAGAAGCTCGCAACGGTCAGTAACATTCTTCAGTTTGACGGCCATCTCGGCCATTTCTTTCTTGCTTCGGCAGTGAGCAGCCTGTTCAGCTTTTAGCTCTGCAGCCGCCTTTAAGGCAGCCGCATCACTTTTTCTGGCTTGCTCCTTGGCTCGGGCGAGCTCCGCCCGAAGGTTCTCCATAGCAGCTGCACCATCTGCATTAAGCATACATGTTGTAAGGCATGGGCGTCAAGCTCCCTTACCAGGTGTCCGCGGAGAAGGTGCATACCTTGTGACTCGTCAAGACGCTTATTAACAAGCATGATGTCCGCATCCGCCACGTCAAGTTGCCGCTTCAGTTCGGCAAATTCATCAGCCCGGCTAGCCACCGGAAGCTTCGCCACCTACATAGGAAGAGCGCATATTATACCTGGGGTTATGATCCTCGGCGCGCCGTCATTTTTTACACCGCACCAAGTCTCAGGGGCTACTATCTATACAGGGCGCATTTTATACGCAAAACTATCAGAAGGTACATCATTTTGCATACGTCAAAACCCGTCAGTAAACTTACGACGGCTTCATGCAATCCGCTCTCAGCGGGTGAAATCCTTTCAATCACCGTACCCATTAACATACGATGATCTTCCGAGATAGACTCTCGCCCGAGCAGATCCTTCAGCTCCTCCGACCGTACGCCCGTTGGTGCCGGACTCGTCCGGTGGCCTTTTTCGAAAGCCGGACACGGAGGGCTTTGAGGGACATACGGCTGCCTTCTGGCCCCGCCGGATTCGGCGAAGCCCTCCGCGACGACACCTCAGGGTCGTCCGCCTCGCATAACGGTATGGCAGGCGGAGGCGTTTCGCTCTTCCATCATCTCCGGATCAAGATCCCCTGAAGACGAGCTCTGCTGTGAAGGGCTGAGATCCGAACTACAAGGTAAACTTTCGGTTACCTTCAGAAATAAAACGGGGATGTATCTCTTTTTAAAAAAATGCCCCCTTTACTTACGGCTCGCCGGAGGGCTGATCTCCTTGGGGAAATAGTGCGGCCGGGGCATCTCCCGCCGCAGGACCCTCTGGCGAAGATTTCTTCCCCCGCTTCGAGGCTTTGGTCTCCGGATCTTCAGAAGCGGTCCTCTTCTCCCCTTGGAGGGAGGGATTCTCGATCCCCCCTTTCTTGATAGCCTCCTTCACGGACGTAGTAGTTCCCTTGTTCCCCCTTCGCCTTCTTCAAAAGGCACAGCCTCTAGCATCTTGGTTAATGCAGGATCCGGCGTGGTCTCAGGGAGGGGGGCCGGACACCTGATCAGTTTTGCTTTTGCTATCCACTCTTGTTTAAAGGATAGCTCTTTTAAGGGCAAGTTTATGATAAATATGCGGATAGCATGTCCGGGTACAGGACTACTTACTTGAGTATCCGGGCGATTGCAGCTCAGACCTGCGTCCTCGGTTAAGTCCGACACATTGCTTGTGATCCGAAGAACAGTTGGTACATCTCCACGGGCGTTGCGCCCATAAAATGTTGGAGAGCTCGTGGTCCCTCCGGATTAAACTCCCACAGGCGGAGGGGGCGACGTTTGCAGGGCAAGGTGCGACGAATCAGCATGACCTGCGCTACTACGACCAGATTGATCTCTCTCTCTAGGAGGTCTCGAATATGGCCCTGCAACAGAGGTACGTCCTTGGACGGTCCCTAGTCGAGCCCTTTATTAACCCATGACGCCCGCCGTAGTGGAGGACCCGAGCGGAAGGCAGGTGGCGCCGCCCATTTGGAGCCCCTGGGAGCGGTGATATAAAACCACTCATGTTGCCATAAATTAAGCTCCTCTTGAAAAGAGCCCTCGGGCCATTGAGCGTCAGCATTCTTGCTTATAACAGCCCCTCCGCACTCTGCCTGATGCCCCTTGATCATCTTCGGCTCCACTTTGAAGGTCTTGAGCCACAATCCTAAGTGAGGGGTAATGCGGAGGAAGGCTTCACATACGACAATGAACGACGAGATGTGGAGGATGGACTCCGGATCCAAGTCATGGAATTCCAGCCCATAATAAAACATGAGCCCCCTTCATGAAGGGGTCCGTCGGGAAGCCTAAACCACGAAGGAAGTGAGACACGAACACCACGCTCTCACCAGGCTCGGGAGTGGGAATAACCTGCCCTTGGGCAGGCAGCCTATGCGAAATTTCGCCGTTAGATACCCGGTCTCTCAGCTTTAGCACATCTTCTTCCGTGACGGAGGAAGACATCCACCGCCGTGCAGGTCGGAGCCGACATCGTCAAGGTCCGGCGCCTAAATCTGGAGCTTTGGGTGTTGGAACTCGAGGCGAGGGGCGGATTCGATTGAGATTGAAAGAAAGGAGCGGCCTTGGTCTCGTTATAAAGAGGTTGAATACCAAGAGCCCTCCCGTGACCGCTCGGGACTCGCCGATGGAGGAGGCGTGCCAATGGGCACGACCGGGTTACCCACGCCCGTATTGATGAGGATCCCGAATAAGGGGGCACGATCTCCGCCTCGATAAGACGTGTCAAGAAACCGCCGCTAAACGCGCTGAGGTGGAACAGTAAAACGATTCAGATAAAGGCCTGGTCGTGGTGTGATGTCACGCCGCGAATACGCCGGCAGATATGTGCAAAGGTTATTCTCTCTGGTGGTATGTGGAACTTGTTTTGCGAGCGGACACAATCCTTGTGTTCAAAATCTTCTATGAAGTATTCAGAGGAGGAACCCGCCTTGCAATGCGAAGACAATATGCGCGCGGACTCGCCGTCATTGAAGCCTGGTTCGGGGCTACCGAGGAGTCCTAGATTAGGGGTGTCCGGATAGCGAACTATCACCGCTGGCGGACTCCTGGACTTTGAAGATACAAGATTGAAGACTTCGTCCCGTGTCCGGATGGGACTTTCCTTGGCGTGGAAGGCAAGCTTGGCGATACGGATATGTAGCTCTCCTACCATTGTAACCAACTCTGTGTAACCCTAACCCTATCCGGTGTCTATATAAACCGGAGGGTTTTAGTCCGTAGGATGAACAACAATCATACCATAGGCTAGCTTCTAGGGTTTAGCCTCTCTGATCTCGTGGTAGATCCACTCTTGTACTACCCATATCATCAATATTAATCAAGCAGGAGTAGGGTTTTACCTCCATCGAGAGGGCCCGAACCTGGGTAAAAACATCATGTCCCTTGTCTCCTGTTACCATCCGCCTAGACGCACAGTTCGTGACCCCCTACCCAAGATCCGCCGGTTTTGACACCGACACTCCTCAACCTACTAAACCTATTGAAAATGAAACTCCTTTTGAAATTCCTTCGGGTATGATGGAAAAACTGCTAGCTAATACTTTTATAGGAGATGGAACCAAGCATCCTGATGAACACTTAATATATGTGGATGAGGTTTGTGGACTATTTAAGCTTGCAGGTATACCCGATGATGTTGTTAAGAAGAAGGTCTTCCCTTTATCTTTGAAGGGAGACGCATTGACATGGTATAGGCTATGTGATGATACGAGATCATGGAACTATAAAATATTGAAATTGGAATTTCATCAAAAATATTACCCTATGCATCTTGTTCATCGTGATCGCAATTATATATATAATTTTGGCCTCATGAAGGAGAAAGCATCGCCAAGATTGGGGAGGCTTAAATCAATGTTATATTCATGCCCCAATCATGAGCTCTCAAGAGTGACAATTCTTCAGAATTTTTATGCTCGGCTTTCGATAACAATCGCACCATGCTCGATACTTCTTGTCTTGGCTCTTTTATGATGAAGACTATTGAATTCAGATGGAATTTATTGGATAGAATTAAACGCAACTCAAGATTGGGACCTCGACGAAGGTAAGGAGTCATGTATGACACCTAAGTTTGATTGTGTTAAATCTTTTATGGATACCGATATTTTCCGTAAGTTTAGCACTAAATATGGACTTGACTCGAGATAGTAGCTTCTTTACTCGTGAATCTTTTGCTACTTATGTTGATCTCCCCAAGGAGAAGTGGTTTAAATATCATCCTCCCATAGAAGTAAAAGTAGATGCACCTATTAAAGTTGAAGAAAAGACTGTCACTTATAATGATCCTATTGTTCCTACCTCTTATGTTGAGAAACCACCCTTCCCTGTTAGAATAAAGGATCATGCTAAAGCTTCAACTGTGGTTCGTAAAAGCAATATTAGAACTTATACACCTCCTGAGCAAGTTAAAGTAGAACCTAATATTGCTATTGTTAAAGATCTCTTGTCTGATTATATTGATGGGCATGTTATTCAGTTCTGCGGTGAAACTGCTAGAATTGCTAAACCGTGTGCTAAAGGTAAACATAGACCTGTGGTAGGCGTGCCTGTTATTTCTGTTAAAATAGGAGATCATTGTTATCATGGCTTATGTGATATGGGCGCTAGTGCTAGTGCAATACCCATTGAATTATACAAACAAATTATGCATGATATTGCACCTATTGAGTTAGAAGAAATTGATGTCACAATTAAGCTTACCAATAGAGATACTATTTCACCAGTGGGAATTGTTAGGGATGTTGAAGTGTTGTGTGGGAAAACTAAATATCCTGCTGATTTTCTTGTTCTTGGTTCTCCACAAGATAGCTTTTGTCCCATTATATTTGGTAGACCCTTCTTGAACACTGTTAATGCTAAGATAGATTGCAAAAAGAATGTTGTTACTATTGGCTTGGATGATATGATTCATAAGTTTAATTTCTCTAAATTTAGTAAACAACATCGTCAGGAAGAATTGCCTAGTAAGTATGAAATTATCGGTCTTGCTTCTATTGTCGTACCTCCTAGTGATCCTTTAGAACACTATTTGCTAGACCATGAAAATGATATGTTTATGAATGAAAGAAGTTAAATAGATGAAGTATTCTTTAAACAGGAAACTATTTTGCAACACAATTTGCTTGTTGAAATCCTAGGGGATCCCCCTCCACCCAAGGGTGATCCCGTTTTTGAGCTTAAACCGTTGCATGATAATCTTAAATATGCTTATCTTGATGAAAAGAAAATATATCCTGGTATTATTAGCGCTAACCTTTCAGAGCATGAAGAATAAAGATTATTGAAAACTCTGAAGAAGCATCGTGCCGCTATTGGATATACTCTTGATGATCTTAAGGGCATTAGTCCCACTTTATGTCAACATAAAATAAATTTGGAAGCGGATGCCAAACCAGTTCGTGATCCTCAACGACGTTTGAATCCTAAAATGAAAGAAGTGGTAAGAAAAGAAATACTCAAGCTTCTCGAGGCAGGTATAATTTATCCCGTTGTTGATAGTAAGTGGGTAAGTCCTGTCCATTGTGCCCTAAGAAGGGAGGTATTACTGTTGTCCCTAATGATAAAGATGAATTGATCCCGCAAAGAATTATCACAGGTTATAGGATCATAATTGATTTCCACAAATTAAATAAAGCTACTAAGAAAGATCATTACCCCTTACCTTTTATTGATCAAATGCTAGAAAGATTATGCAAACATACACATTATTGCTTTCTAGATGGTTATTCTGGTTTCTCTCAAATACCTGTGTCGGCTAAAGATCAATCAAAGACTACTTTTACTTGCCCTTTTGGTACTTTTGCTTATAGACGTATGCCTTTTGGTTTATGTAACGCACCTGCTACCTTTCAAAGATGCATGATGGCTATATTCTCTGATTTTTGTGAACAAATTTGTGAGGTTTTCATGGACGATTTTTCCGTCTATGGTTCCTCATTTGATGATTGCTTGAGCAATCTTGATCGATTTTTGCAGAGATGTGAAGAAACTAATCTTGTCTTGAATAGGGAAAAGTGTCACTTTATGGTTAATGAAGGTATTGTCTTGGGGCACAAAGTTTCTGAAAGAGGTATTGAAGTTGATAAAGCCAAGGTTGATGCTATTGAAAAGATGCCATGTCCCAAGGACATCAAAGGTATAAGAAGTTTCCTTGGTCACGCCGGGTTTTATAGGAGGTTAATTAAGGACTTCTCAAAAATTTCTCGGCCTCTGACTAATTTATTACAAAAAGATGTACCATTTGTCTTTGATGATGATTGTGTAGAAGCATTTGAAATACTTAAGAAAGCATTAGTCTCTGCACCTGTTGTTCAGCCACCTGATTGGAATTTACCCTTTGAAATTATGTGTGATGCTAGTGATTATGCTGTAGGTGCTGTTCTAGGGAAAAGAGTTGATAAGAAACTAAATGTTATCCATTATGCTAGTAAGACTCTAGACAAATCTCAAACAAATTATGCTACTACCGAAAAGGAACTTTTAGCAGTTGTATTTGCTTGTGATAAATTCAGACACTATATTGTTGATTCTAAAGTAACTATTCACACTGATCATGCTGCTATTAAATATCTTATGGAAAAGAAAGATGCAAAACCTAGACTTATTAGATGGGTTCTCTTGCTGCAAGAATTAGATTTGCATATTGTTGATAGAAAGGGAGCTGAGAACCCCGTTGCAGATAACTTATCTAGGTTAGAGAATGTTCTTGATGACCCACTATAGCTTTCCTGATGAACAATTAAATGTCATAAGCACTTCTCGTAGTACTCCATGGTATGATGATTATGCTAATTACATTGTTGCTAAATTTATACCGCCTAGTTTCACATACCAGCAAAAGAAAAAGTTTTTCTATAATTTGCGGCATTACTTTTGGGATGACCCACATCTTTATAAAGAAGGAGTAGATGGTGTTATTAGACGTTGTGTACCTGAGCATGAACAGGAACAGATCCTACTTAAGTGTCACTCCAAAGCTTATGGAGGGCACCACGCTGGAGATAGAACTGCACATAAGGTACTGGAATCCGGTATTTATTGGCCTACTCTCTTCAAGGATGCCCATAAGTTTGTTTTGTCTTGCGATGAATGTCAAAGAATTGGTAATATTAGTAGACGTCAAGAAATGCCTATGAATTATTCACTTGTTATTGAACCATTTGATGTTTGGGGCTTTGATTATATGGGACCTTTTCCTGCCTCTAATGGATATACACATATTTTGGTTGCTGTTGATTACGTTACTAAGTGGGTAGAAGCTATTCCAACTAGTAGTGCTGATCATAACACTTCTATTAAAATGCTTAAGGAAGTTATTTTTCCGAGGTTTGGAGTCCCTACATACTTAATGACTGATGGTGGTTCACATTTTATTCATGGTGCTTTCCGTAAAATGCTTGCTAAATATGATGTTAATCATAGAATTGCATCTCCTTATCACCCGCAGTCTAGTGGTCAAGTAGAATTGAGTAATAGAGAGCTCAAATTAATTTTGCAAAAGACTGTTAATAGGTCTAGGAAGAATTGGTCCAAGAAACTTGATGATGCATTATGGGCATATAGAACTGCATATAAGAATCCTATGGGTATGTCTCCCTATAAAATGGTTTATGGAAAAGCATGTCACTTACCTCTCGAACTAGAACATAAGGCATATTGGGCTATTAAAGAGCTCAACTATGATTTCAAACTTGCCGGTGAGAAAAGGTTATTTGATATTAGGTCACTTGATGAATGGAGAAACCAAGCTTATGAAAATGCTAAGTTGTTTAAAGAAAAAGTTAAAAGATGGCATGACAAAAGGATACAAAAGTGTGAGTTTAATGTAGGTGATTATGTATTGCTATACAACTCTCGTTTAAGATTTTTTGCAGGAAAACTTCTCTCTAAATGAGAAGGTCCCTACGTTATCGAGGAGGTATAACGTTCCGGTGCCATAAAAATCAACAACTTCGAAGGCACAAATCCGAAGGTGGTAAACGGTCAAAGAATCAAACATTATATCTCAGGTAATCCCATAAATGTTGAAACTAATATTATTGAAACCGTAACCCCAGAGGAATACATAAGGGACACTTTCCAGACCATTTCAGACTCCGAAAAGGAATAGGTATGTGGTACGGTAAGTAAACCGACTCCAAAACAATTTTTAAGGCAATATTTCTCTGGTTTGGAATAAAAATAGAAAAATAAGTAGCTGTCCGGGAAGGACACGAGGGCACCACGAGGGTGGTGGGCGCGCCCTACCCCCCTGGGCGCACCCCCCTACCTCGTGAGCACCTCGTGTGCCCTCCGGACTCTGTTTTCTTGCACGATACGTATTTTGGTCGGTAAAAATTCATTATATATTCTCCCGAAGGTTTTGACTCTCATATCACACAAATCTCTCATGTTCTTGTTTCGAGCTATTTTTTTGACAGGTCTAGATCATCATGACGTCCCCAAGCGCTTCCAAGGACAAGTTCTTCGAGAAGGTGATCAACCCTTACCTCACGGAGGTGCTGCGACACCCTCAAACAATTGAGATGCGTGATGGGTTGCTGCACATCCGCGATGTTGAGGGACCAAAAGGAACCGGAAGCATGGAGGCGAGGCTCGAAGCAATGGAGCAACAAGTTTTCAAGTGCCAGGGGATGGTGGAGCGTGGAATTAACGCTAGCCACAAAATGCTCGTGGAGTTCACCAACAACTACGAGCCGGATGCCAAGAACACCGAGGAGGCCATCTTCAAGCTACATGAGAAGATCGAGCACCTCCAAGCCCAAATCTATGATCTGCAAAATCAAAACTGTGAGTATGAATATAGATTCAAAAGGATGAGTTTGGCTGCAGATTTGAGGATTCCGGAGACTCGATCATCCTTCTATGATGGTGAGCCTATGCCATGGAAGGTGGACGACAAGCCTGCATCATCAACAACACCTCTACCTTCACCGACAAAGAAGGAGATATAATCACATGGGTATGGGCACTCCCCTTGGCAACTGCCAAGCTTGGGGGAGGTGCCCTGGTATCGTATCACCATCACAACTTCTATCTTTACCGTTTTTCTTAGTTCGATCCTATTAGTAGTATCTTGATTTAGTAGAATAAAGTCATGGCATGATCTAGTTTTGAGTTTTGCTTTATGATCTCCCTATGTAATCGAGTCCGTGAGCTATATATATAATAAAGTTAGTTGAGTCAAGGGCTTGATTATTTTGCCATGATCTTGGTAAAGAATAGAAAGTAGAAAAGGAATAAAAAGAAACAAAGAGTTCATATTGATCTTATTGAGAGTAATGACTTCACATAGAAAGAGTATGATGATTAAAAGTTGTTGGGAGTTGGCAAATATAGCTTTGGTCATCGTTGCAATTAATAGGAAGTAATAAGGGAAGAGATGTTTCACATATAGATATATTATCATTGACATCTTTTATGATTGGGAGCACTCATTAAAATATAACATGCTAAAGAGTTGATGTTGGACAAGGAAGACAACGTGATGAGTTATGTTTTCTTATATCTGAGATAAAGTATGTTGTCATGGATCCTCTAACATGTTGAGCTTGCCTTTCCCCCTCATGCTAGCCAAATTCTCAGCACTAAGTAGAGATACTACTTGTGCTTCCAAATACCCTTAAACCAGTTTAGCCATGAGAGTCCACCATATCTACCTATGGATTGAGTAAGATCCTTCAAGTAAGTTGCCATCGATGCAAAGCAATAAAAATTGCTCTAAACATGTATGATTGATTGGTGTGGGAGAAATAAGCTTTATACGATCTTGTGATGTGGAAGTAATAGAAGCGACGGACTGCATAATAAAGGTTCATATCACAAGGGGCAATATAAAGTGAGGTTCTTTCGCATTGAGATTTTGTGCATCCAACCATAAAAGTGCATGGCAACCTCTGCTTCCCTCTGCGAAGGGCCTATATTTTATTATTATCCTCTACCTTATGGAAGAGTCACGGTGATCTTCACCTTTCTTTTTTTCATTTTATCCTTTGGCAAGCCCCGCATGTTGGAAAGAACATGATATATATATCTAATTGGATGTAGGGGGGCATGAATTATTATTGTTGACATTACCCTTGAGGTAAAAGGTTGTGGGGCAAAACTATAAGCCCCTATCTTTCTCTATGTCCGATTAAAACTCCATAACCACAAGTATTGCGTGAGTGTTAGCAATTATGAAGGACTAAGTGATAGTTGAGTATGTGGACTGGCTTTTAAGCTCTGACATAGACTATTTCCGATGTTATGATAAATTGCAATTGCTTCAATGACTGAGGTTATAATTTGTTGGTGCTCAATAAGGTTTCTGATTCATACTTCTGCATTGTGAAAAGATCATCACTTGAACATAAGTAATCATATGACAAAATCTATATATGTTGCTGTTATGAGAATAATCATGATGCCTTCATGTCCGTATTTTATTTTTATCGACGCCTCTGCCTCTAAACATGAGGACATATTTATTGTTATCGGCTTTTAAGCTTGAGGACAAGCGAGGTCTAAGCTTGGGGAGTTGATACGTCCATTTTGCATCATGCTTTTATATCGATATTTATCGATTATGGGCTGTTATTTCACGTTATGTCACAATACTTATGGCTATTCTCTTATTTAACAAGGTTTACATGAAGAGGAGAATGCCGCAAATGGAATTCAGGCTGGAAAAGGAGCAAATATTGGAGACCTATTCAGCGCAACTCCAAAGTCCTGAAACTCCACGGAATATCTTAAAATAAATAAAGAAAAATCGTCGCCAAAGATGAAGGCCAGGGGGGCCACACCCTGCTCACGAGGGTGGGGGCGTCCCCCATAGGGCGCGCCCCCTACCTCGTGGGCCCCCTGGTGGCTCTCCGACGCCCATCTTCTCCTATATGAAGTCTTTCGATGAGAAAAAAATAGAAGGCAACCTTTCGGAACGAGACTCCGCCGCCACGAGGCGGAACCTTGGCGGAACCAATCTAGGGCTCCGGCAGAGCTGTTCTGCCGGGGACACTTCCCTCCGGGAGGGGGAAATCATCACCGTCATCATCACCAACGCTCCTCTCATTGGGAGAGGGCAATATCCATCAACATCTTCACCAACACCATCTCATCTCCAAACCCTAGTTCATCTCTTGTATCCAATTCTTGTCTCCAAGTCCGGGATTGGTGCTAGTAGGTTGCCAGTAGTGTTGATTACTCCTTGTAGTTGATGCTAGTTGGTTTATTTGGTGGAAGATCATTGTAGCGACCCGACCCGAATGGATCAAGTCTCTGTGCTTAAGTGTCATCCCTAGATAGGTATGCTGACACACACAGTACTCGAGGATTTATAACAGAGGTAAATCACATGTATAAATAACGTAAATACTATTACCTCAATCCAGAATAGCGGAAGTAACAAGGTTGTGGATTCCCATCAACACCAACGGCAAAGTTGAGTGTAGAAATCATAACCCTAACGTATCACTTACTGGTCGTAAGATCCTGCAACATGAGACGTTGCAGCCCGAAAACGGGTCAGCACATGGAATATGCTGGCAATGTAACACATAGAGAAATAATGAAAGAGTAAGCCTATACTACATGCATATATGGCTGGTGGAAAGCTCTATGGTTACAGTTTTGCGTAAACCCAAATTTTCCCTACTGCAAAGGAATAAATTTATTTAACTATCATGGTGGTTGTTAAACATTGAGAATGGTTGACAGCATCCTCAATCCCAATTAAAAGTACTCATTAAACCCAAACAAATTATATTAAGTAACGTGATGAGATCAACAGGATAATCCAAGAACTAGATACTCAAGATGTCCATAACCGGGGACACGGCTAACCATGATTAGTTTATACACTCTGCAGAGGTTTGCGCACTTTTCCCCGCAAGACTCGATCGCCTCTGTTGGATTTCTCGCACTACATGATGTTTGAGAAACGGATGACCGAGACACAGTCTTTGGGAAGCGCTAGCACCTTACATGTGGGTAGACCGGTACACCTACTTTCCCCTACATCTGCTAGTCTACCCGTAAGAGTTTGCACAACTTAATCAACTATGCCAGAGCCCATAATGGCTTGTGGCTGCACACAGAAGTTTCTAGTTTGAATAATCTCATGATCCCTTTGGGCCTGGGTGGCGGTCCGAAGAAATATAGGCAAGTCCTGATGGAAACCAGGTGCCTCAATCCACCCAGATGTGTGTTTAAGTTGCCACCTTAAATAAACCATTAATTAACAATCTCACATCTGTCATGGAATACACTCACCCAATCCACGTCTACTAGCATAGCATGGCATAATAAGCAAACGTAGAAGTAACTCCCAAAGGTTTGAAAATAAACAGGTAATAGGTACTACCTCATCTACTTCCCATCCCACAATTTAATTAGATCCTAATCATGCAATGTTTGAGGATGGACCTAATGCATAAAAACTGGGTAGTAGAAAAGGTATGATCAAAGTGTTACTTGCCTGCAATGTTGATGAAGATGATTCACACTCAAAAATCTTGATAGTTCTACTCGTCACACTCCGGTCAATCTATCGTGAGCAAGCAATAGTAACCACACATAAGCAATCACTCAAAAGATCGGGAAGAACGAAGAAAACAGTTCGAAAAACTTCAAAACCAAGCAAATAACTCTTGCAACATAAAACAATTTCTAACAGTACCCAAATTACGTGAATTTGGCCTTATCAGAAAGTTTAGGTCAAGAGCTTCGATTTGCAAAAAGATTCAATTAAATCGGAGTTACGGAACTCAAGTTATGATCAAACGAAGTTCAAATTCAAATCTGATCTAATTCAAATTTTAAACTTGCAAAAACATGTTTGAGTTGGATTACTGGATAGAGGAGATCGAAACGAAGAAGTGGGCATTGGTTTCGTTGGACTAACGAGTAAAAAGTTATAGCCGTTTGAAGTACAGGGGCTAAATTGTAAATAAAACATCTACAAAGAAGTCCCTGATTAAAACTAACAGAAAAAGAAAAGAACTAAATAACAAATTTTCGCTGCCGAACGTTTAACTAACGAAACCCGTTTGGTGCAAACCCTACCTAATGAACGTTCACCGAATAAAAAAACGTTTAAAAAAAGAAACGAATCTGGATCGTTGGATCTAGATCCAACGGATGGGAGGCGGCGATTACCGCGGCAATCGCCGGCGGCGAGGAAGAACGGCGGCGGTGGCTCGGATTCGCCGGGCGGCGGCTCGGCGAGGCGCGTCTCTGGCGGCGGGGCGGAGTGTCTCCGGCGGTGGCGGGCACGGCGGTGGCGGCGGAGTAGCTGGGGAGGGGCGGCGCGACGAGGGGAAAACGATGGCGGCGTCGGCGGAGGTCGAGGGAGGCAGAACGAGGCGCGGCGGCGGTGGCAGATCTCGTTGGAGGCGGAACTCCGGCGAGGGCGGCGGTGACGCTCGGGGAGGAGAGGAACGGGGCCCGGGGCCTCGGGTTTTAAAGGAGGGGGCGAGGGGTTGCGTGGAGAAGGGGCAAGGGGAGACCAGAGGCGGCACGGCGCGGTGGCGGCGCTCGGGAGGCGTGCGGGCGGCGAACTCCTCCCGGAGTCGGAGGCGGCGCTTGGCGCGTGGGCCAGCTGGGCCATGGCCTGGCTGGTTGGCTGGGCCGGCCCGGTCGGTCCAGAAGTTTTTTTTTAACATTTTGCAGACAGCAAAAATAAATAAAAGAGAATAAACTAAAAATGAAACATAGGCATATTATATATCAAAATTTTCAGAAAAATATTTACTACAAGATGAACATTATTCTAGCATCAAATAAAATCCACACAAATTCCAATAAAGCAAAGAGTGCTTCTGCTCTAATAAAATCCAATAAAAATCATTTTAAAATACCAAAATGAATTCAAATTTATTTCTCTCAATTTTTGATGTACGGAATCATGTTACCCTATTTTCCATATATTTTATTTTTGGAGAAAAATAATTTGAATAAAACTCAAATAACTCCAAGTTGAAAATAAATTCAAAAGAACTTTGAATTTAATTCTTTAGAACTCCCAACTCATATTTCATATAATTTGAAGAAGTCATTTTATCTTCTCTCATCAAAATCATTGAGTTGCATAAAGTTTCAGAATTGGAAATATTTTCCAAATGAAATTCAAATATTTTCAACACCCCTTTCATTTAATTAAATGGAAGAAGTCATATCATCTTCGCTCAAGGGTTTTGTATTTGAAAAGAATTTGAATTCATGAAGATCAGAAAAGAAAATGAAAGTTTGGGAAAGTCCTTTTATTCCCTCTCATTTAACTTTCCAAAAGTTTCAAATTTCACTCAATCAATCAAATCTATCTATTTATTATAACATTCCAAAATTTAGAATTTTGGGATGTTACAATCATATGTTCAGATCCTTTATGCATATTATTAACCATCTGATTATGAACATGAATATGCTTTGTGAGTAGTTACGTTTGTTCCTCAGGACAAGGGAGAAGTCTTGCTATTAGTGGTCATGTGAATTTGGTATTCGTTCGATATTTTGATGAGATGTATGTTGTCTAGCCTCTGGTGGTGTTATGTGAACGTCGACTACATAACACTTCACCATTATTTGGGCCTAGAGGAAGGCATTGAGAAGTAATAAGTAGATGATGGGTTGCTAGAGTGACAGAAGCTTAAACCCTAGTTTATGTGTTGCTTCGTAAGGGGCTGATTTGGATCCATATGTTTCATGCTATGGTTAGGTTTACCTTAATACTTTTGTTGTAGTTGTGGATTCTTGCAATAGAGGTTAATCATAAGTGGGATGCTTGTTCAAGTAAGAACAACACCCAAGCACCAGTCCACCCACATATCAAATTATCAAAGTACCGAACGTGAATCTTATGAACGTGATGAAAACTAGCTTGATGATATTCCCATGTGTCCTCGGGAGCGCTTTTCCTATTATAAGAGTTTGTCCAGGCTTGTCCTTTGCTACAAAAAGGATTGGGCCACCTTGCTGCACTTTATTTACTCTTGTTATTTCTTGCTCGTTACAATTTATCTTATCACAAAACTATCTGTTACCACTTATTTCAGTACTTGCAGAGAATACCTTGCTGAAAACCGCTTATCATTTCCTTCTGCTCCTCGTTGGGTTCGACACTCTTAATTATCGAAAGGACTATGATAGATCCCCTATACTTGTGGGTCATCAAGTTGCACTATCATTATCAACTTTGCATCTTTTTGCTTCAATATTATGAATATGTGTATCACTACTATCGAGATTCAACAAAAATAGACCACTCTTCAAGGGTGCATGACCATAAAAGATATTATTCATATAAATAGAACAACCATTATTCTCAGACTTAAATGAATAACCGTCTCGCATCAAACAACATCCAGATATAATGTTCATGGTTAACGCTGGCACCAAATAACAATTATTCAGGTCTAAAACTAATCCCGAAGGTAGATGTAGAGGTAGCGTGCCAACGGCGATCACATCGACTTTGGAACCATTTCCCACATGCATCGTCACCTCGTCCTTAGCTAATCTTTTCTTAATCTGTAGTCCCTATTTCTAGTTGCAAATATTAGCAACAGAACCAGTATCAAATACCCAGGTACTACTACGAGCATTAGTAAGGTACACATCAATAACATGTATATCACATATACCTTTGTTCACTTTGCCATCCTTCTTATCCGCCAAATACTTGGGGCAGTTCCGCTTCCAGTGACCAGTCCCTTTGCAGTAGAAGCACCCAGTCTCAGGCTTAGGTCTAGACTTGGGCTTCTTCACTTGAGCAGTAACTTGCTTGCCGTTCTTCTTGAAGTTCCCCTTCTTCCCTTTACCCTTTTTCTTGAAACTGGTGGTTTTGTTGACCATCAACACTTGATGCTCCTTCTTGATTTCTACCTCCGCAGCCTTTAGCATCGCGAAGATCTCGGGAATTGTCTTATCCATCCCTTGCATATTATAGTTCATCACGAAGCTTTTGTAGCTTGGTGACAGTGATTGAAGAACTCTGTCAATGACACTATCAACTGGAAGATTAACTCCCAGCTGAGTCAAGTGATCAGCTGAGTCAAATGATTATGATGCCCAAACATATTGAGTATATGTTCACTGACAGAACTATTCTCCTCCATTTTACAGCTGTAGAACTCACTGGAGACTTCATATCTCTCAATCCGGGCATTTGCTTGAAATATTAACTTCAACTCCTGGAACATCTCATATGCTCCATGACGTTCAAAACGCCGTTGAAGTCCCGGTTCTAAGATGTAAAGCATGGCACACTGAACTATCGAGTAGTCATCAGCTTTGCTCTGCCAGGCGTTCACAACGTCTAGCGTTGCTCCTGCAGCGGGTCTTGCACCTAGCGGTGCTTCCAGGACGTAATTCTTCTGTGCAGCAATGAGAATAATCCTCAAGTTATGGACCCAGTCCGTGTAGTTGCTACCATCATCTTTCAACTTAGCTTTCTAGAACGCATTAAAATTCAAAGGAACAAGAGTACGGGCCCATTGATCTACAACAACATAGACATGCAAAATACTATCAGGTACTAAGTTCATGATAAATTAAAGTTCAATTAATCATATTACTTAAGAACTCCCACTTAGATGGACATCCCTATAATCATCTAAGTGATCACGTGATCCAAATCAACTAAACCATGTCCGATCATCACGTGAGATGGAGTCGTTTCCAATGGTGAACATCACTATGTTGATCATATCTACTATATGATTCACGCTCGACCTTTCAGTCTCAGTGTTTCGAGGCCAAATCTGCATATGCTAGGCTCGTCAAGTTTAACCCGAGTATTCCGCGTGTGCAAAACTGGCTTGCACCCGTTGTATGTGAACGTAGAGCTTATCACACCTGATCATCACGTGGTGTCTCGGCACGACGAACTATCGCAACGGTGCATACTCAGGGAGAACACTTATACCTTGAAATTTAGTGAGAGATCATCTTATAATGCTACTGTCAAACTAAGCAAAATAAGATGCATAAAGGATAAACATCACATGCAATCAATATAAGTGATATGATATGGCCATCATCATCTTGTGCCTTTGATCTCCATCTCCAAAGCACCGTCATGATCACCATCATCACCGGCTTGACACCTTGATCTCCATCGAAGCATCGTTGCCATCTCGCCAACTATTTCTATCACGACTATCGCTACCGCTTAGTGATAAAGTAAAGCAATTACATGGCGATTGCATTGCATACAATAAAGCAACAACCATATGGCTCCTGTCAGTTGCCGATAACTCTATTACAAAACATGATCATCTCATACAACAATTTATATCATCATGTCTTGACCATATCACATCACAACATGCCCTGCAAAAACAAGTTAGACGTCCTCTACTTTGTTGTTGCAAGTTTTACGTGGCTGCTACGAGCTTAGCAAGAACCGTTCTTACCTACGCATCAAAACCACAACGATTTTTCGTCAATTGTGTTGTTTTAACCTTCAACAAGGACCGGGCGTAGTCACACTTGATTCAACTAAAGTTGCAGAAACAGACACCCACTAGCCACCTGTGTGTGAAGCACGTCGGTAGAACCAGTCTCGCGTAAGCGTATGCGTAATGTCGGTCTGAGCCGCTTCATCCAACAATACCACCGAATCAAAGTATGACATGCTGGTAAGCAGTATGACTATTATCGCCCACAACTCTTTGTGTTCTACTCGTGCATATAAGATCTACGCATAGACCTGACTCTGATGCCACTGTTGGGGAACGTAGTATTTCAAAAATTTACCTACGATCACGCAAGATCTATCTATGTGATGCATAGCAATGAGCAGGAGAGTGTGTCCACGTACCCTCGTAGACCGAAAGCTGAAGCATTAAGTAACGCGGTTGATGTAGTCGAACGTCTTAACGATCCAATCGATCAAGTACCGAACACACGGCACCTCCGCGATCTGCACACGTTCAGCTCAGTGACATCCCTCGAACTCTTGATCCAGCTGAGTGCTGAGGGAGAGTTTCGTCAGCACGACGGCGTGATGACGATGATGATGAAGTTACCGACGCAGGGCTTCACCTAAGCACTACAACGATATGACCGAGGTGGAAATCTGTGGAGGGGGGGGCACCGCACACGGCTAAAACAACTGTTGACTTGTGTGTTCTGGGGTGCCCCCTGCCCTCGTATATAAAGGAGCAAGGGTGAGGCCGGTCGTCCCTCTTGGGGCGCGCCCCAAGTAGGATTCCTACTAGGAATCCTATTCCTAGTAGGTTTCCAACAAGGGAAGAGAGGGGGAAGGAAGGAGAGGGAGAGAGGGAGAAGGAAAGGGGGGCGCCCCCCTTCCCTTGTCCTATTCGGACTCCAAGGGGGGAGGGCACGGCCTGCCTTGGCTGCCCTCCTCTCTCTTCACTAAGGCCCATGTTGGCCCATTAGTTCCCCCGGGGGTTCCGATAACCCCCCGGCACTCCGGTCTGGTGACCCCCGGAACTCATCCGGTGTCCGAATAACATCGTCCAATATATCAATCTTTATGTCCTAACCATTTCGAGACTCCTCGTCATGTCCGTGATCACATACAGGACTCCGAACAACCTTCGGTACATCAAAACACATACACTCATAATACCGATCGTCATCGAACGTTAAGCGTGCAGACCCTACGGGTTCGAGAACTATGTAGACATAACCGAGACTCATCTCCGGTCAATAACCAACAGCGGAACCTGGATGCTCATATTGGCTCCCATATATTCTACAAAGATCTTTATCGGTCAAACCGCATAACAACATACGTTGTTCCCTTTGTCACCGGTATGTTACTTGCCCGAGATTCGATCGTCGGTATCTCAATACCTAGTTCAATCTCGTTACCGGCAAGTCTCTTTACTCGTTCCGTAATGCATCATCCCGTAACTAACTCATTAGTCACATTGCTTGCAAGGCTTATTGTGATGTGCATTGCCGAGAGGGCCCAGAGATACCTCTCCGACAATCGGAGTGACAAATCCTATTCTCGATTTATGCCAACTCAGCAAACACCATCGGAGACACTTGTAGAGCATCTTTATAATCACCGAGTTACGTTGTGATGTTTGATAGCACACTAAGTGTTCCTCCGGTATTCGGGAGTTGCATAATCTCATAGTCATAGGTACATGTATAAGTCATGAAGAAAGCAATAGCAACAAACTAAATGATCATCGTGCTAAGCTAACGGATGGGTCATGTCAATCAAATCATTCTCTAATGATGTGATCCCGTTCATCAAACGACAACTCATGTCTATGGTTAGGAAACTTAACCATCTTTGATTAAAGAGCTAGTCAAGTAGAGGCATACTAGTGACACTCTGTTTGTCTATGTATTCACACATGTACTAAGTTTCCAGTTAATACAATTCTAGCATGAATAACAAACATTATCATGATATAAGGAAATATAAACAACATTATTATTGCCTCTAGGGCATATTTCCTTCACTCACCGCAACGCTTTCCCCTCGGGAGAGCCGCGCGAGGGGGCTGGGCACGGGGGCTATGCTCAGGTCATGCCTAGCGTACGCCGCCCTGCCAGGTCCCTCGGACCTAGTCGTCGCGCGCCCCTCCCGAGCGGGACCTCGACGAGGACAGGTATGAAGTTTTGTTTGAGCATCAAGGGGGAGTCCTGAACATCGCAACTCAGGAGCCTAACTGTCCACGTAGCCCCTCACCCCTTGGTTCCGTCCTGGCTATCCGGACGGTCCAACGGCGGCTGAGGTATGCGCGGGGTCGGGCCCTGCCGACGTATAACACTAAGGCCTACCTTCGCGTCTCCTTCCCGCAGGCCGTTTGCGCGCCAGGGGGGACTCCCGAGCATCACGACTCAGGAGTGTTGGGGAACGTAGTAATTTCAAAAAAATTCCTACGCACACGCAAGATCATGGTGATGCATAGCAACGAGAGGGGAGAGTGTTGTCCATGTACCCTCATAGACCGAAAGCGGAAGCGTTAGCACAACGCGGTTGATGTAGCCGTACGTCTTCATGATCTGACCGATCAAGTACCAAACGCACGGCACCTCCGAGTTCAGCACACGTTCAGCCCGATGACGTCCCTCGAACTCCAATCCAGCCGAGTGTTGAGGGAGAGTTTCACAAGACGACGGCGTGGTGGCGATGATGATGTTCTATCGACGCAGGGCTTCGCCTAAGCACCGCCACTGATATATCGAGGTGGACTATGGTGGAGGGGGGCACCGCACACGGCTAAAAGATCAAACGATCAATTGTTGCGTCTCTAGGGTGCCCCCTGCCCCCGTATATAAAGGAGCAAGGGGGGAGGTGCGGCCGGCCAGGAGGGGGCACGCCAGGAGGAGTCCTACTCCCACCGGGAGTAGGACTCCCTCCCTTTTCCCTGTTGGATTAGGAGAAGAGGGGAATAGAGGTGGAGAAGAAGAAGGAAAGGGGGCGCCGCCCCCCTCTCCTTGTCCTATTCGGACTAGGGGAGAGGGGCGCGCGGCCCTTGCCCTGGCCTCCTCTTCTCTTCTCCACTAAGGCCCACTATGGCCCATTAACCCCCAGGGGGTTCCGGTAACCCCTCCGGTACTCCGGTAAAATCCCGATTTCACCCGAAACACTTCCGATATCCAAATATAGGCTTCCAATATATCAATCTTCATGTCTCGACCATTTCGAGACTCCTCGTCATGTCCGTGATCACATCCGGGACTCCGAACAATCTTCGGTACATCAAAACATATAAACTCATAATATAACTGTCATCGAAACATTAAGCGTGCGGACCCTACGGGTTCGTGAACTATGTAGAAATGACCGAGACACGTCTCCGGTCAATAACCAATAGCGGAACCTGGATGCTCATATTGGCTCCCACATATTCTACGAAGATGTTTATCGGTCAGACCGCATAACAACATACGTTGTTCCCTTTGTCATCTGTATGTTACTTGCCCGAGATTCGATTGTCGGTATCTCTATACCTAGTACAATCTCGTTACCGGAAAGTCTCTTTACTCGTTCCGTAGTACATCATCCCGCAACTAACTCATTAGTTGCAATGCTTGAAAGGCTTAAGTGATGTGCATTACCAAGTGGGCCCAGAGATACCTCTCCGACAATCGGAGTGACAAATCGTAATCTCGAAATACGCCAACCCAACAAGTACCTTTGGAGACACCTGTAGAGCACCTTTATAATCACCTAGTTACGCCAGACGCTTGGTAGCACACAAAGTGTTCCTCCGTAAACGGAGTTGCATAATCTCATAGTCATAGGAACATGTATAAGTCATGAAGAAAGCATTAGCAACATACTATACGATCGAGTGCTAAGCTAACGGAATGGGTCAAGTCAATCACATCATTCTCCTAATGATGTGATCCCGTTAATCAAATGACAACCCATGTCAATGGCTAGGAAACATAACCATCTTCGATTAACGAGCTAGTCAAGTAGAGGCATACAAGTTTACACTGCTTGTCTATGTATTCACACAAGTATTACGTTTCCGGTTAATACAATTCTAGCATGAATAATAAACATTTATCATGATATAAGGAAAGAAATAATAACTTTATTATTGCCTCTAGGGCATATTTCCTTCAGTATCCCACTTGCACTAGAGTCAACAATCTGGATTACACAGTAATGATTCTAACACCCATGGAGCCTTGGTGCTGATCATGTTTTGCTCGTGGAAGAGGCTTAGTCAACGGGTCTGCAACATTTAGATCCGTATGTATCTTGCAAATTTCTATGTCTCCCACCTGGACTAAATCCCGGATGGAATTGAAGCGTCTCTTGATGTGCTTGGTTCTCTTGTGAAATCTGGATTCCTTCGCCAAGGCAATTGCACCAGTATTGTCACAAAAGATTTTCATTGGACCCGATGCACTAGGTATGACACCTAGGTCGGATATGAACTCCTGCATCCAGAATCATTCATTTGCTGCTTCCGAAGCAGCTATGTACTCCGCTTCACACGTAGATCCCGCCACGACGCTTTGTTTAGAACTACACCAACTGACAGCTCCACCGTTCAATGTAAACACGTATCCGGTTTGCGATTTAGAATCGTCCGGATCAGTGTCACAGCTTGCATCAATGTAACCATTTATGATGAGCTCTTTGTCACCTCCATAAACGAGAAACATATCCTCAGTCCTTTTCAGGTATTTCAGGATGTTCTTGACCGCTGTCCAATGATCCACTCCTGGATTACTTTGGCACCTCCCTGCTAGACTTATAGCAAGGCACACATCAGATCTGGTACACAGCATTGCATACATGATAGAGCCTATGGCTGAATCATGGGGAACATCTTTCATTTTCTCTCTATCTTCTGCAGTGGTCGGGCATTGAGTCTTACTCAACTTCACACCTTGTAACACAGGCAAGAATCCTTTCTTTGCTTGATCCATTTTGAACTTCTTCAAAACTTTGTCAAGGTATGTGCTTTGTGAAAGTCCAATTAAGCATCTTGATCTATCTCTATAGATCTTGATGCCCAATATATAAGCAGCTTCACCGAGGTATTTCATTGAAAAACTCTTATTCAAGTATCCCTTTATGCTATCCAGAAATTCTATATCATTTCCAATCAGCAATATGTCATCCACATATAATATCAGAAATGCTACAGAGCTCCCACTCACTTTCTTGTAAATACAGGCTTCTCCAAAAGTCTGTATAAAACCAAATGCTTTGATCACACTATCAAAGCGTTTATTCCAACTCCGAGAGGCTTGCACCAGTCCATAAATGGATCGCTAGAGCTTGCACACTTTGTTAGCTCCCTTTGGATCGACAAAACCTTCTGGTTGCATCATATACAACTATTCTTCCAGAAATCCATTCAGGAATGCAGTTTCGACATCCATTTGCCAAATTTCATAATCATAAAATGCGGCAATTGCTAACATGATTCGGACAGACTTAAGCATCGCTACGGGTGAGAAGGTCTCATCGTAGTCAATCCCTTGAACTTGTCGAAAACCTTTCGCAACAAGTCGAGCTTTATAGACAGTAACATTACCGTCAGCGGCAGTCTTCTTCTTGAAGATCCATTTATTTTCAATGGCTTGCCGATCATCGGGCAAGTCAACCAAAGTCCACACTTTGTTCTCATACATGGATCCCATCTCAGATTTCATGGCCTCAAGCCATTTTGCGGAATCTGGGCTCACCATCGCTTCTTCATAGTTTGTAGGTTCGTCATGGTCTAGTAACATAACAGGATTACCGTACCACTCTGGTGCGGATCTTACTCTGGTTGACCTACGAGGTTCAGTAACAAGTTGATCTGAAGTTCCATGATCATCATCATTAACTTCCTCACTAATTGGTGTAGGCGTCACAGGAACCGGTTTCTGTGATGAACTACTTTCCAATAAGGGAGCAGGTACAGTTACCTCATCAAGTTCTACTTTCCTCCCACTCACTTCTTTCAAGAGAAACTCCTTCTCTAGGAAGGATCCATTCTTAGCAACGAATGTCTTGCCTTCGGATCTGTGATAGAAGGTGTACCCAACAGTCTCCTTTGGGTATCCTACGAAGACACATTTCTCCGATATGGGTTCGAGCTTATCAGGTTGAAGCTTTTTCACGTAAGCATCGCAGCCCCAAACTTTAAGAAACGACAACTTTGGTTTCTTGCCAAACCACAGTTCATAAGGCGTCATCTGAACGGATTTCGATGGTGCCCTATTTAACGTGAATGCAGCCGTCTCTAAAGCATAACCCCAAAATGATAGCGGTAAATCAGTAAGAGACATCATAGATCGCACCATATCTAGTAAAGTACGATTACGACGTTCGGACACACCATTTCGCTGTGGTGTTCCGGGTGGCGTGAGTTGTGAAACTATTCCGCATTGTTTCAAATGTAGACCAAACTCGTAACTCAAATATTCTCCTCCACGATCAGATCGTAGAAACTTTATTTTTTTGTTATGATGATTTTCAACTTCACTCTGAAATTCTTTGAACTTTTCAAATGTTTCAGACATATGTTTCATTAAGTAGATATACCCATATCTTCTTAAATCGTCTGTGAAGGTGAGAAAATAACGATATCCGCCACGAGCCTCAACATTCATCGGTCCACATACATCTGTATGTATGATTTCCAACAAATCTATTGCTCTCTCCATAGTTCTGGAGAACGGCATTTTAGTCATCTTGCCCATGAGGCACGGTTCACAAGTACCAAGTGATCCATAATCAAGTGGTTCCAAAAGTCCATCAGTATGGAGTTTCTTCATGCGCTTTACACTGATATGACCTAAACGGCAGTGCCACAAATAAGTTGCACTATCATTATTAACTCTGCATCTTTTGGCTTCAACATTATGAATATGCGTATTACTACTATCGAGATTCATCAAAAATAGTGCATGACCATAAAAGATATTACTCATATAAATAGAACAACCATTATTCTCTGATTTAAATGAATAACCGTCTCGCATCAAAAAAGATCCAGATATAATGTTCATGCTCAACGCTGGCACCAAATAACAATTATTTAGTTCTAATACTAATACCGAAGGTAGATGTAGAGGTAGCATGCCGACGGTGATCACATCAACTTTGGAACCATTTCCCACGCGCATCATCACCTCGTCCTTAGCCAGTGTCCGCTTAATATGTAGTCCCTGTTTCGAGTTGCAAATATTAGCAACAGAACTAGTATCAAATACCCAGGTTTTACTGCGAGCTCTGGTAAGGTACACATCAATAACATGTATATCACATATACCTTTGTTCACCTTGCCATCCTTCTTATCCGCCAAATACTTGGTGCAGTTCCGCTTCCAGTGACCAGTCTGCTTGCAGTAGAAGCACTCAGTCTCAGGCTTAGGTCCAGACTTGGGTTCCTTCTCTTGAGTAGCAACTTGCTTGTTGTTCTTCTTGAAGTTCCCCTTCTTCTTCCCTTTGCCCTTTTTCTTGAAACTGGTGGTCTTATTGACCATCAACACTTAATTCTCCTTCTTGATTTCTACCTCTGCAGCAAATTAGCATTGCGAAGAGCTCGGGAATCGTCTTATCCATCCCTTGCATGTTATAGTTCATCACGAAGCTCTTGTAGCTTGGTGGCAGTGATTGAAGAATTCTGTCAATGACGCTATCATCCGGAAGATTAACTCCCAGTTGAATCAAGTGATTGTTATACCCAGACATTTTGAGTATATGCTCACTGACAGAACTATTCTCCTCCATCTTGGAGTTGTAGACACTACAAAAAAAAGACACATCCGTGACATTTTGGGCGGGACGAAAAAAAAATCTGTCATACATATGACACTTCTATGATGATAATTGTGACAAAACCCGGTATCATCATAGATGTGGTGGGCTCCTACTTCTATGACAAAAAATCATGACAGAAAATGGGTTTTTCGTCCTGGGCGGGCCGGAGACGCAGCTGCATGACATTCTTTGGGCCGTCCACGACGGAAAAAAAAACCGTGGTAGAAGCGAGGGGGAGGAAAATTTCGGGGAGTTCCCGGTTACGGTGGGAGGGCGGGGGCCGAGCGATGCACGTTTCTCTCATACACGCACGCGTGTTTGGGAGGCGTTATTCTAATCGAACCCGAAGCGAGGCGTTGGGCTCTAATCAACCCGAGCGATTGCACTCCGTGCTACGCGTTATCGAACCCGAGCGATCGATCAATGGTTGTTAATCGAACCCGATCGAGCGATTCGCGCATCTGCTGCTAATCAAGCGGATCAATTGGATGAACAAAGGAGTGTTGCGGGGGGTTTGGATGAATAAAGGAGCGGTGGCGTTGCCTCTGGATGAACAGGACCCGTGGTGTGGAGGGCTGGATGAACAGAGATGGTGGAGGGGTGGCCGTGGAGGGTGGTTGAACAGACCCGTGGTGTGGAGGGCTGGATGAACAGAGATGGTGGAGGGGTGCCCGTGGAGGGTGGTTGAACAAGAGCTGTGGAGTAGCGCGGTGGAGGCTATATGAATAGGAGCCCGTGGAGGCTGGAGGAGGTCAAGGTAGCCCGTGGAGGCTGGAGGAGGTCGACGGTGGAGATGAACAGATCCCGTGGAGTCCTGCTTTGTGGTACGCCACACCCTCCCGGCGAACAGGACCCGTTTCACCATAGCGCCCAACACAAGTCCGTTTAAATCCGCTTTTGCGGCACGCCACACCTCCCGATCAACAGACCCCTGCTTCGATCGTAGGAGGTCCGCTTCTCCGCTTTTGCGGTACGCTACACCCTCCCGATCAACAGGACCCGCTCAACGTGGCCGGTCGAACACAAGGCCGCTTTTCTCCGCTTCGCGGCACGCCAGCCTCGCTTCCATCGCTCGTTCTGTCCAAGCCGGGTGGCTCCCACGCGTTCCGTTGCCTCCCGATGAACACGACGCATTCCGCTGCCTCCCCATGAACACGACGCATTCCGTTGCCTCCCCATGAACACGACAATGATGTTGTTTCTCCGTTCCGACCCAGCCATGTACGTATGCGCGAGTAGGCGTTCGAGACCCTGCCCGTATGTACATACGTGGCCGTATTTTCTTTCTTGCACCCTCGCCGCTGTAGTACGTGTACATGCTACATGCGCGCTTCTACTACGACACGTGCGCGCCTCTACAAAGACCAGTATGTACGTACACGTTCGCGACCAGAATGACAACGCTACGTACGCTTCGACCAGGTGGGTCTCGACTGTCAGGCACTTCCTTGCGTGCGAAAATGTAGCTGGTGGATCCCAGCAGTCAGAGAGGCGAATCGTAATTTTTTTTGTGCGGACGCACTTCCTTTGCGTGCGAAGATGTAGCTGGTAGGTCCCAGCAGTCAGGAGGGCGAATCGTTTTTTTTTTTTGCCCGGACGCACTTCCTTGCGTGCGAAGATGTAGTTGGTGGGTCCCAGCAGTCAGGGGGAAACGTTTTTTTCATGAAATACGGTTGCCCGTTCGGTGGGTCCCTGCTGTCAGGTGGAGGAATCATTATTTTGCGCGTAATAAGGAGGCACTTCCTTGCTGCGGCCGTGGACCCAGCTGTCAGCCTCTCCACGTACAGTCCACGTTCGATGGAAGTCGTTCCTTGACCACGTTGACCACGCCATGCCAAGAGCACCACGGCGGTGGACGACGGCGAGGCCTAGGAAGGGGATGACTCGGAGCCGGGGAAGACGCAGCAGTGGATGCCCACGTGAAGAGGAGTACGAGGGTTCACTGGTTCGGCTGCGGTGTGAGGCTGCTGACGCCGCAGAATAACAGGGGGTGTGGGTGAGTAGAGGGATGGCCTGGCCAGCGGTGGGAGTAGTAGGGGGCGGTGAGACCTCCGCGGCATCACAACCGGCCACGGGAGGCAGGAGCATGCGGCACGATCGGCGCTGGTTTGGGCGGCTGGAGCAAGAAGACAAGAGGTTGAAGAAGCACTACGGCCGTTGGATGAACATCGTACGGTAACAGGAGCTAGAATCGTTCATATTGACTAAGTTGACAAAGCCCTCCGTCCCCGTCAACTTGGTAGGCCCACAAGTCAGCCTCCCACTATGCTGGGTTCCAGCTGGCAGGGGGAGTATTCATTTTTTTGTGCGTAATAAGGAGGCACTTCCTTGCGTGCGAAGATAGCTGGTGGGTCCGACATGTCAGCGGGGGGCATATTTTTTTCGCGAAATACAGAGGCCCTTCCGGTGGGTCCCAGATGTCAGGTGTAGGAATCATTATTTTGTGCGTAATAAGGAGGCATTTCCTTGTGTGCGGCCGTGGATCCAGCTGTCAGCCTCTCCACGCATAGTCTACTTCCGATGGTGTCGTTCGTTGACCACGTTGACCACGCCGCGCCGAGCGCATCCAAGGTGGTGGAGGACGGCGAGGCCCTGGACAGCAACGAGTCGGAGATGGGAAGACGCGGGAGTAGAGTCATAGACGGAGAGGTGTACGAGGGTTAACTGGTTCTAGTGCGGTGTGGTTCGACAGTCGGTGGAGAAGAACAGGAGGTGTGGAGGGGTGGAGGGATGGCCTGGCCAATGGTGGAGTAGCGCTTCATAGCAAAGCGTGCTAAGCAGAGCTGCTAGCAGCAGGAGGCGGGAGGTGGTCCCAGCGGCGCAAGATGAAGAAGACGAGCGTTTGAAGATGGATGCCGGTCGTTGGATGTAAATCCAACGGCTAACATGTCAGAATCATTTGTTGACTAAATTGACAACAACTTGCGTTGGCTTCACCTATTGGCCCACATTTCAGCCTCCAAAATGTGGCACGATTCAACCCATTTTTTAGAATTTACATCTTTTTAGCGGTAGAATTTACATCAATTTGATCTTTTTTTGAATTATAACCATTAGCTGGGCTCGGTGAACAAATAATGTAGCGCCCATGCGCCCATTTATTTTATTTCATAAAAATTACAGGCCATTTGCACTTTCTCGAAATACATGATTTTGCTAGGCTGATTCTAATTATAATGTTGGGTTGGGCCAGCAATGTTATCAAAAATAAAAAGGGCTGAGCATTTTGTTATAAATATATTTAAATAATAAGTGATATTATTACATTCGTCCTTAAATCTTACCAAGATTTTGTACACAATCACTAGGATTTTCGTGCCAAAACAATCCAGGATTTTATTTGTTAAGAAATTATTTTTATAAGTTAATAAGATGTGGGATATTGTTTTCTTACATATGTAAGTATCTCTAAATATATGATGACAATAAAAATAATATATAATAACATATAAAATATTTTTTTTAGAAAAACAGGGAGCGTCTCCCCGGTTCCATTGCTGAGAACGAAACCACAACATATTCTCGATACAAAGAGCTCAAAGAGCAGTTCAAAGCAAAGGTAGAAAAGCTACTAACTAGGGGGTGGATGAACAAGTTCTCTGAATAACACAAATCACCCGAAAGGGTGCCAAAGGCAGAGCGGATAGAGCACTCAAATGACACAAGGAGGGTCCAAAGAAGCCTTCATGGTCTTCACCGAGGGCCGTGTCACCAAGGGCGACCAATAAGCAAGCGGAGACACCGGATGGAAGGCGAGCATGGTGGATGTCCTCTTTTCGCGCCAGTGCCCATCATCTTCATCAGAGATCTTGAGACGAGCCCACGGGTCCAGCCCCAGAGCAGGTCGGGCCTTGTTCAGCCACAAGTGATCACCAACGGTTTCTGGAGGGATCTTGTTAGGGTTTCCACGAAGCTCATCAACTTGTCCTTGTCCGATCCGTAGGAGAGAATCGCCCAGTTCCTCACCATGTTCCTGATCAACCTCAAGACCTGTGAAATGGAAATCCAGGAGGTGTTACTGAAAATCATAGCATTTATATATTTCCAGAGGCACCAAAGGACAGCTGAGCTAACAGTGTTTAAAACTGAGCACTTTTTGGTAGCAATCCAGAATCTAGCGACAGATTCGAAGGATGAGCCAATCCGACTAGAGTAATATTCCTCAATGTGGGCCCAGAGATGTTTAGCAACTATACATTCAAAAAATAGGTGAGAACAAGACTCTTGTTCCAAGCAGTAAACACAATCAAGGGGTTTGATGATGTGTCTCTTCCTAAGGTTATCCCTAGTCATCAATTTGTTTTTGGAGAGAAGCCAGAGAAATACATGAATTTTACGGGGAACTCTCAATTTCCAGACAGCAGGGATAAACACGGATTGAACCCCTCTAAAGTTGATAACATGATAGAGGGAGCTAGAGGAATACTTTCCCTTATTGTCCAGCTACCAAATCAGGGCATCCGGCTCGGCTGTAAAGGTAATGCTTTTGGCAGCTTCCTCCAACTGGAACCATTGTTCCATGAGACTATCACTAAAGTTCCTTCTAAAAGAGAGTTTTAGGCACTGACCGTCCCAAACTTCATTAACACTTCTGTTAAGCTCACTGCAGACAGAGTAAATAGGCCAAAATTGGACTGCTAGGGGGGATGTGCCAAACCAAGTATCTTCCCAGAACCTGGTTCTGCTCCCATCCCCTATGTTCCATCTATAGCCAAATTTCACAAAGATGCATAATAGATTTTAATCCTTTCCGAATCTAGAGGTCTTAGGGTTGGAGGAAGGGACAAAAATATTAGGTTTATTTCCTAGGTATTTATGGGCAATAAGAAGCTTCCAGGATTTCAGGTCTTCCTCATAGAATCTTTTAATCCAAGACCCTAGAAGACAGATGTTAATTTCTTGGAGGTTAGGTATGCCTAGGCCTCCAAAATCTTTTTTCATAGAGACTAGGGCCCAATTAGCAAGGTGTAGCTTCCTATTTCCCTCAAAATCATTCCACAAGCAATGAGACATCTGAGAATTGATGAGGTTCACTGCCCATTTACGGAACTTGAAGGAGAGGAGATACACTGGAATGCTAGCCATTCAAGCTTGTATGAGGATCAATCTATCTCTGTAAGAGAGAAGTTTGCCCCTCCACCCAGCAATCCTTTTAATGATTTTATCCAAAAGGGGTTGGATACCCTCTCTCCTCAGTTTATGATAGTGGAGAGGGATACCTAGGTACTTAATGGGGAAGTTACCTTTATTACAGACTATAATAGAGAGGAAGTCAACTAACTCCTGATCATCCATGTTGATAGGGATGAGTTCACTTTTAGAGTAGTTGATTCTCATGCCTGAGACTTGTTCAAAACAGGTTAGAACAGTTTTCAGATTGCTAGCATGTGTGGAGTCATTGTCTAAGAAAAGGATGGTATCATCTGCATAATGAAGGCAGATGATGCCACCAGGGCAGACCTCAGGACAGAGCCCTGCAATCGGACTATGATCAGCAGCTTTGCTCATCATTTTAGTATGAACGTCCACTACTAAATTAAACAAAAGCGGGGAGATGGGGTCACCTTGCCTAAGGCCTTTACCAACAAGGAAAAAATCACTTTCACAGTTATTTAACTTGACCCCAACAGACCCCCCATGAGTAAGTTGCTGGATCCAACTCTCCTCTATGAAAGGCTTGGAAAAGATCTAAGAGATCATTTTTCACCAAGTCCCAAAAATGCTGGTAAAACAAGAAGGGAATCCCATCAGGACCAGGAGCCCCATTAGGATAAGAGCTAAAAATGGCTTCCTTCACCTCTGTCTCTGAAAAAGGGGCTTCTAGCAGCTCATTTTCAGCAGAGAGAGACTTTTTCGTAAGAGAAAAAAATCATTTTGTAGAGAGAACCCAGAAGGGTTTTTCTTTCTTAAACAGGTCTTTGTAGAAGTCACTAGCCACTTTCAGCATCTCGAATACCTCAGTAACAGGGCCATTAGGGCCATCAAGGGAGTGAATGAGGGTTTTCCTCCTCCTCTGGTTAGCTACTGCATGGAAGTAAGCAGTATTTCTATCACCCTCCTTAATGTTCCTATCTCTAGACCTTTGTTTGGCTTTGATTTCTTCTTGAAGCCAAATTTTCTTGAGCTCGCCATGAAAAAAGTTTAATCTATTAGCCTCAGCCTCAGAGAGGTCAGTGGTTTCTGCCTTAATATCTAGAGAATCAAACTCAAGTAGGAGAAGCCTTTTGTATCTTCTAAGATTAGCTTCCTCATTGGAGTTCCACCCTTTGGTAGTTCTTCTAAATCTCCTGATTTTGACCTGCCAATGTTCTAGGGGGGCAGCTGCTCCCAGTAGGCTCATTCCAGATTTTCCTGACTAGCTCAGTAAAATCTTCTCTAAGCAACCACCACTTTTCAAATTTAAAACTATTGCTCTTTGGAGTTTGGTTAAGACCAGAGTCCCATAGCAAAGGAGTGTGGTCACTACCACATCTCAAGAGCTCTACAACTAGAAAGCGGAAAGAAACTATCTAATTTCATGTCACGTAAAATTCTATCAATGGTGGACATAATCACGAGCAGCACTTCCAACATATCTAGCAGAACTGTGGGTTTTCCTTCTGACGGGCAATTCTCAACTTTATGGGTAACCATTTTGCAGATAAAACAACTCTTGGGCTTGACACATTTATCCAAATGATGCCCGGTTCCCCACAGCTTGTAGCAGATCACCTCGTAGTATGCCATAAGGCCCGGCAGGCGCAGGAGCAGTTTTCGGATGTCCTATCTCTTCTTTTGTTGATTCTTGCCTTGAGATTTCCCACTAATCTGAGAGTCAGAACCACCGGCAGATTGATCTTGGGCAATTACAGGAGCCTGCCCAGATTGTGCCCCCATTTGGGGCGGAGGTGGGTCGTACCACCGCCCAACCGGCGCCCCCCCAATTGTGATAGGGAAATTCATCGGAGTTCCTGGTTCCTTCTCATCCTCCGCATGATGTTGTCTTTCGTAGCGTAAATAACCACCAGATAGCTCAATTGAAGCAGATTGCAAGCCTAATTTCAATCTTCTCGCAGGTTTGGGGAGAGGTAGGTAGGGGATCCACCTGCTCCGCCCGTGGCATGCTGGTGGGCAGGAGTCCAGTCAAGCATTCCCATCTCGCAGCACAGCGTGGATCTCCTGAATTCACTTCTCCTTTCGCCCATCGAACGAACGCAATCGGCGGCTCACTAGGGTGGGGCATCCTGTGCTTCTCCGAGAAATCTCCTTCGAAGTAGATCCGCAGGGCAAGATTCAGCAGCTCCCAATCCACATGATCCTTGCACATCCGAGCATACCTGCGCGAGTGAGAGAACGGATTCGTCCCTCCTCGGCTTCCTCCTCGCAGCTTCCTCCTCTGCTTCCCTCCATTCGCGCGTGCACTGGGTCCAGGAGAGAGCGTCGTCGCGGATCCGCATCGCCCGCTCCCTCCATCTCCTCCCTCGAGTCTCCCGCAGCACCGCCGGCGCGACGGAGTTGAGCGGCTGGAGCATCCGCGAGAAGGCTTTGTAGACATGTGGGAGATGCATCTTGTACATCTGCCTGTCTTCCAGCCATTCCCCCATGGATATGGCTGACGACTCCATGGGGTGCGCGAGCGGACTTGCTGAGGGGTGCAGGCACGCCCGGAGTCAGGAGGCGGGGGGTGGCGGCGAGATCTATGGCGGCGGCGAGGGTGGAGGTAGTGGCGGGGGCGGCGGCGAGGGTGGAGGTGGTGGCAAGGGCGAAGGGGATCGCAAGAGCGGTCATCTATTTGCCAATTGTGTGAACTAAATAGTCAACATATAAAATAATTTAAATATATATATATATAATATAGTTAAAAGGGAAACATAAGTTGGACTCATGCTCCTATTTTATTATATAGAAAGAATAGAACAGACCTCTGCTTTTCTTCAAAAAATACATAAATTGGGCTGCCAAAATAAAACCTCGGATGGGAGGTCCATAGGCGGTCGATACATGACGGCCCTAAGAAAATACAAACAGGCCTATGGACCTCCCATCCGAGGTCGTGGGCTGCGCATGTTAAAAAGGAAAGCCTAGACGGGGCAGCCCAAAACCACGTCCAACACTTGCCAAAACTTCGTCCCTCGTTTTCTATGTGTTTCGCACACTCGACATTGTGAGGGCATTTTGACTGTGCATCATATGAAGATGTGCTATGCATGAATGTTGATCAGCATGATGTTAACGGCTGGTAGTTCCATTTTCGCCATGAATAAAACTTCCAACATGATGTTAACCCTGTTTGAAAAGGTCGTGTTAATATAAATGCTCGCCTCTGAAAGTTGCAGTTTCTTATCTGAAATGAACTTGCAGTTTCTTATCTCAAACTGAAACTTGCGTTTCTTCCGTGAGAATCACATTGTCTGCACTTTTATACTCCTATGAAACTACATTTTTTAAGTGCTAAAATAGATCTCTAGAATTCATAAACTACTTCATATGCTCAATACTGCAAATCTGAAATTCAAAAGACATTCATATCTGAAAGTACTCTCAAAATACACAACACAAAACACAATTCACAACCTGCAAATCTTGACAACCCTAAGCTCCTCCCGACAATTCACAACCTGCCCGACTATTGGGCTGGGGGCAGCCCTCCTATTCCTCGGCGGCGCATAGCCGCCTGTGAGACGATGTGAACGGCGGGGAGACAATGGCAGGAAGCGTCGCCAGGCCAACTGCTTTTCTCCTCTTGCAGTTGGGTTCGGTCGACGAAGACTCCACCGGCTCGCCTCCGCAGGATACCTCACAAACGGCACCTCAGATGCTCGATCCTTCAATCTCTGGTGGATGCTCCATCTGGGATCGGTACTCCCACCACCGCTCCCTCACGATCGGATTCGGTGAATCTGTTTGCTCCATGGCCCAGAGAAGCAGATCTATGTACTCTGGCGCGACTCCCTCCGGGAGTATCGCCGCCTTTTTGCTCTGTTGCAGATATTTGGCCATGGATGTCGCCGTCGCCGCTAGTTGGTCCTTGTTGTCAAACCAAGACTGTATCTCCAACATCCTAGCTAGCTTCATAGGGTCGTCGTCTGTGATCCTCACGTATCGGTTGTACTCCTCCATCGATCTACTTCTCCATAGCACCTTCACTCGCCGGCGGTGGTTTTTGAATGGTCGCCGGGATGTCGCTAGGTGGGCGGCGGGAGGCCGGATCTTCCCACACTACGGCAGCGAGGAAGAAGGGGTCGGAGGCCCTCCCTCGCCAGTGGTGCTTGGGAGAGAACGGCAAGGCAGGCTGATCGGGATGCGCCCAGCAGTGGGTAAGAGCCGTCGCCGAGGACGACCGCGTGAATGTTGCACCTTCTCACCTTCCCCGGCGGAGAGGATCCGGTTGGATCTGTGACCAGTGGCGAGCAAAGAGAGAGAGTGTGGCCACCGCTGTCGTGTTTAGATCTGGAGAGGCCGAGACAGTGTGAAGAGAGCAACACTAGCAAGCAAGCGCGGAGGCTCTTGCCTATATAGTGGAGTAGTACTAGTTTTCTTTTGTCTACCGGAGTCGGCTTGACCTCGTCAATGACTATCGAGTAGTCTTCATGCACGGGTCTTGGAGGCGCAGCTTGTCATCATTTTGATCCGTTACGCGGATTATAACATATAACACGAAAAAATGCCACATGACAAGAAATCATAACCTCACTGCCCAAAGGAGACAACATGAATCTCGACGGACAAACTAGACGAGGAACAAAGCTCAAATTAAAGATAAACTCCTAGAAAAGGGGTCCGTCGATAGATGTCCTAATTAACATAGCTGGCTTGACCTAGATGGCAGCCGAGTAGTCACTGTTCGTGCATGTGCCCCCAATGACTAGCCCAACTCAGTTGTCGTTGTTTAACCCTCGCAGTGATCCGAAGCACATGACACCTAATTTTGCGAGATGACAAGAAACCTTTTTTTAGATTTCTCACCACAACTACAGCCATGTACAACACAGCTTGCACGATATGTAGACGATAGCCAATCCAGGCGTGTCTGCTGGAGTCTGGTCACATGCATGGATGAACTTATCTTCCGTGTCTTGCAGGGATCGTCCAGGCACCAACGTAGTACTACAACACTTCTCTAGTACTATCGCTCGTCTCCCTCTTCTATTAAGTCGCCTGACTTGCGGGGCCGGGGAGTGTGCCTATGGTCGGTTCTCAATTGTCGTCCCACATGTGTGTGCGAACGCAATATGACGCGCGTTCCATTCGGAGAGCAGCGTGCCAGACCGACCGACCGTCTGGGGTGCGACGCGAATGCGACTGGCGTGTTGTATACTCCGTACATGTGTACCGCCATTTTCTAGACGCTTTGCTCCATGGCGCGGGCGCAATCCATGGATACAAAATTAGTATACTGTATACTATTTAAAAGTCGAGGGCGGGGCTTTTCCTGCACGGTAGGCGGCTGGGCAGTTTTGCCTAGTCGGTTCGACAGAGACGCGAGAAGACGAGGGAGTAGGCTGCTGCAAACGTAGGGTTGTGTGATTTGACAGCGAGTTACTGTTGGACAGGTGGGGCCCAGTGATTTGACTTGCCATTATCATTTTAATCAAGGCGCCACGACCGGCGTGAGTCTCCTGTTCCCGACCACCTCCATACAGGTGCCTCTCCCAATGCTCCACCATGTAGTAGAGGTTGGCTCTTGCATGAGAGCCCACTTCTCCACTTTTTCCTTGCCTCTCTTTCCTCCACATATGCAAAAATGCCATGTAAAGCGTACTATTGTACTTACTTGCTCCCTGTGTCCCATAATATAAGAATGTTTTTGGCACTACACTAGTGTCAAAAACATTCTTATATTATGGGACGGAGGGAGTACGAAGAAAGAGATAGAGAGGAGTAATAAAAATACACTTATAGCCAACCTTGTTGTAGTATGAGTGACTAAGTGATGACTATGTATGACATGCCAACATCGACAGCCTAACGCACTATGTTAAATCTCCAAGGGCGCGACCGCCATGGCGATCGACGGTCGTGGTAGGCGCGACCATGATACGGGCTCTGGCAGCCCTTGGATCTGAGATCAAACGGTCGCATGCTAAGTTGCTGAAAATTTGCGAATAACCTCCGTGATAGGATATTCACCCATAGGTCTAGAATCACGCCATGTAACCGCTCGATCTCAGATCCAAGGACTCTCGGAAGCCCGTGATCATGGGAGAATGGAAAGCCACTACCCCTGCCGCTCGCATGTCGGCAGTTCGCTCCTACTCGTCCCTCGCACGCCCTTTAATACTACGGCGGTTCGCTCCTAGTCGTCCCCGGCCCATTCACATTACGGCAGTTCCACTAATCCTAACCTCCTCCCAAATCCATGGCGCCCCAAATCTCCCCGATCGGCGGTGAGTACAAGGTCAGAACCATCACCGGCGATGAGTTCGACGTCATCTACACCCGTTCTTCCGCGGCGGTGAAAGGATGCCTTTCTCACTTCATACGCATGTTCGAAGACTCAGATGATGAGTGGGTCACTGGGCTAGATGTTGAGTACACCACAGTCCTGGGACGAGAGAAGGATCTAAAGGACGAAGAGAGGAAGAAGCCCGCCGTGATCCAGGTTTTGCATGCATGACTTATGCTTGGTCTACCACATATGCCATGCGGACGTTGAGTGCCAGGATTTTAAGGACTTCCTCGAGAGAAACCTAGTCAAATTCGTTACTGTAGACTTTGGTAATGACAAAGAAGTCCTGCATCGGATAGGCCTCGTTGTACGCAACACCTTCGACCTCCAAAAGAACCGGCTGGTGTCCTCTCGTCAGCCTCAATGCTGACCCTGGCAGGAGCCATGGTTCATCCTTCGTACGGTAAACTGGAGAAACCTCCATGCACGTTTCATCGTCATGCATGGCAGCGGAATGTACTAGATATAGACCACATCCACTATGCTGCAATGGATGGCTACCTTTGTTTCAATATCTACAAGGATTGGATGAAGAGCAACAGCCAAGTTGGCGGTTCAAGCAAAGAAGTAACGGCCAAGAGGAAGAGGGACAAGGACGAAGTCGAGGACGTGGACGAGGACTCCAAGTAAGGTGGTAGTGTCATTGCTCCTGGTGGTTCTAATGCAGTGTCTATCGGGATAGTTGCAAAGTTTAATTTCAGGTGTGCTTAATTTAATTTGAGGGGTGTGTTGTCTTTGAGCCCCAGCGTAACTATGTTATGTTTCTTCTTGTTACTTTAACTCTTCAAGATGTACATACTAGTATTTCTTACATTTCATCTTTTAGTTGGTATAGTACTACCACTGCTTTTTCACATTATATACGCATAATATATATGGCCAACATCATATAGCCAGCAGCTTTAGTTGTCAAAGAATTTCAGGGTGCTTAGTTTTGTTAAAGAATTCCGTGGTGCTTAGTTTTATTTGAGGAGGGTTGTGCCGACACCATTATTGTGACTAGCCTTTTAATAGTACTATATGCATAATTTGGCGACCAGCACTCTCTATATGTACCACCTTTTTTTAAATTTCAAGTTTTGCTCCATGGCGCAATCCATCAATACTACTGATGTACAAAAGTATACATTTTTTAAAAGGCTAGAGGGTGGGTGTCGGTGTCAAAACCGGCGGATCTCGGGTAGCGGGTCCCGAATCTGCATCTAGGAGGATGGTAACAGGAGACAAGGGACACGATGTTTTTACCCAGGTTCGGCCCTCTCGATGGAGGTAATACCCTACCCTGCTTGATTAATATTGATGATATGGGTAGTACAAGAGTAGATCTACCACGAGATCGAGAGGCTAAACCCTAGAAGCTAGCCTATGGTATGATTGTTGTTCGCCCTACGGACTAAAACCCTTCGTTTATATAGACACCGAATAGGGTTAGGGTTACACAGAGTCGGTTACAATGGTAGGAAATCTACATATCCAGATCGCCAAGCTTGCCTTCCACGCCAAGGAAAGTCCTATCCGGACACGGGACGAAGTCTTCAATCTTGTATCTTCATAGTCTAGGAGTCCGTCCAAAGATGATAGTTCGCTATCCGACACCCCTAGTCCAGACTCCTCAAGAGCCCCTCAACCAAAGCGCCAATGACGACGAGTCCGTAGCGCATATTGTCTTCGCATTGCAAGGAGGGTTCCTCCTCCAATACTTCATAGAAGGTTTTGAACACCAGGATAGTGTCCGCTCGCAAAACAAGTTCCACATACCACCGTGAGAGAGAATAACTTTTGTACAGATCTGCGACGATTCTGCAGCGTGACATCACACCACGGCCAGGCCTTTATTCAATCGCTTTTTATTGTCCTACCTCGGTGCGCTTAGCGAGGCGTTTTCTTGGCACGCCTTATCAAAGCATAGATCGTGCCCCTTATTCCGGGATTCTCATCAATACGGACGTGGGTAACCCAACCGCGCCATTGATTGCGGCGCTTGGGAGATAAGCGAGTTTTATCAGTGGTGGGGACGATAGCTTCGTCCATATAAGGGATAAGGATCCACCTTTCACCTACGCCTTCTTCCTCCTTTGCTCATCCATTTCCGTGCACTCGAGCTCCAGCGCCCAAGTCCGCACACCCCACCTCAACCTTCTCCAACTATGTCCGGAGTGGGAGGCAGGTGGATGGCCTCCTCCGTCATGGAGGGGCACATCAAAAAGCTGCGGAAGGCCGGATACTTGTCCAGCGACATCGCGCATCGGCTGCCCGACGAAGGGCAGCTCATCCCCACCCCCAGGCCCCTTGAGAGGGTGGTGTTCCTCCCCCACTTCCTCCGCGGACTAGGGTTTCCACTTCACCCATTTATCCGGGGGCTCATGTTCTACTACGGCCTAGATTTCCATGATCTGGCCCCGAATTTCATCCTCAACATATCGGCGTTTATCGTCGTGTGCGAGGCCTTCCTCTGCATCCAGCCCCACTTCGGCTTATGGCTGAAGATCTTTAATGTCAGGCCGAAGGTAGTGGGTGGACGCCAAGCGGAGTGCGGAGGCGCCATGGTTGGCAAGATGGCCAAAGTCCTATGGCTCGAGGGCTCCTTTGTGGAGACCATAAAGGGATGGCAATCGGGGTGGTTCTACATCACCGAGCCACGCGACTCTCAATGGACGGTGGCCCCCGAATTCCAATCTGGCTTCCCCACACGGCTCACATCATGGAAAGAGACGGGCCAGACGTGGGGGGATTCGGATGAGCTGTCCGGACTCCAAACTTGTGTCCAAACTCAGGCGACAAGAATCTCGAGCTTGTTAACGAATCCGGTGATGCTCATCCGCCGGATTCTCCCATGCCAATAACGGGCCTTCAATTTGTGGGAGTTCGATCTGGCACAACACCAAACCTTGAGCCGGCTCTTCGACACTACGTACGAAGATGCCCGAAGGTGCCGTTCAAGGCGCGCAAGCTCCCGCATCCGCCATCAAGATCGCGATTCAGCTCGCAGCGCAAGCCAGCGAGGTAAGTTATTTTACCCTTTATGGGACTCTTTTTCATAGTTTGACTATATGCGGATCTAAAACTCCCTCACCTTTGACAGATCTGGTTGAAGACGCCCGGACAGATCGATCGTCCGGCCTTTGCCGAAGACTCAGCGGACGCCTGATTGACGGGTTGCTGGTTCGCACCTCACGTGGTGCCGGAGAAGAATGCTAAGAAGAACGCCACGGAACTCAAGGAGCTCCTCGGCGCTAGGGGCTGTCGACTCATCGCCGACAATCTCGAGCGGAATCCTCCTCCGAGGAAGAGGAGGAGGAAAGAAGCCTCTCCCAGGTGGGGAGAGAAGAAAAGGAAGGCCGCCTAACCGGGAGGACGGAGGGTCCAAGAAGGAAAGACCTTCCTCCGAATCTCTCCACCAACACCGACAACTACGAGGAGGAGGGCCAACAAGGGCCAAGCCTCGGCGAGATCGTAAGTGTCCGGATACCCATGGCTTTTTTTCATTGCATAGTGTACTCTAATGCCGAACAATCATGCAGCCCGCCCAAGGACGAGCTCGCCGCTTCGTCGAGCGGGTCCCTGAATTCGTCGGAAGTGGAGAGCACTTCACTTCCGGCCGCATCCTCACATTACGCTGCTGACAACGCCGAGGTGGGGCCCCAAGGGGGGCCTGGTCAAGAGGAGGTGGCACAGGAGGCGCCGCAAGGCAGCCTCCCGGACTCAGCGCGAGGGGGCGAGACCTCAGGGCTCTAAGCCCGATCCTTGTCCGACTCCATACCGAACTTTCAGCGGTTCTCAAGTCCGCAAGCGCCCCTTCATAGCAAGGGTAAGACGCTGGTGTCCTCCGGCCCAACCGAGGCACCGGATAGCATCGAGGCGCTAACAGCGCCCATCAAGGAGGAGCACCGCCTGTTATGAGTGTGGTGATCCAGAAGTTCAGTCCGCCAAGAGCGGGCCGATCAAGACTGCAACGCCTTCTAACAGGCTTTGAGGTAAGTTTTCAATATATGTAAGAAGATAGCCCCTGATGCTTAGTTCGGTGTTCGAAATGAAAAGCCGGACTGAGGATCTAAAAAGATATACACAGGAGTCTAACATAATTATGTCAATATGGGAATGCAGGTTGCCCTGCTGACCTCTGCCAGCATCGATCATGGAGGTCAATGCATTGAAGGAGAGCCTCGAGCGGTCCGAGAACGAGCTCGGCCTTGCCAAGAAGCAGCTCGAGGACAAGAAAGGTAAGTAATGCCTTATTAAAGTAATACCTTATAGAAAGGATTTGGTTGCAAAAAAAAGACAGGAATAACGTGGTATTGTAGGGGCCACGAACGAGGTGGCGACTTAAAGGAAGCGTGTCTGTGGGCCGAAGCAAAGCGGCCAGCGGAGCGCACCAAGCGAGAGAAGCAGGAGGCGCGGTGGAGGAGGTGCGGCAAGAGCTCCGTGCCTCGTGGAAAAACACGAGTTTGGAGCATGACTCGAAGACTCGAGAGTCCGAGCTCGCCTCGGTTCTTGAGAGTGCCAAAGCCGCTAAGGCCGAAGCCCAAAAGGCCCTCCAGGAAATTGAATCATTAAAGAAGATAGCGGCGGGTAAGGCATTCTTTATGCAAAGCAAGCATGTGAAAGTGAATTATCTATTACTTACCCGAATCCGGAGCTCTCCAGGGGCGTTCGCAGATCTGCCCCGCAGTGTGTCCGATGCTGCCGCTTTCTACCGAGCCGAGGAGGGAAGCTCGACGGAGAAGGTGTTCTGGTCTCAGTATGCCGAGGCCGATCATCCGGTGCCCCTGATCGACCAGCTGAAGCAGCTGGTCGAGCTCCACAAGGTCGCCGAACAGGCCATCAAGGGCATCATAGTTCGACTGTGGCCAACTGAAGCCATGCCTGGGAGCTACTTCGGTCTAGTACGGCGGCTGGTGGACGCCTGTCCATGGATTGAAGTCATCAAGCGCTCCGTCTGCATTGAAGGTGCCCGTAGGGCCCTTTCCCGTGCTAAGGTGCACTGGGGCAAGCTGGACGGTGAGAAGCTAGTGAAGGACGGACCACCACCGGGCAAGGAGCATCACACGCCTGAAATGTATTATGAGGGCGTCCTGAAGGGTGCCCGTCTTATAGCAGGTGAATGCTCCAAAGATGTAATATTTGAGTCGCATTTGTTATCCTGTACGCTGAAAACTTGTTCATATGCGCTAAGCAACGCTTGTTAATTTAAAATATTACCTTCAGGCGGCCGCTTATCAAATTTGAGAGATGGCAAGTCGTTGGCTTCAGCCCCCATGCCACGAAAGTGCCGGGTGTTCGGGATAAATTTGAGCGCTCTTGTTCCCATTCTTGGGTCCTTCGAGGAGGCGCCAACGCAACGTAACAAGGCAACCGGACTTATAGTGCTTGAACACTCTCACTTAGCCATAGAATTCTATAATTTTAAATTTCGGCGAAGCCCCTAGTATTCGGAAGACCGAGTTCGGGGCGCTATCCACACCTTGGCAGGACAATGCCGACTCCTCACTCTAGGCGGCATAAGTCTTTAGGGACCCAAAAACCTCTCGAACAGCGATCGGCTCTCGCCTATCATGACGGTCAGTTTTAGCTTTCCACCGAGGTGCTCAGCCCAGCTCAACCGGGCACAATCGTAGTGGTTCTCCCGAGCTACCTTAGCCGATATAACGGAACGTGACGGTACCAAAACATGGGAGCCGGCAAACCCAACTATTGACCCAAGACATGATTCGAGCCGATGCATATAATGCTATAACTTCGGGTGCCGACTTGTGAAAGTGTTCGGACTTATCACACCATACTTTTGGGGTACTTAAGCCCTCGGTTCATTGGCCGCACTAAAGTGTACGGGTGCAACATGTCATGAAATGAACATATATATAGATAAATAAAGGAGTGCAATAATAGGCGTAAGCTATGTATTGTTTAAAAAGGTACTGCAATGGAAGCGAACGATACAAATAGTGTGATAAGAAAGGGATGGGACTATTTAACATGCCCCCTCCGTGGGTAAGCTGCGGATGGTATGTAAAACAGGTATAATGCTCGTAGTAGAGACCACCGACACTCGACGAAGCTTTCGCTTCCCTGCTGTTGCATCGTGAGTTCGGCAATTTAGTGTCGCATAAGACTTCCGGAAAATGGAGTCCCAAAGTAAGAAAAAGAAGAAAGAAAAGAATGACACAATCGGAGTCCTCGTGCGGTTGAGCCACATTCGGGGCATGCCGTGGTCGTGCCCTCCCTTAGGCCCATGGTATCTCCAGAGAGTAGTTATGTACGCAGTAGTACCGGCTTCGCAGCTTCGCGAGGGCTGGGTTAGGGCGGATTGCTACGCTGCGGCTCGATCGTGCTAGGCGGTCTTGTTGTAGGTTACCCAGCGCGCTTGACGATGGCCGGACGTTTAATAGCCGGACTCGAGAATTGCTGTGAGAGGCTGCTTTGCACCTCCGCCGCGAGGGCCGCCGTGTGCTCCTCCGTTTGGAGAGAGCGTTCGGTGTTTCCATTGATCGTGATTACTCCTCGAGGGACTGGCATCTTGAGCTTGAGGTATGCGTAGTGCGGCACCGCATTAAACTTTGAAAATGCGGTTCGTCCGAGGAGTGCGTGATAGCCGCTGTGGAACGGGACTATGTCGAAGATTAACTCTTCGCCTCGAAGTTATCCGGGATCCAAGACCACTTCGAGTGTAATCGAGCTCGCATAATTGGCCTCTACACCTGGTATGATGCCTTTAAAGGTCGCCCTTGTGGGTTTAACTTGAGGGTCTATGCCCATTTTGTGCAATCGATCCCGATAAAGCAGGTTCAAGATGCTACCGCCGTCCATCGACTTCGCTGAGGTGAAATCCGCCAATAATTGGGTCAAGAACCAATGCGCTAAACCGCCGCGGACGGATGCTAGCCACTCGTCGCGATGTTGTGTTTGAAGGCTGCTAGCGCCTCGCATCCCGACAATGACGATCTGATTTTTCTTTGTTAGGAACCGCGCCCGTAATTGTCCGCCGATTCTTCCGCTGCTGAATTATATGGCTAAGGTCATCGGCGTCTGTGGTCGCACATATGTGCCCGGAAGTTATCAAGGAATGCGGTTTCCGTGTCCTCCCAACAGCCGATTGACTCGGCTGGCAAGCTGTTCAGCCAATGCCGAGCTGGTCCTTTAAGCTTGAGGGGGAGGTATTTGATGGCATGTAGATCATCACCGCGAGCCATGTGGATATGGAGGAGATAGTCCTCGATCCGCATCGCAGGATCTGTGGTACCATCGTATGATTCGGCGTTTACGAGTTTGAAGCCCTCGTGGATTTGATGATCCATTACTTCATCCGTGAAGCATAGTGGGTGTGCGGCGCTCAGATGGGCTATATCACGACGTAGCTCATATGAGCTTTGTTCATCGTGTTCGCCCGCCGGGTTTGCTGTATCCGCGGACGGTAATCATCCCGAGTCGTTACGCCCACGCGATCTGTAGATCGATCTCTTCTTCTTTGCCTTATCCTCCAATATATCTCGCAAGTCCGCGCGCTTTTCCGCATTGGTACTTTTTGATCGGCGTCGGGCGTGGCTTGAGCGGAGGGCCGAGAGGTTTCTTCCGTCGCGGCCCACGGGTGGCCGGTCTGCCATGTCGTGTGCTAGTGACGTGGGTGCTTCCTCCTCCGACGAGGCAACGGCCCGCGCTTGGGGTAGCTTTTGAGGGGCGCTCGAGTTCATACTCTTCGCTGCAAGGACTTCGGTCCATCTCGCCGCCCAGCGTGTCTTGGTCAGCTCTAAGTTGTTGCTGCTTTTTCTTGAGGCTGCTTGCCGTGGCTATGAGCCTGCGCTTAAAACGCCTTGTTCGACGGGTCCTCTCGCACGACGAATTGGCTGTCGCCGAGGCTTGCCTCGCCTTCGGAGGGGGCGATAATTATCGCCCTCTACCTCTTTTTCTGCCGCAGACCGTCGTGCGGATTCTGCTTCTCCCTCCTCCCGCTGAGTCCTTGGAGGGGGTCATCTTCGGCACCGTCCGGGGTATTATTGTCTCCCGTGCCGGAATCGCCGTTTTTACTGTGGCGGGATTTAGAGCGGTGCCGCTGACGTCGGCGCTAGGGTTGTTTCTTGGAGGGGTCATCCTCCGCCGTTCCTGTTGGAAATATGCCCTAGAGGCAATAATAAAAGCATTATTATTGTATTTCCTTATTCATGATAATTGTCTTTTATTCATGCTATAACTGTATTATCCGGAAATCGTAATACACGTGTGAATACATAGACTGCAATACATCCCTAGTAAGCCTCTAGTAGACTAGCTCATTGGTCAACAGATAGTCATGGTTTCCTGACTATGGACATCAGATGTCATTGACAACGGGATCACGCCATTAGGAGAATGACGTGATGGACAAGACCCAATCCTAAGCATAGCACAAAGATCGTAGTAGTTCGCTTTGCTAGAGCTTTTCCAATGTCAAGTATCTCTTCCTTAGACCGTGAGATCGTAACTCCCGGATACCGTAGGAGTGCTTTGGTGTACCAAACGCCACAACGAATCGGGTGACTATAAAGGTGCATTACAGGTATCTCCGAAAGTGTCTGCTGGGTTGACACGGATCGAGACAGGATTTGTCACTCCGTATGACGGAGAGGTATCACCGGGCCCACTCGGTAGTGCATCATCATAATGAGCTCAAAGTGATCAAGTGTCCGTCACGGATCATGCATTACGGTACGAGTAAAGTGACTTGCCAAGAACGAGACTGAACGAGGTATTGGGATACCGACGATCGAAGTCTCGCAAGTAACATACCGCCGACAAAGGGAATAGTATACGGGTTGCTTGAACCCTCGACATCGCGGGTTCATCCGATGACATCATCGAGGAGCATGTGGGAGCCAACATGGGTATCCAGATCCCGCTGTTGGTTATTGACCGAGAGCATCTCGGTCATGTTCAGATGTCTCCCGAACCCGTAGGGTCTACACACTTAAGGTTCGTGACGCTTAGGGTTATTAGGAAGACAAGTATGTGATTACCGAATGTTGTTCGGAGTCCCGATGAGATCCCGGACGTCACGAGGAGTTCCGGAATGGTCCGGAGGTAAAGATTTATATATGGAAAGTGGTTAAACAGACTCCGGAAAGTTTCGGGGGCATGCCGGTATTGTACCGGGGCCACCGGGAGAGTTCCGGGGGTCCACCGGGAGGGGCCACCCCTCCCGGGGGGCCACATGGGCTGCGTGGGAGAGGGAGCCAGCCCCTGGTGGGCTGGGTGCGCCTCCCCACCTACTCCCATGCGGCTAGGGTTTGGGAGGGGAAACCCAAGGGGGGGGCGCCTCAGCTTGGGGGGCAAGCCACCCCTTTTCCCTCTCTCCTTTGGCCGCCGCCCCATCTAGGGTTTCCCCTAGATCGCCGGCCCCCCTTGCCCTCTCCTCCTATATATAGAGGGGTGAGGGGAGGGCTGCAACATACAATTGAAGGCGCAGCCCCTCCCCTCCCCAACACCTCTCCTTCTCCGTACGAGCTTGGCGAAGCCCTGTCGGAGAGCTTCTACACCAACTGCACCACGCCGCAGCTTCCATTGAGTTGTCTTCTCAACCTCTCCTTCCTCCTTGCTGGATCAAGAAGGAGGAGACGCCATCGTCTCCGCACGTGTGTTGAACGCGGAGGTGCTGTCCTTCAGCGCTTGGTCATCGGTGATCCGAATCACGCGAGTATGACTCCTCATCACCATCCCCTGAGAGCTTCCGCACTCGATCTACAAGTGGTATGTAGATGCAAACTCTCTCCATTGACTCGCTGTTTAGATGAACTCATAGATGGATCTTGGTGAAACCGTAGGAAAATTTTAATTTTCTGCAACGCTCCCCAACAAAGGGCATCATGAGCTAGGTCTATGCGTAGTTCTCTTTGCACGAGTAGAACACAATTTAGTTGTGGGCGAGATCTTGTCAACTTGCTTGCCGCTACTTGTCTTATCTTGCTTCCGCGGTATTGTGGGATGAAGCGGCCCGACCAACCTTACACGTGACGCTTACGTGAGACCGGTTCCACCGACTAACATGCACTAGTTGCATAAGGTGGCTGGCGGTGTCTGCTCTCCCACTTTAGTTGGAGCGGATTCGATGAAAAGGGTCCTTATGAAGGGTAAATAGAAGTTGACAAGATCACGCCAGGTTATTCGTAGGTAAGAAAACGTTCTTGCTAGAACCCAATTGCAGCCACGAAAAGGTGCAACAACAATTAGAGGACGCCTAACTTGTTTTTGCAGCAATTGTCATGTGATGTGATATGGCCAAGTTGTGATGAATGATGAATGATATATTGTGATGTATGAGATCATGTTCTTGTAATAGGAATCACGACTTGCATGTCGATGAGTATGACAACCGCAGGAGCCATAGGAGTTGTCTTTATTTTTGTATGACTCATGTGTCATTGAAGAACGCCATGTAACTTACTTTACTTTATTGCTAAATGCGTTAGCCATAGAAGTAGAAGTAGTCGTTGGCGGACAACTTCATGGAGGCACAATGATGGAGATCATGATGATGGAGATCATGGTGTCATGCCGTGACAAGATGATCATGGAGCCCCAAGATGGAGATCAATGGAGCTTGATGATATTGGCCATATCATGTCACTACTATATAATTGCATGTGATGTTTATTATGTTTATACATCTTGTTTACTTAGAACGACGGTAGTAAATAAGATGATCCTTACAACAATTTCAAGAAGTGTTCTCCCTAATGCGGCACCGCTGCTAAAGTTCGTCGCTTCTAAGCACCACGTGATGATCGGGTGTGATGGATTCTTACGCTCACATACAACGGTGTAAGACAGATTTACACACGCAAAACACTTAGGGTTAACTTAACGAGCCTAGCATGTACAGACATGGCCTCGAACACGGAGACCGAAGGTCGAACACGAGTCGATGGAAGATACGATCAACATGAGAATGTTCATCGAAGATGACTAGTCCGTCTCACGTGATGATCGGACACGCCTAGTCGACTCGGATCGTAACACTTAGATGACTAGAGGGATGTCTAATCTGAGTGGGAGTTCATTTAAATAATTTGATTAGATGAACTTAATTATCATGAACTTAGTCTAAAACTTTTGCATAATATGTCTTGTAGATCAAATGGCCAACGCCATGTCAACTTGAACTTCAACGCTCCCTAGAGAAAACCAAGTTGAAAGATGACGGCAGCAACTATACGGACTGGGTCCGAACTTGAGGATCATCCTCATAGCTGCCAGGAAACAATATGTCCTAGAAGGACCGCTAGGTGACGCCCCGTCCCTGCAGAACCAAGACATTATGAATGCTTGCAGTCTCGCGGCCGATGATTACTCCCTCGCTCAAAGGCGGCATGCTCTACAGCTTAGAACCGGGCTCCAAAAGCGCTTTTGAGCATCACGGAGCATATGAGATGTTCAAGAGCTGAAACTGGTTTTCCAAGCTCACGCCGGGTCGAGATATGACATCTCCGACAAGTTCTATAGTTGTAAGATGGAGGAAAATAGTTCTCGCTGAGCAGCACATACTCAAGATGTCCGGTTGTACAACCGTATGACCCAGCTGAATATTAACCTCCCCGATGAGGCGGTCATTGACAGAATCCTTCAATAGCCCCACCAAGCTACAAGAGCTTTGTGATGAACTACAATATGCGTGGGATGGTAAAGACCATTCCTGAAGTATTCTCTATGTCAAGTCACCGAGGTTGAAATCAAGAAAGAACATCAAGTGTTGATGGTCAATAAGACCACTAAGTTCAAGAAGGGCAAGGGCAAGAAGAACTTCAAGAAGGACGGCAAGGAGGTTGCCGCGCCCGCAAGCAAGTTGCCGGAAGAAGTCAAAGAATGGACCCAAGCCCGAGACCGAAGTGCTTTTATTGCAAGGAAAGGGTCATCGAAGCTGAACTGCCCCAAATACTTAGCGGACAAGAAGGCCGCAACACCAAAGGTATATTTGATATACATGTAATTGATGTGTACCTTACCAAGACTCGTAGTAACTCCTGGGTATTTGATACCGTGCCGCTGTTCATATTTGTAACTCACAGCAGAGCTGCGGAATAAGCGGAGACTGGCGGGACGAGGTGACGATGCGCGCGTCGAATGGTTCCAGAGTCGATGTGATCGCCGCGGCAAGTTACCTCTTCATTTACCTACGGATTAGTTATGAACCCTAATAATTGTTATTTGGTGCCAAGTTTGAGCATGAATATTGTATCCGGATCTCGCTTAATACGGGATGGCTACTCATTTAAACCGAGAATAATGGTTGTTCTATTTATATGAGAGATATGTTTTATGGTCATGTCCGATGGTCAATGGTTTATTCTTAATGAATCTCGAGCGTAGTATTACACATGTTCATAGCGTGAATACCAAAAGATGTAAAGTTGATAACGATAGTCCCACATACTTGCACATCGCCGCCTTGGTCACATTGGTGTCAAGCGCATGAAGAAGCTCCATGTCGATGGACTTTGGAGTCTTTAGATTATGAATCATTTGACACATGCGAACCATGCCTCATGGGCAAGATGACCAAGACTCCTTTCTCCTAACAATGGAGCGAGCAACCAACTTGTTGGAAATCATACATACCGATGTGTGCGGTCCAATGAGCGTTGAGGCTCATGGAGGATATCGTTATGTTCTCACTCTCACGATGACTTGAGTAGATATGGGTATGTCTACTTGATGAAACACAAGTCCGAGACCTTTGAAAAGTTCAAGGAATTTCAAAATGAAGTAGAGAATCAACGTGACCGAAAGATAAAATTCTTACGATCGGATCGTGGAGGAGAATATTTAAGTCACGAATTTGGTACACACTTAAGAAAATGTGGAATCGTTTACAACTAACGCCACCGAACACCTCAACAGAATGGTGTGTCCGAACGTCGAATCGCACTCTATTGGATATGGTGCGGTCTATGATGTCTCTTACCGATTTACCGCTATCATTTTGGGGATACGCCTAGAGACAGCTACATTCACTTTAAATAGGGCACCGCCTAAGTCCGCTGAGACGACACCGTATGAATTATGGTTTGGGAAGAAACCTAAGTCGTCGCTTTCTAAAAGTTTGGGGATGCGATGCTTATGTCAAGAAACTTCAACCTGAAAAGCTCGAACCCAAGTCGGAAAATGCGTCTTCATAGGATACCCTAAGGAAACCATAGGGTATACCTTCTACTTAAGATCCGAGGGCAAGATCTTTGTTGCCAAGAACGGATCCTTTCTCGAAAAGAGTTTCTCTCAAAGAAGTAAGTGGAGGAAAGTAGAACTCGATGAAGTACTACCTCTTGAACAGGATAGTAGTGCAGCTCAGAAAATGTTCCGTGATGCCTACACCAACCAAGAGGAAAATGATGATGATCAAGGTACTTAGGATCAAGTTACTACTGAACTCAGAGGTCCACAAGGACACGCTCCGCACTGCAGTGGTACAGCAACCCTGTCCTAGAAATCATGTTGTTAGACAACGGTGAACCTTCAACTATGAAGAAGCGATGGCGGCCCAGATTCCAACAAATGGCTAGAAGCCATGAAATCCGAGATAGAATCCATGTATGAAAACAAAGTGTGGACTTTGACCGACTTGTTCGATGATCGGCGAGCGATAGAAAACAAATGGATCTTTAAGAAGAAGACGGACGCGATGGTAATGTCACCATCTATAAAGCTCGACTTGTCGCTAAGGGTTATCGGCAAGTTCAAGGGATTGACTACGATGAGACTTTTTCTCCCGTAGCGAAGCTTAAGTCCGTCTCAATCATGTTAGCAATTGCCGTGATACTATGATTATGAGATATGGCGATGGACGCCAAAACAGCTGCCTTAATGGTTATCTTAAGGAAGAGTTGTATATGATGCAGCCGAAGGTTTTGTCGATCCTAAGAATGCTAACAAAGTATGCAAGCTCCAGCGATCCATTTATGGGCTGGTGCAAGCATCTCGAGTTGGAACATTCGCTGATGAGATGATCAAAGCGCTTAGTTTATGCAGACTTATGGAGAAGCCTCATGCTACAAGAAAGTGAGTGGGAGCTCAGAGCATTTCTCATATTATATGTAGATGACATACTTTTGATGGGAAATGATATAGAATTCTTGGACAGCATTAAGGCCTACTTGAATAAGTGTTTTCAATGAAGGACCTTGAGAAGTTGCTTATATATTAGGCATCAAGATCTATAGAGATAGATCGAGACGCCTCATAGGTCTTTCACAAAGCACATACCTTGATAAGATTTTGAAGAAGTTCAAAATGGATCAGTCCAAGAAGGGTTCTTGCCTCAGATTGCAAGGTGTGAGATTGAGCTCAGCTCAATGCCCACCCACGGCAAAAGATAAAGAAGAGATGAGTGTCATCCCTATGCTTCAGCCATAGGATCTATTATGTATGCCATGCTGTGTACCAAACCTGATGTAAACCTTGCCGTAAGTTTGGTAGGAAGGTACCAAAGTAATCCCGCAAGGAACACCGACAGCGGTCAAGAATATCCTGAAGTACCTGAAAAGGACAAAGGACATGTTTCGTTTATGGAGGTGACGAAGAGCTCGTCAGAACGGGTTACGCCGACGCTTAGCTTCGACACGATCCGATGACTCTAAGTCACAAACCGGATACGTATATGTTGAATGGTGGAGCACTGTTGTTGGTGCAGCTGCAAGCGAGCGCCGTATGGATCTACATGTGAAGCGGAGTACATGGCAGCCTCGGAGGCAGCGATGAAGCAATTTGGGTGAAGGAGTTCATCACCGACCTAGAGTCATACCCAATGCGTCGGGCCGATCAAACTCTTCTGTGACAACACCGAGCTATTGCACTTGCCAAGGAGCCCAGGTTTCACAAGAAGACCAGGCACATCAAGCGCCGCTCAACTCCATCCGTGAAAATGTTCAGATGGAGACATAGAAATTTGTAAGTGCATACGGATCTGAATGTCGCAGATCCATTGACTAAACCTCTTCCGCTGGCAAAACATGATCAACACCGTAACTCTATGGGTGTTCGATTCATCACAATGTAACTAGATTATTGACTCTAGTGCAAGTGGGAGACTGTTGGAAATATGCCCTAGAGGCAATAATAAAAGCATTATTATTATATTTCCTTGTTCATGATAATTGTCTTTATTCATGCTATAATCTGTATTATCCGGAAATCGTAATACACGGTGAATACATAGACTACAATACGCCCCTAGTAAGCCTCTAGTAGACTAGCTCGTTGGTCAACAGATAGTCATGGTTTCCTCGACTATGGACATCGATGTCATTGATAACGGATCACGCCATTAGGAGAATGACGTGATGGACAAGACCCAATCCTAAGCATAGCACAAAGATCGTAGTTCGCTTTGCTAGAGCTTTTCCAATGTCAAGTATCTCTTCCTTAGACCGTGAGATCGTAACTCCGGATACCGTAGGAGTGCTTTGGTGTACCAAACGTCACAACGAATCGGGTGACTATAAAGGTGCATTACAGGTATCTCCGAAAGTGTCTGCGGGTTGACACGGATCGAGACAGATTTGTCACTCCGTATGACGGAGAGGTATCACCGGCCCACTCGGTAGTGCATCATCATAATGAGCTCAAAGTGATCAAGTGTCCGTCACGGATCATGCATTACGGTACGAGTAAAGTGACTTGCCGTAACGAGACTGAACGAGGTATTGGGATACCGACAATCGAGTCTCTGCAAGTAACATACCGTCGACAAAGGGAATAGTATACGGGTTGCTTGAACCTCGACATCGTGGGTTCATCCGATGACATCATCGAGGAGCATGTGGGAGCCAACATGGGTATCCAGATCCCGCTGTTGGTTATTGACCGAGAGCGCCTCGGTCATGTTCAGATGTCTCCAACCCGTAGGGTCTACACACTTAAGGTTCGTGACGCTTAGGGTTATTAGGAAGACAAGTATGTGATTACCGAATGTTGTTCGGAGTCTCGGATGAGATCCTGGACGTCACGAGGAGTTCCGGAATGGTCCGGAGGTAAAGATTTATATATGGAAAGTGGTTAAACGGACTCCGGAAAGTTTCGGGGCATGCCGGTATTGTACCGGGGCCACCGGGAGAGTTCCGGGGGTCCACCGGGAGGGGCCACCCCTCCCGGGGGGCCACATGGGCTGCGTGGAGAGGGAGCCAGCCCCGTGGGCTGGGTGCGCCCCCCACCTAGGCCCATGCGGCTAGGGTTTGGGAGGAAACCCTAAGGGCTAAAGGGGCGCCTCAGCTTGGGGGGCAAGCCACCCCTTTCTCTCCCTTTGTCAGCCGCCCATCTAGGGTTTCCCCAGATGGCCGCCCCCTGCCCTCTCCTCCTCCTATATAGAGGGGTGAGGGGAGGGCTGCAACATACAATTGAAGGCGCAGCCCCTCCCCTCCCCAACACCTCTCCTTCTCCGTACGAGCTTGGCGAAGCCCTGTCGGAGAGCTTCTACACCAACTGCACCACGCCGTGCTGCCATTGAGTTGTCTTCTCAACCTCTCCTTCCTCCTTGCTGGATCAAGACGGAGGAGACGCCGTCGTCCCGTACGTGTGTTGAACGCGGAGGTGTTGTCCTTTCAGCGCTTGGTCATCGGTGATCCGAATCACGGCGAGTACGACTCCCTCATCACCATCCCCGTGAAAGATTCCGCACTCGATCTACAAGTGGTATGTAGATGCAAACTCTCTCCATTGACTCGTTGCTTAGATGAACTCATAGATGGATCTTGGTGAAACCGTAGGAAAATTTTAATTTTCTGCAACGTTCCCCAACAGTTCCATCGCCATTCCCATCTTTTGGGATGTCCACCATGTATATGTCATATGACGAGGTGGCCTTCCAGTGCCCTGTAGGCGCTGGTTCTTGGTCGTCTCCAGCATCATCGTCCATACCGTCAATGTCTTCGGAGTCAAAGTCAAGCATGTCGGTTAAATCATCAATAGTGGCTACAAAGTGGGTGCTAGGTGGGCGTTGAATTTCTTCGTCGTCCGCATCCCAACCTTCCTGGCCGTAGTCCGGCCAGGGCTCTCTAGATAAAGAGAGAGACTTTAGTGAATTCAGGATGTCGCCAAAGGGCGAGTGTTGAAAGATGTCCGCGGCAGTGAACTCCATGACCGGCGCCCAATCGGATTCGATTGGCAGGGGCGCGGAGGGTTCGGAGCCAAAGAGGAGTCCGCACCTTTGAGTCACGGTCTTCGCAGCGACAGGATGGAGTTCGCTCAATCGCCGTTGAGATCGTGAAAGCCCCGAGGCGTGTCCAACCACTCGCCCTCGATCGGGGAACCGCCCGGATTAAGGGTCGGAGCGGGCATTGGTGCGGCTCTGTGGCAATCGTCGGCGACAGAGCCAGATCGCACCCATCGAGACAAAGGCGGCACGCCGGCATGGCTTGAATCCGTCAAGATCAAGTCTCCGCGACATCGGCCGATAGTTCAAGCTTCCAAATCTGACCTGATGGCCAGGGGCGAGCTTTCGATCTGCTCCAGATGGCCTAGCGAATTGGCCCGCAGCAAAGCCGCCGAATCACGAAGATCTGTCCGGGAGAAAAGTCTCACCTCGACTGCATCGTTGTTGATGATTGAAGGAGCCATCGGGCCTATAGGTGACGGCACAGAGGAACTCTCAACGAAAGCACCAATGTCGATGTCAAACCGGCGGATCTCGGTAGGGGGTCCCGAATCTGCGCTAGGCGGATGGTAACAGGAGACAAGGATACGATGTTTTTACCCGGTCCGCCCTCTCGATGGAGGTAATACCCTACCCCCGCTTGATTAATATTGATGATATGGGTAGTACAATAGTAGATCTACCACGAGATCGAGAGGCTAAACCCTAAAAGCTAGCCTATGGTATGATTGTTGTTCGTCCTACGGACTAAAACCCTTCGGTTTATATAGACACCAATAGGGTTAGGGTTACACGAGTCGGTTACAATGGTAGGAAATCTACACATCCAGATCGCCAAGCTTGCCTTCCACGCCAAGGAAAGTCCTATCCGGACACGGGACGAAGTCTTCAATCTTGTATCTTCATAGTCTAGGAGTCCGCCAAAGATGATAGTTCGCTATCCGGACACCCCTAGTCCAGACTCCCTCGCAAGGGCAGTCTAGCTTGGTCGGTTTCACGAGGCGAGGGTCTTTGTGATTTGACGGCTCATTACTGCTGGAAGGCGGGCCTTATGATTTGACTGCTCGATAAATGCACCGACGACCTGATCGAGGAGGAGCAAAGAACCGCATGGTATACTCAAGTTTTCCACCGGAGTAGTAATCTGCGACGGAGGAGCACTGAAACACGGCAGCCCAAAGGCATATGGCGATAAAAATGGTCTAATTTGCTAGTCATCTCATTGTTAGCATTGTTCTATTCATTCCTAAAAAACCATTTTACTATTCATGCCTCGCAGAGAACATGACACGCGTCGTGCTAAACACCAAGCAAAAGATGAAACATAGCAGCAAAAGAAGAAGGAAGATTATCACCCCAAATGATCTAATTCGCCGCAGTAGTCGTGAATCGCTTCTTCATTGCCTCCACAACCTCCATCTCTTGCGCCGCCCTCCGCCATCTTCTTCATTCTGTCCATGACGCTGATTTCTCTACGCGAGCCTTCATCATCTGTTCCACGGACGCATTACGTACCTTGACAGCAGACGGGTGCTCAATGCGGAGCTTCGCCAACTCCTCCTTCTGTTCCATGACGAGGGCCTGCAACATCTTCATCGAGGAACTACTATTCTAATGCAGCTTCTTCCAGCCGACGTTCTTCTCCTTCAACAGGTCGATCTCGTGGCAGAGCTTCGCCTTGTCCTCCTGAAGTCGCGGATTTCGCCGGTCGCCTTCTTCTCCGAGGCAATGCTCTTCTTCAAGAAAGATCACCAAGCCGGGCGGTCAACTCCCCTGCTGATTGAGCTCAGCGGGCATGTCGTCGAGGCTCTCCTTCAAGAACTCCATCAAGCCTTGGATGAACTCCTTCGCTTATTGAGGTGCTTATTGAGCTCATCGGGCATGCCGCCGAGGGATAACGACTCCAGCTCCGCTGCTCGGCATGTTCGGCCTCATGCTAGGGCGCCTCGGGAGCCATCGCCTGCCTGTGAGAGATCTTTCGAGGTCTCTGCATGGCGGCGAGCCCTCTTTTTCCGCATCCTTGGTTGCCGCCCCTTGTTACGAGTAGTTCTCACCTAGAGCTCTGCTCACCGCCATGGCAATGACGGACGAAGAAGAAGCACTTATGAGGAGGAAAGGTAGAGTAATTTTCGGTTAGGTAGTTCCCCTTTTTCTAACCTAAGTACTAGCACTAGTACTAATACCTGCATAGTGGGAACACGTTCAGGTTTGGTACATACTAGTAGGTGTGAGTAGGCTTTCGAATATGATGGGAACAAGGTAAAGATTAATTGATGGTTTTGGTTTCGAGGCCCGAAACGGCTCCCGATGAGTTTAGCGGAACATAAATTTCAAGTACTACACTGCTCAAATGCGTAAATATTATGTTACTCTCAAAAATTGGCACAAATATGAAGGAGACCAATGGAAGTACTACTTAGCAACCCACGATTTAACTACTCGCATGCGCGCAGTGGAGTAATAATCTCTTTCTTCCGCCCTCACGCCCACTCAATTTGCATACGCTGTATTAATTGACCATCAATGAAGTGAACGACTTTACACGCGTCAAATTATCACATGGGGTGGATCTTGGTACAAAATTGTGTCCGCCCATGTACCCGTGTGTGCGTGCGAGGGAATGTGTGCGTGGCGTGGCGTGCGTGCACATCTTCGCTTCAGGCATGTACCGCCAAGATGGCTCGTGGAGGACGAGTACATTCTTCTCGGAACCAAAGCAGCACGTCATCGTGATCAATCCACGCAAGGAGGTCGCGATAACGCCTCCACATGTGCCATGTGGCTTCATGAACTGTAAGAGAGACACTGTAGCGTGCCATTGGTATTCTAATTTACGTGCTTTTGCACATACTCAAGTACTATTAAGGTACACGCATTGCACGATCAGATTTTGCAACCAAATTATGAATAAATACCACACTATAGCATGTAAGCTCTGAGTCATATATGCCTGTTGTAGCCCTTTGTTTAATTCTTATAGTTCATCTCATTGAAAATCAATTAGAGGATGCTTGATACGCTTTTAGTCCCATGACTAAAAGTAGTGAGACTAAAACATGCTAGCCTCATCCATGCTTGGATCCAAATACTAAGGAGACTAAAATCAAGTAAATGAGCATTTATTATCCTCCAAACCTCCAATCCAGAACTCGCCTGTTAAAGGAGAGGAGTTAAATGAGGAGGGGAGGACTAATCCACATTTTAGTAGGGGTACCTCGACTAAAAAAATTTAGTCTCAAGACTAGTTTTAGCCCTCTTTAGTCAGGGTGCTTGGAACTTTAGTCTCTTAAAGAGACTATTTTAGTCAGACTAAAATAAGTCCTTGATCCAAGCACCCTCTTAGTTTTTATAAAAAAGCTAAGAACGCGAATAGGAAAAACATGGGATTATAGTGGAATGTCGCCTTGAATCCTACAGATTGTACGAGTGTTTGATTGTGCATGGAAAAACGCAGAATTCTTTCAAAGAGGTTTGAGTGGATGGGATGTTTCCTATGAAATCTAGTGCAAATGAATCATATGGAAAATTCCTATGGTTTACAATCCTACTTAATCAAACAACCAAGATAGGAAAAATTCTAATGATTAGAATCCTCCAAAATTCCTTTGAGAATCCTTTGAATCAAAGAAGCCCTTAATCTATTTTATGATTCATGGAATTGTGTGTTGTAAAGCATAAAGTAAAAAACAAATAATGGCAATTCAACTAGAAAAAAGTTTTGGCAGTTATGATACGGAAGATTCTAGAACAAAAGAGAACCACTGTTGTTTTGAGGTTTCTGCATTATGCTTAAGTTCAACCATGGAGTTTGCTAGATTGTACATGTGGCAAAATCTGGTGGGGGACTAGAAGATGGTGTGAGGGGCCGAGTGGAGGGAGACTATGAAGGAACGCACAAGTGCAAGATCGATATTTAGAGAGAGGGGGCGAACACGTGCGCTGTTGCACGCAGTGGTGGAGCCATGAAAAATAAATGTGCTAGGGGGCCAAGCATTGCTAATCCTTTACGAGGAGGGTCAATTCATGAAATTAAACCTTTTTTAGCAGCAATTGTCTAATGATCACATTCATATTAGCCTTGATGTATAGTGATGTTAGGGGGCAGGGCCTTTATCGCCTCGCCTTCGCCATTATGCACGCTGTCGAGAGATGAAGCAGAAGGCATGGATGATGAGAGGGGACGTTAGATATATAATTAATGTGGGTGCATTAGCTATATATGTTAATCCTATATAGAGAGGTATAGATTGATCGATGTGGACGTGGAAAGAGGGTGAGACCTCACCGATATATCGATTGATCGGTTTGTGTGGAAAACTATGAAAGACCTAGCTATATACACATATACATAGAGGAACATCGATCGTTGCGCATGCACGCGTGAGAGATAAAGAATGCCCGATATGATGGAGAGGGGGATGTGCGTGGGTGTGTGCCTTCATGGGAGACCGACCTGAAGAAAAAGATTGCACGCGTGCGATGGATAATGCTGACTGGTAGTGTATGTGCATGCATGAACAAGAGAAAGTTAGTGGTACCATTATAAAGAGAAGACTATTGTGTGGGTGTAAAAGAATAGGTGAGGTCATAATCAATGTAAAGTTGAATTCAAATATTTGAATAAGAGATCCTGATATTTGAAACCCATGCATGCGTGAATATAACGGAGATCTGCGCGGTGTGGTTTGGAAACGAGCATGTTGTAATGTATACACATTGAACAAGGTCAGGCTGATTTGAATTTGAGATACCGATGGAAGACATCATTTGGCCACGTCGCATCTGTGCATGGACACACTATTCTAATTGGAGATGATGGGCTTCAAGGCCACATATCTATATCTATATCTATATATATATATATATATATATATATATATATATATATATATATATATATATATATATATATATATATATTATCTTTTATATTTTTTTATATTGTGTGTGGGTAACTTTAACTTTGAAAGATGGTCGTTGGATGAGGCGAATCCGATGGTCCAAACATGGCAAATTTGAGCACTATTGGCCGTTGGATATCATCTATATTCTGTCGGATCACGGGTTCCGGCAGACCCTTAAGGTTCAAACTCAAGTGCGCTGCTGAGATCCAACCTCCGCTGCCTCATACCTCGCCAATCGCAGGGACCTAAACTACTAACAAGAACAACACAAGAGACGAAGATTTATACTAGTTCGGCCACCGCTAGGTGTAATACCCTACTCTAGTTTGTGGTGTGTGAATTGCCTCGGGCTGATGAAGAATAAGACAGGAAGAACAGCCTCGCGAGGGTCTCTGTTCTTGGTGGGTGTGATGAACTGCTAAGTGGTGCCCGTCGCTTCTAGCTTGAGGAACGGGTTTCTCTCTCTCTCTCCGATTCCGAATGCTCGATCCCCCTCTCTCGAGTGTGGCTACCCCTATTTATAGGCGAAGGCCCCGGCCTCTTCCCAAATATTGAGCGGGAAGGCGCCAACAATTGGCCATTTTGAAGGGGAACAGCGGTACACTTATCTTGACTAATGTTGGTCCTCGCCTGCCAAAGGTTCTGGTGATGACGCCTGCTTGGGCTCCATGATGACTGCATTCCAGCCGTTGGGGCTGGTCTTGGTCTTGTTGCACCAAAACGGATGCCTTTTCTTGATGCCCTTGCTCGCTTGTCCCCCTTTGCACCAAAGAGGAAAGGAGGATACCGCGCTGGCTGGCGCCTCGATCGCGCCTTGGTCGCCATGGCTTACGTCACGGGCACCTCGCGGGGTACCCCGCCTTGAGTTCTCCGCCTCCTCATCAGCCAGCCTGACGAGGCCACGCCTGAGGAAGCTCTTGGTCGTCCGCCCCGCGAGGCTTGGCCCCTCGGGAGGGTCTTGAGCTTGTGTTGATGAAGATGGGCCGCCCTGGCCTCCTTTGAGCCACGCCAGCAGGCCGCAGTGCAAGTCTGGGACCCCTGCTCCAGAACGCCGACAAGAGCCCCTGGGCCACGACGCCCGGACTTGGCTGCAGAGGCGAAGGGCAAGTGCGAGCTGCTAGGGCCCTAACAGCCTGTGGGTTTGGGCGCCAGCGTGGCGGTTGATTGGACGAGGCGCCTCTGATTCCCACGACGCCTTGGTAACCGCCCGGATTCGACAGTCCTTGCATGCAGAGTTGGGCATGATGATCGGTGATCGTGGAGGCCGACGCTTGGCCTTCACGGCTATAAGCACGAACGGCGCGCCCTTCAGTCCCATCCTTTCTTGTTTCTCCTTCTTCTCCATGGCTCCACCAAGGAAGTTCTCGGCTGCAGAGAAGGGGAAGGGCTGCTGTGTCGATCTTCCTCCTCCGCCTAAGCGGGTCGAGGTCGCCTCGCAGCACCCCGTGGCCTCCGCGGGCGGTCTCCCCGCGTCGTGAGGGAGGCTCTCAACGTGTGGCGACGAGCGGCTGGCCATGGTTGGAGGGCGGCCCGCCGCCATCCCCGAGGCCGCGCCCACGCTGCTGAAGCGCTGCCGAGTTCTTGGTGAGGGTAGAGGAGCCGTTCAGCGTCCGGCTTCAGCTCCCGTGCTTCCTCCTGGGTGAGCTCCCAGATGGCGCCCTGAGTGGCCTCTGGCTCCAAGCAGACGGCTGTTACAGCCGGGCTTCGTGGGCTTCTCTGGAGGTCTCTGCTGCAGGGAACTTGTTCCTGGCCCGTGGCTGGCAGACGTTCGCGCGTGCGCGTGGTCTCCGCCGCCGGTGCTCCCTGCACTTCAAGTATGATGGCGACGCCACCCTCTACGTGAGGGTGTTCGAGGAAGATGGCCGCCGCAGTGGGTTCTGCCCTGAGGACGACGACCGCGGCCGAGGACTCAGCCTCGCTGGGCGGAGGGGCAGCGCGGGCGGCCGGTGATGCCCGCGACTCCCCACGCTTCACCAGCTCTTCTTCGTGGCGATTCTTCCAAAGAGCGCCGCTGCCAGCCCCACGCCCGCCGCCTACTTGGGGGGTGGCAGCGGGTCTGCCGCCACCACACCCCGTGAAGCGAGATGGAGTCCGACCGAGCTCCGGAGGCGCCTGGCCTCCCAAGAGAGCCGCACGGGGCGGCTTCACCTGCTTTTGTCCTTTTCTTTCCTTTTCTCCTGCGTAAAAGGGAATAATGTTCGCCCCTGTGGGGCGGTTTAGGGCAACGCCGCTAATTAATGTAATGCTTTTGTTATCCTGCATCGCCTTTTGCCATGCGCTCATTCGCAAGCGAACCCCGATCGTGGCGTCAAGGCGGCCGACCGGGGACCCGGCCTCAGTTCAAGGCGGTGCTGCCCGTGAGGCATGCTCAGAGGGGTGCTCCCGCCAGGACCAGGGCCGTGAAACTTGAGCGATAAGGGTAGGAACACCTGGGGCTCCCGAGGCTTCGCCTCATGAGCCCCCGCAAGAAGAGAAACCGAGGCAGAGGGCGAAAAAGATCAAGGACCACGGACCAAAACGGGCGATAGTTTCGATAAAAACTTCAAATGGGAATAACCAACAACTGCAGAAGCAATGGAAAAGCCATTCCGCACCTAGTCTAGTTTTGGACGCCTTCTCACCAGCTGAGCTAAGTGCTGCTACTCATGCGTGAGGAGGGAGCCCAGGCCCGAGGCCGCACCCCGAGACTCCGGGCGTGTACAGCCCCACTCATTGTTACGTGAGAGTGTCACGGGCGGCGAGCTTCACAAGCACCTGGCCTTCTTCACAGGCCCGGCCTTCCTCCGTAAGCAAGCTTCACGGCTGCGCGCCTCTTCATGTGCCTGGCCTTCCTCCGTAAGCAAGCTTCACGGGCGTCGCCTCTTCATGTGCTCTGGGCCTTCCCAAGAGGTGAGCTTCACAGCATTCACCATCTTCACTGTGCTCCGTGCCTTTTCCAAAAGGATGAACTTCACAGCATTCGCCTTCTTCACGTGCCTCGGGCCTTTTCCAAAAGATGCACTTCACGGCATTCGCTTTCTTCACGTGCTCTGGGCCTTTTCCAAAAAGATGCACTTCACGTACATTCGCCTTCTTCGCAGCTCGATCCTTTTCCAAAAGATGCACTTCACAGCATTCACCTTCTTGCGTGCCTCGGCCTTTTCCAAAAAGATGCACTTCACAGCATTCGCCTTCGCAGGCTCGGGCCTTTTAGGGGTAGAACCTCCGGAGGTGCTGGATGTTCCACGCGCTTTGTATAGGTATTCTCTTGCGCTCCAAGCGCATTTGAGCCAGCCCGAAACATGAACAACCTTGAATGGGCCTCCCACATGGGAGAGAGCTTATGCAGTCCCTCCCCGGAGAGGACCTGCACGGAGCACGAGGTCTCCTACCGAGAGTTCTGGGCGGATGTTGCGGCGGTGGTATCGCCAAGTGCTCGCTGGTACTTTGCCGCCGCAGAGCAGCTTCCGACGGCGCCTCCCCTAGCACAAGAGCCGCCCTCGCATGGCGCCCCGCTGCGCTTCATCGAACGCCAGACTCAAGCAGATCGACGCTTGACCTCGTGAGGGAGGACCGCTTCGCCCGTGAGACCGTGAAGAAGGGGTCTTCCGCTTGGCTTGGTCGCAGCCAGCGGATGGACCACAAAGACGGAGGGGAGCTCGTCATCACCAGCTCGCCGTAGAGGCTTCCAAATTTCTTCTTGAACGCCCCGGTCTTGAGGCCTCTCAGACCTCTCGCATTGGCCCGCCGGCCTGTCCATTGCTGCGGGTGCGCCATCAAGCGTAGTATATCTGCGCTCCAAGGTTAGCGCGGTATGTTTTAAAAGGTTATCGGTGAACTGCGAACCGCTGTCGGTGATGATGCGGTTCGCACTCGAACCGCTCACGATGCCCTTGATGAACTTGACCGCAGAACCGGGGATGGCGGACAGCCTCGACTTCGCCCACTTGGTGAATTTGTCCACGGCGACGAGAGGCAGCGATAGCCTCGGCGCCCGAGGGAAAGAGCCCAATGTTCAGCCCCAAACCGCGAATGGCCAAGTGAGGGAATGGTTTGCGTGCCTCCTGGCCGGTGGTGGATCTGCTTGTCATGGAATTGGCAAGCCTCGCAAGCCTTCATGAGGTCGATGGTGTCATTGAGCTGTGGGCCAATAGAATCTGGCCATAAACGCCTTCCGACAAGGGTCCGTGACGATGAATGGTGCCTACAATCTCCGCCATGTATATCTGCCAATAATTCCTTCCCTGCTCCTCGGTGATGCAGCGAGGGATACGCTGCTTGGTTGTCTCCTAGAAAGCTCTCCATCCATGATGCTGTATGCCGTGGCTTGCCGCACCACACGCCTCGCCTCCTCCTCCTTCTCCGCAAAGTCCCACGCTAGTAACCCTTGAGCTCCGTGATCCAGACTCCTCTTGAGGTTCCATTGTTAGGAGCAAAGCGTGTTCTCGAGGCCGGGCCACAGGCTGGGGCTCCCGAGGCTGGAGGCCGAGGGAGCCTCCCGAGGCTGTGCCGTGCTTGATAACGGGCGGCAGGGCTGAGGGCTTGAAGAGTCGCTCTCAAAGACACCCGGCCCTGGGGTAATCTCCTGGAGGCTCGCTTGGCGATGTCGCTGGCCTCTTGATTGGTGCCGCGAGGCACGTGCTGCAGCTCCAACCCCCGAACTGCTTTCTCCATCCTGCGGACCTCAGAAGGTAGGCCTCCATGTGTTCATCCCTTGGCTCATACACCTTGTTGGAGAAATTGACGAGGAGCTGCGAATCGCCTTTGATGGTAAGGCGCTTCACCCCTGTGGCAGCGGCAGCCTTCGCACCTGCTATCAGCCCCTCAGATTCTCGCTATATTGTTGGAGACCTTCTCGCCATGCTCGAAACAGAGCTGCACGGCATAGTAGAGCTTGTCCCGAGAGGGGATATGAGTACGCCCGCCTCACCGTCTCGAGAACGCCCGTCAAGTACATGACCCAACCTTCCGCGCTTCGCCCTCCCCGGGAGAGGGACCGATCTCGCTGCCCCGAGGCCCGGCGCTTCATCCATTCAGCCACGAAATCTGCCAGCTGCCCCCTTGATGACTCGGGTCGATTAAACTCGAGTTGAATGCTTGCAGCTCAATGTTCCACTCGGCGACTCCTTCCCGCCGAGTTGGGGCTCCTGAGCACCTCTCCAGGGGTATGCCGAGACAACCTTGATTGATGACCCCGAAGTAGTGCCGCAGCTTGCTGGCCACTAGGACTGCCAGAGGAGCTTTCATGGCATGGGGTACCTTGCCTCGCATCCCGTGAGCACGGTAGTGACGGCACACCGGGTGCTCGACGAGGTTAGGGCGCGGTACCGTGGCGCCCTCCAGCGGTGGTGCCTCCCGAGGCGCCGACGCCCGAAGCCGGGCGCTTGTACGGAGGTCCCCCCCGCCTTTTGGTGCGCCTCGCCGTGGACGGCTGATCTTCCTCCATTGCGGTGCTGATTGCTAGTTCCTTCTCGATTCGGACTTGCCTTAGCTCGGTGGCCGCGTGGTCTTGGCCTCGACGCCTCCCTAACCGCCACTAGAGCAGCGCTAGCGGAGTAAGGAGTGGCGGCAGGTAGAGTACCAAGGGCTCCCGAGGGTGCGGGGCCACCATCACCGAGGGCTAGTCAGTACCTCTTGAGGTCTTGAACGCTTGTCGGCCTCTTCACCCACTCAAGGGCCCCTTTTTCTTCATCACTGGAAGACAGTAGCCTGCCTGCCCCCAATCGGGAGATGAAACGCCCAGCCAAGCACGCGCCATGTGAGCTTCAGATCTCCCTTAGGTGGACTCATGTCTTCCACCGCTTGACCTTTTCTCGGGTTGGTCTCGATGCCTCGTGGGACACGAGAAACCAAGGAGCTTGCCTCGAGGGAACTCCAAACACACACTTCTCCGGGTTGAGTCGTAGGCTCACCGCGCTGAGGCTCATGGCTGGTTTCTTCCAGTGTCTTGTATCAAGGTCTTGGCCTCGCGAGACTTCACCACGTTGTCGCCGACGTATGCCTCCACATTCTTCCCGAGCTGCGGGCCCAAGGTGATGTGCATGAGTCACCGGAAGGTTGCCCTCGCGCAACCCGAATGGCATGCAGGTATAGCAAGATACTCCGACGGGGTCGAAGGCCGTTTTCTCCACGCCTTCCACCGCCATCTTGATTTGGTGATACCCAAAAGGCGCCCAAGAAGCACAACAGGTCACACTCGGCGGTGGAATCGACGATCTGGTCGATGCGAGGGAGTGGAAATGGATCATGTGGGCATGCTTTGTTGAGGTTGGTGAAGTCGACACATGCGCCCTTTCTCCTTCTTCGCACCACCACGGGTTGGCCAACCAATCTGGGTATCGGACCTCGCGGATAACCCCCGCGCCTCTAGCTTGCGGGTCTCTTGGACAATGAAGGCCTGCTTTTCGTGGACTGCCTCTCGCTTCGCTTCATCGACGCACGCTGGGGCACACGCTGAGGTGGTGCTCGATCATGCCCGTGGGAATCCCAGCCAGCTGATCGGGCTCCTGTGCTAACACCTTCTTGTTCAACGCAGGAACTTGACAAGGGCTTCCTCCCGCCGGGCTCGAGGTTGGCGCCTATGGTGAAGGTGGCGTTAGGACCCGCCCTCATCGACGGGTATCTGCTTGGTCTCCGCTTTGTCTTGGGTGAACAATCGCTTCTTCTTGGTCGGCGCAGCCCCTTGGGCTTGGGGGCTTCGTGATCGGGCGGGCTAAAAGCGCGGCCGCCCCGAGGGTGAGCTCGAAGGCCGAAACAAGACCTCGGTCTCCCCGGCACGGTGAGGACGCCACCGCTCCCGGATCTTCATGAGGTTGTACCGGTGGGTTGCGCCATGAATTTGGCCAATGCCGGATAGCCGAGGATGGCGCTGTAGGGGAGGCCGATGGGGCGATGTCGAAGTCGAGCAATTCCGCGGAAGGTCGAGGTGCCAAGGTCACCGAAGCCGGATTTGCCCCAAGGAGTTGGATGACCCTCCTCCCACGCCTCAAAAAGGCCGGGCTGGGCAGCAACCGCCCCTCGGTATGCAGAGGAGGTTGAAGGCCTCGACCGAGAGTACATTGAGGCGGCGCCGCCGCCGATGAGGGTCCCGTGACGGCGACCGGGCAGATGGTAGGTGTGCGAGTAGCGGAGCACGCCCGAGCCGGGCCGAGTTGGCGGGGTGGTCTTGAGAGTCGAAGGTCAGCCCGGCCGACGACACCCCGTCTGCCCGAGGGAGCCCCCTGCCACGTGGAGGCGGCGCCGACCCGGGCGGATTTAATGTCTTGACATGGCGGCTGGAGGGCGGCGCCTGCGAGCCGCCGAGGAGGGCCGCGACGAGTGGAGAAGCCGGCGCGAGGGGGCGGGCGACCAGGGAGCCGCGCGGCCTCCCCCATGAGGTCGCCGGGGAGCGCAGGGGCGGTGCTTGCTGCCAGTCCCCCGCCGGGCCGATGGCGGTGTTGACGGCGGGTGACGGGGAACTACGAGGGCACCCGCTGATGGGAGCGGCCCGGGCGACGTGGGAGGTGAGGGCGGCTCGGCGCTTGGTGCGGGCCCGACGAGCGTCGGACATGGTTGCGTGGCCGGGAAGAACGAGGCGATGAAAGGCAGATTCCGCGACTTCTACCGGGCGCGCCAAATGTCGGATCACGGGTTCCGCAGACCCTTAAGGTTCAAACTCTGGGTGCGCGCGAGATCCAACCTCCGCATTGCCTCGCACTCGCCAATCGCAAGGACCTAAACTACTAACAAGAACAACACAAGAGACGAAGATTTATACTAGTTCGGCCACCGCTAGGTGTAATACCCTACTCTAGTTTGTGTGTGGATTGCCTCTGGGGTTGATGAAGAATAAGATAGGAAGAACAGCCTCGCGAGGGTCTGTTCTGGTGGGTGTGATGAATCGCTAAGTGGTGCCCGCCGCCTAGCTTGAGGAACGGGTTTCTCTCTCTCTCTCGATTCAATGCTCGATCCCCCTCTCTCGAGTGTGGCTACCCCTATTTATAGGCGAAGGCCCTGGCCTCTTCCCAAATATTGAGCGGAAGGGCGCCAACAATTGGCCATTTTGAAGGGGAACAGCGGTACACTTATCCCGACTAAAGTTGGTCCTCGCCGCCAAAGGTTCCGTGATGACGCCTGCTTGGGCTCCACGATGATCGCATTCCAGCCGCTGGGGCTGGTCTTGGTCTTGTTGCAATCAAACGGATGCCTTTTCTGATGCCCTTGCTCGCGCTTTTGTCCCCTTTTGCACCAAAGAGGAAGGAGGGCCATGCTGGCTGGGCGCCTGATCGCGCCTTGGTCGTCATGGCTTACGCCACGGGCACCTCGCGAGGTACCCCGCCTTGAGTTCTCCGCCTCCTCATTAGCCAGCCCGACGAGGTCGCTACCGAGGAAGCTCCTGGTCGTCCGCCTCATGAGGCTTGGCCCCTCGCGAGGGTCTTGAGCTTGTGTTGATGAAGATGGGCCGCCCTGGCCTCCTTGAGCCACGCCGCAGGCTGCAGTGTGCAAGTCTGGGGACCCCTGCCCTGCGCCGACATATTCCACCAGATTTCACCACATGTATAATCTAGAAGACTCCATGGTTGAACTTAAGCATAATGCACAAACATCAAAACACAAGCACTTCTTATTTGTTCTAGAATCTTCCGTATCGAATTGCCCAAAAAATTTTCTACATGATTTGCCATTATTTGTTTTTACTTTATGTCTTACAACGCACAATTCCATGAATCTTAAAATAGATTAGCTTTCTTATAAAAACTAGATGATTTTGAATGAAATGAACTATAAGAATTAAACGAACATCTACATCATGCATATATGAATCAAAGCTTGCATGCTATAATGTGGTATTTATTCATAATTTGTTGTTAAATCTCATGCGTGCAATGCACGTGTACCTTACTCTAGTCTAAATGGTGTTTGTGTGTGTGTTGCGTGTTGAGGTGCAAATTGTCTTTTTTGGGTACACGTTGCTTGTTCTTCCAAAATTTCAAGTTGCGCCTTGTTATGCCAAAAATTCAAGCTAGCTGCTCTCTCTATCGTATGCTAAACTCCCGCCTTCTTCAACCCGCTACTTTATTAGCCCAAATATTTAAGATATATCTTTGTCTCACAGTTCGGCTAACTCCCTCCATCTCAACTCCGCTTTTGCTATTCGAAATTACAACGCTAAAACTCCCACCTCCCGTGAAATCCCGACACGTGAAATGCCCGTGGTACCCTCGAACCGAAGAACCGCCAAATCGGTGGGGGTACTTTCACAACTTACGCCACATTTCAGACAAGCGCATCTCCAAGCCATGGTTCCCCACTTCCATCCCATCCGCCCACCCATTCATACACCGAGGCCGCAAAACCCGCGATTAAACCCCACACCTCGCTCCGTCTGCCACCCAAACCGAGCCTCTTCCCCGACGATGTCGCCCACAGAAAACCTCGACGCCCTCATCCACCGTATCGATGATGATCCGTCGTCGATCTCATCGCCCCGCCGGTTCAGCCACCCCGCCCTCCACCTCCAAGGAGCTGCCCCAACGCTCCCTCGCCTTTTCGCGCCACCTCCATTCCCACACCGCCGCCTTTCACCGCACCATTGAAAGAGCATCATCATCATCGCTTCTCGATGAAGTTGCGCCTAATCGGGCGCCACCAAAGAGGTTCTACACTAATTGCCACATTTTCTTCTTGATTCGATCTCACGGTGCTGCCGGGCGCCGGTCCCAGCCGACACGGCGCTGCTCCATCCACGGGCAAGGCCACCGTGAAAGTGCAACTATCCCTAGGTGGTTTTGGTAATTCATAACAACATATAGCTTATTGAGCTAATGCTATTCCAAGATGAACATTTCAGGAAAGCTCAATGAATGGCATGGCATGGATGATGAAAGTGGATCCCTCAAAATGATAATGACAAAGGATTGGCTCAAGCTCAAAAACTCAAGACTCTTCATTTTATATTTTAGTGATTCAAGATCACATTGAGTCTATAGGAAAAGCCAATACTATCAAGGAGGGATGAGGTGTTGCTTAATGAGCCTCTTGCTTTATGTGCTTAGTGATATGCTCCAAAACCCTCAGCTACTTTCTCACATCCACATATGACCTAAACCTAAAGCCAAAATCGGTCTCACCGATTCTTCCTATCCGCGCCACCGATTCCAAATGGCATAGCCACGGCACAAACCCTAGGCAAATCGGTTCTACTGATAGGGATCTCGGTCTCACCGAGATGGGATTGTAATCTCTCGCTTCTTTTCCGTAACTTTTCGGTCTCACCGAAAGAGCGGATCGGTCCCACCGAGATTGCAATGTAAACTCTCTGCTTCCCTTTTGTAACTTTTCGTCTCACCGAAGAGCTTAATCGGTCCCACCGAAGTTTACTCCGACCAACTCTCCGGTTAGCTAATTACCAAAATCGGTCTCACCGAGTTTGTGTAATCGGTCTCACCGAGATTACGTTATGCCCTAACCCTAACCATATCGGTCCTACCGAGATGCATGTCAGTCCCACCGAAAATCCTAACGGTCACTAGGTTTACTAAAATCAGTCTGACCGAGTTTGTTGATTCGGTCCCACCGAGATTGGTAAATTGTTGTAACGGTTAGATTTTGTGTGGAGGCTATATATACCCCTCCACCTCCTCTTCATTCGTGGAGAGAGCCATCAGAACAAACCTACACTTCCAACTTACCAGTTTTGAGAGAGAACCACCTACTCATGTGTTGAGACCAAGATATTCCATTCCTACCATATGAATCTTGATCTCTAGGCTTCCCCAAGTTGCTTTCCACTCAAATCTTCTTTCCACCAGATCCAAATCCTATGAGAGAGTTGAGTGTTGGGGAGACTATCATTTGAAGCACAAGAGCAAGGAGTTCATCATCAACGCACCATTTGTTACTTCTTGGAGAGTGGTGTCTCCTAGATTGGCTAGGTGTCACTTGGGAGCCTCCGACAAGATTGTGGAGTTGAACCAAGGAGTTTGTAAGGGCAAGGAGATCGCCTACTTCGTGAAGATCTACCGCTAGTGAGGCAAGTCCTTCGTGGGCGACGGCCATGGTGGGATAGACAAGGTTGCTACTGTGGACCCTTCGTGGGTGGAGCCTCCGTGGACTCACAAGAACTGCTACCCTTCGTGGGTTGAAGTCTCCATCAACGTGGAGGTACGATAGCACCACCCATCGGAACCATGCCAAAAACATCCATGTCTCCAATTGCGCTTTGAATCCTCCAAACCCTTCCCTTTACTTTCTTGCAAGTTGCATGCTTAAATTCCGCTGCTCATACACTCAGGCATGCTTGCTTGAATTGTGTGATGATTGCTTGACTTGTCCTAAGATAGCTAAAATCTGCCAAACTCTAAAACTGGGAAAAGGCTAAGTTTTTAATTGGTCAAGTAGTCTAATCACCCCCTCTAGACATACTTCAAGGTCCTACAGCCGCCACTTCTCCACGGAGTCGCCTCCTCGACGGCGACGCCCACATCAGAGGAACTATCGCTGCTTTAGCTCGCCGTGTTGTTGCTCTCGCTTGCTCTCGGTCCCTTGCCTGGTCTGCTCTTTATTGTTTGCTTCAAGCTGTTGCTTCTCGCTTGCTTTTGCTCTTGCTTATGATGTTGCTCCGATTTAGCTACACTTCAGCCGACCGAATCGACTTTTGGGTCACCGATTTTGGGGTGGGGGCTCGCTGGGTGAAGGAAGAACCAGCCGCAGCGGAAGGGGGGCTCACGGAGAGGTACCCCACTATCTATCTTAGGGTTCGGATGGGGCGGTCGCCGGGCGGTGGCGGGAGTTGGCGGGCGGTATGCGTATGGATCGCCGGAGAAAAGCTCGCACGTGGGGGCCTAGAGGGATGGCTGGGCGGCGCGCACCGGCAGTGGGGAGTGTTTTGGCGAAGGGCGGCGCGACCACCGCCGCCGCGGGCGGCGAGGGGCTGCTGTTTGGCCGGTGGTGGATGGCGGCTCAGGGGTGGACGTTGAAGATGAACCGCAGGCCCTTGATTTCAGATCCAACGCTGCAAAATCGATCGACCAGAGATGAAAAGTCACGACCGACGTAGCCTCACCTTGCTAGTGCGCTCAGCTTCGACAAAGAAAATTCAGTTTCAATAGCAAAATTCAGTTTCGGCGCTAAGTTCAGTTTCGACAGCTTAAATTCAGAGATGAACGGCTGATGTATTTTACATCTAGCACTTTGTGGTTATGTATTTTACGCCATATATTGAGATGCTATTAGAATTCCACTCAGGTTAACGTTGTTCGTTGTCTCTCTTGTCCTCGCTTCAGCCTCGCGTCGTCTAACTCACCGGAGCTGCTCCAACGATTTAAACCCTCCATCATAGCAGAGCAAGACTCGAGCTCCATCTCCAGACGCCTAAGATCTTCTTCCCCTCCTCCGACAGCATAGTCAGCCGGAGCATCCTCACCGGCCAACCCAATCACGCTGAGATCGACATGGCTTCGCCAAAGAGGTTGTACACTTGTTGCATCTCTTTTTTACTCTACATGTTATATATATTGTCCATCGAGCACTCGAGTAATGGGAAATGCGATCATTTTATCCTACTATATGACAAGCAAAGTGAGGTACCTGCAACTTAGCTATTCGTGATGGACTCTCTGAACGCCATCATTATTTATCTCTCGCTTGAGTTGTGCATTTGTCGATGGGCCCGGGAGTTGAGCTAGTATGGCAAAGGGCTCGGGTCCAAAGTAATAGAAGTAGCACAAAACATTTTTAGTGTAGGATTTTCCTTGCTCAAGCTCGCCTACTAGAATCGCTAGTGCTTGAAAGGAAAAGTGAATGAAAACATAGGAATTGGAAAGTTTCCTATGGTACTACTTTTCATGAATTTGGTGCAAAGGAATGGAGCAAAGGAAAACTGAGGATTTGTTCCTTTAGTGTCTCCTTGAAAGAAAAACCGTAGGAATTCTAATTTCCACTTCTCCTCCTTTTCATATTCCTATTCATCAAGCACATGACTAAGAGATAGTAGCATAATAGCATTATAACCGTGACATTTTCTTGTGGTTTGACTTAATCTCACCATGCTTTTTGCATCCTGTGATCTTCCAATTGTTGTGAATCAAACACCCAGATTGGCGTAAATCCTCGTGTTTTTAAATTCTCTGCTTTGCACGCATTCCTATCCTATTCCTGTCTATCTCCTATCCTCGCATTGTTAGAATCCTCAAATTCAAACAACCCCTTACTCAATTACTTCACACAGATATGTGTCAAAGAAAACCTTGTGTGGTTTGTCCTGCTCCTGCGTGTTGTGTTCCACCCCAGCTCAGCTGCTCCAACGACGGAAGGGTTCACCACAGCAGGATCCGCTTCCAGACTGCTTTTCGCCGCCTTTAGATCTTCTTCCCACCGCAGCCATGACAATCTGATTACCATCATCAATCGAAAGCAGATGACCTTGAGGACTACACGGTCCACAAGAGAGGTCGACTCTTCCGTGGTTCCGCCACGTTATGCGCCACTTAATATGATGACATGCTACATTATCGTCGTGTTCACCTATTAGACTCGAGTCAGGTCCAAACTAATGCTAAAACTTGAGTTTTTAAATGGTTGTGGGATACATATTGGGGCAGCAATCAAGATTATCTGCCTACTATCCGTTAATCTCCGTGTCTACTATGAGTTTCATGTTGGGTGCAAACAAACATTAAAGGAGCCATTATCCGTATTTTTAACTAAAGCTATTATCTGCCTCGCTATCATTGGTTTTGGGTCTATCCACAGCTTGCTACCATCACTCGATTTGTGCATGCACTCCTTACATAATCTCACTATGTTTTATTCCTATGCATGCCGCTTATTGTACACAATGGAACTGATCATGTAGAGCAAAAGAGACGAGCCTTGTGTGGCAATAAAATTTCATGCAGACGCTGCTCCATGGTGGGCGAAAGGCAGCCCCCTCCAACCATTTAGGATCGTAATCAAGAGGAAGATAACTGCTCTAAGGGGATTCGTATGAGAAGACCAGTCCTATTTACCCCATGAGGTCTTCGCCTAACTTGGCATGCCGATGTTGGTAATATCATGCATATGGTGCCTTGCATTGCTTATCGTGATACATTAAAGATGTCATCCGCTTAGTTTAGACATGCTTTGTGTCAATGCCAACTGCTTAGTTTCTTTATTGTATATGTGAATCATGCAATGCCATCTTGTCTATCCAGCATCATATATGTGAATTTTGCAATGCCACCTGGTTAGCCACCATCTTATATGTGAATTATATCATGCCATCATTTTTTTATTACGTGTTAAATTTGTCAACAATTTTAGTACATTCAATTACTCTTCCTGCATCAGCCATTCGGCATGGTCATGGAAAAATCTGGAGGGAAACAAGGTCTCCAGAGCGTAAAATGCTATCCGACGGTTTAATGTCTTGTTGGTTACCGATAGCTCCTCGTGAGGAGGATTCGAGATGATAACCAGTCATATCCCCCGAGGTGCATGCCCTAACTTGGCAGGGTTATGTTGCTCATATCATGCGTATGGTATCTTGCATTGCTATGTCATTTGCTTAGTTTAGACATGCTTTGTGTGAATGCCACCTGCTTAGTGTCTAATTACCATATATGTGAATTATGCAATGCCATCTTGTTGCAAGACATTATATATGTGAATTATGGAATGTTATCTTGTTGCAAGGCATTATGTATGTGAATTATGCAATGCCATGATGTTTAGGAAAGCGCCATATATGTGAATTATATCATGCCATCCTTTTTTGTATTTCTCATTGCTTTTGTCGACAATGTTTGTATATTCAACTCGCTTCTTCCTGTGCATCAGCCATTTGAATTGGTGATGGAGAAATCGAGTGAAAACAAGGTCTTCGAGCGTATAATGCTACCTCGTGAAGCAGATATCTTGCTGGTTACAGATAGCTCTTCGAGGAGGATTCAGAGGCGATGACCAGTCCTATTATCCCCCGAGGTGTATGCTCAAACTTGGCAGGGTTATATTACTCATATAATGCATATGTTGTATTGCAATGCTTAGTTTTTACATCATATACACAATATTGATGCCATCTCCTTAGTTGACACATCATATATGCGATTGCCCTCCGCTCACTTCCTTAGTATATAAATCATATATTTGAATTATGTCATGCCATTATGTTTACATAGACAGCATGTATCTGAATTATGGCATGCCAACCCATTTTCTAAAGACATAATATAGTTATATCATCTCATCTTGTTTACATAGTCATCATATTTTAAATTATGTCATTCTATCCGTGGAATTATATCATGCCATCATGTTTCCATCGACGGCATGTTTGTGATCTATGGCATGCCAACCACTTTAGTAGACACATCGTATAGTTATATCATGTCATCCTGTTTACATAGTCATCATATTTTGAAGTATGTCATTCTATCCTGTTTAGTTAGCCATCATACATGTGAAATTGTGTCATGCTATCCTGTTTAATTAGCCATCATATATGTGAAATTATGTCCTGCTATTCTGTTTGCTTAGACAACATAAATGTGAATTATTTCATGCCCTATTTTCTTCCCTACTATCCATTGCACCTGTCTATCTTACAATGTATGTACATTCAATTACTTTTCTTGTTTATCAGCCATTTCAATTGGAGGGAGTGATGGCAGATTCTGGGGAGTAAAACACAGTCTTCAGAAAGATCGTATACCTGTCGATGCAGATAGAACCACGGTTGTACTTGCCCAAGAACCAGCCCCACCACACATAACCCACACTCATGCAGATTGTACCCTACCCAGCTTGGACAGAGAACCAGCTACACCCCTTCTAACCCCAACCCCAGCAGATAGACACCCAGCCTCCTGCTGACACAAGACCGCTCTCCACCACAGAGCACCCAAACACGAGCAGTTAGTAAGGCAACTGCAGTGCCCAAATCACGAGGACCACCACTCCAACTCAAGTCAATGCTTAAAGCGTAAGAAGAATTGTTCTTAGGTCAGGTCTGTAGCTATGGTTCATACTACTTAGCTCTTGCATCATCAGATTTATCGATACCAACCAATTTCAAATTTGAAGGATGTACTTGAAACTCCAATGGCGCAACAGGTATGTTTTAAACCTGTTTCTTCAACGTGTTTGGCTGTTTGCTGTTGTAACTTGCTCTATGTTGATTTCAGTTTCAATTGAATAAACAGTTATGTTCTCATGCCATGCACATTACAAGTGTTGTTATTGCTGTGTAATTTCCCACACTTATATTTTGTCTATGCTTCTTTGTCTTAAATAGATATGATTCGAACTATATCTATCTTGATTTGGCAACATAAACTAGAATGATATAGACCATACAGTGACCATACTACATAGATATATGTTTGTTGCATGCTGTTATCATGTCCACCTTACTACTGAACTAGTTTACCAAAATGAGTTTCATATACTACATTGTAAACCTAAGATGTGTTTGTTTGTTTCTCTTTTAGAACGCGGATAAAATATTGGAGAAGAGTACCCTGTTATGCAATGGTAAAGGAAGTAATGCAGATAAGATTCAAGATAGTGAGAATCCCTGCTGGTCTCCAAGAAAGCTGATAAAACTATATTGAAGACACCGAGACAACCCCAAAGTCCTGCCTTGATGTAGTGTTCGAAGTTATCGGTTACCACCGCTGGCACCAGCTTCTTCGAACTCGCTGTTCGAATCAGTTCGGCTTTGAGTCTCGACTTCAAGTTGAAATACATCGATCGATGTTATGCGATGAAGTCAAGGACCGAGGAAGTCCCCGCAGAATTCAGATGCATACTTTCCGTACAAAGAAGTTACTGGAGGACTTAAGCGCCAAACAAGAGAAAGTTAATAAGCTTGCTAAGAATCTTGCCAGATTATGGGTACCTGTGATATTGTTTCTGAGCTCTTCAAGTGGTTTCAGCCTCGACTTGTTTTGCAGCGCGCTTATATGTTGTCAGTTCCCTATATTTGCACCGTGGCAAACTTTGATGCCCAAAGGATGTAATATGTGTAATAGCCTTGATAGCCTAGTGTAAGTTGCTTGCTTATTTATTTCCTTGTTGTCTTGTTTATTTGTTTGCTTGTAGTGTCAGACCCTATTCCAAGTCACATCGATCTAGCCGTAACACCTCATATCACTTTTGCGGCCTCACGCACGGTATTCCCACCGTGTCGCCTTACCATGGCCCGGGACCGCTTATGCCTTTTGGCTCACGATATGATAGTGTCGCTAGCATCCATATGACAGAGAACCCGGCCGACATGGCTAGTCGTGGAACCCAAAGCGCACTAACCCATGGGGACAGTATACATGAATCAACTCGAGCATGTCAACAAAGAGCTGCAGAATCTGGCTGTCGACTGGCTAACAGGACTGTACCCGGCTGTAGCAGGTTAGGCAGACTGGATGTCACCAAGGTGACATTTCAAGGGATGTACACAGAACAAAGTGAAACACATGCCGGCCACCAAGTGTTCCGAGCAGAGTGTTGGGCTAGCAGACTCGTGAACTGGTCAGAAGTGACTACTATGGCTCATGGAAGCACAAGACTACATTTCCCCATAAGAGAGGCTCCCAAGGATAAACAACTAGATTGTCGGATCCCACACATAGCAAGCATTTCAATCATACACACAATATGCTCGATATGTGTAAATACAACATGGCATCACAACATAACTCTACGACTCAAGTATTTATTCATTAGGCTCCGAGGAGCGAGATATTACAAACATGGGTCTCATGACCCAACATTCAGAGCATACAAGTCAAAGCACATGCGGAAGCTTAACATGTCTGAGTACAGACATCTACAAATGAAAAAGGCTTAGAAGCCTAACTATCTACCAGATCCTTCCTAGGGCACAAGATCGTAGCTGAGGTAACAAGCTAAACGTCGAAGTCCACGCGGAACTACTAGCGAGACGGAAGTCTCTCTGCAAAAAACATAAATTAAGCAAACGTGAGTACAAATGTACCCAGAAGACTTACGCCGTAACTATCTACATATGCATCAAGATCAACAAAGGGGTGGTGGAGTATGACCGCAGCAAGCCAGCTTTGACTCGGTGGCTATCCAAAGACTACGATCGCAAGTAACTCTTTTGAGGTGGCGCACACGAGTCCACATATTCACCATATCAATACACCACTATGGATCCGCCCCCGCCTCCCTACGAGAATACCATCCATAGCACTCACGCTTATCTTGCGATTTTAGAGTATCCACTTTCACTTGTCTATGAACCGCACAGCAACCTGAAGTCCTTTACCGCTGACACGGCTATTCAATAGATCATTTATAACCCCGAGGGGTGTACTTCTTCACACACGCCTCGCCACTTACCACCATGTACATGTCGTATCTCGCAACCTTCAAGCGGAAGCTCGCGAGGAGTCGGCCATGACCGACTAACCACACAAGTCTCTAGTCCAGTTTATCGCCTATTCGGTTCCATCCGCAAGGAGATCCGCCGGGTGTCGCCACAGCCCCAACGATGGTATGGTTCCAAGCCCACCAAACGGCGGCGCTTGGCATACCCACCATGGTGCCTAGTCTGTCCCAAGCCCACCTGCACTGGGTGCCACTTGGTAGACTACTAACACTACCTACAAACACCGTAAACTAGTTGCAACTCCCGGACAGAGATCATGTTGATTAATAAGTCAAGAGGGTCGAGTTACCGAACCCAATGTGTGGTAGTAACTGCTCATGGATCACAAACACGTAACTCAGTTCCCGAGGACGGCTGCAATGAGACAACCCACCATGTACTCCTACATGGCCTCTCACCGCTACCTTTTACCAAATCGTGTTCACACACTTAGCTCACACACAAGAGGACATGTTCACACACCTCCAATTCATCCCCGATGAATCGACCGACACAACTCTAAGCAATAGCAGGCATGACAAACAAGCATGAATGAGTAGGCACATCAGGGCTCAAGCGACTCCTACTCATGCTAGTGGGTTTCATCTATTTACTATGGCAATGACAGGTCATGCAGAGGAAAGGGGTTCAACTACCGCAGCATGTAACAGTTGAATCGTTGTTGTCCTAATGCAGTAAAAGAGAGCAGGAGCTAGAGAGTAGGATTGTATCGGAATGAAAAAGGGGTTTTTGCTTGCCTGGCACTTCTGAAGATAATATAGTTCTTAATCAATGTCATCGAACTCATCGCTCACGCCGCCTACTCGTGAGGGGACAAACACCGGCAAACAAGGAAGAACACAATCAATGCAATGCAACAATTATGATGCATGATTATGACATGGCAATATGAATGGGTTTTGGGCTAATGCAAGCTAGAACAGAAAGACATGAGTCCATTTGAACCAAAGATTCAAATGCAAACCCATTTTAAGAGGTCATATTAGTGCATTAACTTGTTTCACCTAAACAGCAAGGTTAAAGTGTTCTAACATGCATGAAACTAGTACAGATGGATAGGTTGCATTTTTCTGATAATTTTTCATATATAAATTATTTCAATCTGAGCTACGGTTGAATTTATATGATTTTTTAAAGTTTGAATCATTTTTCTGGAATTTCCTGATTAAAATTAAATCCAGAAAATGAATAACTACGTCAGCACTGCATCACTGTGACGTCAGCAAGTCAACTGCGGCTGACCAGGTCAAACCTGACCAGTGGGGTCCACGGTCAGTCACACAGGTTAAGCACGGGGTTTATCTTTTCCTAATTACAGGGTTAATGGCGCTGGGGCCCACTGGTTAGTGTCAGGGGCTTAGTTAAATGGTGATTAGCCTTAAGCTAATCACCTGGCAGGCCGAGCCCGCACGTCGGGCCGGCGAGGGTATCGCCGGCGACCTGGACGGCGGTGTCCGCGATTCAGCCACGGGCGGCGCTTAAGGGCACCGTGGCGTAGTTCGGCTCGCGATCCGTGGAGGCGACGGAGGACGCGGGTGGCCGGAGTCACGGAGCGGAGCTCGGGCGGCGGCCGGGCACGGCTTCGAGCGGAGCAAGCTACGGGCACTAAGGGGCTGCGAAGGCCTCTACGGCCTCCCGGCGTCACTCAGAGCACGGTGACGCTGCGGATTGCGAAGCTGCGCGCTAGCGCGACGACGGCGACACGGATGGCGCAAAGAGCTACGGCCATGGCGGGGAACGAAGCTATGGCGAGCAGCAAGCTACGGGGTTAGGGGCAGGACGTGCAGAAACTCACGTTGGTTCAGAACGCGTGCTCGCCGCTCGGGAGGCTCGAGTCGACGGAGCGGCGCCGGCGATCTCGGGTGACCGGAGGTGAAGAAGAAGGCGGTGACGACTCCATGGGGCGTCCCCGGTTGCTTGGCTCGTCGAGGACGTAGAGGATGTCACGGCGGAGCTTGCAGACACGGAGAGAGGGCGGGGGGAAGGCGGTGGCTGCGGCTACGGTGAACGGCGGCGATGGCAGCGCCCGGCCATTCGCGCGAGAGAGCGAGGGAGAGGAGGGGAGGCCACGAGAGAGAGAGAGAGAGAGAGAGAGAGAGAGAGAGAGAGAGAGAGAGGTGCGGGGAGGCGCGTGGCGTTGTCTGTATGGCCCAGGCGACGGGGAGTGAGGCCGACAGTGAGGTGGCCGGACGCTGCAGGCACGCCAGGGCACACGCCCATGTCCTCCTGGCGAGAGGAGAGGGACGACTGGCAGGGGCCAGTTGGCTGGGCCGGCACAGAGCCAGGCCAACAAGTGGCCCAGGTAAGTCCAGGTAAGGTTTTCCCCTTTTTGTTTTCTTTTCTATTTCCTGACATTTGTTTCTGCTTTTAAAAATAATACTAAACTAATTTATTTTCTTATGCCAATTTTTGTAGAGATAGTGGTATTATTCCAGAGCTCCTCATCAACTAGCATAATTTCTGGACAATATTATATATATATAACAATATATATCCAAAGCAAATAATTACTGCATTAATTCCAAAAGGCCAAAATAAATATTTATGAGCTCCTAAAATATTGGTTTGAATTTTACCTCTGCCCAATATTTTCAGAGAGAGACATGAACATTTTCTTGGACCCTTTTGGAGCAATTTTATCCGGGTCATTTCCAAAATGATTCTCGAGGGTTTCACAAATCCCCATTTCAAATTTAATTGAATTTAAACATGATGCACACATGACTATCTAGTCTAGGTCATACCGTAATTAGGGATGTGACATGTAGTCAAGCAGCTTCTTTTTCTCGGTTTGCTAGTGGCTGCAATAACCTATTTTTAAAACTAGGCCACAATAAACGCCACAAGAGGTGACACCGGGCCCACGGGCCATAGAAACAAAGGGCCTTCTACGGGTCAGAGAACAAGTGGGCCTTCTACGGGTCAGAACAAAGGGGCCTTCTACGGGTCAGAGAAACAATGGGCCTTCTACGGTCAGAGAAACAATGGGCCTTCTATGGGTCAGACACAATGGGCCTTCTACGGGTCAGATCATCAATGGGCCTTATACGGTCAGATGATCGACACAAACATGGGCCAAACAGATCGCATTCGGCTGTAAACAAAGTTAGAGTTGGAATTGTCCGCTCATGGGTCACCATAACGGGTCATCATTAATAGGCCGATTTGATGATGCTATGAAAACGCCCAACGATAACGGACCACAAACGGGCCGACTGTCACCACGGGCTGAATTTGGCCCACAAGCAGAAAATGACAATAACGGGTCGTAAGTAAACGAATGCTGGAAATGAGCCCAAGAACAAATGGGCTCTGAGAAGGCCGAAGATAACATGGGCTGGAAACGCCCAACGGAATAACGGGTCGTTAATGGGTATAAAGTGATACATCGTTTATACGGGCTGCCACCACGGCCGTTAATGGGTGTAAAGTGATACACCGCTCATTACGGGCCGTTTCACCACAGCCGTTAATAGGCCAAGAGTTACATAGGGCCTCATATGGGCCGAAGACGCCATGGGCCATACATGGGCCGGTTAAAACGGCCGAATCATATTGATGGCCCAGATGACGCCATCGGGCCTAATTCAATAGGGCGAACGGGCCTTGGGTTAGCGGGTTGTAAATGGGCTATATGCGCAACAGTGCCATTAATAGGCTTTCCATGGCCGCCCGCCACCTTTTACCAAGTCAAACGGGCCGCCTTTTCACAAAGAATGGGCCTCATTATTGTGCCACGGTCGACATATCATAGGCGCCTTTCTATCCAATGAGTGGATGACATCCGTCCCGGCCGGTGAGCCGACATCGCAGTTTTCTCCAGCCAATGATGATTTTACATGGAAAATCCCCATTGGTCGGGCTGTTAACGGGTTATCGGATCCAAAACCCGACCCGTAGCTTAACGGCGTTCGCTACTTGCGGATGCCACGGTCGGTCACCCTTGACGAAAGCACTTCAGGACGCGCGATTTATCGTCATGGAAGTGGACACTTCCGTGATGATAATTTTCAGAATGTCATGGAACACTTTCTACGACAAAGACAGTATGACTATCTTGATTCTGCCATAAATTTGTCATGGATGTACAAGCATGACAAAAAACGCGACCCATCGTGACAAACCCGTATCATCACTAAGTGTATTTTTTTGTAGTGAGAACTTATTGGAGACTTCATATCTCTCAATCCGCATTTGCTTGAAATATTAACTTCAACTCCCGAACATCTCATATGCTCCATGACGCTCAAAACGTCGTTGAAGTCCCGGTTCTAAGCAAGAAAGCATGGCACACCGAACTATCGAGTAGTCATCAGCTTTGCTTTGCCAGACGCTCTTAACGCCGCCATTGCATCTCGCAAGAGTTCGGCACCCGGTGCTTCCATGACGTAATTCTTCAGGCAGCAATGAGGATAATCTCGTTACTGACCCAGTCCGTAATTACTGCCATCATCTTTCAACTTTGCTTTCTCAAGGAACGATTAAAATTCAACGAAACAACAAAGACGGCCATCTATCTACAATCAACATAGACAAGCAAGATACTATCAGTACTAAGTTCATGATAAATTTCAGTTCAATTAACCATATTACTTAAGAACTCCCACTTAGATAGACATCTCTAATCCTCTAAGTGATCACGTGACCCAAATCAACTAAACCATAACCGATCATCACGTAAATGGAGTAGTTTTCAATGGTGAACATCACTATGTTGATCATATCTACTATATGATTCATGCTCGACCTTCGGTCTCAAAGGTTCCAAGGCCATATCTGCATATGCTAGGCTCGCCAAGTTTAACTCGAGTATTCTCATGGTGCAAAACTGGCTTGCACCCGCTGTAGATGGACGAGAGCTTATCACACCCAATCATCACATGGTGTCCGGGCACGATTTAACTTTGGCAACGGTGCATACTCGTGGAGAACACTTTATCTTGAAATTTAGTGAGACATCATCTTATAATGCTACCACAATCAAAGCAAGATAAGATGCATAAAAGATAAACATCACATGCAACCAATATAAGTGATATGATATGGCCATCATCATCTTGTGCTTGTGATCTCCATCTCCTAAGCACCGCCATGATCACCATCGCCACCGGCGCGACACCTTGATCTCCATCATAGCATCGTTGTCGCCTCGCCAATCTTATGCTTCTACGACTATCGCTACCGCTTAGTGATAAAGTAAAGCATTACAGGCTGCATTGCATTGCATACAATAAAGTGACAACCATATGGCTCTCGCCAAGAATCTCGGTTACAAAACATGATCATCTCATACAATAAAATTTAGCATCATGTCTTGACCATATCACATCACAACATGCCCCGCAAAACAAGTTAGACGCCCTCTACTTTGTTGTTGCAAATTTTATGGCTGCTACGGGCTTAGCAAGAACCGCTTACCACGCATCAAAACCACAACGATAGTTTGTCAAGTTGGTGTTGTTTTAACCTTCGTAAGGACCGGCATAGCCACACTCGGTTCAACTAAAGTTGGAGAAACCGACACCGCCAGCCACCGGTGCAAAGCACGCCGGTAGAACCAGCCTCGCGTAAGCGAGGCGTAATGTCGGTCCGGGCCGCTTCATCCAACAATACCGCCAAACCAAAGTGTGACATGCGGTAAGCAAGATGACTTGTATCGCCCACAACTCACTTGTGTTCTACTCGCATATAACATCAACGATAAAACCAGGCTCGTAAGCCACCGCTTGGGGAACGAGTAATTTCAAAAAATCCTACGCACACGCAAGATCATGGTGATGCATAGCAACGAGAGGGGAGATTGTTGTCCACGTACCCTCGTAGACCAAAAGCGGAAACGTTAGCACAACGCGGTTGATGTAGTCGTACGTCTTCACGATCCGACCGATCAAGTACCGAACGCACGGCACCTCCGAGTTCAGCACACGCTCAACCCGATGACGCCCCTCGAACTCCAATCCAACCGAGTGTTGAGGGAGAGTTTCACAAGACAACGGCGCAGGATGATGATGATGTTCTATCGACGCAGGCTTCGCTTAAGCACCGCCACAAGATATCGAGGTGGATCTGGTGGAGGGGGCACCAGACATGACTAAAAGATCAAACGATCAATTGTTGTGTCTTAGGGTGCCCCCCGCCTCAGATATAAAGGAGCAAGGGGAGGTGCGGCCGCCAGAGGGGCGCTGTAGGAGTCCTACTCCCATGGGGAGTAGGACTCTCCTTTCCTTGTTGGATTAGGAGAAGAGGGAAAGAGGTGGAGGAGAAGAAGGAAAGTGGGGTGCCGCCTCTCCTCGTCCTATTCGGACTAGGAGGGCGCGCCCCTGCCCCGCCGCCTCTTCTTTCTCCACTAAGGCCCACTATGGCCCATTAACCCCGGGGTTCCTGAACCTCCAGATCTCTAAAAATCCCGATTTCACCAAACACTTCGATATCCAAATATAGGCTTCCAATATATCAATCTTCATGTCTCGCCATTTAGAGACTCTCATGTCCGTGATCACATCCGGACTCCGAGCAATCTTCGCTACATCAAAACATATAAACTCATAATATAACTGCCATCAAACGTTAAGCGTATGGACCCTATGGGTTCAAGAACTATAGACATGACCGAGACACGCCTCCGGTCAATAACCAATAGCGGAACCTCGATGCTCATATTGGCTCCTACATATTCTACGAAGATCTTTATCGGCCGATCGCATAACAACATATGTTGTTCCCTTTGTCCTCAGATAGTTACTTGCACGAGATTCGATCGTCGGTATCTCAATACCTAGTTCAATCTGCTACCGCAAGTCTCTTTACTCGCTCCGTAGTACATCATCCCGCAACTAACTCATTAGTTGCAATGCTTGCAAGGCTTAAGTGATGTGCATTACCGAGTGGGCCCAGAGATACCTCTCCGACAATCGGAGTGACAAATCCTAATCTCTAAATACGCCAACCCAACAAGTACCTTTGGAGACACCTGTAGAGCACCTTTATAATCACCTAGTTATGTTGTGACGTTTGGTAGCACACAAAGTGTTCCTCCGGTAAAAGGTAGTTGCATAATCTCATAGTCATAGGAACATGTATAAGTCATGAAGAAAGCATTAGCAACATACTATACGATCGAGTGCTAAGCTAACGGAATGGGTCAAGTCAATCACATCATTCTCCTAATGATGTGATCCCGTTAATCAAATGACAACCCATGTCAATGGCTAGGAAACATAACCATCTTTGATTAACGAGCTAGTCAAGTAGAAGCATACTAGTGACACTGCTTGTCTATGTATTCACACAAGTATCACGCTTCCGTTAATACAATTCTAGCATGAATAATAAACATTTATCATGATATAAGGAAATAAATAATAACTTTATTATTGCCTCTAGGGCATATTTCCTTCAAGGAGCCTAACTGACCACGTAGCCCCTCACCCCTTGGTCCCGTCCTGGTGATCCGGACGGCCCAACGGCGGCTGAGGTATGCGCGGGGTCGGGCCCTGCCGATGTAGAACATCAAGCAAACGGAAGGAAGTCACGGAATCTCAATAAAATATTACAAAACATATTGTTCCTTAAGCACCCACAAGAAGTTTTAACGCCTCCACGAGGCACGCCGCACGTTGTCGCTCCCCCCTCCTACTAGGAATCCTATTCCTACTAGGAATCCTATTCCTAGTAGGAATCCTATTCCTAGTAGGTTTCCAAAAAGGGAAGAGAGGGAGAAGGAAGGAGAGGGAGAGATGGAGAAGGAGGGGCGCCTCTTCCCCTTGTCCTATTCGACTCCAAGGGGGGAGGGCGCGGCCTGCCCTGGCTGCCCTCCTCTCTCTCCACTAAGGCCCATGTTGGCCCATTAGTTCCCCCGGGGGTTCCGATAACCCCCCGGCACTCGGGTCTGGTGACCCCCGGAACTCATCCAGTGTCTGAATAACATCGTCCAATATATCAATCTTTATGTCCCGACCATCTCGAGACTCCTCGTCATGTCCGTGATCACATCCGGGACGAACAACCTTCGGTACATCAAAACACATAAACTCATAATACCGATCGTCATCGAACGTTAAGCGTGCGGACTCGACAGGTTCGAGAACTATGTAGACATGACCGAGACTCATCTCCGGTCAATAACCAACAGCGGAACCTGGATGATCATATTGGCTGCCACATATTCTACGAAGATCTTTATCGATCAAACCGCATAACAACATACGTTATTCCCTTTGTCATTGGTATGTTACTTGCCCGAGATTCATCGCCGGTATCTCAATACCTAGTTCAATCTCGCTACGCAAGTCTCTTTACTCGCTCTATAATGCATCATCCCGTAACTAACTCATTAGTCACATTGCTTGCAAGGCTTATTGTGATGTGCATTACCGAGAGGGCCTGTGATACCTCTCCGACAATCGAGGACAAATCCTAATCTCGATTTATGCCAACTTAGCAAACAACATCGAGACACCTGAGAGCATCTTTATAATCACCCAGCTTACGCCAGGATGTTTGATAGCACATTAAGTGTTCCTCCGGATTCGGAGTTGCATAATCTCATAGTCATAGGAACATGTATAAGTCATGAAGAAAGCAATAGCAACAAACTAAACGATCATCGTGTTAAGCTAACGGATGGGTCATGTCAATCACATCATTCTCTAATGATGTGATCCCGCTCATCAAATGACAACTCATGTCTATGGTTAGAAACTTAACCATCTTTGATTAACGAGCTAGTCAAGTAGAGGCATACTAGTGACACTGCTTGTCTATGTATTCACACATGTACTAAGTTTCGTTAATACAATTCTAGCATGAATAATAAACATTATCATGATATAAGGAAATATAAACAACATTATTATTGCCTCTAGGGCATATTTCCTTCACTCACCGCAACGCTTCCTGGAGAGCCGCGAGGGCTGGGCACGGGCTACGCCAGTGTCATGCCTAGCGTACGCCGCCCTGCAAGGTCCCTTGGACCTGGTCATCGCGCGCCCCTCCCGAGCGAGACCTCGGCAAGGACAGGTATGAAGGTTTGTTTGAGCATCAAGGGGGACTCCTGAACATCACAACTCAGGAGCCTAACTGGCCACATAGCCCCTCACCCCTTGGTTCCGTCCTGGCGATCCGGACGGTCCAACGGCGGCTGAGGTATGCGCAGGGTCGGGCCCTGCTGACGTAGAACACTAAGGCCTACCTTCACGTCTCCTTCCCACAGGCCGTTGACGCGTCAAGGGGGACTCCCGAGCATCGTGACTCAGGAGCCTAATCGACCACATAGCCCTCACCCCTTGGTCACGCCCCGTGATCCGGACGCCCAACGGCGGCCGAGGTATGCATCGGGTCGGCCCCGCCGGCGTAGAACATCAAGCAAACGGAAGGAAGTCACGGGATCTCAATAAAATATTACAAAACATATTGTTCCTTAAGCACCCACAAGAAGTTTGAACGCCTCCACGAGGCATGCCGCATGTTGCCTCGCGAGGACGACCGGGCCGGAGAGGCGCGAGGACTGTTGCCGCTCTTCTGCGCTAGAGGAGGTGAGGCCATGCCAGGCTGCTGGGTTCCCGAGGGCGCGGCCGCCCCCTCCCTCTTCTTCTTCGCCGACAGCGTTGGCCTGACGATGCAAGAGGAGAACATCAGGAAGCAGTGACAGAAGCAAGAACAAGGTCAGGGCAAGGTGCTTACTGGTCGACGGTGGCGTAGTCCCGCAGCCTCTTCAGAAGCGCGGAGCTCGGGGCCTGCAGCTGTGGGCGCCGCGCAAGCTCCGTGCTGTATGAGATCATGGGCTGCCGGTGTGAAAACCGCGATCTCGGTAGGGGGTCCCGAATCAAGCGCCTAGGCGGATGGTAACAGAGACAAGGGACACGATGTTTTACCTGTGTTCGGCCCTCTCGATGGAGGTAAAACCTACTCCCGCTTGATTAATATTGGTGATATGGGTAGTACAAGAGTGGATCTACCACGAGATCGAGAGGCTAAACCCCTAGAAGCTATCCTATGGTATGATTGTTGTTCGCCCCACGGACTAAAACCTCCGGTTTATATAGACATCGGATAGGGTTAGGTTACACAGTAGTCGGTTACAATGGTAGGAGATCTACATATCCGATCGCCAAGCTTGCCTTCCATGCCAAGGAAAGTCCCATCCGGACACGGGACTAAGTCTTCAATCTTGTATCTTCATAGTCCAGAGTCCGCCAACGGTGATAGTTCGCTATCCAAAACCCCTAATCCAGCCAATGTCGGTGTCAAACCGCGGATCTCGGTAGGGGGTCCCGAATCGCATCTAGGCGGATGGTAACAGAGACAAGGGACACGATGTTTCTACCTGTGTTCGCCCTCTCGATGGAGGTAAAACCCTACCCCGCTTGATTAATATTGGTGATATGGGTAGTACAAGAGTGGATCTACCACGAGATCGTAGAGGCTAAACCCTAGAAGCTAGCCTATGGTATGATTGTTGTTCGCCCCACGGACTAAAAACCTCCGTTTATAGACACCGGATAGGGTTAGGTTACACAGAGTCGGTTATAATGGTAGGAGATCTACATATCCAGACGCTAAGCTTGCCTTCCACGCCAAGGAAAGTCCCATCCGGACACGGACGAAGTCTTCAATCTTGTATCTTCATAGTCCAGAGTCCGCCAACGGTGATAGTTCGCTATCCGACACCCCCTAATCCAGACTCCTCACAGCAGCCGCCCGGACGGCAAGACCAGTAGCGCCAGAGCAGGAGCATCGCCCCGGAGATCAGCGCTGTTCTGCTTTTTCGCCGACCTCACCAAGCGGCTTCTTCAAGGGGCGACTATGGACCTTGTGGAGACCCCGCAGAGGATATGACCTCCTCACCGGGTGGTCTCCAGCCGTGCCGCTGCTGCAAGGCGCGAGATCGGCCTTGCGCGGGGTGTCTCCCGCCCTCCTCGGTCACCTTCGAAGTCCTGCCCATCCTCCTCGTCGGAGTCATCAGAGGACACCATCACCGGAGTCGTCACCACCGGGGCCTCGGAGGGAACTGGCGGCACGAGCCCATGCCCGTCGAAGGTGGGCATGGAGGCAGCTACCTGCGCCCCATCCAGGCGGCGGTACAGGGGGAACATGGGTGTCTGGCGGATACCCCTGGTCATCCCCGACCAAGAGGCGGAGAGCTGTGCCTAGCTCCTCGTCCGACAAAGGCACCTGGGCACAGGCGGAGGTCGTCCTCCTCGTCCCCGAGCTTCCACAAGGGGCGCGAGCGCGTCGGAAGTGGAGCTATGTACTTCTCCAAGAACTCCTTGACGATCATGGCCCCCATCAACTTCGTCGCCTTCGGTCGCCAAAGCCTGTGTCGACAAATATCTTCTCCAAAGACTCTACTCCACCCGTGGGGTCGGTGAGCTTTATGCTGAGCCACCCGTCAGGAGGCGTGGCATCTCACGGCAGACTAACCGAGGGTGAGAGCACTTACGCCCATGAGGACCCACTTGCTCCTGAAGTTCTCGGCCTTCTTCCCGGCCTTCGAGATCGCGTTGGTCCCGTTGGCCGCACGAAGTTGGCACACCCCGAGAAATGGCCGCCCTTGTTCTGGAGGAAGAAGAAGTGGCGAAGCAGCGCCACGGACGGCATCACCCCAAGAATGCCTCGCAATAGAAGGCGAAGATCGACAGGGGGAGGACGGAGTTGGGATGGAGATGAAGGGCATGCAGCTTATAGTGGCTAAGGACGGGGTAGAATAAATTGGAGAAGGAGGGAACCAGTCCCGCGATAACACTGCTCATAAAAGAAGGGATAGAAGGTGCTCCCTGAGGCTTCCGGCTTAGCGGGGGCAGCCCGGAGCACGATCTTTCCCTTCTCGTTGCTGCCCTCCACCATCAACAGGAGCGTAGCAGCGAAGTTTTTCTCCGAAACGCTGGGCGCGCTCAGAGTCGGCTCGTACCAGGCGGGCGGAGGAGTGGCCATTGCCTTGCTGGACGCCATCGATTGCAAGCTCGAAGGGGAATTGGCGCGGATCTGGAGTCTTTGGGAGCAAGGAGCAAGGAAGGGGATCTAGAGCAAGACGAAGGGAGGCAATGAAGGCATTGTGGCACGCGCCAACCTTATGTCAGTCAGGGGCTGTTGTCGAGGTGGCGTGGGAAGTGGAGGCGCCCACGTCCCGTCAACCGCCACGCATCAATCAAGGCTGCAGGCTATTGGGGCCCGCGGCACTCCGCACTTGCCCCATGGCTTCGCCTCGAAGCCAACTGTCGGCCCCCGGGAACGGGTACCCAAACTTTCCTACCTACGGCCTGTATGGGCTCACCAAATGCCCTGGTACGACCCATCTTCACCAACAACCACTCAAGACCCTCGCGAGGGGCCAAGCCTCCCGAGGCGGACGACACAAGACCTCCTCGGGGGCAGCCTTGCTAGGTTGGCTCGCGAGGAGCGGAGATATCAAGGCGGAGGGGCACCTAGCGAGGTTCACATGACGTTAGCCATGACGACCGAAGCCAGGCGGGCGCCAGTGGGCGCAGAGTACCAGTTTCCTCTTTGGTGCTAAAGAGGCAGGCGCAGGCGAGGAGTCCCGAGGCATCAGGCAAATGTTTCCATATCGGTGCAACGAGACCAAGACCAGCAGGACGGAGGTCACCGCGGAGCCCACGACGGTGTCACCACCAGAGCCTTTGGCAGACGAAGACCACCTTTTGTCAGGATAACTTGTACTAGTTGTCTCCCTTCAAATTGGCCGTTGTGGGATCCCTTCCCGCCTAGCATTTGGGAAGAGGATTAGGGCCACTATAAATAGGACTAGCCACCACCCTAGCAAGGGGACGAATCGTTCAGATCATCCTCACATACACAAGCTCATCAAGCTCAAGAACACCTCTCCTCAGGAGGTTGTTTATCCCTTGTACTTGTTCATCCTCAGCCCACGAGGCAATCCACCACACCACACTAGAGTAGGGTATTACACCACAACGATGGCCCGAACCAGTATAAACCCTCGTGTCTCTTGTTCTTTGTGTTCGTCGAGCTAGGCCTTGAGATCGTTGCGAGAGTGAGCTAGGAAGAGAGAAATCTTCGTGCGCACCCCAGTGTTCGAACCTCAAGGGTTTGCCGAAACCCAGAATCTGACAATCTCGTTACCGACAAGTCTCTTTACTCGCTCAGAATACATCATCCTCAGAATTAACTCATTAGTCACTTTGCTTGCAAGGCTTCTTATGACGTGCATTACCGAGAGGGCCCAAAGATACCTCTCCGATATTCGGAGTGGCAAATCCTAATCTCGATCTATGACAACTCAACAAACACCTTCAGAGATACCTATAGAGCATCTTTATGATCACCCAGCATGCTAGACGCTTGATAGCACACAAGGTATTCCTCCGGTATCCGGGAGTTGCATAATCTCATAGTCGGAGGAATATGTATTTGACATGAATAAAGCAATAGCAATAAACTGAACGATCAATATGCTAAGCTAACAGATGGGCCTTGTCCATCACATCATTATCCTAATGATGTGATCCCGTTATCAAATGACAACACATGTCTATGGTTAGGAAACCTTAACCATCTTTGATGAAAGAGCTAGTCCAGTAGAGGCTTACTGTCAGGACCCCGATTCCAAATCACATCGATCTAGCCGGTAACACCTCATATCACTTTGCGGCCTCACGCACGGTTTTCCCATGGGTGTCGCCTTACCATGGCCCGGACCGCGACGCCTTTTGGCTCACGATATGATAGTGTCGCTAACATCCATATGACAAAGAACCCAGCCGACATGACTAGTCGTGGAACCCAAAGTGGCACTAACTTATAGGGACAGTATACATGAGTCAATATTGAGCATGTCGGTCAGCCAGCTTGCTAATCCGGCTGTAGCACTGGCTAACAGACTCGGGAACCCGGCTGTAGCAGGTTAGGCAGACTCAGATGTCACCAAGGTGACATTTCTCAAGGGATGTATACAGAATGAAGTGAATCACATACCGCCACCAAGTGTTCCGACCAAGAGTGTTGGGCTAGCAGGACTCTAGTGAACCGGTCAGAAGGACTACTATGGCTCATGGAAGCACAAGACTACATTTCCCCATAAGAGAGGCTACCAAGGATAAACAACTAGGTTGTTTGATCCCACACATACCAAGCATTTCACCATACACACAATATGCTCGATATGTGTAAATACAACATGGCATCACAACATAACTCTATGGCTCAAGTATGTATCCAATAGGCTCCGAGGAGCGAGATATTACAAACATGGGTCTCATGACCCAACATTCTGAGCATACAAATCAAAGCACATGCGAAGCTTAACATGTCCGAGTACGTACATCTACAAATGAAAAGGCTTAGAAGCCCTGACTATCTACTGCATCTCGCCGAGGGCACAAGATCGTAGTCGAGGTATCAAGCTAAATGTCAAGTCCACACGGAACTACTAGCTAGACCGACATATCTCGCAAAACATAAAATAGGCAAACGTGAGTACAAATGTACCCAAAGAAGACTTACATCGTAACTAACTACATATGCATCATTATCAACAAAGGGATGGTGGGGTTTAACCGCAGAAGCCAGCTTTGACTCGTGGCTATCCTAAACTATGACCGCAAGTAACTCTTTTGAGGTGGCACACACGAGTCCACATATTCACCATATCAATACACCACTATGGATCCGCCCCTGCCTCCCACGAGAACGCCATCCATAGTACTCACGCTTATCTTGGCGATTTTAGAGTATCCACTTTCACTTGTCTATGAAATGTTATAGGCAACCCAGAAGTCCTTTACCGCTGGACACGGCTATTCTAATAGATGATGTTAACCCTGCAGGGTGTACTTCTTCACACACGCCTCGCCACTTACCACCATGTACACATCGTATCTCGCAACCTTCAAGCAAAGTTCTGGCGAGGTAGTCGGCCACGACCGACTAACCACACGAAGTCTCTAGTCCAGGTTTATCACCTATTCAGGTTCCATCCGCGAGGAGATCCGACCGGGTGTCGCCACGGCCCCAAACGATGAGAGCAGGGTTCCCGAGGCACCAAACGGGCGCCCCAGACATCAGGCCTCGTGTCTCGACCGCAACATAGCCCACCACTAGGGTCAGCGCCACGCATGGCCCCCAACACATATCCTACAAACACCGTAAACTAGTTGCAACTCCCGGATGAGATCGAGGCGATTAATAAGCCGAGAGGGGTCGAAGTTACGAACCCAATGTGTGGTAGTAACTGCTCATGGATCACAAACACAGTAACTCAGTTCCTCGAGGACGGATGCAATGAGACAACCCACCATGTACTCCTACATGGCCTCTCACCGCTACTCTTTACCAAATCGTGTTCACACACTTAGCTCTCAACAAGAGGGACATGTTCACCACGCCCAATTCATTCCCCGGCGAATCGCACTGACTCAACTCTAAGTCAGAGCAGGTGCATGACAACAAGCATAAATGAGTAGGCACATCAGGGCTCAAACAACTCCTACTCATGCTAGTGTGTTTCATCTATTGTAACACCCCGGATGTAACTTTCCATATTTGTAACTCCAACTCTTGCCATTTTCGCATTGTGATATGATATTCCTCCGTGGTTGGGTTTTTTCTTCATTTTGCATTTTGTCCATGTCATGCATTTCATATCACGTCATCATGTGCATCTCATTTGCATACTTGTTCGCCCCATGATTCCGAGCATTTTCCCGTTGTCCGCTTTTGCAATCCGCACTCCTATGTCCCCTGGCCCCTTTTACGCTTTTTCCGTGAGCGGTATTAAACTTTCTGAATGGACCGACGCTTTGTCAAGTGGACTTGGTACACCACCAGACCACCGTCAAGTTTCGGTCATTTGGAGCTCGCTTGGTACTCCAACGGTTAACCGCACTCTCGCAAAGGCCTTTTTGTTGCAGCCCAACACCCCTCCAAAACAGCCCAATAACCTATCTAAGTCACTTCCATGCTCTCCGTCGTCGGATCACGATCGCATGGGCGAAAACTACACTTCATTTGGACACCCTAGCTCCCTCTACCTATAAATATGCATCTCCTCCAACCGGATCCCCAAACCCTAGCTCCCCGCCCTCCACTGGCCGGACATCGTCCGTCCCACACGGACGAAACTCACATCACTGGGCTAATCAGGGCTCACACTGGGGCTCATGAGGGCCCTCACATACCAGCGCCTCCCACACTGGCTCTGTCATTCATTGGCCACACGCCTGGCTGCCAGCCTGGCACACACAAGGCCCACATTCTGCCGGCCTGGCTCGGACATGCCACGGCTGGCCACACGGCCGCCTCCTCCGGCCCCCGAGGCTCCGCCTTCCTCCTTCCTCTCCGCCTGAAGGCCACCGTCACCAGATCCGATCGGATCTAGATCAAGGGTTGACTTCTCCTCTCCCGAAATGCCTAAGTCATTTTTCTATGATATTTTATTGCATTTTCATCATGCCATAACTTTCTCGTGATATTGTCTGCTTGTGTGTGTAATAAGTCAAAATGTTCGCCAAGAGTAGATCATTTCATCTCATTGCATCATTTTCATTTGAGCTCATCTTGATGCCCAAATGCTGTTGGAAGAGGGCTATGTGATGTTAGTTTCGATTCTTATCGTAACATGCACTTTTGTCATTTTTGCCATGATTGATGTGTGCATCCTATGATCTTGAGTCCTACATGTGTTTTGTAATATGCCATGCCATATTTACAGGGTGTATGCCATGTATTTTTGTGGTCTCTGTGGTGACTAGCACAAGCATGCAAACTAGGCTTCATGATGTTGCTGATTTCAGCCCCTGTTTTGCTGATATTTTTATGCCATGTTAACTTGATGCTACTGAGAGATCCATGCATATTTTGAGATATTTCAGTAAGGATGTTTTGAACATATGGTTATTCTCTATCCATCCATGCCCTTGTGTGCAATTATGGAGTGACATAGCTTGAGTCAATCGAGCTCTACTTTTGCTATAAAATGTTTCCTGGCAGATTGTTTACATGTTATTCAATTTTGCCAAGGTTGTTGTAGTTGATTCGTGTATGCTATGATGTTGTTCTTGCCATGTATAGCTTCTATGCCATGTCTTATTGATGTATGTATGCTTAGTTTATCATGTAATGCTCTGTAGTGAGTGCATCGAGCTCTTAAACATGCCTACTTGTTATCTGTTTTTCTCATGCCCTGTTGCTGAATCTGTTAACGAAACTTGCTATATTGACATGGGTGCTATTGTATTTTCTGATCCTTTTTGGCTTATGGTCAGTAAGGGACTTTTGTTCTATGCTTTGAGTAGATTCATGCCATGCCTTGTTTTGCTATTATAAGTTCCTGTAGCATGTTGTTTGCTTGCTCAACATTGCTACCGATGCTGTTTCGCCATGTTCAGAATTTCACTAAGTCTGAAGTTGATATGTTTTGCACTTTTGCCATGCTTGTTTGGACCTGTTATGTTTTGATTTAGCCGTATCTCAGTGTTCATCTTTTGTCAAGCATATTGAGTAGATCACCGCCATATGCTTTTCTTGGCACGCTTGGGTGCAGAGCTTAATTTCTTGTTGCTTGCTAAGTGGCATCCCGTTGTTAGTGGCAGATTTGTGCCCTTCTTGTTTTGCTTGTCATTTGCAAACTGTGCATCCGATTCCGTGATCTTTATATCGATTTCAACCAAATCATCTCATTTTTCCAGCGCATACTTGGTTTGCCAAGTTGATGCCTAGTTCATCATTTTCCTTCCGAGCACGATACGCATTGCATATCACATCTCGCATATCATGCCATGTTTTGCATCATGTTGTTTGTGCATTGCACCGTGATTTATTGTGGTTCCTTTGTTTGTGTTCTTGCTTTGGGTAGAGCCGAGACGAGTACGTGAACGAGGAACCTGTTGAGAACGCCACGACGAGGATCAAGATTTCGACAACTCGAGAACTTTGCGCAAGATGACCATACCGAAATCACTTTTATCTTTGCTATGCTAGATGCTCGCTTTTTGCTATGCCTATGCTACGATGCCTACCACTTGCTATATCATGCCACCCATATTGCCATGTCAAACCCTAACCATCCTTTCCTAGCAAACCGTTGTTTGGCTATGTTACCGCTTTGCTCACTTTTCTATTATAGCGCTGCTAGTTGCGTGAAGATGAAGTTTGTTCCTTGTTGAACATGGAGATGTTGTTCCTTGTTGGAACATGTTTACTTGTTGGGATATCACAATATATCTGCTATAATTAATGCATCTATATATTTGGTAAAGGGTGGAAGACTCGCCTTATGCCCGGTGTTTTGTTCCACTCTTGCCACCCTAGTTTCCGCCATACCGTGTTATGTTCCTTGATTTCGCTCCTTACACGGTTGTGATTTATGGGACCCCTTGACAGCTTGTTTTGAATAAGACTCCTCCAAAGAAGGCCCAACTTTGGTTTTACCATTTGCCACCTAAGTTTTTTCCCCGGTTTTGCGAGCCCGAGGGTCATCTTTATTTTAACCCCCCGACCAAAGGTTCTTCGAGTGTTGGTCCAACTAAGATCAAGGGCCACCACGGGAAACTCGAGGCTTGGTTTTACTCAGAGCTAGTCTCATCCGGATGTGCCTCGAGAACGAGATATGTGCAGCTCCTATCGGGATTTGTCAAGACAATCGGGCGGCTTTGCTGGTCTTGTTTTATTGTCACGAAATGTCTTGTAGTCCGGGATTCCGAGATCGATCGGGTCTTCCCAGAGAAGGAATATCCTTCGCTGACCGTGAGAGCTTATAATGGGCTGTTGGGACACCCTCGCAGGTATTATCTTTCAAAGTCGTGCTCAAGTTATGAGGCAGATGGGAATTTGTTAATGTCCGGCTAGAAAACCCGGTTGATCTTAATTAAAATACACATCAACTCAAGGTGTAACCGTGATGGTCTCTTCTCGCGAGTCCGGAAGTGAACACGGTGTTGGAGTTATGTTTGACGAAGTAGTTCAGATCACTTGATCGCTACTAGCTTCACGACCATGCCTTGCTTCTCTTCTCGCCTTTATGTAATGTAGCCACCATATATGCTAGTCGCTGTCGCAGCTCCACCTCACAACTCTGTCCTTCCTATAAGCTTAAATAGTCTTGATCTCGCGGTGAGATTGCCGAGTCCCCGTGACTCACAGATTCTACCAAAACAGTTGCAAGTGCCGACGATGCCAAGGCAGGTGACGCAACCGAGCTCAAGTGGAGTTCAACGAGGAACGTGGTCGTTACTATGTGTCTTTTCCCGATGATCAGAGTGGAGCTCAGCTTGGGACGATCGGGATCTGTAGCATTTGGGGTATCTTCTTTATTTTGGTTCCATAGTCGGACCTTGAGTGTAAACTGGATGATGGATGTTTATTTATGTATTGTGTGAAGTGGCGATCGTAAGCCAACTATGTATCTCTTTCCTTATGTATTACATGGGTTGTGTGAAGATTACCTCACTTGCGACATTGCTTTCAATGCGTTATGCTCTAAGTCGTGCTTCACACATGGGAGATATAGCCGCATCGAGGGCGCTATGTTGGTAATCGAGCCTTCCCCACTTAGGAGCCCCCCGCTGATTGTTTGTCATGCTTGTTGAGTCTAGAACAAAATGTTTTGAGTCTTAGGATTATATATATCGGAGAGTAGGATTCTTTTACTTCCCACTCCCTTCGCCGCCTCGTGAGGTCTCCCGACGAGAAGTTTTGACTCTTCTCTCCTCAAATTTCACTAAAAAATTTAGGATCACGCTGGTATCTTGGAATCGCTCCGATGGTTTTGTGACGAGAACATTGTTCTTGGTGCCTCCCGACATTTAGGGTTGTGGCAGTGTCCCGGGAGTTGAGCTCCGAGGTGTTGTCGCCACAATTTTATCGCTGTAGTTCGAATACCGAGTTTTGCCGACATCGAAATCTCTTTTGTACAGCTTGTTGGTGAGATAACCCCGATAACCCAAAGATCGGGCGTAGCTCGAGTATTGCCATGACTCAGATAACGGATGCTTTTCAAGGTCGAGGTACATGATTTCAAGGTTTCTTGGTTATGTGTTGACGGATGGATACAGCTGATCTAGGTATTGTTAGTTTGGGTGATATATTTTGTGTCCCCTCGATCCCCAACACCGATTGCATAACCGTAAAGTTTCGGAGTTTATAGGTGGGATTCAAGTAGCTCCTAGCATTTCTTCCCGCAGATATTTGGTTTGTGATTGGGTAATCCTTACCACTTATTTGTTCCAATGATTTTGTATTTTTTTTTCATCAACCCTTAATCAAGTGGCTTCTCACCTTAATGGACGGTGATGTTAACTTTGGAATTCATTCGCTCATCCTTGTTCAATGTTTATTGTGAAGACTATATGTTGCAATTTCTATCCGCTGATTCAACTTGTCTATCTGCTCATCAAGTGCTAACGGATGTCACCTCTTCAGATGGCTCCGCCAACGCGCTCAATCCGGAACGCAATGATGGGAGTCACCAACCTCCACCTCCACCTCCGCCTCCGGAGGCATGGCAAGCTATCATGGCAGCCACCAATGCCAATGCTCGATGATTTTGCAACTCTTGCAAGAGCGCACTCCAAGGGCAAGGCAATCAAGGAAATCAAGGCCAAGGCAACAACCAGCCGCACTTTGCTACCTCAACCAGTTCCTCGCTAATCAGCCAAGTCTTTCGGGCCAGGTCGAGGCCACGACGCCGACGATTGGCTTGTGGACATCTGCAAACATTTTGAATGTAGCAATGTCGACCTGAGGACTTTGTCAAGTTTGCTTCGCTTCAACTCAAGGACCAAGCTGCTGAATGGTACCAGAATACAAAGATTCCAGAGGAGGTCGTGGTCATTACTCGGGATGAGTTCCACGAGACTTCAGAGCTCACCACATTCGAAAAGTGTTGTTGAGAGCAAGCGTGAGGAGTTCCGCAATCTCAAGCAAGGCAACATGTCTGTGTATCAATACAATATCCAGCCTCCATAAACTCGCCGCTTCGCTAAGCAAGACGCCCCTGATGAAAAGAGTATGATCTATCAATTCAGAGGTGGTCTCAGAGAAGATCTGCAATTAGCTCTCGTGCTTTTTGAGCCGTAAAAGTATGATGAATTCTACAACATGGCATCAAGCAAGAAGCTGCCCAGCTCAAATGTGAGGCTTCTAAGAAGAGAATCAGGATGCAGCTCAGCCTTCTTCTTCCTCTCAAGTGGCAGCTAAGCAGCAGAAGTTCTACCTTCCTCCTCCTCTATTTCGTCACCTTATCGCCAGAAGAACTCAGTGGTCGGGATCTTCCCACCCACCCAACCCAAAGCTATCGTAACAAGTCAAATTCTCAAGCTCCAAGGTCAAATGCTCCTTACCACCGTCCGCCTCAGAGGTGACTTGCAACAAATGTCACAGAAGGTCACTATGCTAACAAGTGCTTCAACCAAAGGCGCCTTCCCTCCTCCTCCGTGAGATCTTCCAACAATGCAAAGGGTCAAGCATAATCCCAAGTCTGCAAAGGTGAATATGATGAATGCAGCTCAAGCGGAGGAATCTATCGACGTGATAATGGGTAATCTCTCGCTAATGATATTCCCGCAAAAGTCTTATTTGATACTGTGCATCGCATTCTTTCATGTCATATCCTTTGCATCAAGCACAATTTTGACACGAGGAATTACCTAAAGCATTGCAAGTTATTTCTCCGCAAGCATTTGAGCTCTAGCATGATGGTTCCGAATGTCTATCAAGATGGGCGACTATAGATTTCTAAACCAATTGTCCTTGGTGACTCGGATATTGATCTTATTCTGGATGGATCGCTTTCAAAGACAAAGCTCAGCTTGATTGTGCTGCCTGTGGAAATTCAATTGACTCACTCTTCTAATGATGTGATCATCTATGCCGCCGTGATGAAACCATTCGGTTGTTTTCTCTCAATGAGAAGGGCGAATTGATGCTATCTCTCGATTCCAATGCTTGAGTACCAAGATGTCTTTCCGTAAGAGCTTCCAGAATGCCTCCTCACCGCCGCTTGAATTCGTATCGATCTTGAGCCCGCATCGAACCCGCTTGCAAGCCGCCCATACAAGCTTGGACCTAATGAGCTGAAGGAATTGAAGAAGCAGCTCGATGAACAAGAGCGTCTGGTTTGATCGACCGAGTTCATCTCCTTGGGGTTGTGGTGTTCTTTTGTCCGAAGAAGGATGGCACGGACCGACTTTTGCGCCGACATCGCCCATTGAATAAGAAGACTATCAAGAACAAGTATCCACTTCCCAACATCAATGAGCTTTTCGAGCAACTCAAAGGTGCTAAAGTGTTCTCCAAGCTTGACCTTCGATGGGTTATCATCAGATTCGTGATTCGTGAACAAGATATTCCCAAGACAAAGATTCGTAATGCTTTGGTTCTATGAATATACTGCCATGTCTTTCGCCTTGTCAATGCTCCTCCAACATTCTCTCGGATGATGAACTTCATCTTCAACCCCTACACCAATGAATTCGCCTTGGTCTATCTTGATGATATTTTGGTCTTCCAAGAATAAGAAGGATCATGCCAAACATTTGCGATTGGTGCTCGACAAGCTCGTAGAGTATCAATTTATGTGAAGTTTTCCAAATGTGAATTTTGGCTTGATGAAGTGCTTTACCTTGGTCATATCATCTCCGCCAAGGGCATCGCTGTTAATCCCGAGAAGGTGTCTCACAGCCAGAATTGGGAACCTCCTCGAATGTCAAGCAGCTCCGCAGTTTTCTTGGTCTTGCAAGCTATTGTCAAGATTCGCTGAGAACTTCTCAAGATTGCAAAGCCTCTTTCCAACCTCCTCCGTAAGCATGTGAAGTATGTCCGGTCTCCCGAGTGTGACGTTGCTTTCAATACTCTCAAAGAGAAACTCACACAGCCCTGCCTTGACTCCTCCCGATGAATCCAAGCCATTCAAGTTTTCTCGTGATGCTTCTTCAAGGTCTCGTGCTGTGTTAATGCAAGAGAAGAGAGTTGTGGCCTATACCTCTCATCACCTGAAGCCTAACGAAAAGAACTACCCCACTCACGATCTTGAGTTGGCGGCAGTTGTCCATGCATTAATAACATGGAGACATCTCTTGTTGGGAAGGAAAGTGGACATATTCACCGATCACAAGAGTCTCAAGTATATCTTCACTCAACCCAACCTCAACCTCGTGCAAACTCGATGGGTCGAAATGATTCAAGAGTACAACCCAAGTATTGAATATACTCCGGCAAGGCCAATGTCATTGCAGATGCTTTGAGCAGAAGGCTTATCGCAATGCTTAATCCTCAAGCCCTTCCAACCGGATCTCCGTGAAGCTTTCCGCAAGCTGAATCTTCAAGTTGTTCCTCAAGGCTTTCTTGCCAACCTCATAGTCTCTCCTACTTTGGAAGACCAAATTCGTGAGGCTCAACTCCTGGATACCATGGTGAAAAGGTGAAACGTGGTATCGACAAGGGCATTTCCAAATACAAGTGCTTCCACATTGATGACAAAGATACTTTTCTTCGAGGACCGGATTGTGGTTCCAAAGGGTGATCTACGAAAGTCATTATGAACGAGGCACACAATTCCCTTCTATCCATTCATCCCGAAGTACGAAGATGTACCATGACCTCAAGCAAATATATTGGTGGACTCGAATGAAGCGAGAAATTGCTCAATTCGTGAATGAATGTGATGTCCGCAGAAGAGTGAAAGGTAACACCAACGACCAGCTGGTCTCCTCCAACCTCTTGCTATTCCGTAATGGAAGTTTGATCATATCGAGATGGACTTCGTGGATCGGATTTCCAAAGTCCAAGCGTGGAAATGATGCTATCTTCGTTGTCATTGACAAGCTTACTAAAGTGGCTCATTTTCTTCCTATCAAAGAATCCATCACAAAGAGCTCGGGCCTGGCGAGCTATACACCTCCGTAATTGTCTCTTGCACGGCATTCCACAAGTGATCTCTTCGCACTGTGGCAGCATCTTTACCTCCAAGTTTTGGGATTCTTTTCAGAGGCCATGGGCACCAACATTCGCTTCAAAGACAGCTTTCCATCCTCAAACAAGTGGCCAAGTCGAGCGAGTCAATCAAATCCTTGAAGATATGCTCAGTGGCTTGTGTCATTTCCTTCGTATGAAATGGGAAGATTGTCTTCCATATGCCGAAGTTCTCCTACAACAACAGCTTCCAAGCGAGTTCGGCAAGGCCCCATTTGAAATTTCTATGGCGTAGTGTCAGACCTCTCAATTGGTCCGAGATGTGAACGCCAACTTCTTGGCAACGACTTGATCACGGTCAAGAAATGTGCAAAGTCATTCGTGAGAATCTCAAAGCCGCTAATCGCGCCGTAAGAGCTATTATGATGACAAGCACCGTGATGTGGCTTTTGAAATCGGAGACCATGTCTACCTCCGTTCTCCAATGAAAGGCACTCGCCGCTTCGCATCAAAGGGAAGCTTGCCCCAGATACGTGGGTCCTTTCAAGATCATTGGCAAAAGAGGCGATCTCGCCTATCAACTTGAGCTTCCGTCCAACTTTGCGAACGCACGATGTGTTTCACGTGTCACAGCTTCGCAAGTGCTTCAAGACTCTCGAGCGCACTATCAACTTCAAGAAATTGACCTCCAAGAAGATCTCTTATCATGAGCACCCCTGCTATTCTTGAAGAAACCGAGCGCAAGACTCGCAACAAGTCAATCAAATTCTCGAAAGTGAAGTGGTCACACCATTTCACCGAGAAGCCACCGGGAGCGCGAGGATCACCTCCATTCCAATATCCGAGTTCTTTCAGTCCTAGATCTCGGACGAGATCCTCTTGTAGTGGTGGAGGTTGTAACACCCCGATGTAACTTTCCATATTTGTAACTCCAACTCTTGCCATTTTCGCATTGTGATATGATATTCCTCCGTGGTTGGGTTTTTTCTTCATTTTGCATTTTGTCCATGTCATGCATTTCATATCATGTCATCATGTGCATCTCATTTGCATACTTGTTCGCCTCATGATTCCGAGCATTTTTCCCGTTGTCCGCTTTTGCAATCCGCACTCCTATGTCCCCCGGCGCCCCTTTTACGCTTTTTCCGTGAGCGGTATTAAACTTTCTCGAATGGACCGAGGTTTGTCAAGTGGCCTTGGTACACCACCGTAGACCACCCGTCAAGTTTCGGTCATTTGAGCTCGCTTGGTACTCCAACGGTTAACCGTGACTTCGCAAAGGCCTCTTTTGTTGCAGCCCAACACCCTCCAAAACAGCCCAATAACCCATCTAAGTCACTTCCATGCTCTCCGTCGTCGGATCACGATCGTGGGGCGAAAACTACACTTCATTTGGACTTCCCTAGCTCCCTCTACCTATAAATATGCATCTCCTCCAACCGGATGCCCAAACCCTAGCCCTGCTCCTCCACAGGTCGGACATCGCCCGTCCGGACCGACGAAAACCGCACCAAGGCCTGTTCAGCCAATCAGGTTGCCACGACAGGCGCCACTGCTGCCTCACGCCAGTTCAATGAGGGTTCATTTGGGCCTCCTCCCTGCCGCCTCTACCATGGCCTTCTACCGCTGGGCCGGCCTGCTTGCGCCCGGCCGCTGCTGTCATTATCGGCCGGCTGTCATTGCCACTGTCCCTGGCCGCCCTCGACGCTGCTCTCATTGCCGCTCAAGGCCACCATTCGGCCACGCCTTTCTCCGGCTGCCTCCTAAGGCTCGCCCGCCTCTTTCTCCTCCTCTCGCCTCGAAGCGCCATCTGGTCAGCCAGATCCGATCGATCTAGATCAAGGGTTGACTTCTCCTCTCCCAAACGCCTAAGTCATTTTTCTTCGTGATATTTTATTGCATTTTCATGCCATAACTCTCAGCATATTGTTCGCTTGCAAGCGTAATAAGTCAAAATGTTCGCCTCAAGAGTAGATCATTTCATCTCATTGCATCATTTTCATTTGAGCTCATCTTGATGCCCGAAATGCTGTTAGAAGAGGGCTATGTGATGTTAGTTTCTGATTCTTATCAGAACATGCACTTTTGTCATTTTTGCCATGATTGATGTGTGCATCCTATGAACTTGAGTCCTACATGTGTTTTGTAATATGCCTTGCCATATTTACAGGGGTGTATGCCATGTATTTTGTGATCTCTGTGGTGACTAGCACAAGCATGCAAACTAGGCTTCATGATGTTGCTGATTTCAGCCCCTGCTTTTGTTGATATTTTATGCCATGTTAACTTGATGCTACCGAGAGATCCATGCATATTTTGAGATACTTCAGTAAGGATGTTTTGAACATATGGTTATGCTCTATCCATCCATGCCCTTGTGTGCAATTATGGAGTGCCATAGCTTGAGTCAATCGAGCTGTACTTTTGCTATAAAATGTTTCCGGCAGATTGTTTACATGTTATTCAATTTTGCCAAGGTTGTTGTAGTTGATCCGTATGCTATGATGTTGTTCTTGCCATGTATAGCTTCTATGCCATGTCTTATTGATGTATGTATGCTTAGTTTATCATGTAATGCTCTGTAGTGAGTGCATCGAGCTCTTAAACATGCCTACTTGTTATCTGCTTTTGTCATGCCCTCGTGTTGAACTGTTAATAACTAAACTTGCTATATTGACATGGGTGCTATTGTATTTTCTCGATCCTTTTGGCTTATGGTCAGTAAGGGACTTTTGTTCTATGCTTTGAGTAGATTCATGCCATGCCTTGTTTTGCTATTATAAGTTCCTGTAGCATGTTGTTTGCTTGCTCAACATTGCTTCCTGATGCTGATTTCGCCATGTTCAGAATTTCACTAAGTCTGTGAAGTGATATGTTTTGCACTTTTGCCATGCTTGTTTGGACCTGTTATGTTGTGATTTAGCCATAGCTCAGTGTTCATCTTTTGTCAAGCATCTTGAGTAGATCACTGCCATATGCTTTTTTGGTACGCTTGGGTGCAGTAGCTTAATTTCTTGTTGCTTGCTAGTGGCATCATGCTCATTAATGGCGATTTGTGCCATTCTTGTTTTGCTTGTCATTTGCAAACCGTGCATCCGATTCCGTGATCTTTATATCGATTTCAACCGAAATCATCTCATTTTTCCAGCGGCATACTTGGTTTGCTGTTGATGCCTGGTTCATCATTTTCCTTCCGGAGCACGATACGCATTGCATATCACATCTCGCATATCATGCCATGTTTTGCATCATGTTGTTGTGCATTGCACCGTGATTTATTGTGGTTCCTTTGTTTGTGTTCTTGCTTTGGGTAGAGCCGGAGACGAGTACGTGAACGAGGAACCTGTTGAGAACGCCACGAGGATCAAGCTTTCGACAACTCGAGAACTTTGTGCAAGATGACCATACCCTCGAAATCACTTCTATCTTTGCTATGCTAGATGCTCGCTTTTGCTATGCCTATGCTACGATGCCTATCACTTGCTATATCATGCCACCCATATTGCCATGTCAAACCTCTAACCATCCTTTCCTAGCAAACCGTTGTTTGGCTATGTTACCGCTTTGCTCAAATTTCTCTTATAGCGCTATAGTTGCAGAAGATGAAGTTTGTTCCTTGTTGAACATGGAGATGTTGTTCCTTGTTGGAACATGTTTACTTGTTGGGATATCACAATATATCTGCTATAATTAATGCATCTATATACTTGGTAAAGGGTGGAAGACTCGCCTTATGCCCGTGTTTTGTTCCACTCTTGCCGCCCTAGTTTCCGCCATACCGTGTTATGTTCCTTGATTTCGCTCCTTACACGGTTGGGTGATTTATGGGACCCCTTGACAGTTCGCTTTGAATAAGACTCTCCAAAGAAGGCCCAACTTTGGTTTTACCATTTGCCACCTAAGTTTTTTTCCCGGTTTTCGCGAGCCCGAGGGTCATCTTTATTTTAACCCCCTGACCAAAGGCTCCTTCGAAAGTGGGTCTGAATCGAGCACCATGGGCCACCACAGGGAAACTCGAGGCTTGGTTTTACTCAGAGCTAGTCTCATCCGGATGTGCCCTCGAGAACGAGATATGTGCAGCTCCTATCGGGATTTGTTGGCACAATCGGGCGGCTTTGCTGGTCTTGTTTTATTGATGTCGAAATGTCTTGTAGTCCGGATTCCGAGATCGATCGGTCTTCCCAGAGAAGGAATATCCTTCGCTGACCGTGAGAGCTTATAATGGGCTGTTGGGACACCCCGCAGGTATTATCTTTCAAAGCCGTGCCCGCGTTATGAGGCGATGGGAATTTGTTAATGTCCGTTGTAGAAAACCCGGTTGATCTTAATTAAAATACACATCAATCAAGGTGTAACTGTGATGGTCTCTTCTCATGGAGTCCGGAAGTGAACACGGTGTTGGAGTTATGTTTGACGAAGTAGTTCAGATCACTTCTTGATCGCTACTAGCTTCACGACCGCGTTTGCTTCTTCTTCTCGCTTCTTTTGCGTAATGTAGCCACCATATATGCTAGTCGCTGTCGCAGCTCCACCTCACAACTCTGTCCTTCCTATAAGCTTAAATAGTCTTGATCTCGCTGGTGTGAGATTGCCGAGTCCCCGTGACTCACAGATTCTACCAAAACAGTTGTGTGCCGACGATGCCAAGGCAGGTGACGCAACCGAGCTCAAGTGGGAGTTCAACGAGGAACGTGGTCGTTATTATGTGTCTTTTCCTGATGATCAGAGTGGAGCTCAGCTTGGGACGATCGGGATCTGTGTAGCATTTGGGGTATCTTCTTTTATTTTGGTTCCGTAGTCGGACCTTGAGTGTAAACTGATGATGGATGTTTATTTATGTATTGTGTGAAGTGGCGATCGTAAGCCAACTATGTATCTCTTTCCCTTATGTATTACATGGGTTGTGTGAAGATTACCTCACTATGACATTGCTTTCAATGCGTTATGCTCTAAGTCGTGCTTCGACATCGGGAGATATAGCCGCATCGAGGGCGCTACATCTATTTATCGTGGCAATGACAAAGTCATGCAGAGATAAGGGGTTCAGCTACCGCAGCAAGTAAATACATGAGTCGTTGTTGCCCTAATGCAAAGAAAGAGAGCAGGAGCGAGAGAGTAGGATTGTATAGGAATGAACAAGGGGTTTTGCTTGGTTCGGCACTTCAAGATAGCATTGAGTCTTCATCGCTGTCAACGATCACAACGCTTGTGTACAACGCTCACCGAGGGGGAACAACACCGGCAAACAGAGAAGAAACACGATCAATGCAATGCACAATATGATGCATGCTATGACATGGCAATATGAATGTGTTTTGGGCTAATGCAAGCTAGAACAGATTGAGATGAGTCCATTTGAACCAAAGATTCAAATGCAAACCCATTTTAAGAGGTCATATTAGTGCATTAACTTGTTTCACCTAAACAGCAAGGTTAAAGTGTTCTAACATGCATGAAACCAGTACAGATGGATAGATTGGATTTTTCTGATCATTTTTCATATATAATTTGTTTCATTTGGAGTTACGGTTGATTTTATATGATTTTTAGAAGTTTATACAAATTTCTGGAATTTCTGAATTGTTTTTAATCCAGAAAATGATTTACTGCGTCAGCCTGACATCAGTCTGACGTTAGCAGGTCAAAAACCTTGTCGCATAAGTAGCGACCTGCACGAATGGTGTAACGACTGCCCCGCTGTCTCCGACATGGACCCGGTGAAATTGAATTCTCCGTGAAGATGCGGAGTACCAACGGCTAGAAACGGAGCCGGTCCAGGTCAAACTGACCAGTGGGACCGACGTGTCAATGGCTAACTAACTAACCTAGTTTAATTAGCACTAACCTAGGTTAGACTAACTAAGTTTAAACCTAAACTAGTTTAATTAG